>CM066735.1:132235448-133435448 GCA_033961575.1 Aselliscus stoliczkanus | reverse complement strand
AATTGCAGTTTTGACTTACCTTACTGTTTCCATTTCTCCTTTTACATCTTTGATTTACACTTGTCTAAAAATCTAATTAGCTATTACTAATCCTTAGGAATTATGTGCCAAGAGCATGATAAGAAACCAAAAAGGACTAAAGAGAGGGAGAAAAAAAAAGAGCTAACTGAAAAATTCCTGCATAATAAACTTCTGTGTAAGTGGGGGCTTAGCCACAATTACCTTAAATACAGTTAAAAATAAGACACTTTTTTAGCTAAATAATAGTATTCCAGCATTTCCCTAAGGCTGTTTGTCAGCACAGTAGTTTCCAGCAGGTACTTTGTGGAAGAAGCATTCTAAAGTCAAGTAGTATAATACTCCTTCTTGGAAACTCATAGGGCATATTAAAGACCCCGCAAAGTCCTGCAGTAAAAATGACCTACGCGTATGTGTTTAACTCAGCATTTCCCAAACATATATTAACTACAAAAAAACCTGTCTCTCAATAAGGGCAAATATATTTGAATCATTGGTTTAAGCATTTATTTAATATTTTAAAAGCATCATAGATAATGCACTTCATTGGGCATTACAATTCTTTTAATATAGTTACACAGGACAGTTTTTCAGAGATAATCAAATGACCCACCCCATCTTTGCAACCACACTGCTTCAAATAGGAATGTGCACCAGCATGGAGCATCCATCCATCTGCTTTAGCTCACAGATCTAAGATTTGGGAATCTTTTCAACATGACATCCAAAAGACGATTTCGATTCTGCCACAGGGAAATAGTGACATATTCCCTTCTTATCTTTCTCTTTGTTTCATGGCATGCGACTTGCTCTCTCTGTCTCCCCATCACTCTAAATATATATATCTATGTTGTTGTTGTTTTTTCTTTAATTCCTCTCAGTGTGAAAACTGGAAAATGTTCATTTATTAATTGATGTAGTTCTTAATAGAATACAGTCAGAACTTTGGGGGCCTCATTCATATTATGTCACTTATGTGATGACTAGCTTATTTCAAGGTGGTTTTACCTTTCTGTCATAATTCTGGCACCCTGGGATATTCTGGGTGTTTCCTGGATTTCAGAGAAAGCTGCTCCCAAAATAATAAAGAACATGTAACATTCATATTAGCTAATTTAGTTAAGTCACCTATTCAGTTGCATATTCAGTAGTTCCTCTGTTGGGAAACAACAAAAAATGTCTTGATCTCTGAGAAACTTCCTGCTCCTGGGGTATCCGGATTGTCTTTAACATCCCTTGCTCTGGGAATTGTGGAATACTTTGATTTTCATGGTTCCTGAAAACTTTTTTAAAAGACTGGACAAACAAATTCATAATGCACATTCATAATCATCTCTTTGGACAAGTCACTTAAATGTTCTAAGCCCCAGTTTCCTCCCCTGGAACATGGAGATCATACTCAGACCACATAGTCACAGTGAAGAGAAAATGAAAAAGTGCATGGGATTCGTTTAGGAGAGACTGCCATTTACCAGATATTCAAAAAAGAATAGTTATTATTTAAATCCAAAAGACGACTCAAGTACCTACTGTTCCCTAAACTATCAGAGTAAGAGGGAAGGACTTTTTACATTCAAATTTCAGTTTTGATTAATTCTTTTGTTTGTGTCTTTTTCTTTTGCATCATTAATACAATATACATAGTTACCAAAAATCTAACTAGTCATTAGTCCTTTGAAATTATGAGCCATAAGCATGTTGAAGAACAAAAAGACTACAGGGAGGTTAACAAATAGTTAAATGTAAATAGTGAAATGTTCATAATGAACTTGCTTGTAGGTGGGAGCTAAGCCACAGTTGCTCTAAATTAGCGAGAAATTTACATCTTTAAGAACGATTCTGCCATCTCCATTACTTGAAACTGTTAGATTTATGTTTGAGTAAAATTGAGCTAAATTGGGCTAAAGTCACATTTGGGGGGCTCGCTATAAATTAGCTTGTGAAATCATTGAGACTGAGGTGAAATTTCCAGAAGCTAAGATTTCATTGGGAAAATGAACAGACCAACAATTTCTTAGCGTTAGCTCCACCCCACTCCAATCTGTTACTTTTACGTCCAACGTCAAAGGCAAGCTTTCCTCATTCCAATTGTACCGTGAGCATTCTCCCCCATAAAATACGGTTTAAAGGCCAGCTGCAGTGCGGAGCCTTTTCTCGGAGCCTACAGTTTCAAACAAACGACTGGGCAGAAGCCAGAATCTATATGGGCTCACGAAGGCTGTAAAACATTTGGTGCCGAGTGGAAAAAGACGCCTGTGAGCTCTGCCAGACGTTTTCAGCTTTCTTGCACCTGTGCCAAGTGTTTTTCAGCTCCCCTACCCCTTTCTTTTGAAGGGGGTGGGGGAAAGAGGGGGTTGGCTAAGCCAGCTTTCTGAGGGCATATGCCATAAGAATTGAAAAACTTGTTACCATCGTGAGACACTCGTTTCCTGCCTGGTCCCCTTCTGAAGGGGCAAAATGAGGACCTCCAGCCAACCTAGGTACCAGAATTCTGAGCCCTTAAGCTTCTTTGACATTCATTTCATCCTCTCATACATCACCGGACTCCAAAGACCACCTTCTCCCCAGCCCGTCCCTGCAGCTTGTCTGAAATCTCTTCCTTGAAACTCTCAGTTGAACCACCGCTGGCCATCATGGGCACCAAATTGCCAATTATTTCAAAGAAATAATTTACACATTGAGACAGTTTGTAACATGCAAAAATATGTGTGGAAGAAAGTATATGTTTCTTAAAGGAAGAACACCCAAAATGTTTTCGGATGAAAGTGTGAAAATGTCTAAACATAGATGACATGATACAGATCATGAGAAAGTCAATTTGAAATTATCCTGAAATCTTGAGATAGTGTTTTCAAAAGGAGAATTTAGAGGAAAGGAGGTCCTGCTCAGGTCCCACACAATAGCAGTGAATATAAAGAGTTCTTCAATGTCTGTGTTCATTTCCATGCATTATCTCAGTTAATTCAACAACCCTATGAGGTGGGATTCATCTGTTCCCCATTTATAGATAAGGAAACTGAGAGTTAAGATGATTAGGTAAAATCAAATCACACCCCTAGGAAGCAGAGCTTAGACTGGCCTCTGTCTCTTAGCTCATAAACGCTGTTCGGCTGGCCATAGCCCTCTCCAAGGGAAGTCCCTTCAACTCTTAGGGTTTTGATGAAAAAAGTCACACATAGAAATTCATTCCTTTAGCTTAAAACTTGGATCTCTGTCGACATATAAGTGTTCCCTCAAGCTTCATCAGCCACTTTACCTTAGCAGGAATGAGAAAATTGCACGCTTTTCTTGGGGCATGTTTCACTAGAAAGAGCAGACGCATCACAGATGGGAATGGAACAAGAGGACAGCAGCTGCCGGTGGGAAGATGGTGCTGAAGAAGTTTCTTAAAAATGTAAACGGAAACTTGTCACTTCCTTGCTTAATACCTCCAATGTTCACCTATTGTTCCCCTGACAAATTCTAAGCACCTCACCATAAGCCTTGTGGGATGCTTCCAGCCTTAGCAGTAACCACAGTCAGTTCCCCCAATTTAAGCAGCTCTTTTCTACCTCGGGCCATTTGCTTCTGCTGTCCCTTCAATTCATCTTCAGGTCACAGTTTTTGGTCTCTTTCCCCCGAAACCTCAATTTAAATTAGGAGGCCTTTGTTTCTCAGTGTCTTTCTTTTCCTTCCTGGCACATAAATGAGTTTGTAATGCCACAGCAGGGTAGAGACATTATAACTTCTATGCACCATGGTGTGCCCGTAACTATCACAATTCTTGGTACACAGGAGGCATGGACTTACTATTTGGTGGAAGAATGAATGGCTCCAGGGCAGCATAGCCTACCTTGGTACCCCCCAGTTGTTTAATGAGGAGTAGCACATCCAAAAAATTGATATGGGCCAAGCAAATAGCCCCTCCCCCACCCCCAATTGGATAATTTTTAAGTCTCCTCTTCCCTAGTTTCTTAGCCCCTAGCTCTGACTACTCTTATAATCAGTTCCTGAAATCTAGACTAAAGATTGCCCCTAGACTGAATCACAGAATATCTCTCACCCATCCCGGCTTTAGATAACTATTTAAAACCTGTGATATCCCAACATTCTCCACACCATTCCATACCTAACTCTTGGATAATCCCATCCCAGGGACTAAATAGGTTTTAACATTCCCCGAGGCCAGTATACTTGTTGGTTGTAAACATTAAAGCCTAATGTTCTTTCTAAACCCATAGCCACCCTACATCAATAGCTCTGAGCTCTGCTCTTTAAGACATTTATTAATTAAAATCTAATTTTCCTCATTTAGGAGCCTTGGGGATACAGAGGGGATACAGCAAGATTGCCAGTCACAACCAAAGAAGCCAACCAGGTCTTCCAGGTGGATCTTGAGACCTCTACCTCTCATGTGAGATCAGATAGGGTGAGAGTTAGGTGAATCCCCCAAATTGGCAGCGACAGCTCTATGCCCCTGTCCAGCAGGAAGCAGATACAGAAGAAAAGACTTCCTGTCCCTCAACTTCCCATAGAGATTTTACGGGGATCACATCTCTCAAGGGGAAAACAAGGTAGGCAGTTAGAGGCAGGCATTGGGTCTCTGCATTCCTGCAGGTCCCACAGAATGTGATCGCCCAAAAGACCTCCCCTCTCCACCCAAAACTTCCCCTTTCCATTATAATTATCTACCCCTATAGGGAAACAAATGGGTACAATATACCTGACTGGATTAGACCAGTCACTCACACCTCCACAGTAAAGACCACAATGACCTTCATTTCACCTGGGTCTCATTATACCATCATTATAATATCATACATATGCACAGATAATCATTAATATCATTATAACATACTGAATTCTGGGAAGGAACATGCACAGTCTAGAGATGAGCTAATAGCCTGTTGTCAATCACAGATGTCGATTAAGTGGTCCCACACCCAGAGAGGAACAGCCCATTCTAGAGAAAAAGGGATTAAAAACTCAAGTACTGGCTAGTCAGGGCCTGATTTTGATCCTTTTTGAGCTTCTTTTGCTCCGCCTACTCCAAACTCTTTGGAGTGTACATTCTTTTCTAATAATGGCCCTTGAGCCATTCTCTACTCCTCGGCCCATTTCTGCTTCTTTGAAATGTATATTTACTTCTAATAAACTCCTTTTCTGCAGCTTTACCTCTCTGGTTCATGTCTCCATTCTTCAGCTTCAGGAGACTATGATCCCGGCATGAGAAATATCCTACATCAAAATCAGCCACAAACTTGAATATTTACTTGATTGGACACTAATGTGATTAAGAAATTTTTGCCTATGTAAGTATGCAAATGTATATGACACAGACTCTGGCCTATAAAAAAGTTTCAGGTCTTATATATTTATTTTCTAAGGCCTAGTTATTGTGTATATATATATATATATAAAACACCTATATACATACATTGGTGTTAATATGTATATAACACCTATATACATACATTGGTGTTAGTATGTATATAACACCTATATACATACATACATACATATATTAGTATGTATATAGGTGTTATAGGTGTTATATATACTGCCTCTCTATGTAGTATGTGTATAATATATAATATATATTAGTAATTATTAATCTGATTATTATTTTTTTATTATAATTTTTTATTATTGTTATTAAAATAGCCCCATTGGACTGAAAACTTGCTGTGTGCTTGGGATTGACCTAAGAAATATATATATATATATATATATATATATATATATATTATTTAGTTCAATCTTCATAAAAAGTATTACTACTCTCATTTTACATATGAAGAATTCGGGCTTAGAACAATTAAGATATCTGACAGATTTCTTACATTCAGGATTAAAATCTAAGTTTATTCAAAGTCATTTATCTTCAAAGACAACTGACTCCTAGTTCGTTATTCCATCACTCAAAAATCCAAAATATAAAAAAAAATCAAAATCAAAAATCAAAAAATCAATATGCATCTTTCTCTTCTTACACACACATACCACACCACACACACACACACACACACACACACACACACACACACACACACACACATCAAACTTAAATAAAACAATACAAATCTATTCCATGATGAGAGAAAAAAGAAAAACAGCAGAGGACTGAAATCACAGACTGCTGAGACTGTCTGCTGAGCATCAGTGGTCACACAGATCCATTCATTCAAACAGCACACCTTTCTTATGAGTTGAGCTTTTCCTTGCAAACTTCTGGACACAGCAAGGCTGTCATTATAATCCAAGAATTCAAGCAGAAATTCATTTCCCCATTCCCATATAACAAACACGTGGTATTCCAAAGTCCAGGAGACCTCTAAATTCTCTTCCAGCTCTAAGACAGCCATTCTCACGTACAAGTGAGCTGCTTAAAAGCAAACCCTGGGCTTGCAGATAAAGCTCCTAGTGACACCAACCTCCAGAAAATAAGCCTCAGTGAAATTAGATAGTGGTTCTCCCCGAGGGGCTACTTGATGTCGTGTGTTGGTGGGTCAGTGGAGATAGGGCGGTGGCCAAAGGGGGTTCTGTGGGCAAGATGCTTGGCTGCTCTGCCTCTATGGCCACTGCCACTCTACTTCTGTGCTCTGGGTACTGCGGTGCCATGGTGACTTCAATTACACGGATGTAACATTCATTCGGCACACACCAAAAATATTTATTGAGCCCTATGCTCCAGGAAATGTTTAAGTGCCTGAAAATTTCACTTCCTAGAAGAGGAGGAGCAGGGGTTTCAGAAAGGAGAGGGAGAAGGAGAACGAAAAAGACAAGAGAAAGCAGCAGACGTCTAGAAGAATCTTGACCCTTCCAGCTTGGAGTCTAAGTTGCAAACTTGTTTAACCTCTTGGGTCTCAATTTCCCCATCTTTAAAATGGGGATAATTGCCCTGCCCCCTTCATGAGGTTTTTGTGATGTGTGATGTCACAGGAAAAAATGTAAGAGGAGACTGCTCTCGCCACTGTAATGTTCTTATTGCTGCTCCGTGAGCAATTCAAAAATCATTTTTCCTATGGAAGCATCTAGTCATGTCTCACACCCCAATCAAGGAAAAGTTTTAAAGCGCCTCTTCGGTGGTATGTGTGGAGCTGGAAATCCTCCGAATGCTTCCTTCCACGTGCCATGCCCCAGCTGCAAAACATTAGTCCTGTCTCAACTGAACATATTTTCTGGGTTTGCAGCAACTGTTCCACTAAGAGACAGAGGTGCATTAGTGGGAGATTTATGCTAATATCTCCGCAGTGGAAGTCATGAGGCTCACTATATTCTCATTCGGTCAGAGACTAGTAGCCCGTGTATGTCCTTTAACGGGATTTCCAGGAAGGATATTGCAGCTTAAGAAATGCTGATTTGCTGGCATTTATACATTCCAGGAAAGGGGTTGTCTTAAGTGGATCAGAGCCTGGAGCAGAAAATTATTCTAATGCCCCCTCCTCCCTCTACATCTCCCCGGCACAAGAGAAGAGCAGAAAATATCCATTGGCTACGGAAATGCTGGCACTGGAGAAGAGACTGCATAAGACAATAGGACAACCCTGGGGGATGGGGCTGCTGTACATCCCAGCAACTGCTCCCAGGACGCCCCTGCCAGCGCATATAACGGCCAACTGGTTCATCTTGCTAACTATAACTCTTAGCATATGGGGAAGGAGTGTTTATAGACATATACATACACCATACATTCTTCGCAGCAAGTACATATAGAGACCATCCAACTGTATATTTTGCAGACATACAAACACCCACATATATTGTCCATATGTTCAAACAATTTTTAAGCTATAGCATGAACAAATAAGGATATATATATACACTAAAAGTTGCTAAAGGCACCATAGTGGACACTCCAGAGCATGTATTTTAAAGACAAACAGAAGTGGGTTTGAATTCCAGCCTTACCCTTTTTAGCTATGTGACTTTTTCTATAAAATGGGAATAACACTGGGATAGTCCTCCCTCAGTAACTATGAGGACTCAATGGGCTTATGCATATAAATCACTTAGCACATGTCTAGTACAAGGTAAATTCTCAATAAATGTTGGTACTGGTAATACTAGATGCCACACCAGGTTGTGACAACCGAAAGTCTTCCAGAGCCAAGAGAGGTCAAAGCAAATGGCAAGATACCACACGGTGCCCACCTAGAGCCATCCACAACTTCATGTCCGTGTTCTGCTTCCGACCATACCATGGCACACAGCTAGCATTGTACTTACCCCATTGTAGCTCTCTCCCTTCATTAGACTATGACCTTCTTGGTGGCAGGAAAAATGTATTTTTCATCTTTGTTTTCCCAGCTTCTGAACCAGAGACCAGTTCAACGTACGTGTTCAATAAATACTGATTGAGAGAACTGTTATGAATAGATGACACCCTATATAAACAGATCTGCAAAGGGAATTGTCAGATTAGGGAGATGTACAAATGTAAAAGCAGATCTTTTAAACAAAGAAGTCCAGATAAGGCAAAGGAGTGTTAAAAAAAACCCATATTTTCTTTAGACATTTTCTTTTACTGAGAATGTATGTAGTTTTACTAATATTTTAGGGTAACACGAAAGGATATGTAGGTATTTGTTAAAGTCCTGCATCATTTTTCTTGCATATGCTACCTTCTTAATACACATTCTACAGTTTTCAGCCTCAGCTCTTAAACCAAATATCTCACAGACCTTTTAAAAAAACCTGCGGTAATACTTCTAGATACTTAGGACATTCAAACCCCTGGCCCTTTATAGTCTTCTTGTCCACCTAATTGGAGAGAAATTTTAAATTTAAGCCCTTATCAAGTTGTTACATAATATGTAGCTTATTTTTCAGGAAAAATATCTTTTCATGCTCTCAGTTTATCAGTTTATGTAACATTTAATTAGTTATGCATATAACAAGTAACTTAGGCATGAATAGATTTGGAAATGTAGCCCGTTGACTCCTGACTCTTGTTAATACACAAATCAAATGATAGGTATACTGGAGTAGTTTTGTCATTATAAGTGATCAGAGTATGTTTTCCAGAAGAAATAGAGAATTAGTAGTCTGAAAGGTTTCTTAAGTGGGGGTCAGATGTGAAAGCTTTTATTAAATTACCTTTAGAACAACTCATAAAACATTTTTTGAGGGGTTGGATGAAGGAGAAAATTTCACATTACAAAGACATTTTTAAAATTATGTCAGGCCAAGACATTGATGAAAAATTGTTAAGGTTAACCTCTCAAGTGGTGATATCATGTACACTGGGTCCATGTTACCCACACAGGCTATTTCTGCTTTTCTTCTTCTCTAATGACTTGGGTACAGGGTGAAAATTAATAAAGGAAACTTCAACTAAAATTAGAGTCAGGAAGGCCAATAGAGTGTCATCTCCTACCCTACCACTTGATGTCAATTACTCCAAACAGGAAGATATCAATTGCAGACCCCAAGAGGATGAGATGTCAGTTACTGATCCCAACACAAAGAGTTGTACTTTGTATCCCAAACAGGAAGTACGGCTACTTTACTACTCCAGCAAGAGAAGGAAAATTTTCATCATGTCCAACAACAAGCTCAGCCAATGAAAACACCACAGCTCAGCCAATGAAAAAACCATCATCACCTGCCTACTTTCCTGCAATAAGTTTTCATTTTTCTCCATCTGATAATTTCTTTGCCCCACCCTCTTTTCTATAATAGCATTCCATCTCGTATAACACCTCAGAGTATCTCTTTGCTTGCTAGATGAGATGCTGCCCATTCATGAATCATTTATTAAAGTCAATTAGATCTTCAAAGTTATACAGTTAAATTTTGCTTATTAATACAGCACATCTCTGTTGGCCATTTGTATGTATTTCTTGGAAAACGTGTCTTGGCAGAGTGTCTGTAGGACACTGCAGAGGAAGTGCAGAAAGAGAAAGGATAAATCCAATTCCTTGGATAATAAGCATGAAATCTCAGCCCACATTTGTTTGTTTGTTTGTTTGTTTGCTTGCTTGCTTGTTGGTTTTAGCACAGTAGATTTGTGGACCTGGGTCAGTTCCCAAATATCTACTTCCTTCAGGTGGACACTATGAGTTGTCTATCCAGATATATTCCCTCTGCCTCTCTCCTCGAACCCTAATTTCAATCATGTACCTCTTGTCTCTCATACAATTTGTGTGATTCATGAGACTCAGGTGAATCTCCAAGGGTAGAGCCTGATGAAAATACACCAATCAGTGTGAGGCATTTCTCCGGTAACTCTAATTAGTCCAAGGGTGGCCAAGTGACCTAAATTGACCCAATCAGACAGAAAGAAAGGACTAACATATTAGGCTAAGGGGAGAAGTAGTCTTTCTCAATTTCATTTGACATAAATAAGGAAGTAAGGTGTCTTGTCATGGTTCATATTGACAGTCAACATATTGTCAGGATTAAATCAATGCCATACCTATATTCATACACTGGTAGAAAAGAAACGAAAAGAATCAAGGTTCCTAATATCGTTAAGCCACTGGGTCAATCATAAAGCAAGTCTGTTCATCTCTAGACTTTCTGTTAAGTGAGATAACAAATGCCTTGTACTTAAGCCAATTAAACACCAGCTTTTGTGATAAAAAAGAAAAACTACAGCATTAAGTGTCCATATTGATTTTAAAATGTATTTCAATTTGAAAAAATTAAAATGTATATGGGGAGATGGAGAGGATAGTACTTATTAGAATTTGGGAAATAAGCTATAATACAAAAATATGTTAGAATTGGCTTGGTTCATGATTTTGAAATTAGAATGTCCACTTTGGATTTATGATCTATAATTAGAAGTAGTACCAGATCAATGGCTACTCCTTCAGAGACAGCAGCCTAAAAAAAAAATCTTAGACCTCATTGATACTAATTGAGTAGATCATTGAAAGGATAGAAGATTAACCTCTTCTACATTTTTCATTTGTAGGCATATGCATACAATAAAGCTAGATTGTGTAAGAAAAAAGATATACTCTTGAGAAGAGTTGGAAAGAAAATTCTGTTTAGATATCATGAAGAATCTCGAACTCACATAATTGTTTTTCTTATAATTAATAGCTGTGTACCTAAATCTGGAGTTATTACATAGCTGCATCCACTTCCAGGATTTTTTATCTCTACAGTATATCTTGCTTTGCTCCTCTCCTCTGCATGTCTTGCTACACACTTTATTTTGGCTTGACTGTGAGCCTGGGGTTCAGATACAACTGCTTCCTTACGCAACTAACACTTTCCTGTCTCTATTTAACCACTTAAGCTCTTCAAAATATACTTACAAAGATATGAAAATATGATTAAATTTACCATTTTGAGTTTTTCCAAAAAATGAAATAATATAGTGTCCTAGTATAAACCATTTCTATTCTCACCATGCTCCATACCACCTCAATAAACATTCAGGCATAGGGGTGCTTGGTTTAATACTGAGAACAAATACAAAGCAATACAATCCTCCAAAAATATGAAATTCAGTTAAAAAAAAAGCACCTATTTATTACCTAGGAAATATGTCAGAGATTAGACTGAATGGGATACCTCATAAAAAGAATGTACAAGGGATGGCTGGTTAGCTTAGTTGGTTAGAGTGTGGTGCTAATAACACCAGTGTTGCTGGTTTGATCCCCGCATGGGCCACTGTGAGTTGCACCCTCCTTAAAAAAAAATAATAATAATAATGTCCAAATAGTCAAAGGGAGGTGTTATTTAGGGGTTCTCACCTTGAGTAACTTTCCTGGAGAGGTTTTTTATTTTTTTTTTCTGTTGTTTTAACCAGCCATTCTGCATTCCCCAGATCCAGAAATCTGGAACTTGGTGGCATGTTATGGTATAGCTAGGTTATTTCCCTATAAGTTTAATTTTTTTTATCATCACTTTTAACTGGGACATGTCTCACTTTCCCATGTATACCTGTAAAATTTTTCCATCATGTCTCAAAGTAAAGGCTTTAAGAAACAAACAAAAAAGTAAGAAAATATCCCCTCAAAGAGAAAACTTTACGAGTATTAGGGATAATAACCTTGTTTTCTATTATCTTCAGGGAACAAAAATAAATAGGTATAGTTTATACCTGGCAAATATGATTAACAAGACAGTGAAAACACATTAGACAGAATTTTAAGTTTTGTAATATGTATTGTAACAGCATGACTCTTATAAAGAATTGACAACTCAGAGAAAATGTTCTGAAAATTTTTTGCAAGAATCATCCAGTTTTAGCATATATAAATTCTAATATTTATTAAAAGCCACACAACAGTAGTGGTGGGAGCAGGAGTGTCAAGGATAATAAAATACCTAGACAGGTGATACCAGTTATGATATATATATATATCATATAAACATATATAAACATATATATATATGTTTTTAGTTAAAGTGGATTTTGTTTTTTACTACTGTGAAAATTTTGGCAAATGGTACACCATTACTTAAACTATTCAAAAGCCATTTTTAAAAATGGATTTTTAAAAGCCACATCAAATCATAAGCATTCTATAAATGTTTTTAAGAATTAAAATGAATTGATTAATGCAGCACCTCACAGGCCATGTGACAAAGAGAACAGAGACTATTTTAAAGGCAATTCATGCTGAAAATAAATGGTTGAAGAAACAGTAGCTTGTATTACAATCTATTAAACTCTCAATGCATTAATACGATAGGGTAATACTATCTCTATCAGTATAAATTTAGACCACTTATATTTATCCAAGAAGAAAAATGCAGTAGGCTGTTAGTGGTTAAGTATGCGAGTAATAATTTATAGATTCCCCTAATTCCTGCATAGTCCTGGATCATCTTATGTGGATGGTTTCAACATCCTCAGTAGGAGAGAACCAATATGAGACTAATGCATGAGGACGTGATGAGGCAAAATTAACTAAGAGTAGAATATCCTTCAAAATCAAAGATTCCAATAAAGAAAAAATAACTTAGGTGTAAAACTAATATTTGACCTGAACTGATGTTTGCTAAAGATAAACAACTACTAGGGAAAATACATCTCCCTAATGGTCTATCCATCCTTAAATGAAGAACTCAGATTTTTGTGCCCAGCTAACAATGGATTTCCCAGGCTCCCTTTTAGCTATCATAAGCCTTGAGCAAATTTCTGTTCAAGGAGCTTATAGGGACAATGTGGTTGTCTTTATAAGGGACAGGCCCACAGGCATGGGCTTGGTTGGCCCTTCTTGCTTCCTCCTTTGTTGTGTTCAAGCCACTATTATTTGAGTTTTCTTACCTGCAGCCAAAACCATCCCTAACCTAACCATGGTCTGACATCTTATGAGCAATTTATTCTTATTAAATAGAATGTCTCTTCAAATCACATGAAAATAAACCAGCACATATAAGGAAATTAGCGCAATGAACTTTTTACCCCTTTAAATAATGTGAGAAAGCTGGCAGTAGCAGTTTCTTAATGGCATGGAATTTCCAAAAACTTAAAAATGAAGCTTTGTTTTCTCTTTCCCATGGATGCAGGTGGGACCATAAACTTGAGCATGACGCAGAGAACTCTCCCCGACCAACAGGAGATTGTCACACACAAAAACAAAATAGAAAGACCACTAATGAAACAAAGTAACAACTCGTGGAGGAAAGTCTGTTTGGGTTCCAATAACTAACCAGCCTATGAGGACTTTAAAAATATTTTACCTGGCCTGTGGTTTCCTATTGAATAAGGGAAAAATATATATAAAAGAAAAGTTAATTGAACAAAGAGTAATAGAAAGTTCTGTGTAACAGAGCATATTTCTGAGCATATTTTTAATGGATCAGATCAGCTGTCTAGATTAAATCATTGTTATTTAGATAGCATCTCCTTGTCAGGTTACTTTCCAGACACAAAATGACTGAGTCACACTTACCATCCAAATCACTCGTCAGCACAAACTAAATCATAATATAGCCTTAAAATAGAGGAGCAACTTGAAGTTTTTTCAACTTAGTTCAGTATCTCTGTCCAATAGGCCAAGTGTCTTCCTGAAATCCATGGTGGGGGTGGGGGATTCACATATTTTGAATATCCCATGCTTCTTATTTTAATATTCTGAGATATACTTATATCTTTTGAAAAAGAGTAGAGAGGGTTTAAAGGACAGCAGAACAAATGCTAAGTACACCACATGAAAGTATAGTAGAGTATAAACATCTTCATTTTTTAAAAATGAAACAAACTCATATTTGAGTAAAAAACTGGAAGTGAAACTCCCCCAAAGGATTGTACCTTTTAAGTTACACCAATGTCCAATATTTTGGTGCTTTTTCAAAATTATTTCAGCCAAAACCAATATTCAGATTTTCCATTTTCTACAGTGCACATATTGAAAATGTATTTTTATTTATAGCATTATACATAAAACCTATAAATGCTCTGAATAGTATGGGTTTGATATGTCCAAAGAATTTTTTTAAACTTATATTCACATTATCTTCTAGGAGAAATTTGTGGCAATGAAATTAAGCTCCAGCTAACCTTCTAGACATAACTCTTAGGTACCCCTAGATTCACTAGTGATGAATTCTCCACACTTGTGAAAAACATCAGGTAGTCTATCTTGAACACTTTGACATACACATTGCATTTTTAAAATTATGATGTTCATAGAGTATCCTGAGAGAATAGACTTCTTTATTTGTGAGAAGTAGCGTATAGAGAAAAAATAACATGGGAAAATTCTTTTCTAACGTGTGTTTTCCAGACAGCAGGAGAACAGGCAGTGATTTCTGGAACACTTTCATTGCATTGAAATATCTCAGAGCCAAATTCTGCCCTCCAATAATTTTTCTTAAAGTTACTTGAGTCCATATGTTTCTAGAAGCTGAATTTGTTTCATTGCATTTCAAGGTCTAGTCTTGCAGTTATTATAGAGACAGACTCTCCATGAAATTGCATTTTTGTTTGTGTAAGAACAGTGCATTTGAATATTTCCTGAAGCAAAATGCAGTCAAAGACTTCAGAGAATTAGTGTTAGTGAAAAATAAATTGTAGATCCACAAAATATTTCTGCACTTGCTAATTTTTCTTAGAAGTTTTCTCCTTCCACTTGAAAAATGCCAAAAAGACTTCTGAGAACACAGAAAGCAATATTTAGCCAATTTTATTTATAGGTATCTCTTAAAAGACTAACAATGTCCTTTATAATTTCCTTATTTGAAAAAAAAGTTATCTCTATTTAGCTAGTGATTAAAATGTAAATGTCTATGTAAAGTACCATAAATACAAAATAAGAAAAAGGAAAATCTAGACTGCAAGTATTCTGCTTAAAATTGTTATTTTTGAAAGTCTGGTTGCCAATTTAATACCATATGGCCATTAGTTGTGCAGCAGAAAGTAAAATACTATGTGCTTTTCTGTATAATTAATGAATTTTAAATTCAAGAATGTAAAAGAGACAAAAAATTATTCCACCAGATTTCAGACATGTACAAACCTCTATATGCTATCACAAATCTTCTCTTCAAGTTTCTGAACATTTGTCATTTTTCCTGTAAAACTATATCCATCTCCATACCCAAAGTACCTGTTTCATTTTTCAGATAATAAGGGGAAAAAACTCTCCTACATCTGCACAAAATATGTCTATCCTCATTAGATCCATTTTCTCAATTAAATTTAAGTTTCCCTGTCCAAAAGGCATAAATCTGGGTATTGATTTAACTATAAAATTATGAAACTCCCGGTAGTCTTCTAAAACCATTTTACTTGGATGAGCATATACGCTTTTAAAATATCAAGTTATTTCAGTGTTTAATACACATAACTGCTTCCAGAGGGCTAAAGCAATAAGGCACAGCTGTCCATTCCATTTGAAGAACTCCATCTAGGCCTGCTAGCCAGTATCTTGCTACATCCTAGGTTGTTGGGTTTTTTTTAAGTGTTCACTTCTATTTTATTCAGCATGAGTCTGATACCTTCTGAACATGAACCATATCAGCAGCAGCCAAAATCAATAACCTATCTAATCAAGGCCCTATAAACTAACAACAGACCTCAGTGCTCTGTTCCTATAACATACAGTTCATTCTAAATCTTTCCTTCCAAACCAGTCTAACTCTAAATTTATTATCCTCTTCTGACAAGGTTAGAGCATTGTCTACCTACAGTTCTAGAAAGATCTTTTGGGGGAGTAAATCAATTACTTCTTGAAAAGGAAAAAAGAAAAGAAAAGACCACTCTAAACCCTCCTTGAAATCTTTTTATTTAGCTTCAGTTTTCTTTTGAGAGCAATGAAGCTTTCACGCAGCAACCAGCTACTTCTTTTCAAGTAAACATTAGGTGTAAATATTTCATAGACATGTCTTCAGTGTGAATTGCACAATATGAAAAGGTGATGTTAAAGAAATATTTCCCTAAATCGTACCAAACAAGAAATACAAACATTTTCCTAAATCCATGAAATTTTGAAATGTAAGCCACAAAGTCTCCTTGCAGAAAACATCATATGCTTTTTTGATACCCTGTTAAACTGTGGCTAAATAGCCTTCACTCAATGACTTCATAGTGTATTTGATACTTATGTTTATGTTAAGCTTCTTCAAATGATATTTTCCATCTTAAAAACGAGAAGGTTTTTTTTTTTTTTACCTTGAAACAATATTCGTAGGTAGCAATATAAGCAAAACCAAAAGTTTATCCAAAATTTCTTTTCTCCCCCAGATCTATGATATTAGACACATGTGTGTAAAACCACTCTTCACAATAGCAATTTTCCTTTGATAATTTGATTGTTTACTGAGTCTTCTGCCCCAGCTAGATGCCGGGCTCTCTCTGGACAAGTACCTTGATGTCTTTGCATCATGGCTGTAAAGTTTCTATTTCTAGAGCAGTTTTCGCACAGTCAGTGATAAACTCACAGCTATGAACTGGGTGGAAACTAGAGAAGAAAGAAAACAGCTGGAGAGCTTGAATCAAGTGTCCACGAAGACACTGGTGTCAATTCCACATGCAGCCCATTGTTTCTCGGTGAAATACGATCAACAACCCCCTTTACAATAGTTCAAGATATTAAATTCACTACAAACATCATAAATAAGAAATGTGCTAATAAATTGATGGACAAGCAGAAACCATACTATTTATTGAGAATACTCCTCAGGAAGCCTGATGTTCAAAAAGGGGTCATAAATAAGTATCAATAGGGAACCATTAGTGCTGATGTTGGCTACCAATGCGAAGTCTAACAGCATTCTTAGCTGCACTCATTGATCTCACCAGCTTGAGTTCTACTTATGGCCCCTTATTTCAAAGAGCTAATATATTCTGCTGTTTTGTTCATTGGCTTTGGCTTTGCATCCATTCTCAGCCTTACCTCCAAGGCACACTTTCAATGAAAGTTCAACAGGATCCATTTATAAGCACACAATTCTTCTTAGTGGTGTAAGCTCTGTGTGCTGTTTTTCTTTAAAAGTTGCCACTTCTGACCTGTGCTCCACAGGTTATGAATTGTTTTGCCAATAGAGGTGATGGATAATCCATATCTATCACCCCTTTCTCCCTTAATTCCCTTTGGTCCAACTGCACAGCAGCTAGAGGAAGGATGGAATCTGTGTCTGGGAAATACTAAGGTTTCCTAGTCTGTATGATGATTGAACATTTCAAGCCTGCTCTCTAATGCTCTATCCAAGACACCCACAGATGGACTAGGCCAGCATGAGCAGAACACTCTTGGCCCTTGATTCAGAATATATGCATGAGTCTCTCAGGGAGTACATCTTTAAGGATAGAAACAATGCTGTATTTTTCACTCCTTAAAACTGCTTCTGTGAAAGTAGTATCATTCCAGCTGAGAGCAGCAATCTGAGATTGAAAACCATCATATTTTTCACATTCAGATGTAGTCCAAAATCAATAGCTTTAGTCATTCTCATTACCAGCTGTTCAAGCGATGCTTCAAATTCAGTGATAAGATGACATTAGCACCACCTGCAATGACCACAGGCTTCTTCCAGTATGAAGTCTATCGCTGCAGCCATCTCCAGCATGGTCCATTACCATGAAAGATTTAGCAGTTAGAATTTCATAATGCAGTTGGTGCTGATGTTCATCTAGTTCCATGATGCCCATTTGTTCCCCTAATGCTGTTTGTGTTGGCAAGAAAGCCAATGCATTTTATTAACTAAATATCCAAGAGATGTAGATCTCCTACTAGGAGAAAATTTGTACTTTCCTAAGAGGAACTTGAAAGGAGTCCTCTGGTCATGTTTTTCTCAGCTTACCACCTCAGTCACCACGTTCTCAGAGGCATCTTGCTAGACTTATGTTGTTTAAAATACAAGGCATTGTTCATCACATCCAAAGGCTGTGAAAACATAGGATGAATTATATTTGGAAAATACTGTATTAAAGCATGATTTTTTTTTCATTTATAACATTTTCACAAGACCATCTTTAGAAGATGCTCAAATTCTGCTCAAGTATTAATTAAATGCAAAAATCATTGACTATATGTTTTGTACCAATTACTATGTAGTAAATAACAAGCCATTTATGTTTCCATCCGTTTACTTCTTTAATATTGTTAGCAGCTACAGTTTAATATGCAAGTATATAGTATTGCATTGTCCAATATGGTAGCCACACATAGCCACTGAGTACTGGAAATGTGGCTATTCCAAATTGAGATATGATGTTAGTGTAAAATACACACAGGATTTCAAACTAAGTACAAAAAAAGAGAATATTTATATTGGTGATATCTGAAAATGATAATACTTTGGACAGATTGGGTTAAATAAAATATATTATTAAAACTATTTTTCCTGGATTTTTTTTTACCTTTTAAATGCAACAACTAGAAAATTTTAGATTACACATACAGTTCACATTTCAGGCTTGCTTTATGTTTCTGTTGCACAGCTCTGATATAAAGATAAGGCTAGTTCAGAAGTCAACTAAAGCAAATAATGTCAATAAACTATAATAATTTCTAGCCCTACCTATCTCCAATGCTCTTTCCCTAGAGGGGAAGAAAAAGAAAATATGCTAAGACAGTTATTGTACAAACTATGAACCTCAATGATTTAGGATTTACTAAATGTTTGTTGTAGGCCAGTATTCAGGGTTAAGGATTCTAAAAGGAAATTGCCACTTCTAAAATTGCCATGGCTGATTTTGACAAGCTTGAAATAGAAGGAAACTTCCTTAAAATGATAAACGGCATCTATGAAAAACCTGCAATGAACATCTTACTTGATGGTGAAAGACTGAAAGAGGTCCCCTAAGACTGAAAACAAGGCATAAATGCCTTCTTACCACTTATTTTTATGTGTGGTACTAGAAGTTCTAGCCACTGCAATTAGTCAAGAAAAAGAAATAAAAGGCATCCATATTGGAAAGAAGAGGTAAAACTGTCTGTATTTGCAAATGACATGTAGAAAATCTTAAGGAAACATGCATGTGTGCATGCACACACACACACACTAGAACTAACAAATAAGTATAGCGATGTAACAGGATAAGATCAATATACAACAATCAATTCTATATGCAAACAATGAACAATCCAAATATAAAATCAAGAATACCTTTCACCATAGCATCAACAAGAATAAAATACTTAGGAATAAACTTCTAAAAAGCAAGTTCCAGAGTTGAACATTGAAGATTATAAAACATTGCTGAGGGGAATTGAAGATCTAAATAAATAAAGACAGTCCATGTTCATGGAGTGGAATACTCAATATTGTTAAGATGGCAATAATCCTCAAAGTGATTTATGAACTCAATGCAACCTCTTTTAAATTTCTATGAAGTTTTTCTTTTCTCTTCTCTCTTTTGTTTTTTAAGAAATCAACAAGCTTCCCCAAATCTTTATGAAAATGGAAAAGATCTAGAATAGCCACAAAAATATTGAAAAAGAAGAACAAAACTGGAGTACTTTCACTTCCCAATTCTGAAATTTACTATAAAACTAGTCATCGAGACAGTGGTATTGGTATATGGATCAAAGGAAAAGAGTTGAATTCAGAAATGAATTCTTATATTTATGATGAATTGATAGTCAACAAATATACCAAGGAAATTCATTTGAAAATGATAGCCCTTTAAAAAAATGATGCTGGTACAATAAGCTATCCATATGCAAAGAAGGAGGAGGAAGAAAAGGAGGAGGAAGAGGAAGAGGAGGAGGAGGAGAGGAAAATAACATAGGCCCTTAACTTGCAATATGTACAAAAATTAACTCAGAATGTATCATAAGCTTAAATGTAGGAGCTGAAATAAAATAATTTTTAGAAGAAAACGGGAAATCTTAAAGACTTTGGGTTGTCAAAGATTTCTTAGATATGACATCAAAAACATGATCTAGGGCCGGCAGAGTGGCGCTGTGGTTAAGTGCTGATTTGGGAAGCCAGCGGCCCCGGTTCGGTCCCATATATGAGGGCCAATGACACTGCCCTCAAAAAAAAACAAAACGTGATCTATAAAAGAAAATAATTAATAAATTTGACTTCATCAAAATTCAAAATGTTTGCACTTCAAGAGATATCATTAAGAAAATGAAAAGAGGGCCAGTGAATGGTTCATTGGTTAAGAGTTGGCTTGAGAGTGGATCTCTGAGCAGAAGGGCCGCTGGTTAAGATCCCACATGGGCCAGTGATGCTGTGCCCTCTACAGCTAAGATGGTGAACAACAACTAGACCTGGAGCTGGGCTGCTGTGAGTCTCCAGCGACAATATAGGCTGCAGTGTGCTGCCATAAGCTATCATGAGTGGCCGGGCAGCCAGCATGAGAAGCTGACAGCTGGTGTGAGCTGCTGTGAGCCTCCGTGAGTGGCCATCCAATGGCCAGTGACCAATCTGTCTCAGTCGGAAAGAGTGCAATGATCACAATACCAACATGGGCCAGTGAAGTGATTGTCCTCCACAGCTAGACTGAAGAACCAAAGGACAGCAACTTGTCTGTTCCCCTTTCCCGATTCCCCAACACTGTTCCCTTTCCCAGTTTCCCAATAAAGTCTTTAAAAAAAAAAGAAAAATGAAAAGACAAGCAACAAAGTGGGATAAAATATTTGTAAGACATATCTGAAAAAGAACTTATATCCAGAACATACAAAGAACTCTTACACTCAATAACAAGACATAAAATCCAATCAAAAATAAACAAAATAGACATTTCACCAAATACACCCAGATGGCTAGGCAGCATATGAAAAGATGCTCAACATTATTAGACATTAGGAAAAAAATAAATAGAAACCACAATGAAATATGATTTTACACTCACTAGAGTGGCTATAACAAAAAAAAAAGACAGACAATAATAAATGCTGGAAGAATGTGGAAAAATTAGAATCCTCATACATTGCTGGTATAAAAGTAAAAGGTACAGTCACTTTGGAAAACTGCTTAGAAGTTCCTCAAAATGTGAATATGGAGTAATCCTATGACAGTGCAATTTCACCCCTAAATACATACTCAAGAGAAATGAAAATGCATGTCCACACAAAGACTTGGAAATGAATGCTCACAGCAGCATTATTAATAATAGCCAAACATTGGAAACAACTTAAATGTCCATCAACTGGTAAAGGAATAAGCAAAATGTGGTCAATCCTTATAATGGAATACCATTCAACAATAAGAAGGAATGAGGTATGGATACATGTCACAACACTGATGAACCTCAAAAACATTATGATCAGTGAAAGAAGTCTGATACAAAAGACCACACAGTATATGATTGATTATACATATTATGTGATTCCATTTATACGGAATGTCTAGAAAAAGCAAAGCTATAAAAAACAGAAAGTAGATTTGTGGTTGCTGGGGATAGGAGTGGGGCCAGGGGAGGAGGGATTAACAATAAAAAATGGCACATGAAGTATCATATTGGGATGACAGGATGTTCTAAAACTAGTTTATAGCAATGGTTTAAAGACTTGGTAAATTTATTTTTAAAATTTTGGAATTGTACACTTGAAAAGGGTGACTTATCTGATATGCCAAATACAGTGATACCTTGGTTTGCAAGCATAATTCGTTACAGAAACAAACTACTCGTATTGCAAGACATTGCTCATTTACCATGTTAAAATGTATTAGAAATGTTTGCTCATCTTGGGGAACACTCACAAACCAAGTTACTTGTTATCCAAGATTTTACTGTATAGTTTTTTTGTTTTTTTTTAAACTTACAATGTGGAATTTAAGACCCTACAAAATATGGTTTCATCCTACCCAGGACACAAAAACAATAAGGGTATACAATTTTAGACTCTGGAGTCAAATGATCCACCTTCAAATATGATTTTATCCCTTACTAACTGTATGACTTGGATAAGTGATTTCACCTCTCTGAGACTTACAATCCTCATCTGTAAAATAGGATGAATAATGGTGTCTCCTTGTGAGATCATCTTGAGAAGTAAAGGTCGCAGCTAGCTGAGCAAAGTTAGGCATAGAGTAAGTGTTCACTAACTAGTTGCTAGAATTATTAGCTACATTTCTCATTTACTTTCTGGTATTTCCAAAATTAGTTTGGCTTCAGATGTTTTCGTTAACTTACTGCCCCTAGATATTCCTAGTTTGGTGTATTGGATTAGCATTATCTTAATTAATGGTCTCTAACCCCTCTCCTGCCCACTCAACTATGGTCCCTTCAGAGCATCCCATTTCCCTCAGTATGCTTCTCTTCTAAACTCTTCAGTGAATTACCCTAAACATTTGTGTCCTGTGATTCATAAGCCCACATCACATTATTGCCATCTACCTTTTCTTGAATGTATAAATTGCCTCATGTGCTACCATACTCCCCTCTGACTGAGACTATGAAAGGTATGAAACCATGTGACTCTTGCCTAGAAAGTTCACATGTACTGTATGAAGTTGGATAATTAAATTTGCAAATTTGTTGCAATGATGTTGCTAACCCTTTTTTGATATCAGAGGGATTATTAATTATGAATTTGTACCAATTGGACAAACAGTTAATCAAGTTTACTATTTGGAAATGCTGAAAAGTTTAGACAACATGAACTTTTTGCCAACAATTCATTGCTCTTGCATCACGACAATGCATCAGCTCACATGGCACTGTCTATGAGGGAGTTTTTAGCCAGTAAACAAATAACTGGAGTGGAACACCCTCCATACTCACCTGATCTGGCCCCTAATGACTTCTTTCTTTACCTGAAGATGAAGGAAATATTGAAAGGAAGACATTTTGATGACATTCAGAACATCAAGGGTAGTACAATGACAACTCTGATGACCATTCCACAAAATGAGTTAGTTCCACAATTGCTTTGAAGGGTGGACTAGGTGCTGGTGTTGGTGCACAGCTTCCCAACGGGAGTACTTTGAAGATGACTATAGTGATATTCAGCAATGAGGTATGTAGCACTTCTTCTAGGATGAGTTCACGAACTTAATTGTCCAACCTCATATTTTGCTGTTTATAATGAGCACTGTTTTGCCCAATATTGTGAGGGAAAAATACAGATGCACATTATACAAGGGTAGTATTAATTCCTTATCTATATAAATGTTTTTAATTCTTTTGCTTATGCTTATAAGTTAAAAGTGTAACTCTAGAAATCAATAACAATATCCATATGCAAAATAATACTCTGGAATATGATCATCAGTTTTGTTGAACTTATGACTAACTTGCAGGGATGAAGAGTTCCTGTCCTTCTATGATGTGTAAATATTGTAAATTTGTTACCAGTACACAAAATTTCTTATATCTTGTACCTGTTCTTGTCTTCTGTAATTATTTGTTACATAAAATTTCTTGTACCATAATGTGTTAAAAATAAATTCTAAAATTCCTTTATAATACAAAAAAGAAGTACCTAAATGTAAACAAATAAAAATTTGAATTAAGAAATTAAAATGAAAGATTTTTTCCCCTGAAAGTTTGGGCCAAAACCACAGATGTACATTATACATGGCAAAATACAGTAACTTCTAAACTCTTCTTTACCATCATTCCAGGTAGCCAGAGCAGTAGGTGGCTTGATAGTTATTTACTATCCCTGTATCTCAATAAATCTTTATGGTAATACATTTGCATCAAGAAATGCTCAATGATTGTGGAATAAATAAATCAAAATGTTTAGAAAAAGGTAAAAGTCTTATAAAATACATTTAAAAAAATTACCTGTTATTGTTATAACTTCTTTGGCTGGTAGACAAAGAGACCTAAACCCATTTCTTCTTACCCTGCTTTCTAAAGGGTTGAGCACCCAAGAAATGAACTTGGTAAAAATAGGCAAGAAAATAAGTTTAGGTGTGTCAAATACTTAACTTGTAAATAAATCCTGACCCTTCTGTTCTTGGACTCTCTCAATTTACTGCAAACTTTGGCAGTACTTTCGTAAATGAAGCGATACATTAATATGGGCACAAATTACTGTAGTCACAAAATGCTGTCGTCATAATTAGTACTCATTAATGACTGAAGAGCTGTATTTCTTAAAACAGAAACATACATCGGAAGACATTTCCCCTTTATATTACCTCCTATAAGTCCTTAAATGAAAAAAATCAGACATTTTTGAGGAGTTTAGACATCAAAATTTAAAGCAAAAGACCTGTCTTTATCAAAGGAAGTAACTGCTCTTGCTAAGATTTTTATTCTTCAGATGATTTCTAAATTGCCCCCTTCCTTTTTTTAAAAAAAAATACATTACAGCAGATAACGACCTATATCATTCCATTTTTTTGTCACTTTGATAGGATCTTCACTTTTCTGCTTCATTCATTAGTCTTGTCTCTATCAAAATATCAGTTATTGAAACTTTTGATAAAACTTCACTTGGTTGGAGGCTGAGAGCAGCATTTTTCTGACCTTTTATCAATACTAATCATGTGTTACCTTAGATGAGAGTCTCTTAAAAATACAGTGAGATAAAAATGACCAACCCACCTACATCAAAGTCATGTTGAGAGAATAACTGAGACTACAAATAGGAAAATATTTCAATGATTTGGAATAAAATTCAAAATAATCATTATTCTCATTAAATTTCTTCCTTAGCTCTGAATGAGTAGATCCACCAGACACAAATTCCCATTTGTCCCTTGAAGTTCAAAAGTACTGCTGGGTTAGTAGATTTCTTTTTTTTAATTCATTAAGTAGGGAAATAGCCTTTATAAATAAAACTTAGAGCTTTTCAAGTTGGAAAGGATGCTGAAATTTGCCACAGAAAGTTTAAGTCTTGGCTCCAACACTTAAAGCTTTGAGCAAATCACTTGAACTCTGGTTAGCGTCCTCATCTGCAAAATGGGAATGAGTATCAAAGGTTATAAAACCTTTAAGTGCTGCCCAGAGGTGAATGCTTATTAAATATTTAGTAACTCTGTTTCAAAAGGACACATGTTCAATATCTGAGGAGCCTAACACCTCTCAGCTCAATTATTTGTTTCATTGTGTACTCTTAATAGAGCACTTCCCTGCCCGCTCTCCCTAGCAAGAACCAAATTTTCATAACAGTTTGCAGGAACAAAGAGAGAAAGAGAGACAGAGAGGGAGACTGATTTACAAATATACCAGAACTGGAAGGAGGTTTCTTGAATATCTTGCCTGTTATTTCAGCAGAATATGGAAGAAAGGGGTAAAAAGAAAGCTTCATTACTCCCCAAGCCAATTTGACTCTTGCAAAGCTAATTAAACACATCTTGAGTATATAAAATATATCATTCCCAGATAACAGCATACTGTTAAGTTCTTCATCTTATTAAGAGCTTGCATTAATGCTTCTTCAACATAAATTTTAAACCCAGACAGGTACTATTTGAGAAGACTCACAATTGGAATGACCTAAATTAAGGTGACGGAGGCAAAGATGGATCACCAGTGCCTGTCTCAACAGGAAGAGGAATGAGAATTTCAGCTTCCATTATTGTCCAACTCTAATGAGCTAACATTATCTTCTGAAAAAGCTTCCTTCTTTAGGCCTTCAGACCACAGAAAATCTACATCAAAGTAAGGGACTTCACAATCCAGAAGAGTAAGCCCTAATAAACCCCAGAGTAACAAAGTTGATGCTTACAGGCCCTTATAGACCTTCAAAACTTACTATTTTACAAATGACAAAAATGAGGCCCAGATAGGTGACATGTCTGAGGTTACAAATACTGATATGTAGTATAGCATTTTGAGAGAAAATAAAGCTAATGTAAGTAAGATATTCACCAGAATTTATTATTTGAGCACTAAAAATAAAAATAAATAAAATTTTAAAAATTAATAAAGAATTTTATCAAATGATCTGATTGGCCCATGCCTCTCATACTTTCTATTACCACCTTGACTGTCCCAAAACATCATTCAGGGTCATGCCTTTACTCCCTACCCCTTGGATACAGCCTTTCCAATGCATTATTCCCTCCATCCTATATTTAAACCTCCCTTTTTGGTGTGAACTTTCTGCCTTTGGGGTGTCCCCTCTGCATTGGGTCAAAGATGAAGCCAAGGTCAACAAGCACTGCACAGCTCACCGTGAGATTACACAAGACGCCTGGCAACCCAGGGCTTGACCAGATCAACTTTCTTAAAACAAGCTCTGAATTCTCCTGAACATCCATGACTTCTTCCACTGCTAACTAAATCAAGGCCAAGCTTCCATGAGGAGACTCAAGTTCAAGGCCATTTGCTCAGGTATCAAGGCATTGTCTATCATTTTCCTACACTCTATTCTAGGAGTTCTCATGTCACTATGTATTGGCATCATTTGAGGATATTTAAGACACTGCAAGCACTCAGAGCAATTGAAGTGCAGTTTCTTGTTGCTGGGAGGTGTGCATGAGAAGAAACACAGCTTTACAGTGATGAAGTACACAGCCTCTAGAGCCAGGCAGCCCGCGCTTAAAACGTAGCTGTCCTACTCACTTGTATGATTGAGGCAAATTATGTAACCTTCCTGTGCCTCAGTGTACTCACCTAAAATGAAAATAACAGACCATTTTGTAGGTATGATATAAGAATTAAATAAAAGAATACATGCAGAATACATAGAATTATGCCTAGCACATAGAAACTGCTATGTAGTGTTGCTATTATTATCATACTTGGGGATGTAGGACAGTGATTTGTCTATAATGATTAAAACTTTTTAAATTTAAATTTAATTGAATTCTGTCTTAAATACCCCCTAAAACTGCTTTAAAAAAATAGCTGCAAAGAGTTTTGGTATCACATGAGTTTCACCATTTAATACTGAGAAAAAACATCTTGATAAAAATTGTAAGATGGATAAAATATCAAGACATTATGTTAAGTAGAGTAAGACTGAAAAGGATGATTCATATGAGGTGCCTAGAGTAACCAACTTCATAGAGACAGAAAGTAGAAATGTGGTTGCCAGGGGCTGGGGAGGGAGGAATGAGGAGCTGTCTATGGGACAGAGTTTCAGTTTGGGAAGATGGAAAAGGATGGTGGTGATGGCTGCACAACAATGTGAATGTACTTAATGCCAATGAACTGTGCACTTAAATAACACCATTTTATATTTAACCACAACAGAAAATGTTAAAAGAGTAAAAAAAAGTCACAAAATATAGAATGTACATTGTTTTCCTTGATAATAACATTACCCTCAAGCTATTAAAAACTGACTTGTATTCTTTCCTCTCTTTCATATTCCTCAGATGAAGGCTCATTTCAATAACTTTTTTAAAAAATTTATGACCTCACTTTTAATAGATACAATGGGAAATTGACCCAACCACAAAAATATCCCTCAGTAATATCTTTTGCAGTGAATTAAAGCTATAGAGAATGCCCTGTGACTTACTGAGTTTCCCCAAACAGAAAATCCTGAGCATTAATGAATAAATTTTCACTGACATTGTAAAGTATCTGTAGAGTTGACATTTGATTGATAACTGAGACACTGTGACAGCTTTTTCAAACCTTGCACAGTGTCAGCACAACCATATTAGAGACTGCTCTTCACTTTGTAAAGTCACTTAAAAACAAAAATTGGGGGGTGGGGTAAGGATTAAAAAATACTTCATTAACATCCCAAGGACAGTTATATTGACAGAATAATGGCCCTTACTCTGGGATCATTTTCTTGGGAGGGGAAAAAAATATATATATATAAAAATAGATATATATATATCCCATATGTATAGAGAGACCCATTTTACATATATAGTTTTATAAAAAATATATTTTATATAAAGATATATAAATATATATATATCCTTTTTTATATATCCCTTTTATACATATAGTTTATAAAATACATATTTTTATATATATATATTATATATATATATATCCCATTTAGGTACAATGTGTCGTCTCTGCAACTCCTTCAGATTCATTAAAGTGCCAATGGAATGAGGACTCTACATGCATTTATGCACGGTGTGAGACACTTCTACTGAAATTCAATTGTGACTGTGAATGCTTCAGACCAGACAGAATTTTAACATTTTCTGCTACTGGAGTGGGAAGACCAAATAGCTATTTCAAATTCACATTTCCCTTTTCCAATTGATTGTGGCACTCCCTCTGGAACGCCCCATGCTACAGCGGCTCTGATTTTCCAATTCATTTTCGCTGGAAAAGTGTAACATGAAGCAATACCTTCTACTCTACCAGTCACTGTGGTTCCCCTAAGGGTATTTTTGTGTTGAAGTAAGTCACTGAGTAGCAGACCGATAGCTTTTTGTCTTCTGAAGCTCATTGACTAAGAAAATAATACACATAAGGGAGCTTATTCCAACAATATCCCAAAGGGGAAAACAATCTATAATAGCCACCCACTTTTAGTAATGGGGATAGAGAGGGTTAGAGAATAAAAGACCTTGGGGGTCTACAGAAGATAACATACAAATACTCGATGTTTTGATGAAAAAAGTGCAAGAAAAATATCATGAAAATTGTGTATCTTTAGGAAATAACAAGAGGTATTTGCTGTTACTTCTATTAGAAAAGAGATAAAAGATCTATTGGCAATAAGCACTTCACCGAATTTGTACATTGCTTTATTAAGTGAAAATCTGAAAATGAAAGGGGCATCAGAATGACACTTGGTTATTCGGAGAACACAGCCTGTCCATACTTTGAAGGACTGTCTGTCAATGCTCAAAACCACATAATTGAAATAGTGACTTTAAATCCTCCCATTAAGTGTTTGATGACTTTTTTTTTCTTCATGGTGTTGCAAACTGAATGTTCAATTTCAATACAGAAATATTATAAAATTTGAAGGATAAACATATTTCTGCAACTTGTGCCATAACCATATCTTATTTTATAAATATTTTCACTGTTACCTGCATAAAAGCAGTATAATTAGAAAAAGGCTCAAAACATGGAATTATATTTCTGTTTACAATTTTATAAACACAGCTATGCTTTAGTTTCAGTGCTATGATCTGCAACTGTAAAACATCCTTAACACTATTTGTTAATATGATTTTATTTAAACTTGCTTCCTTCCTTCTGTACAACTAGTTTTAAAAAAAACTTATTTGTATCTATTTAGAGAAACTGAGAAATAGTTCACTCATGTCCTCAAACACACAACTTCTAGGGTTTCAGGTTTAAAATGACAATAACATCAAGAAGTAAATAAAACCAGGAGGAAAAAAAAGAGGGGGAGGGAAGGAAACCTTTTACGTTATTGGATGGGATGATAAGCAATTTTGTCTTAGACTTCTTTTATTTTAATATTACATTTTGAAGTAAAGCTTAAAATAACAATAACAATACCCTGAATTTATTTGGTGTTTTATCATTTACCAAGTGTTTTATAGTTTTTCAAGATTTTTATTAAAATATAGCTAACACAATATTGTATTTGTTTCACGTATACACGGCAGTTATTCAACATTTACATACCTAAAGAAGTGATCACCATGATAAGTCCAGCAACCATCTGACATCTTACCACGCTATCACAATATTATTGACTATATTCCCTATGATGTACATTACATCCCCATGACTTATTTTATACCTAGAAATTTGAACCTCTTAACCCCCTTTTCCTTTGTACCCCCTTCTTTAATTTTTTCAATTACAATTGACATTCAATATTATTTTATATTAATTTCAGCCATACACATATTGGTTAGACTTCTATATAATTTAAAAACTGATCCCCTGACTAGTCTAGTACCCACCGGTCACTATACATAGCTATTACCATATTATTGACTATATTCCCTGTGCCTTACTTTATATTCGCATGGCTATTTTGTTACTACCACTTTGCACTTCTATATTTCTTCATCTTTTTCACCCTGCTTCCTAACTCCCTCCCATCTATCACCCTGATAAACCTAGTACCCATCTGACACTATACATAGTTATTACAATACTGTTGACTATATTCTTTATACTATACCCTATATCTTCATGACTACTTTGTAACCATCAATCTTTATTAATTCCTTCCCCTTTTTCATCCACTCCCACCAAACCAACTACCATCTGGCAACCATCAAAATGTTCTCTGTATCTATGAGTTCATTTTTGTTTTGTTTGTTTGTTTGTTTGTTTTGTTCTTTAGGCTCCACATATAAGCAAAATCACATTGCATCTGACCTTCTTTGTCTGACATACTCCACAATACCCTCCAGGTCCATCCATGCTGCCACAGATGGTAAGAACTCATTTCCTTCAATGTCCAGGCCATATTCCATTGTATGCGTGGAACAACCATTCATATATATCCTCTTTTTGTGTTCATCTATCAATGGACACCAAGGCTATCACCACATCTTGGCCATTGTAAACAATGCTGCAGTGAACATATTCATGCACATGTCCTTTCAACGCAGCATTTTGGGTTTCTTCAGATAAATTCCCAGAAGTGGGATTACTGGGTCCTTCTTAATCTCTTGTTATAGCCTTTGTTTTAAAGTCTATTTTGACTGATATAATTAATGCAACCACAGCTTTTATCTTTTAGTTTCTATTTTCATGAAATATCTTTCCCACCCCTTTACTTTTCATCTGTGTGTGCTTTCAATCTGAAGTGAGTCTCTTGTAGGCAGTGTATTTGAGGATTTTGTTTTCTTACCTATTCAACTATCCTATGTCTTTTTTGTTTTTTAAAGATTTGGGGGGGGGGGGAATTGGGGAAGGGGAACAGTGTTGGGGAATTGGGGAAAGGGAAAAGCCAAATTGTTGTCCTTCAATCCTAGTTGTGAAGGGAGCAGCTAGCTCAGGTACAAATCCAGTCACTATCCAGCCCCTTTCGGCAGCTCACAGCCACTCAGCAAAGGTGCTGTGTTCAATTTTAGTTGTGAGTGGGCATAGCTCACCATCCCATGTGGGAGTTGAACAGGAAACCTTGTTGCTAAGAGCACATACTCTAACCAGTGAGCCATCTGGCCACCCATCTGCAACTCAGGGAAGCCCAGCTCAAGATGCCGTGTTCAGTCTTAGTTGCCCGTGGGCATAACCCACCATACTGTGCAGGAGTCCAACCGGCAACCTTGTTGTTAGAAGCACGTGCTCTCACCAGCTGAGCCATCCTGCCACCTGTTGGCAGCTAAGCAGCAGCTCAGCTGGGGAGCAGCTCACTGGCCTATGTGGGAATCAAACCAGTGACCCTGTTGCTTAGAGCTCGCGCTCTTAACCAAATGAGCAACTCAGCCGGCCCCCATCCTATGTCTTTTGACTTGAGCATTTAATCCATTTACATTTAAAGTAATTGTTGCTAGGTATGTAGTTATTACTATTTTATTATTCATATTTTTTATTTTACTTTTTTGTCTTAAAGATGTCACTCTAACATTTCCTTGTAGTACTGGTTTGGTGTTAATGGTCTCCTTTGTCTTTTTCTTGTCTGGGAAGCTGCTTATCTGTCATTGAATTCTAAATGATAGCTTTGCTGGGTAGAGTAATCTTGGTTGTAGGTCCTTGCTTTTCATCACTTGAAATATTTTATGCCAATCCCTTCAGGCCTGCAAAATTTCTCTTGAGAAATAAGCTCACAGTCTTATGGGAACTCCCTTGTAGGTAACTAACTGCTTTCTCTTCTGCTGCTATTAAGGCTCTTTGTCTTTAACCTGTGGAATTTTATTATGGTGTGTCTTGGTGTGGGCCTGTTTGGGTTCATCTTGTTTGGGACTCTCTGTGCTTCCTGGACTTATATATCTATTTCCTCCACCAGGTTAGGGAAGTTTTCCATCATCATTTCTTCAAGTATGTTTTCAAGTCCTTGCTGTCTCTCTTCTTCTGCTGCTATTAGGTATCACATATCACACATAGAGATGATGTGAATGTTGGTATACTTAATGTTTTCCCTTAAACCATCTTAATTTTTTTGAATTGTTTTTGCTGTTCTGATTTGGTGTTTTCTGCTACCTTATTTTCTAAATTGCTGACTTGATCCTCTATCTAATCAACTGTTGATTCCCTCTAAGAGCCTTCATTTCAGTTTTTGTATTCTTCATTTCTGTCAGGTTATTTTTTTTCTATCTCCATTTTTATGTTTCCTATTTCTTTGTTCAAGGTCTCCTTGACATCATTGAACATCCTTATGACCAATGACTTGAACTGTGTCTGGTAGATTGCTTTTCTCCATTTTGTTTAGTTCTTTTTCTGGAAATTTGTTCTGTTCTTTCATTTGGAATATGTTTCTTTGTCTCTCCATTTTGGCTGCCTCCCTGTGTTTGTTTCTATGTATTAGGTCGGGCTGCTATGTCTTCCAGCCTTAGTAGAGTGGTCTTATCTAGTAGGTGTTTTGTGGGGCTCAGTGGCACAATCTCCCTGGTCACCTGAGCTGGGTGCTCCAGGTATGTCCCTGTGTGGGTTGTTTGTGCCCTTCTGTTGTGGTTGAGCCTTGAATGTTATTGGCACATAAGTGGGAGAGACTGACTCTCAGGCTGAAGGTTGTGAGGACTGGCCATGACTACAGTGGAGGAACTGTTATGCAGGGGCTGACCCTATGGAGCAGGATTTGCTTTAGCAGGGCTCTACTGTCTGCCTAGTCTGACCTTTGGGTGTCATCCTTGGAGGTGGCCATCCCTGAGGCTGGCCACCAAATGTGCCAGACCTGGAGCCTCCTGGGAAGGGCCTTCTGCATGCCAACTTCAGCTGCAGTCTGTGCTCTACCCAGGGCCACCTGACATAAGCCACAAAGCAACCCACAGATGACTGCCATCCATGCTGGGCTTGGAGGTGCCTCAAGAGGCCAAGCCACTAACCGAGGCCAACTATCACTCGTGTAGTCCTTGGAGCTGCTCAGCAAGAAGTATGGGATTAGAATGCTAGTCCTGAAACTAGATGCTGCTTAATTGAGAGATTTTACAAGAGTCTGCAGCATGAGCCTAGATAGGCCGTTTGTATGGAGAAACCACTGCAAGTGGCTTGGGTGGGCCTGAAAGTTCGGTGGGGTGGAAATTACCAGTGAGAGACAGAAGAACAGGGTTAGTCAGGGTAATGGAGACTCAGGTATGGTGGCCACCTGCGTTTGCACTCAGGGAAGGTCTCAACAAAGAAATAATGGATTTTGTCAGCTCTTCTGCCTGGGATAAAGCTGCTTTTTTTTTTAAATCTTTTATTGTGAAATAAACATTTCTTTTTTAAATTAGTTTCAGGTGTACAACACAATGCAATAGTTATACTTTTTACCCCTCAAAGTGATAACCCTCCTCCCCCAGTTCACCCCTCCACTTCCCCCCCGATATCATATATATCTATTACAATTCCTTTGACTCCCTTCCACAGTATACTCCACATCCCGTGACTATCTATATATTCAGTTACAGTTGGCATACAATATTATACAACATCAGCTTCAGGTGTACAGTGCGGTGATCAAGTCTCTACTCCATCCATGAAGAGGTCTCCCTAACAAGACATGTGACTATCTGACACACCACAAAATTTTTACAATATTATTATATTCCCCTGTGGCAATATTGTAGTTGTCTAGTTATGCTGTCTAATCCCTTTCGCTTCTCCCGTATCCCCACCCACCTCCCTCCCAACTAGCAAACCTCAGTTTTTCCTATATATCTATGAGTCTGCTTACTTTGATCGTTCATTCAGTTTTTCAGATTCCACATATAAGTGGGATCATATGGTACTTGTCTTTCTCCGACTGACTTATTTCACTTAACAGAATAGTCTCTTCACAATATTATCAATTACATTCCCAGAACAGACCCCATATCCCTGAGGCAACATTGTAGTCACCCACCTATGCTCTCCAAAACCTTCCCCCTCTCCCTCATCCCCACTCCCTCCCAGCCAGCAACGATCAGTTTTTCCTTTATATCTGCTTGGTATGATTTCAATCTTCTTAAATTTACTGAGACTTGTTTTGTGGCCTAATGTGGTCTATCTTGGAAAATGTCCCATGTGCACTTGAGAAGAATGTATATTCTGTTTTTTTCAGGGTGAAATGCTCTAAAAATATCAGCGAAGTCCAGCTGGTCTAAAGTGTCATTAAAGTCTCTCTTTCTGTGTCGATTTTCTGTCTAAAGAGTCTGTCCATTGGTGATAATGGGGTGTTGAAGTCCCCTACTATGATAGTGTTACTGTTGATCTCTGTTTTACGTCTGTCAAACTCTGTTATGTATAATTAGGAGTTCCTATGTTGGGTACATAGATGTTTATTAGGGTTATAGTGCCCTTCTTTGTCTTTTATTGTAGTCTTCATTTTAAAGTCTATTTTGTCCAAAATAAGTATTGGTACCCCAGCTTTTTTTTTTTTCTTGTCATTTCCATTTGCATGAAATATCTTAATCCATCTGTAAGCAGCATATATATGTGTCGTATTTTCTTATCCACTCAGGCACTCTCTGTCTTTTGATTGGAGCATTTAGCCCTTTCACATTTAAAATGATTATTCATAGGTGCATATGTATTGCCATTTTGTTATTTGTATTCCTGGTCTTCCTGGGTTAGCTTGTTTACCCCTTTCTTTTGTTTAAAAAAGCCCTTTTAACATTTCTTGCAATGCTGGCTTTGTGGTAATGAATTCCTTAAGCTATTCTTTTCTGAGAAGCTCTTTATTTCTCCTTCAATTTTAAGTGATAGCCGTGCTGGGTAGAGCAATCTTGGTTGTAGGCCTGTATTTTGTGCCACTTTGAATATCTCCTGCCACTCCCTTCTGACCTGCAGAGTTTCTGTAAACAAGTCAGCTGTTAGTCTAACAGGAGTTCCTTTGTATGTAACCTGCTGTCTTTCTCTTGCTGCTTTTAGGAATCTGTCTCTATCTTTAACCTTTGCCATTTTAAATATGATGTGTCTTGGTGTGGACCTGTTTGGGTTCAGCTTGTTTGGAACCCTCTGCATTTCCTGGGCATGTGTGTTGATTTCCTTCACCAGGGTAGGGAAGTTTTCAGTCATTATGTTTTCAAATACATTCTCGACCCCTTGCTTCTTCTCTTCTCCTTCTGGTATTCCTATGATGCGAGGATGGTTGTGATTCACCTCATCCCATAGGGCTCTTAAACTATTTACATTGTTTTTTATTCTTTGATCTTTTTGTTGTGCCAACTGGGTGATTTCTGCTATTTTGTCTTCCAAATCATTGATCCGCTCCATTGCTTCATCTACTCTACTGGTGATTCCTTCGAGTGTGTTCTTCATTTCAGTTATTTTATTCTTTAGTTCTAACTGGTTATTTTTTATGATTTCTCTATCCTTCCTTATTTCCTCACTAAGTTTGTTAAACATTCTTCTCATCAGTGTTCTAAACTCTCTCTCTGAAAGGTTGGATCCCTCTATTTCATTTAGTTCCATTTCTAGAGGTTTCTTCTGATCTTTTACTTGTGATATGTTTCTTTGTTTCCTCATTATGGCTGTCGCTCCTGGATTGCTTTGGTGTATTAGATAGATCACCAGGAGAGCCCTGGCTGGATCATGCAGGCACAAAGCTCATAGCCCGACGCTCCCAGGAAAACTCCCAGTCTCAGCCTGTCCCAATCAGCTGCTCGTGGATCAGGTCAAGCAGCCCAACAACCAATCACCAGCCTGGCAACTCTGCAAGTGCAGTGCGGAGAGCGGGGACCCGAGGTGGGTTGCGCACTCCCGGGTCTCAGTGAGCAGCCTGTTGGAGCTGGAGGGCACCCGCCCAGCGTTTCCCTGGCACCGCAGTATAAGACCAGCAGAGGGTGGGGATCCAAGGCTGCATGCTCGCACACGCACTTCTTCGCCAATTCCGCCAGACCAATGAGGTCCCGGACCTGACCCTCTGTTGGAGGGCCCAACCCTGACAAAATGGCACCCTCCTGTACACCACTCGTGTGCAGGCTCCACACCTGGGGAACAATAGTCTGAAAACCTTCAGCCTTTGCACCTAAGGTGCTCAGTTCAGTCCGTCCCTGCAGGCTCCTGGGCCCAGCTCTCACAGTTACTCCCTCCACCAGGAACCAGGTAAGAGCTCACCGGCGAGCAAGGCTGTGTGCCAGCCCCACTTATTCTCCAGCCGCTCTCAGCCTCACTGAGCTGAGCAAAGAGAGTCCTCACTAATTTATTGCCAGCTATCCTGGAACTCCTCTTCCCAGCAAAGGAACTCCAGGCCGGTGAGCTTGGTGTGCAGCCGGAGGGTCTCTCCCCCAACTGGAGAAGCCTCCCCACAGCTGGGACCTTCCTCATGGGATTCGCCCTCTCTCGTCTCCGCCCCTCCTACCAGACTTGACGTGGCCTCCTCTTTAACTTCTTCTTCCAATGGCTATGTTCATTTAGTGTTCCGGGGACCCTCCGGGGTTGAACGCTCTATAAATTGTTTGTAATTTTGGTGTGTTCCTCAGAGGTAGTTAGCACAGCGTTTGTCTATTATGCCATTTTACCGGAAGTCCTCCCAAAGCTGCTTTTTAATAATTCTTTATTTTCCAAAGACACCATCAAGATGGGCAGAGCAGATTATTGATCCTATTTTATGAATGAGAACAATAAAGTCCTTAGAGATGGATACAAAGGAAGGAGGTAAATATATCCACACAGCATCTCAACTTAAAGGACAAATATCCATAGATGGTTTCAACAGGAATCCTGATTTAACCATAACGCAGGATAACAGGGCTCTTTACCCGGGCAGCAGTAGTCATTTCTGGCCTCCAGCTCCTTTCCATACCCCCAGAGCCAGCCTCAGGGAACATCACTCAGACATACTAGCACCCCACACAACCCCTCCTCCTTCTCAGTGGTCTGGGCTCCAGCTCAGTGGGTTCCCTCCTCCAAGGTTCTGGGTCTGAGAACCTCAACTTTCTCCCTTTGTTCCTCCAACCTTAAGCATGGTAGATGCTTCCTGTGTGACAACAGTTTTCCCATTTTGATTTTTAAGTCCTCTCATACCTGCTTAACCAGCTCCCTTTATGAAATTCTTTCTATTGAAATACTGAAAATGGGTCTGTTTTCCTGACTGGACCCTAATACAGACATGTTAACCATGAATAAGAAACATTCATTTATACATTTCTTCCAATTCAATTACATAGAAAGTTACATCTTCAAGTCTATCCCAAGTCAAGAAATTAAATATTCATTCAGACGATTCCATGTTGTTGGAGATTTTCTATGTGTAGTCTTCAGGGGAACAGGAGTTGGCCACCTGATTTTTTTCCACGTTTCCCAAGTTCCAATGTTGATTGGACATATGACTGATCTTTTCATAGATGTTTTGAGCAGGAGGTCTATCCAACACTTGAAACTAAAATGCTGCTTCTATATGCAGTTTACTTGTACTCATGTTCTTTGTAATTACCTCCAATACTGCATATGTGATGATATCCAGGGAACAAGGCAAAAAGTAACATTTTCTAGAATAATAAAAAAAATTCTGCTAATCTAATATACTTTTAAACATAAGGCATTTAGGGCCAAGTTCAGAAACAAAGCAAATAGAGGTCAACTTTTCTAAGCTTCAGCTTGGTTTATATTTTGCAATGTTTTAACTAACATCCTATTTCTCAAGATTTCAAGAGGTACGTGGTACTTGGACCAGAACTCATTCTAGCAAAATAATATTCTGATGAGTTAAGTGTAAATGATTCAGAAACATTCAAACTATATTTCCCTTGAAACACATAGGGATTTAAAAGTTAATGGAAAAAGTGCTGGCAACTCACATTTAGAGTTTTTATTGAAACCAGGATGTTTGAATAAACATTAGATGTTTAACTAACTCAAACTGAAATGGGGTTCACCAATCCTTAATTATAACAGTGCTTTAAATGATGAGGAAACATGTCACATTCAAGTTTCAGACAGAAAGCTTTACTTGGCAGACATACTGCTGTTTCGAGAAACCTCTGCAGTCATATTATGGCAACCAATTGAGATATTAAAACAGACAGTGAAGTTTTAAACTCAGTCTGGCAAGCACCAATTGGAAATTTAAATTAAAAAAAAGGAGTGTCAGGAGTGTAATGATTAAGTTTTAAAAGGAAGTTAGAGTGGGACACATAATTTTTAAAGAATATGCCTTCCTTAAATGGGCTAATAGTGAGCTAATCACATAAGAAACTGAAGAGTGGTATGTGTTTGGGTTCCTGCTGTATGTTCTGGGGATTGTAATTTGGAGTTGCAAACAAACTAGTTTGTAAGTAGGAAATGGACAGACTTGCGATGAAACTTCAATTTCTCTGATGACTAATGCTTGAATAATGTTAGTAGTGGGCCAAGTAGAACTTCTGTTAAGCTAACCAGGCAGTTAGCTTAAGACAACATAATGTGAATTCCCCATAGCTTGAAAATCACCTCTGGGGTTGTCCAGGGCTCTGCTCACAATAATTCAGAACAACGCTAATTGTACCCTAGTTGCTAAACCTTGGCATGAATCAGCCAACCATAGCTGGCATCAGAATCACTTAGGAGGATTGTTAAAATACAGATTATTGGGCATCTTCCCAGAATTTCTGATTCAATCCATCTGGGTTGTGGCCCTAGAACCTGCATTTCTGTCAAGCCCCAGGTATAGCTGCTGCTACTGGTGTGGACCATCCTTGAGAATCGTTAAATCATACATGGTGGCTAAGGATGGTCCTAACCGTTACTAACTGGAGAAGCGAGTTTGCAAGTGCTTTTCATTAGCAGCCCAGAAAAGGGCTTCAGCCTTCTGGCTCCACTTGGTCCCTAAGAGACCAGACCTGCTTAAGGAATTTCTTTAAATATAAATAGGTAAATAATTTTACAACAAAATCATCATAAACAATTTTAAAAATTAAATATGGCACACCTACAAAAATGATTTTAAAAATAAACTAGAAAAATTATTTTCATCCCACTTGATCTGCTGTTAAGGGATAATTTTCAGAAATTCAGATTAGTCTGATACGTCAGGGTCCAACAATGATTAATCTCTAAAATAGTTGTGACTGCATCTATTCCTTATAAGACGCAAACTAATGTACCATTTAGCCAAGCCATATTGTTTCTCACCTTGCAGTAATAGATGCTTGTCACCCCTCTGGCACTTGGTTATTTCACAGTGTCTCAAATGGTCTGACCTCAGAAATCTAACTAAACATCACACTCTCTTCAGGAATCACTTCTACAAGCTCTTGGGCAAGAGTTTCCATCCGTTGCTTAAAGGTCTCCAAGAATAGAAAACCAACTACCTTTCATGACAAAACACACTTCCTTTTTAGGGTGAAAGAATATGCAGAGGCACAACACCAAGCTGCTGAACCAAGATTAAATGCACAACATCTATTCCCGCAAAGCCTTCTTTCCCATCCCTTGTATCATGTGGATCTCCAGGTCCTCCTATTGGTTCTACTATTGTAATATCCACTACCTTTGTCCATAACTTGGATGTTGCTCCCATCTCCATTCTGATTTTTTTTTTAATTTATCTGCTGTGAGATTGATCTTTTTGATGTACACTTCTATGAATTTTAACACAAGTACAGATTTGTGTAAACACCACCACAATCAAGATACATAACAGTAGCAAAACCACAAAACATTCCTGCATGCCATTTCTTTGTAATTACATCCTTTCCCCACTGGTCACCTCTGGAAACCATTGATATATTCCCCATCACTACAGTTTTGTCTAATGAACAATATTATAAGTGGAATGATACAGTATGTGACCTTTTGCAGACTTGGAGATTCATGCAAGTTATCTTGTGTATCAATATCAGTACTGTTTATTGCTGAGGAGAATTCCACTGTATGGCTTTATGACAGTTTGTTTATCCATTCTCCTGTGGAAGGACATTTGGATGGTTTCAAGTTTGGGGTGTTTTTTAATAGATTTCCTATAAAAACTCATTAATAGTTTTTTGTGTAAGCATAGTTTTCATTTCTCTAAAGAAAATACCTACTAGGAGATTGAGAAGTTATATAGTACGTATATATTTAAATTTATAAGGAGCCACTGAACTGTTTCCCAGCAAGACTCTCACTTTACATTCCCATCAGCATGTTGGAGAGTTCCAGTTGCTCCACATTCTCACCAACACTTGCTGTTTTTCATGTACATACATACTTGCCTTCTTTGTATGCTCTTTGGTGCACTGTCTGTTCAAGTTTTTGCACATTTAAAATTTTGTCACTCTTGAATTTTAGGAGTTCTTTATATATTCAGGCTACAAGTTCTTTGATGAATATGTGACATAACTATTATATCTCAAACTGTAGTTTGAATTTTCATTCTTAATAATGTCTTTTACAGAGCAAAATATTTTAATTTTGATGATATCCAATATATAACTTTTCCCTTTTTTTGACTACCTTTCAGGTCTAAGAACTGTTTGCCTAACCCCAGACCAAAAAGGTTTCTCCTATGTTTTCTTCTAAAAGTTTTATAATTTTACATTTAGATCTATGATTCATTTTGAGTTAATATTTGCATAAGATATGAGGTTTAGGTCAAGATTTCTGGTTTTACATATGGATGTCCCATTGTTCCAACACCTCTGTTGAAAAGACTAGCCTTTTCTGCAAATAATTGTTTTTATATCTAAAAAAAAGCAATTGGCATACATGTGCAGATCTATTACTGACCCTTATTCCATTCATCTATGTGTGATCCATTAGCAAATAATACAGTCTTGCTAAATAGTAAGTCCTAAAATTAGGTAGAGGGATTCTTCCATTATTTATTCTTTTTTCAAAATTGTTTCTGTCTATTCTAGACTCTTTGTTGTTCCATAAAAATTTTAGAATCAAATTTCTATATCTACAAAAAAACTCATGCTTGGATTTCAAATAGAATTGTATTAAATCTATAAATCAGTTAGGGAAGAACTGACATCATTACTATGGATTAAAAAGCCATGTTGATATGTTGGGTCTTCTGATCCATGAATACGGTATGTATCTCCCTTTTTTAAGATTATTGATTTATTACATCAGTTTTGTAACTTTCAGCATATAAATCCTATGGATGTTTTGTCTGATTTTTGCAGCTATTATAAATAGTAAGTTTTAATTTTTGGTTTCCTATTTTTCATTGGTAGTATCTAGAAATACTATTGATTTTTGTGTTGGCCTTATACACTATGTCTTTATTAAACACACTTAGTATTTCTGAGACTATTTTGGATATTCCTTGGGATTTTTTTGCATAGATAAATCTATATATCGTTTGTGAACAGGTGATAGTTTTATTTCTTTCTTTCCGATATGGATGTCTTTTATTTCTTTTCCTTGTTTCATCATACTGGCTAGGATTTCCAGTATAATGTTGAAAAACAGAGAGGAAAGTGGATACCCTTGCTTTGTTCTCTATCTTAAAGGGAAAACATTTCTCTTTAAGATAGGTGTTAGTCATGATGTTAGCTGTAGGTGTTTTGTAGATTCTGTTCATCAGATTCAAGAAATTCCGTTCAATTCCTAGTTTGCTGAGAAATTTTATTATAAATGGGTGTTGAATTTTGTCAAATCTTTTTTCTGCATCAATTGATCTATTCATGTTTTTTTCTTATTTAGACCATTAATATGGTAGATTGTATAGGTATATTTTTAAATATTAAAGTCCCAGAAAAAAACTTCACTTGGTCATATTGTTTTTTGAAAAATATTGCTGAATTTGATTAGCTTATATTTCCTGAGGATTCTGTACCCATATTCATGAAAAATATTTGTCTATAGTTTGTTGGTTTTTTTTTTAATTTAATTTAATTTAATTTAATTAGTTTCAGGTGTACAACACAATGCAATAGTTATACTCTTTACCCCCCAAAGTGAAAACCCCACTCCCCCAGGTCGCCACCTCACTCCCCCCCATATCATATATATCCATCACATCTGCCCTGACTCCCCTCCACAGTATACTCCACATCCCGTGACCATCCACATATTCAGTTGCAGTTGGCATACAATACTATACAACATCAGCTTCAGGTGTACAGTACAGTGATCAAGCCTCTACTCCATCCATGAAGTGGTCTCCCTAACAAGACATGTGACTATCTGACACGCCACAAAATTTTTACAACATTATTATATTCCCTGAGTTGGGTTTTTTTTTTTAATAGCGTCTTTGTTTGGTTTTAGTATTAGGGTAATTCTGGTATCGTAAAATGTATTGAGAGGTGTTCCCTCCCTTTTTCTCAAAGAGATTGAGTATACTTGGTATTATTTCTACTTTAAATGTCTGGTAGAATTAGCCAGTGAAATAATTTGGACCTACAGACTTCTTTTTCAGAAGTTTTTTAAGTTATGATTTTAATTTTTAAAGTAGTGTTTAAGACTATTAAAGTTATCCACTTTATATTGAGTAATATTCATAATTTGTATTTTTTAAATGTTCTAGTAAGTTTTTTAATTTATGTGCCTTGAGTTGTTTATAGTATTACCTCATTGTCCTTTTAATGTCTGTAGTGACCGTCCTTTATTCCTGATATTAAGAATGTGTGTCTTTTCTCTTTTTTATTTTGTCAGTCTTGTTAAAAGATTATCAATTTTATTGATCTTTTCAAAGAACCAGCTTTTCCTGAATTTCTCTATTTTTTTTTTATTTTAAATTTTATTTATGTTTCTGTCTTTATTGTTTCCTTCTTGCATTCTTTAGGACAATATATTTTTCTAGTTTCTTAAGACAGAAGCTTAAATTATTTGAGATCTTTCTTCTTTTTAATATAAGCATTTAATGCTATAATTTTTTCATTTAAATACTGATTGAGCTCCAACCCACAAATTTTGTTATACTATATTTTTATTATGGTTTAGCCCAAAATACATTTTAACTTCCCTCGAGATTTCCTTTTTGAATCCATGTGTTATTTAGAAGTTCATTGCTTAATTTCCAAGTGTGTAGAGCTTTTTCTGTTATCTTTCTCTTATTGGTTTTTAGTATAATACATTATGGTTACATTATGGTAATATGCTTTATATTAAAATCAAGTTATTTTGTATGATTTCAATTATTTTAAATGTGTTAAAGTTTGGTTTATGACCCAGAGGATATAATCTCTCTTGGTAAGGTCCAGTTACTCTTAAAAAGAATGTTATTTTGTTTTTGTTTGTTTGTTTGTTTGTTTGTTTTATAAAGGGCCTATGAATACCAATTAGATTTTAGTTAGTGAATGGTGGTGTTCAGTTCTTCTATATCCTTTCTGTCTGCTAGTTTTACCAATTACTGAGAGGAGAACTAAAATCTCCAGGCATAACTGTAGGTTTTTCTATTTCTCCTTCCATTTGTCAGTTTTTGCTTTATATATTTTGAAGCTCTGTTGTTAGGTGGATCCAGCATGTGAAAGCATGTAGTTCAGGGGTTCAAACAGGGTTTTCAGTGACATAACAAGATTTGCATGGCTATAACAGTACTGTGTAAGATGAGAGAAGAAGGCAGAAAAGCAAGAAGGGTAGGGAATAAGTTATAAATACATGGATATGCCAGTAAGAGTTAGTTGGTGATCAATGGGGAGTAATTGGAAACATATCAGCAGAAAATAACACAATCAGATCATTCTTTCACAAGTATAACTTGGAGAGCATTGTAGATAAAGTGATTCCTCAGAGGGAAATGTGAACTCGAAATAAAGAAACAAACAAATAAATAAATTCTAACTGATAAACCTGAAAACTTAATGACAGCAATATTAGAAGGGATGTGATTTATTAATTTAGGTCAGAAACATTAAAAGGAATGGCCTGTGGATATGCACAGCAGTCCTGGGGCCTATGATAGTTTTCTGTTATGGGTAGAAAGGGAAGATAGTTATTTTTTATATAGCAGTTTGGTGTATCCTTTACAGATTTAACATTAAGAATTTAATGTAAAGGCCAATTTGCTGCCTGTCCCTATAAATGTCCATATTAATAAGTAATGCATATTGTTTAATGAGAAAAATGATGGTCAAGATAAAAATATAAAACATTTTAATGGGATGCCTTTACAAAAGGCCATTGCCCTTTCTAAATATTTTTTGATGATTCCTTCCTCACAGGAAAGCTGGTTTTAAATGTACACACTTAGAATACAATTACTCCAGCAGCTTAAGTGTACTTTGATAAGAATCCAAAGTTGTTTCTACAAAGGCTTAGCAAGAGGATGTCCATTTCTTATGTACTTATAAATAAGAGCAATAAACAATTCTCATTTAAAAAGGTGTATTATGCTGTGTCCTGGAAGGACAGCAGAAAACAGTTACTTATGTGAAACGAGCACTGAAAAGGAATTAATTACAAAGATGTGGGCGAGGCCCAGGGAAATCAACAAGGAATGGTGAGGCACACCAATGGTGAGCAACAGCAGGGAGCTCACTGTTTAACCCAAAGAGTAAGGGAGAGAAGTGTTTTCCAAAGGGTCACCTAGGAGCAGTTGAGGCAGAAGCTACCGTCTGCCCCTGCCCAGCAAGGTGTTAGCTCCTCACCCCTACAGACCCAACAAAATGTGATTTCATCCATAAAGGCCAGTTTCCTAAGGCTAAGAACAGGATAGGAGAGAGCAGAGAGTACACTGTGAGATGGGGAGTCGGGGAAGGAACTGAAAGGATTAATAAGTACCTGACAGAGAAAATCTCTATTGGACATATTATAATTGAAATAATTCCACTCCCAATCTCTCTCTCTCTCTCTCTCTCTCTCTCTCTCTCTCTCTCTCTCTCTCTCTCTCTCACACACACACACACACACACACACACACACACACACACACACACCCCACATACATATACTCACTTACTGCTTCTACTCATTAAGAAGCTATTTCTAGGTCTCACAGTTATAATTTCTTTCCTTAAAATTTCAGCCTTTGATTCACCTCATGGCAGTTGAAAGATTAATGCTGCATATTAGCATCCAGGCCCAGATGTGTCATCACATGGAGAAATTGTTACTTTCTAACATAGCACAAGAACTACACTTGCCTTTTGCCCATCATTTTAACTGATGGGTCTTGGAGTTGAGACAGTAAATGGTCAAGCAACAAGTCTGAAAATCTGAAGTTCCCTAAGAGTATCTGATCATGCAACTCTGAAAAGAGCTAAATGTCTCAATGATTTAAAGTGCTTGAGGCTTTAAGTGGTTCATTCAGTAGGCACACCGAGTTAATTCTGAATTCTTGTATTTTTTATCATCACTTGATCACAATTCCTCTAATGAGATGAAGGGCTTCTTCTCAGTTAAATAGGGACTCAAGCATGCTTAAAGCAATTGAATTATGTTCCTTTTGTAAAGGTGCTTCACATAGTTGCTACCTTTTAAATCCCTCATGCTTTGGCTGGGCAGGAACCCACTAGTCTCATTCACTACTGAAACTCCAGATTTCCCACAGTGCTTGACATATAGTCAAGGTCCAGTGTATATTTTCGAGTAAATTAGCAAGTGAACTAGACAGACAACATGGTACTAGGAAGAACACTGCACATTGACCAGGACCTATTTTAAGTCTTGGCCCTAACTTTTTAGCTGTATGGTATCTTCAGGTAGATCACTTAACTTCTCTAAGTCTCAGTCTCATCAGCCATCAAACAGGGATAAAACCCACCCTGCAGGAAATTGCCAAAGCATCATGGGAAGTAATGTTTGAAACTGGAGACTGTAAGGTATTCTAAAATATACATTATTTTTACTACTGAAATTGGTCATTGTATCTAAAAAACTGTGGGGATTTCATATTCATACATATTTTGAAGTACCAACAAAAACCTTCTTCTTCTTCTAGAAACCATACAGAAAGAAAACATCACAAAGCAAAAACTTTGTGATGATCTACACCCAACATGTTTTTACATTTGAACTTCACTCCAAAAGCAAATTCTTTTTTTTTTTTTAAGATTTTACTGGGGAATTGGGGGAGGGGAACAGACAAGTTGCTGTCTTTTTGTTCTTCAGTCTAGTTGTGGAGGATGTTGCTTCACTGGCCCATGTTGGTATCGTCATTGTGCTCTTCCTGGATGAGGCAGATCGGTCGCCGGCCTCTGGATGTTGCTCACCATGGCTATTGGCAGCTCACGCTGGCTGCTGGCCACTCACTATAGCTATGGCAGCCCACTGCAGCAGGGACTGCAGCCTACACCGTAGCCATGGCTCGCACAGCCCAGCTCCAGGTGGAGCTGTTGTTAGCTGTAAAGGGCAGTGTCACTGGCCCTCATCCCTGGGATCTGAACCAGGGTCGCTGATCCCAAAATCAGCTCTAAACCAATGCGCCACTTGACCGGCCCCAAAAGCAAATTCTTTTATCAATTAAAATGAATGGTTATTCAAGTGTTTGACTCAGCAACTCTACTCAGCAACTCCATATCCTATAGAAATAAATACGTATGCAGACAACAATGTTTATAATGACAGAAACAACTGGAAACAATCTAAATATCTATCAGCAAGCTATATATGTATATAAATTAGGGTGTATCTGCACTATAGAATTAGACTGTATAATACAGTGGTCATTAGCCACACATAGCTCCTGAACACCTGCAATTTGGTTAGTCCAAGTCCAGATGTGATTTGAGTGCAAAATATACACTGAATATGAATATCAAAGACAGTATGAAAATAAGCATGTAATGTGTCTTTAATAATTTTTATATTAACCAAATGCTAAAATGGTCAGGAACAAGACAATGCAATTCCTATTAAAATACCATAGACATTCTTATCAGAATTAGAACAACTAATCTTAACATTTATATGGAACCACAAGAAAACCCCGAATAAGCAAAAAAAATCTGAGAAAGAAGAAAGTAGGAGGTATCACGCTACCTGATATTAAACTATACTACAAAGCTACAATAATCAAAACAGTATGGTACTGGCATAAAACAGATACACAAATAAATGGAATAGAATAGAGAGCCCAGAAATAAATCTTCATTTATATAGTCAATTTACAACAAGAGAGTAATAATTTGTGTTAGCAAAACTGGAAGACACATACAAAAAATAAATGAAATTGGACCACTTTCTCATACCGTATACAAAAATAAACTCAAATGGATTAAAATTTTAAATGTTAGACCTAAAAACATAAAATTTCTAGAAGAAAACATAGGCGGTACACTCTGGCATCGTTCTTAGCAATATCTTTTTGGATATAGCTCTTGGAGCAAGGAAAACAAAAGAAAAAATAAACAAATGGGACTACATCAAGCTAAAACATTTTTTTTACAGCAAAGGAAACCATCAACAAAACAAAAAGACAACCTACTGAACGGGAGAAGACATTTGCAAATGATAAGGGGTTAATATCCAAAATTTATAAAGAATTCATCTCATACAACTTAACACCCAAAACAAACAATCCCATTTAAAAATGGGCAGACAACCTGAATAGACATTTCTTCACAGAGGACATACAGATGGCTAATAGACATATGAAAAGATGCTCAACATCACTAATCATCAGGGAAATGCAAATTGAAACCATGAGATATCACCTCACATCTGTCAGAATGGCTATCATCACTAAATCAACAAATAACAAGTGCTGGCGAGGCTTGTGGAGAAAAGGGAACTATTGGAGCTGTAGTTTGTAAAGCTACGGTTGACAGGATTTGTGTAGCCACTGTGGGAAACAGTATGGAGATTCCTCAAAAAAATTAAAAGTAGACTGCTATACGGTCCAGCAATTCCGTTTCTGAGTATTATCCAAAGAAATTCAACACTAATTCAAAACGATACATACAGCCCTATGTTTATTGCAGCATTACTAGTAATAGCCAAGATATGGAAGCAACCTAGATGTCTATCAACAGATGAATGGATAGAGAATACACACACACACACACACACACACACACACACACACACACACAGAGGAATATTATTGAGCAATAAAAAAGAAGGAAATCTTACAGTTTTCAAAAACAGTGATGGACTTACAGAGTTATGCTAAGTGAAATAAGTCAGACAGAGAAAGACAAATATCAAATTATCTCATATGTGAAATCTAGAAAAACAAAATAAGTGAATAAACAAAACAAAAGAGAGAGAGAGAGAGATCCATAGATATAGAGAACCAGCTGATGGTTGCCAAAGGGGAGGAGGTAGGGAGATGGGAATAAAAAAAACAAACATAAAAAATAAATGCTGAAATGATATTTTAGTACCAAGTTAACTAAAACACTATTAAAGTTTCTTTTTCCTATTTCTTTTTACTTTTTAAAAAGTGTGGCCACTAGAAAAGTTACGATTACATTTGTGTCTTACATTGTATTTCTATTGGACAGAGCGCTATAAGTCAAGAATTGGCAAACTCTTTCTGTTAAAGGGCCAGATAGTAAATAGTTTCAGCTTTGCTGGCCACTGCGTTGCACTACTCAGCAGAATTGAGATAGTATCCAAACAAAATGAGCATGACTGTGTCCCAACATGACTTTATTCATGAGTGCTGAAATTTAAATTTCATATAATTTTTACATGTCAGGAAATATCCTCTTTTGATTTTTTTCCAACCATTTAAAAATGTTCCAACCATTCTGAGTTCCCAGACTATACAAAACCAGGTGGCAGGACAAATTCAGCCCATGAACTGTGGTTTGTAGAGCCCTGCTTTAGATTATTAAGCAACACTGAAAAGAAAAGATTAGACCTACATGTACTATCTGTACATTCTCTGAGCTAAAACAGCATACCGTGGAATAACATGTAAATGAAGATTTCATGTTATTTTTGTGTGTTTTTTTTTAAGAGGGCAGTGTCACTGGCCCTCATATGTGGGATCCCAACCCAGGCCGCTGGCATCCTAAGCCAGCTCTTAACTACCGCGCCACTCGGCCGGCCCAAAGATTTCATGTTTATGGAAAAGAAAAATGTATTGTGTTAATATGTTTACCTAGTTTTATATCATCAGAGGGCTATGGAATTATACACGCCAAATTGATTGCCCAACCTGTTACCATCGTACCTCAAATTGGAGACAAAGAAGGAGACATGTGCCTATGTCACGTTTCTCCCCTAATTGCCATAATCATGTATGACTCATAATTAAATTTCTGATCAAATAAAATGTACCTAATTTAAAAAAAATTCAAAGTTCCATTATATATGGGTGTCATATGTGTGTGTGTGTGGGGGGGGTGTACTCTTTATCATTGAAATGTTGATATTCATGCTTATGTACTCTGAACAAGTATTCTGTTTCTCATAACTACAAAAAATGGGGAGAAAAATTTAGATCAGAACAAAAACTAATGGTAGAAAATATTTTTAAGTGAAAGATATTATTGCCCTTCTTTACATTGTCTCTTCACTTGTACATTTATGTTGCCTCAAATTCTACCCTTTAAATGAGTAAATATAAACGCTTAAACATTATCTGGGCTCTTCATAAGGGTGAAATGTTCTCATAAGCACTAATTAATTTAGAGCGTACTGAAAAGAGTTTTGATTTAGCACACACCTTCATTTTCAGTTTGTACAAGTTATCTATTACTGCATAGCAAATTACCCCCCAAGTTTTAAAGGCTTGAAGCAAAACTAAAATTTACTCTTCACATTTTCTGTATGTCAAGAATGCAGGAGCAGTTTAACTATTGGTTCTGGCTTGTAGTCTGTCAAGAGGCTGCAGGCAAGATGTCAGCCAGGGCTGCAATCATTTGAATGCTTGACTGGGGCCAGAGAATCTGTGGCCAAGGTGATTTACTGAGATGACTATCGGCAGAAGTCTTCAGTTCCCTGACACGTGAAACCCTCCATGGGTCATGTCCTCATGGTGTGGCAGCTAGCTTCCCTCAGAGGGAGTGACACCCAAGAGAGGAACGTGGAAGCTACAATGCCTTTTATGTCCTCGCATTGGAAGTCACACACGCACAACATACTATTGGTGTACAGGCCAGTTCTGTCCTGTGTAAGAGGGGAGCACATGAGGGCGTGAATACCAGGAGGTGTACCATCTTGGAGGCTGGCTACCACGCAATAGCCAAAAATATTTACAGAGAAGACTATGGGCATGGCCCAAATTTAGTCATTAGCCATGTTTTACAAATGGAAATCTGATAAAACATTCTATTTTTGTATGTAGCTGTATTGCAGTAAAAAAGACTTTATTTTATAATAAGAGCATACTTACCTATAACTTGTCAAATATATGACAATCAACAAACCAATGCTTTTAAAACACTCAGAGAATGCAAGGTATTTCATACAAGCAAATTACCTATTTGTATAAGCCACATGCACAAGCGAATAAATACAATAAGACATTAGATGGAGAAAACTATATTGTAAAAATTGCCTGCTTTAGTTTATTATATTCTTGACAAAGTTGTATAGCATAAAAAAACAATTCATCCAGTAAAAAATCAGGTTATTAATCAGTACATAGAATATATTTTTGTAAAAGAAATAAGTATGCATAGAAAAAAAGACTAGAAGGATATACCGCAACATTAACAGCAGTATGTCTGAGTGTTTTCCTTCTGGCTTATGTGTTTTTATTTATGATATTTACAGGGAACATGCATCAATCATATTTATAATTAAAAAAACCTCTGTTTTCCAGGGTTGCGTTATTTCTATTCTCTAAATTGCCTTTTGAAGAATTTTATTTGAGATCCATAAATCATTCTTACAAACCAAGAAAGGATAGGTTACCTAGTCTAACATTTATCCCTGAGGCTATTATAAGCTAATTGTGGATAGGTGAAATAGAGGCAAATTTCATTCACATTACCTTACTTTTATGCTCAATAAGGTCAAAGGTAAAGATTTTGTCTCTTTCTGCTCCATAAAATATGGATTGCTATTTTCAAAGTACATCAAGAGTGGTAATAGCTATTCCCATTAGTCAGTCATATTATCTTATGAAATATTGACATGATAAAGCAATGCAACTGAGAAAAAAACAATAGAGCACACGTTTTATTGACAAATAAATGCACAAGCTTAAATTGTCTCTTACCATCTTTATACCTGAGTGACATGTTATCAGAAAAATAAAGATTTAAGTTGGCCAAGATCAATCATTTCAAAATGATTCTTTAGAGCTCCATCGGATAAAAATACAAATTCAGTCCAATCCTAATTCATATTTGGGTTCATGTCACCTTGACAGTTACATTTACGGCAAAATGTACTTCAATTTTATATTCAAACCTTTTCCCAGCTTTTCTTAGAGAATTCACTTTTTAATTTATGATACTTCCTTGCTCAATTCAAACTTCATTCACCTTTAGATACTTTGGAAAGATAAATAACTGACATACCCTTCCCTTCATGAGTAATGTATTGCCTGTAACTTAAGAAAATAAAATAGGTGGCCAAGGAGATATATTTGTTTTAGGCATAAATATGCATCATACGTATAAGTAATAAAATAACAGTAAATTAGAACTATCTCATAAAAATGATTTTCTATTTTACTGAGCTTAAATTTTATACTGTAATATAATATATTGTTAGGTCATATACATTTTAAGAATGAAATACCTTAGTTGTCGCTTATGCTGATTTTAGCTATATTTGAATGTAAAGCATGCAAGTTAAGTCATATGTTTGTATCTTATTACAAACAGCTACTTTTAATATATACGCATTGGTAAATATTTTCTTTTATTGGTAAAATATTATGTCATCACAACTCAAATTTCCAAAAAACATGAAAAGCAAGTGTATCTCCATGTAGCACTTAAAACTGTTCTCCAATTTATAGGTCATGACATAATGAGTACTCTTCATAAAAACAATAACAATGACCATTTATTGAGGGCTTTCTATGTGCCAGGAACACTACTGGGTTCTTCACGTACATTATTATTTACTTTAAGCTTGTAAACACTTATTAAAGTAGAAAATATTATCTCCAGTTAAGAAATGAGAAAACTCATATCGGTCTGATTCCAAAGCCTGGATTCTCAATGACTATACCACAGAAAATTAATGTGTGGATTGTATATTTGTGCCCTATATACTTGTTTTTCACAATTATTCACAGATGGGATCATTAACAGGAACACCATTTTCCTGGTGGCAAGGACTCATACTGGAATCTTAGAGTAGCCTCTGTGGGACCTGCCTTGCAAAGTCAACCTTAAAAGAAATTTTGAACATTGCACCTCATCTCCTATTTATTCTCTAGATCTGATTATAAGCAGAACATTTACAATCACAGTCGAGAACTGCAAGTTCTATTACCTTGAATTAACCAACTGATATTTTCCTTTTAATGACTGGAATAAAATAAATAACAGAAGAAAATAGTGAACATAGTAAAGGTGACTTCCCCATAACCATCCTGCCCATACAACTGATTAAGCCAATGACAGTAATTCCATCTGCCTAGTTAGGAAGAATTTTCAACTGGCAACAAGATGTGTGAGGACACCTCATTGGGGGTGAATTTTATGCAAAGTTCCTACCACTAAGAGAGACGCACAGGAATAGATAACTGCTTTCTTTCTTCTAGATGTTGTTGTAACTGGACAGAGACTTAGACTTCCAAAACATCTTACTTCCAGACCGAGATAAAGCTATACCAGAGGATGGCTCCATGAACACAAGAAAAGGGCCTGAGTTCCCTGATGACATCATTAAATCAATGAGCACACCAGACTAAGAGCTTATCCAAATTCTAGTTCCCTGTGAAGTGAAATAATTTATCTTTTATATTTTTAAAACTAGTCTGAGTCAAGTTTCTGTTACTTGTGGCCAAAAGCACCCTCCTTTATATCAGAGATGGCATATAATGGTCATAATTTAGCATTCAAGATTTTTCTTAATTGACTAGTGTTCTAGTTTCTACATCTGAGTAACAAATTGTCCCTAAACTTGGTGGCATTAAACAATGACTTACTGTGCTCATGATTCTGTGAGTCAGAAATCTATTGGACAGAACACAGAGGAGACAGTGTTTCTGTGGCCCACGATACCTGAGGCCTCAAGTGGATCCTTTAAAGGTATGAAGTCCTCAGATTCCTTGGAGGCTGAGGGCTGGGGTCTAACGGCTCATTCAGCCACAAGCCTTACAGTTTTGGTGGGTCTTGGCTGAGAACTTAGTTGAAGCTGATGGCTGGAACATTTAAACTTGTCCTCTTCATGTGGCCTGGGCTTCCTCAAAACATGAGTACTGGGTTTCAAGGTGAGCACCCCCAAAGAGAATGAGGACTAGGAGACGCCACATCACTCTTGATGAGCTAACTTAAGAAGTCACCCAGTGTCACTTACACTGCATTCTGTCACATTGGAGGCATAGCATATGGGATGTATATTTGTATGGCCAGCTTTGGAAATGCGACCTGCCAGTGTGCTTTCTGGATACAGTAATTCATGTCCCTAGCACACATGCAGAATGCAGACATTTCTCTCCTGAGACCCTCAAGTCTTATTAGAAAGTAAGCTCAAAGGCAAGAATCTTGTCATGTGAATCAGGTTCTGGTGTAAATCAGGCACCTCAGATGCTTTAACTACAGCCCCTTAAGTACATTCCTCTCTTAAGACCTGTGAAACAAAGAGGCAAGTTATCTACCCCTGATATAGCCAACATTCAATGGTGGAACACACATAGAGTAGCTGCTAAAGGTAGTTCCTATTCACAACGGCAGGACCTGAGTGACACTGGGATCACTGTCCCACAACAACTGAAGCAGGTGTATATTACCATCCCTTGATTGGAGCCTAGTCCTGAGAATTCATCATAGTTCTAGTTTCAGCCTTTGAGTCATATTTCTTTTTCCATAAAATGTAGCCCATGTTAGCAGCTAATTTTCTCAGCCTGTTTCTTTCCCATAGAGTCTACAGATTTCTTTGCCACTTTGTAGTCTCAGTCCCTTTCACTCCGGTCTGATATAATTATTTTTTTAAATTGTGTGCATTTTTATTAATTTATAATCCACCCCACTAGGCAAAAGCCATATTCACAAATCTCTAAGATGAGCCTTTCTCTATATTGGGCTTCCTTATAAGGCCGGTAAGAGACAACATCTTGAAGATCATTAAAAGCCCAATTATTTATTTGAGGTACCAGCTTAAACTTTTCTGAAGTCTTAATGAAGGGTTGTTTTGCAGTCACACTATTGGTTTAGCTTTATAAAATGTTTTCTTGACTTATTCTGAATATGATCTCCACCTGGAAAACATTTCCTAATTGAGAATCTTAGAAAGTCTACAATGAGAAACAGTTTTACTTTTAAACTTGGCAAAGCCTGACTTCTTTATGTTTCCTCTAAATTTCACTTCAAAACTGAACAAGTTTATTACATACATTTCCTATTTTCCACATGACTACAGGTAACAGTGCTTGTAAACTTTTTACCACTACATAACAATAGTTCTTGATGTTCAGTTTCCAGTATCATTTCCCTTAGTTTCATTTAAGACCCCACCAATAGCCTCTTTGAAGGCCATAAGGCTTTTGCTACCCATACGCCTTTCTCGAAGCACTCCTAGAAACCTATCAAGTCTCCACTAAGAGTATCTTCATGGCCCTTACAATTCCACCTATTTAGTCCCAAAGCCACCTCCACAAACTTTTGATTTCTATTATAGTATCTCCTTGCTTTAGTACAAAAATATATTCCTGTTATTATGGTTATATACCAAATTACCTCAAAACTTACTGGCATAAAACAATCATTTATTGGAGGAAAGATCCAAGATGGCAGACAAAATAAACACTATGCCAGCTTCCTTCTATGAACATATTAAAATTACAACTAGGGCCGGCTGAATGGTGCGTTGGTTAAGAGCTGGCTTGGGATGCCAGCAGCCCCAGTTTGGATCCCACATATGAGGGCCAATGACACTGCCCTCTAAAGCTAAGATGGGGAACAACAGCTCCACCTGGAGCTGGGCTGCTGTGAGTCCCTGGGAAGGCATAGTTGCAGCCCTGCTGCAGTGGGCCGCCATAGGCTACAGTGAGTGGCCCTCCAGAGGCCAGCGACCGATCTGCTTCACCTGAGAAGAACACAATGATAATACCAACATGGGTCAGTGAAGCAACGTCCTCCAAAACTAGACTGAAGAAAAAAAAGACAGCAACTTGTCTGTTCCCCTTCCCCAGTTCCCCAATGCTGTTCCCCTCTCCCAAATCCCCAATAAAATCTTTAAAAAAAAAATTGCAACTAAACTATAGAACACTCAACCTGGAGAACCATCTGAAGCCTGGCTGAACAGAAGTTTTATAACTCAGAATATAAAGAAGCCACGATGAAGGACTTCCAGTAAAATGGTGGAATAGACAGACACTGTACTAACTACCTCCCAGGATCACACCAAAATTACAAACAAATTATACAGCATTCAACTCCGGAGGTCCCTGGAACGCTAGATGAACAGAACCACTAAACAAAGAACTTAAAGAGGAGGCCACGTCGGGTCTGGTAGGAGGGGCGGAGACGAGAAAGGGCAAACCCTGTGAGGGAAGTCCCAGCTGTGGGGAGGCTTCTCCGTTTGGGGGAGAGACCCTCCGGCCGCACTCCAAGCTTACCAGCCCACAGTTCCTGTGCCAGGAAGAGAAGTTCCAAGATAGCTGGCAGTAAATTAGTGAGGACTCTCTTTGCTCAGCTTGGTGAGGCTAAGAGTGGCTAGAGAATCAGTGGGGCCTGCGCGCGGGCTCACTCGCTGGTGAGCACTTACCTGGTTCCTGATGGACTCACTGGTGAGCACTTACCTGGTTCCTGATGGAGGGAGTAGCTGTGTGAGCCTGGCCCAGGAGCCTGCGGGGATGGACTGAACTGAGCACCTTTGGTGCAAAGGCTGGAGGTTTTTGGACTATTGTTCCCCTGGTGTGGAGCCAGCATGCAAGTGGTGTACAGGATGGCGCCATTTTGTCAGGGTTGGGCCCTCCCACAGAGGGTCATGTCCGGGACCTCATTGGTCTGGTGGAATTGGCGCAGAAGTGCGTGGGAGTGCGTGCGCGAGCTGCCTCGTATCCCCACCCTCCGCTGGGCTTATACTGTGGTGCCAGGGAAACATTGGGTGAGTGCCCTCCGGCTCCAACATGCTGCTCACTGAGACCCGGGAGTGCGCGAGCTGCCTCGTATCCCCACCCTCTGCACGGCTTGTGCTGCATTGCCAGGGAAATGCCTGGTGGGTGCGCTCCAGCTCCAACAGGCTGCTCACTGAGATGTGGGAGTGTGCAAGCCGCCTCGGGTCCCGGCTCTCCGCACTGTGCTTGCAGAGTGGCCAGGCTGGTGATTGGCTGCCGGGATGCTCTGTCTGATCTGTGAGCAGCTGATTGGGACAGGCTGAGACTGAGAGTTTTCCGGGGAGTGTTGGACAGTGAGCTGTGTGCCTGCATGATCCAGCCAGGGCTCTCCTGGTGATCTATCTAACACATCAAAGCAATCCCAGAGCAACAGCCAGAATGAGGAAACAAAGAAACATTTCACAAGTAAAAGATCAGAAGAAACCTCTAGAAATGGAACTAAATGAAACAGAGGGATCCAACCTTTCAGAGACAGAGTTTAGAACACTGATGAGAAGAATGTTTAACAAACTTAGTGAGGACATAAGGAAGGATAAAGAAATCATAAAAAAACAACCAGTTAGCACTAAAGAATACAATAACTGAAATGAAGAGCACACTCGAAGGAATCACGAGTAGAGTAGATGCAGCAGTGGAGCGGATAAACGATTTGGAAGACAAAATAGTAGAAATCACCCAGTTGGCACAACAAAAGGACCAAAGAATAAAAACAATGAAAATAGTTTAAGAGCCCTATGGGACAAGATTCAGCGCAACCATCCTCATATCATAGGAATACCAGAAGGAGAAGAGAAGAAGCAAGGGGTCGAGAATGTATTTGAAAAAAATAATGACTGAAAACTTCCCTACCCTGGTGAAGGAAATCAACATACATGCCCAGGAAGTGCAGAGGGTTCCAAACAAGCTGAACCCAAACAGGTCCACACCAAGACACATCATATTTAAAATGGCAAAGGTTAAATACAGAGACAGATTCCTAAAAGCAGCAAGAGAAAGACAGCAGGTTACATACAAAGGAACTCCTATTAGACTAACAGCTGACTTGTCCACAGAAACTCTGCAGGCCAGAAGGAAGTGGCAGGAGATATTCAAAGTGACACAAAATAAAGGCCTACAACCAAGATTGCTCTACCCAGCACGGCTATCACTTAAAATTGAAGGAGAAATAAAGAGCTTCTCAGAAAAGAATAAGCTTAATGGATTCATTACCACCAAGCCAGCATTACAAGAAATGTTAAAAGGGCTTTTTTAAACAGAAGAAAGGGGTAAACAAGCTAACCCAGGAAGACCAGGAATACAAATAACAAAATGGCAATACATATGCACCTATGAATAATCATTTTAAATGTGAATGGGCTAAATGCTCCAATCAAAAGACAGAGAGTGGCTGAGTGGATAAGAAAATAGGACATGCATATATGCTGTTTACAGATGGAATAACATATTTCATGCAAATGGAAATGAGAAAAAAAAAGCTGGAGTACCAATACTTATTTTGGACAAAATAGACTTTAAAATGACTACAATAAAAGACAAAGAAGCACACTATAATCCTAATAAACATCTATGCACCCAACATAGGAACTCCTAATTACATATAACAGATTTTGACAGATATAAAGACAGAGATCAATAGTAACACTATCATAGTAGGGGACTTCAACACCCCATTGTCACCAATGGACAGACTCTTTAGACAGAAAATCAAAACAGAAAGAGGGGCCTTAAATGACACTTTAGACCAGCTAGACTTTGTTGATATTTTTAGAGCATTTCACCCTGAAAAAACAGAATATGCAGTCTTCTCAAGTACACATGGGACATTTTCCAAGATAGACCAGGTTATGCCACAAAACAAGTGTCAGTAAATTTAAGAAGATTGAAGTCATATCAAGCAGATATAAAGGAAAAACTGATCGTTGCTGGCTGGGAGGAAGTGGGGCTGAGGGAGAGGGGAAAGGTTTTGGAGAGTGTAGGTGGGTGACTACAATGTTGCCGCAGGGATATGAGGGCAGTTCTGGGAATGTAATTGATAATGTTGTGAAGAGACTATTATGTTAAGTGAAATAAGTCAGTCGGAGAAAGACAAGTACCGTATGATCTCATTTATATGTGGAATCTGAAAAACTGAATGAAAAATCAAAGTAAACAGACTCATAGATATAGAGGAAAAACTGATGGTTGCTAGTTGGGAGTGGGGTGGGGATAAGGGGGAAGGGGAAGGGATTAGACAGCATAAGTAGACAATTACAATATTGCCACAGGGATATGAAACACAGTTCGGGGAATATAATAATGTTGTAAAAATTTTGTGGTGTGTCAGATAGTCACATGTCTTGTTAGGGAGACCACTTCATGGATGAAGTAGAGGCTTGATCACTGCACTGTACATCTGAAGCTGATGTTGTAAAATATTCTATGCCAACTGTAACTGAATATATAGATAATCACAGGATGTGGAGTATCCTGTGGAAGGGAGTTAAAGGAATTGTAGTGGATATATATGATATGGGGGGGAGAAGTGGAGTGGCGAACTGGGGGAGAGGTTTGTCACTTTGGGGAGTAAAGAGTGTAACTATTGCATTGTGTTGTACACCTGAAACTAATTTAAAAAGTAATAATAAAATAAAATGAAAATAAATTTAAAAAGAAGAAGCCACGATGAGACTGGTAGGAGGAGTGGAGACGTGGAACAGACCAGCACTAAAATTCTATGTAGCAGTTGAGAATCAGGAGGGATATCTTCACCATGGAGGTTCCCCCCAGAGGAGTAAGGAATACCAAATTCCCCAACCCAGAGTACTGGGGCCAGAAAGAGAAAGCCCCACATTATTTGGCTGTGAAAAATTTTGGGGATTCTGACCATGGAGGGGGGTAGGTGGGTACGGCGCCTGCGGGGAACTCGGATATCCTCTTAAGTGGCTCACATACAGACTCACTCACTAGCAGGCACTCACCTTGGGTTCCAGCAGAAGGATGGTGACTCATGGGGGGGCATCAGAAGCATAAGGGGAGCAGATTGAAGTGTGTGGCTTCCAGGCAAGGGCTGGAGGACAGTCAGCATTTTCCCTGTTTGGCCTTCCTCCCTGTAGCAGGCAGGCAGGTGGCATTTCCTGTGTTGAAACCACCCCCACATGGCCAAATTTGAATCTGATTGGCCTGGTGAGTTCTATAGCTTTTCCCTGTTGACTCAGGTGGGACCCAGCCCCATCCAAAGCTTTTTCTGTGCACTTTCTCTAGGCAATGTCTCTGAGAGCAGCTAGCCCCACCCGCCTGCATGCACTCTGTCTTGGAAAACTCTTGGGGGTCTGCAGGTCCCAGGGAGATAGCAACAGGCTTCCGTGTGCTCTGAGACGTCTGCTGAGTAGCTCCAGGCTCAGCACTGGCACCAAACCAGAGTCTACATTAACCTGATAGCCATAACCCTTCCCACTCTAGTGACTCCCTGAGGTCCTGTCTAACCCAACCTGTGTGCCACATGAGATTTTTATCAGTGGCTAAACCTTAAAGGAGCTGGTAGGTGGCAACAGGCTTGGGGTGTCCGGGCCTTATGCAGAATGCCCCAAGCCTGGTACTGGTGATAGCTGTCCTTGGTTTGCAGTATGTCCTCTTCTACATGCCTCCAGGGTTAGCACAGGCAGTGAACAACTGCGGATCACTTTGTAGCTCCTACCTGGTAGCCCTTAGCCTGTCACAGACAATGGGTAACATGGGCTGGCACCAAAGTCCCTCTTAGGAAGCCCCAGAACCAACATTCTTGGAGGTTGGTTTCAGACCACAACAGAGCACCTTCCAATTAGTCCCATAAGCAGCACATACAAAGGGTGGTTCCAATGGTTCCCAGAGACTGCTGGGGCAAATCCCATTCAGTGGGGCAAGGCCCCCCAACAATAGCCCATAAGATGTGGATGTGGCCAAAACCAACAGCCAAACAGCCTGAGGGCCAATGCCACCCACTGACATGCCAATAGCAATCAAGGCTTAACTATAACAGGAGGGCACACACAACTTACATAAGGGACACTCGTGGAGCACATGGAATAGATGACCAGGGAGGCTGTGCCAGGGCCCCACAGGACACCTACTACATAAGGCCACCTGGTCAAGACTATATAATACATGGAAACAAATATAGAAAGGCAACCAAAATGAGGAAACAAAGAAATGCATTCCAAATGAAAGAACAGAAGAAAACTCCAGAAAAAAAAATAAACAAAATGGAGGCAAGCAACCTACTAGAGACAGAGTTCAAAACAATGGATGCTCAAGCAACTAAGTGAAAACTTCAACAAAGAGATAGCAAGCATAAAAAAGGACCTATAAACCATAAAAAGAACCAGTCAGAAGTGAAGAGTACAATAACTGAAATGAAAAATACACTAGAAGGAATCACCAGCAGACTAGATAAAGCAGAGGATTGAATCAGTGATTAGGAAGACGAAGTAGCAGGAAACACCCAATTGGAATGGCCAAAAGAAAAGAATAAAAAAAAGTAAGGACAGTTTAAGGAACCTCTGGAACATTAAGTGTAACAACATTTTCATCATAGGAGTACCATAAGGAGAAGAGAGAAAGTAAGGGATTGAGAACCTACCTGCAGAAATAATGACTGAAAACTTTCCTAACATGGTGAAGGAAATAGACATGCAAGTCCAGCAAGTACAGAGAGTCCCAAACAAGATGAACCCAAACAGACCCAACTAAGATACATTATATTTAAAATGCAAAAAGTGAAACACAAAGACAGAATCCTAAAAGCAGCAAGAAAAAGGCAACTAGCAATTTATAAGGGAGTTTCCTTAAGACTGTCAGCTGAACTCAGACTTCCCTTAAGACTCTCAACAAAACTAATGATTGTCACCCCAATAAACTTTAATTTAAAAACAAACAAACAACAACAACAGAAGGGATTGGAACAAAATATTCAACTTGATACTCTACCCAGCAAGGTGAACATTTAGAATCTAAGGGCAGATAAAGAACTTCCCAGACAAGAAAAAGCTAAAGGAGTTCATCAACACCATATCAGTATTACAAGGAATGTTAGAGGGACTTCTATAAGGTGGAGGGAATGGAAGGGAGGCGAGATCAAAATTATGAATAATAAAATAAAAATAACTACATATCTATTAACAATTACTTTAAGCTTAAATGGATTAAATGCCCCAATGAAAAGACATAGGCTAGCTGAATGGATAAGAAAACAAGACCCTTACATATACTGCCTACAAGAGACTCACCTTCAGATTGAAACACACACAGAGACTAAAAGTAAAGGGGTGGAAAAAGATATTTCATGAAAATGGAAACAACAAAAAAAAGAGCTGGAGTAACAATACTTATACCAGACAAAATGAGAAGGGGAAGGGATTAGGAAGCATACATAGGTAACTAGAGTATTGCCACAGGGATATGAAAGACAGTTTGGGGACTATAATTAACAATATTGTAAATATTTTGTAGGGTGTCAGATGGTCACATATCTTGTTAGGGAGACCACTTCATGGATGGGGTAGAGACTTGATGACTGCACTGTACACCTAAAGCTGATGTTGTATAATATTGTATGTCAACTATAATTGAATATTTATATAGCCATGGGATGTGGAGTATAGTGTGGGAGTGGAGTAAATGCAATTGTAATAGATATGTATGATATTGGGGGGTGAGTGCGGAGCATGGGGGAGAGGGATTGTCACTTTGAAGGGTAAAAAGTATAACTATTGCACTGTGTTGTACACTTGAAACTAATTAAAGTAAAATAAAACTACATAATGAAAAAAAAGAGAGAGAGAGAGAGAGAGAGAGAAGGTGGTACATACATACAATGGAATATTGCATGGCCAGGGAAGAGAATATGTTCTTGCCATCTGTGTCCAAATGGATGGACCTGGAAGGTACGGTCCTGAGTGGAATGTCAGACAGAAAAAGACAGTTGCAATGTGATTTCGCTTATATATGAAACCTAAAGAACAAAACAAATAAACAAACTAACAAACAGAAAGAAACTCATAGGCACAGAAAAGATTTTGATGGTTGTCAGATGGGAGGGGGTTGTGGGTATGGATAAAAATAGGAAAAAGATTAAGAAGTACAAATTGGTTATTAAAAAGTAGTTATAGGAAGGTAGGGTATAGCATAAAAAATATAGTCAACAATATTGTAATAAGTATGTATGGTGTCAGATGGATACTAGATTTGTTGGGGTGATAGATGGGAGGGAGTTGGAAGGCAGAGTGAAGGACTTAAGGAGTACAAATTGGTAGTCACAAAATACAAAGGGATGTAAAGTAATGCATAGTGAATATAGTCAATGATATGGTAATAACTATACATAGTGCCAGGTGGGTACTAGATTAGTCAGGGATCACTTCTTAAATTATATAAATGTCTAACCACTATGCTGAAATTAATATAAAATAATAACTGAATTTCAACTGTAATTGAAAATTTTTAAAAGGGGGGACATAGGTGAAATGGAACAAGAGGTCCAAATTCCAGGTATAAAACAAATAAGTCATGGGGATATAATATACAGCATAGGGGATATAATCAATAATATTGTGATAGCGGGTACGGTGTCAGATGGTTGCTGGGCTTATCATGGTGATCACTTCTTTAGGTATAAAAACGTTGAATAATTATGGTGTACCCCTGAAACTAATATAATATTATATGTTAGCTATATTTTTAATAAAAATCTTTTTTAAAAAACCAATCAGTTATTGTGCTCACAGAATTAGGGTAGGGCACAGCAGAGACTTGTCTCTGCACCAGTATTTCTTGGACATTAGAAGGAAGACTCAAAGGCTGGGGAACAGAAGCACCTGAAGGCTCACGGATCTGAACTGTTGGTTGAGTTAATCTTGAGCTATTAGCCAGGACACCAACCCATGGCTTTCCCATGTGTCTTGACCTTCCTCACATGTTTCCTGGGTTCCAAAGCAAGAGTCTTGAGAAAGAGCAAGGCCAGACAGAGGTAATATCATCCTCTATGAATTAGCCTTGGAAATCATCCACTGTCATTTCTGCTATACAAATTCTGTTGATTGAGTTACAAAAGTTCACCCAGTTTACAGGTGAGAGAACAAAGATCTCACCTGTTGATGGAACAGTGTCCACATCATATTGTGAAAATAGCATGTGGGACAGAACATATATAGATATAACCATTCTGGAAAATACAATCTGCTAAGCAAGTTCGGAGAGCTGTGGGGTCAGGAGTAATTTAATGTCTATAGACTGTAAGCAACAAGCAGTCTCACAATCATTGAATAAAATACACTGACTAGTTAAAGGCCTGAATTTGAGCCCTAGCTGGGTCATCTAGAACAAAACTCTATTCCTGTGCAGGCTCAGTATTGTTATTTATTTATTTAAAATATTATCATATACAAAAGAGATTTTTAATATGTAGACCTCTAAATTTTTTCCATATCAAATATTTTTTAACTCATTTATTTTAAAAGATGCACAAATGTTTTCCGCCAGTTGCTATCTGTGTAATCTTTGTCATGTAACATTTCTTAAACATCAGTGTCCTCATCTGTGAAATGAGAGTAACAGTGTTTACCTCTTAAGATCGTTATGGGAATTAAATGATATAATATATATAGAAAAGCTTAAAGCAAAGCTTGAAATATAGTAAGTACTTAATAAATATCGCCCATATTTAACAGAGTATTCAGTTGCATTTTGACAGCAATACTAGTTTGACCATTTGGGAAGCATATATGTAACAAAAGAGGCTATTTTTATTAAAATATTAATCCAGACATGTATAACTCCAGTCTCAAATAAATGTGAATAGAAATGAACAGATGTTCATTTTCTTTTCTGTTATTTTTAATAGAAAATATTTATTGGTACCAGGCCTAGTGTTAAAGATTTACATGAATTTGATGCTTATGTAAACCTTATAAGGTAGTTTTTAGAATTGAAAATTATTACCTCTACCTGCCCTGTGACATATTACTTTTTACATTGCTATAAATTCTCTACATTTTTGGTACTTACAACTTTCCTACAGTACCAGATATACCAAACAAAAATGTTTAAAAGATACTCAGAGTTATTATTAGACACCATTAATAAACCACAATGTCAATGTCATGCCCCAAATGTCTCTTATCTTGTTCCTGGTGGAAAGGAATTCCTTGTCTGGTCCTCTCAGGCTTATGTCACCCACAGAACAGAGCCAGGGATTGTCTCCCTTTCTCAAAGAGCTAGATAACCTAAGGGAGAGTAGGAAAGAGCAACCTTTCCAATGGGGGTTTCTAAAATGAGAAACAAGATTCCTAAAAGGAGAGGCACACAAGAAAAATCTCCTAATCATATGATATCCTTATTCCAATCCTTGTCTTTTGAATTGCCAAGCTACTTTTTAAAATATTAAATGGTTTAAAAATTAAACTGGTTACTTTACCTCAGGAATTTTCAGAGCTAATATCTGAGAACCTCCAAGAAGTGTCTATGAAGCATTTCACATATATATTCAACCTTGAAATTTATTTTTCTTTTTCTGGCTGAACTTTATTTTTCTTTTTCAATTCAGTAACTGTTGGGATGGATTTATCAGTAACTAACATCATGCGGTCAGCTAATCAGATGGAGAAATGGTAGCTTTGATTGGAAAGAGAATAAGGGGAGTTGAGGCACTTCCAGAGTAGACAGTCTCAGATGGGATGGCATGAGGCACTTCAGACATCAGTATAGGAGAAAGATCAGAATGCCTGGAAACTGGGTACAGGAAGAGGGAGGCTCTCCAAATAATTTGACCTTTCTTTACACTGTCTTATTTGATGCTGCAAACTTCTGCATATTCTTCAGCTCATTCAGCAATGAGAGGCTCTCAAATGCCCAATCCAGAGACTTCATCCTGCTAGTCCTGATGCCCTTCATATGCAGAGTGTGAGCTGTCACCTAGAAAATGTGGGACGTGGACTAGTGCAGGGATGGCACCTAAGCTTCATCCCAACTTGCCAATACTGATTGATCATATTAACTTCCATCTGTTTTGCTAATAATAATTTTTAAAATGATTGTGAAACCCTATATTTCATCTGTGGTTTGTTGGGAGCCATTGTCAACCACCCAGGTCTGCGTTGGATTCAGGTGGAGAAAGTGACAGCATATGGCTGTCTTTTCTGCCATCCTGCAGCAGGGGCTCATTAAGTTCTGACAGTTTATGGCTGAGCCTCATATGCCCATGAACCACTCACTCTTCTCTGGATGCTGTCCCACTGCCTTTCCTAGAAAGAGGAAAATAGTGAGAGGATCCCAAAAGTCAAATAATAATAATAATAATAATAATAATAGTAATAATAATGATATTGGGTTGTCAGAAAAGCCATAAGGTATTTTGTCTATGTTTTTCAAAGGTCATTTATTTATATAAAGAACAAAGATCAGGGCTGGCCGAGTGGCGCCTTGGTTAAGCGCTGGCTTTGGGACACCAGTTCTGAGCATCAGAGTCCCGGTTCGGATCCCACATGAAGGCCAGTGACACTGCCCTCTACAGCTAAGATGGTGAACAACAGCTCGACTTGGAGCTGGGCTGCCATGAGTTGCCGGTGATGGCGTAGGCTACAGCCCCTGCTGCAGTGGGCTACCATAAGCTACCATGAGTGGCCAGAGGCCAGTATGAGCTACCAGCAGCAAGCATGAGCTGCCAAGAGCCTCCATCCAGTGGCCAGCAACCGATCTGTCTCACCCGGGAAGAGCACAATGATAATACCAACATGGGCCAGAGAAGCGATGTCCTCCACAACTAGACTGAAGAACAAAAGGTCAGCAACTTGTCTGTTTTCCTTCCCCAATTCCCCAAAGCTGTTCACCTCCCCCAATTCCCCAATAAAATCTTTAAAAAAAAAGAAAGAACAAAGATCAATCAATAATATATTGCCCGTTTTGTTCGATAACCTTTTGCCATCTTTCCTTGTTCATAAAAGGACCTGTCTTTATTTGTGAAAAACTGAACAAGGTGCTGATTTACAACCTCATCTGAATTGAACATTATACCATGCAAGGAATTTTGAAGAGAGCAAAACAAGTGGAAGTCTGATGGCGTGAGGTTAGATGAGTGTGGTGGGTGTGGCAACACATGCCATCGAAGCTCCAATAATTTTTGATGGGTGATCAAACTTGTGTGTGGTCTCGTATTGTCGTGATGGAACACAACTCCTTTACAATAAACAAACTCTTGACATTTCTGGATGATGGATTCATTCAAACTGTCCAATTGCTGACAGTACACATTGGAATTGATTGTTTGATTCCTTGGTAGGAGCTTGAAAAACACACCTTTAAAAGCCCACCACGCTGAGAGCATAACCTTCCTCTGAGGAATGGCCACTTTTGATGTCATTTGAGACAAAGCATCACATCGGGACCAAGACCGTTTGCACACCATATTGCTGTAAATAATCCACTTCTCATCACCAGTTATCAGTCGCTTCAAAAAAGAATCGTTTCCCTCATGTTTAATGAGCATATTGCAGATGTTTATACACACCTTCAATGAACTTCTTTGAAGTTCATTGAACTTCAAAGAAATATTGAACTTGCTTACGTATCCCAGCTTCTTCAGGTGGTCATAAACGCTTGAATGATGGATGTTCAATGTTTCTGCAATCTCTTGTGTCATGTAACATGGGGTGACTCGATCAATGCCTTTATTTTGTCATCATCAACCTCGGTGGAACTCCCTGACTGAGGAGTGTCGTTGAGATCAAAATCACCAGCATGAAATTTCATGAACCATCCTTGGCACTGACATTCTTGTAGAGCATTGTCACCATAAACTTTATGCAACTTTTCACAAGCTTGATGCGCATTCTTCGCTTTCTGGAAGTAAAACAGTAAAATATGGCAAAAATGCTCAGTTTTGTCTTTCATCTTCCACTTGTAAAATCTTCAAAACTCAACCAAATCGCTCAGTTTTTTTAAAGAATGAAGCTAGAACTGTCAGCTGTCAAATGACAGCAATAACATCGATGTGAATGACTCCAGTACTTCCAAAAATGATCTAATGCCATCTGTTGCAAACATGCATCATGACTTTTCTGACAACCCAATAATAGTGGCCATAAAGCTTTTGCTATCAACATTTTATTTTTCTTTTTGGAATAAAAATAAATGACATTGTACATCATTATTTATGAAATTTTGGATTAGATACCAACTTTGCACAGAGAAGCTGACAGCCTTCAGTGGGCTAGCCCTTGTCATTATGTAAAACCCTCATTCACACAAGTATACTGCATGCTATCCATCTTTGACATTTCAAAATGTTCTACTTAATTTTACTTGATTACAATTGTAATATTTTAGCCTTGCTCAGCTTTTCAAAATTGACCTTGCCATATAAAGCAGTGAGTCCAAATAACAGAGAGAGAGAAATTCTTCAAGTGTTTTCAAATTAAAAAAAAAAATTATATGGAACTTCTTTTTGATAGATAATTGTTATAGTAAAATGCACTTAACAATATGTCTACTATACTTGCTCTTAGGCAAATTTCAGAGAATTGGACTCTCAAATTTGGCAGATACAGTGTTTTAACAGTCTCTAATCATGAAGAAATGCTTACATTCAGATAAAAATGTCCTGAAATAACACTACAAGATTTGGACTTCTTTGTATATGGGATTCCCAGCACCTCCTGGATGAATTTTTAAAAATATACATTTTTTCCCCCTAAATGGTGAAGATCTGTTATTAGTAACATCTCTAAATAACAGGTTTACTTATTAGTTGATTCAGCACATATTTATAGAATACCTACTCTGAGCCAAATGCTGCATTAGAGAATTGAAGAGAAATACATTCATGAACTTCATTCATTCACCCAGCAAATCGTTACAAGATAAGTTTGTGCTATGTGCTAGACATACAGTGTTGAATAAGACAAGATACAGTCTGGGTATATAAGCAAATAATCATAGTGATAAATCCAAGAGATGAGAGAAAGGTCAAGACATCAAAAGCAAGAGAGTTTGTGACTTGACTGGGCATTCAGTTGCTTGGTGAATCAGCCTCCTGGGCATCCTTCCCAATCCTGTTCAGGAGCAACAATGTTGATAGTGGCTCCCACTTCCTGCCCTCCCATGGAGAGCCAGGTGCTGTGCTGTGTGCCCATTTCATCCTCACAGAAGATCTCATTTCATTCTGATATCATCTCAAAATTATTTTGGAAAGAGAATCTTCAGAGGCCCTCCAAAGCCTCCAGGTTTTAACCTTCTGTTTCTCACTTCTGTTTCACCACTCTCCAACTCTCCTCTGCTCTTCCCCACAAACATGGAGGAATCTAGGAGTCTTTCAACTCCTCGACTCAGGTTCCTGCCCAGATGACCTGTGAGCAGTAAATATACTATGGAACTGCCACCAGAACACTGGCTTCCAAGCCTGGCTGAACACCAGACCCACCCGGAGTGCCTAAAACTAGTGTCCTGGAAAAGCATGATCTAGTCCAGTGGTTCCCAAAGCAGGGTTCTCAATGCAGCAGCAGCAGCATCCTCTAGGTACCTGTTAGAATCTCGGGTCCCATCCAAGACCCATTGAGTCAGAAAGTCTGGGTTAGGGGGTGGGGTGTAGCTCGACAGTCTGTGCTCTAACAAGTCCCCTGAGTAATTCTGAGGCACTAACCACTGAACTCAAAGTTATGTGGTAGGTGCTAGGAATTATTTTGATGCACCCCATGTAATTTTGAAGACTAAGGGGTTTGGGAATCAAAAAGAAAGTATTCCTTACATCTCAAAACACATTTTGGAGTGCCCCAAGGAGGGGAGATACATACTGTACAAAATGAAATATTGGAAAAAAATCTTGGGGAGAAATAAAGGTAGAGAAATTTGGCAGAGAATTCACAAAGTGAAGAGTGTTGCTATTAATTGCAGTACATTCAAAAGTTATACTATAAGATTTGTTTAAAACATTTATTTCGCAAAATTATCTGATTCTGAGACCTAGAAACCTAATCTTTTAAAGTTATCTGTCTAGAACAGGGGTCTGCAAACTGCGGCTCACAAAATTTAGATCAAATTTAAAAACAATGCTCAACTGAAAAGCAAACCTAAGAAAGCCCAACGTTTTTTTTCCCCTCATTATGATGACGCTGATGCTTTGTTTAATGATCAAATGTAAAAATTATTTTTAAATAAATGGTTATTGCTTTGGCTTTACTTGGTACACTAAAAACATGCATTGACACAATCCAGTGTTGGCCAATTTCAACTTGATTTGGTGAAGGGGGGGACAGTCCTTTCTAGACATTCTCCCTTCTAAGAGTTTATGTGCGGTATGTCTAGGAAGAGGAGAAAGGAGGCTGTCTGTACCTGATCTTTGCTTTGATACGTCCCAAACTCAGCACACTCTCGTCACCATAAAGCTGCGAGAGGGAGCCAGGTGCTAGCGGCTATTTTCCTGGAGCTTGACTATTCTGATACCAGTCCAGGCTTAGCCCCCTTAGGCACAGAGATCACCCCCAGGATATATGCTTAAGTGGGGGCGCAGCTGCCTTCCCGTGGGTGCAGGCACTCATGCTGGAAGAATCACAAAGTCACAAGCAATGGCTCCAGAGCTGTGTAAAACAAGCAGGCAGCCACTGTCATCACAATATGCCAAGAAGAAGAAGCCAGGCTTGGACAACAAACATGATGTAAAACCCTGTGCCCAGTTCTTGGCGTGGTTGCCTTGGAGAAATGCACATTCCTCTCCCATGACTGGCCCTTACTGACCTGGAGTCTCTAGGGGCACTGCCTGACCAACTTTTCTAAAGTGCTGATCCTAGCTGCCATACACCCCTGGGCTCCGTCATAACTACTCACCTTATTCTGATGCTTCCATATGAGATGTCTTTTGTGACAAGTGTGGGGAAAATGTAGCAAAGAGTTAAAAGTGAATCTCTTACTTCTTTGAACTGTTTTCTTCGTACTTTGTATATACAGATAAACTTTTGATGTGTTAACTAGAAAATCTGACTAGAAAAGAACAAAGCTGCTGTCACTGGAGGGAAGACACTGACAAAAAACCACACAGCCCTTTATTGAAGAACTGTCAAGCCCATCCTACAGTTCTGGGATTGTCGTGGTGTTTATCACAGACCTAGATCTGATGCAGGAAATTTAAAAAAATAATAATAAATCTGTCCACCGGATATTTATTAAAGGAATATAAAATTATATTACATTTAAAATAACTAAAATGAATATTTTAACAATTCAATACTTTAACAAGTTTGTTTTTATTAAACACATATATATTTGTATATCCATGTGCATGCTTTCCTTACCACAAAAATACACATAGAGAATAAAGGTATACATATAGATAATGTCTACACAAAAATTAAAAAATATTTTTTCTCACTGAAAGGAATCTTTTAATGCATTTAGATCTTTTTTCCAAATGTTACTTTCATTTTAATATTATACATAAAATTGAATCTTTTAAATATTTCTGAAATTAGTTTAAACAAGGTTCTTTCAGGGAAATGGATTTCTTCATTTCATGTTGCTCTATTGACTCATAATATTTTACTGAATATCATTCCCAGCATTAAAGCTTTGACTGACTCTATCATATCTTTACAGACTGATTATAAAATTCTGTGTTGTATGTGCTATTTGGTCTCAGTTCTAACTATAGTATTGCATATAATTTAACGTTTTTCTAAGCACACATACTATATTAATGAGAGTGGGTTTTTTTTTTGTTCTTGTTTTGTTTGTTTGTTTTACAAAATTCCAGTAGCAAGAACATGAAGAAAAAAGAAATCTATTAAAGAGTACAAAGAAAAAAGAAATGCGAAGCATAGCTTGAAATTGTCCATATGTTCAAATGAATATATCTCCTTGTATTTTTAAGTCACAGTGCCAGATTATAAAATAGAGCTTTAGGTTTGGGACGTCAAATCTTAGCTCTATCACTGAAGAGTTGACCTTACACAGCTTATTTAACTTCCCTGTGCCTCAGTTTCTTCATCTGTGAAATAAGGAAGTATCTGCTTTACAAGGGTTGTTTCGATGAAGAATTAAAAGGGTCCCACAATTAAATAAGGTTCCAGAGTGTTGCACTGAACGATTCTTCTACACTGAAGAACGTAGAACAGACTGCAGGGCTTCTCAGAACCTTTCACCTGCACATGTATCTTTCTTAATTAAAAATATAATTCAGTATTTAGAATTCCACAGAATTATTTGACCTGGAACCCCTTTATGATGAGTTTTTCTGGAGATTAGTATTTCTCAGAACACAGTTTGAAGGTGGTGGGGTGGGGGGAGGGAGAGAGGTGGAGGGACTCTAAGAGGCATGTTAGTTCCACAGAAAACCTTTCATGATACACTTGGACTTGTGTGCATAAAGACAATGCAACCAGAACTGGGAACGATCTTGTAATTCAGGTCCCTGTGGCCCCAGTGGCAAAGTGATTTTTCATGGTTAGAACTGACAAGAATACTTCTCCTATGTCCAATGAGAACAGACAATCTGGAACACAAGTTATCAAGTAAATCAATTGATAAGAAAGGTTTTTTATTAAAAATATGAGATTCTCTTCCAAGTGGTGTATATATATTTATGTATGAAGTTGGACTCGGCCAGTGAGTATCTACATTTAGACCAGGATAAGCACTGGGTAGGGTTCGGTGGCCAGTGAGATGAGTTTGACAGTCTTTCCCCTAAACAAACCAAAAGGAAGATCCGCCAGGGTTGTAGCTTATGTCCATGACTTCTTGTTTACTTTCAATTCTCAAAAGCCAAAATACTGCATTGAACAGGGCTTTCTCAGTCTCTTTGTCTAACTCAACTTTTCGATCAATGGAAAGCAAGAAGAATTCATGATTAACTTCTCTCCTTTTAGAAAATTCTGTCCTCTGAAAACTCCAACATTTTTAAATGATCTGGTAAATATACCAAGTTCATTGGCATTTCAAATAGACAAGACACTTACCTATTTTAAACCATTATGAATGTCATATTTTCATTCAAATTTGGGTAGATCAGACTTTCAGGTGCCATCCAACTGTGGAAAAATCCTTCAGACAACAATAACCTCTTAATTGAAGATTTCTCTTAAAATTATTTTTATAGAATAATGTGGGTGTTATCCTCCTGAAAAACAAAATTACTTTTAATGAAGCAGTTCAAAATCAGGGCAGGCAAAGAGCAAAGAGTTTCCTTGAGGTTCTGGTGACAGTTTACATAAAAAAGATGTTTTATTTTCTCTTTGCAGGGTGTACACCATCATTTTGTCTTATTATTCCTGACATTCAGTTCATCATATTAGCATCTTTGTGGGAAACAAGAAAGCAATTAAGGCTTTTGCTCTTTATTCTTCGGAAGACAAAGATTTTGCTTTCCTTCAAAATTCTTAATGATGAGGCAGACCTGGTCAAACACCAAACACTTGGATTTTAAAATGCAATAAAGATGGAGCTTTATAATTTTCAGTTACAGTTATTCTGCAATAATGTTAGCAAATCTCATCTAAAAAGTAAATTATTCATTGAATAGGAAATGGGAAAGCTTCAGGATTGTGTGACTCTCCCATTTAAAGTTTCACTAAGATTCTCCTCGATAAGGTCTTTTTAAAAAGATTACATATTTTATACTTTGTTTCTCTCCTTTTTCTTCATTCATGATGCTGTTTCTACTTTTTAAAATATACTTTTCTAACAAAACATGGTAGTTACAGGGCGGCCATTCAGAGAGATCTATTCAGAATAAGTATTCATTCACTTGCTGCCAGAAATACTGATATGATATCTTTTTATTTAGCTTTAAGAATACATTTTTCATTTTAAGCAAATGAAACTTAGAACCAAATAAAAAAACTGTCTTTGACTTTCCTTAGAAAATTGGTAGGCAAAAATCTTCCGTGTTGCCTCTACATTAGCAAATCTTGTCTTCCGTGTAAATAAATAGATCATTTATTGGAAAGTGCATAGATTATAACAAAACTATAGGATCCCAGAAAACATTTTAAATCAAAATAAAATATAACAAAATGGAAAAAGGGCAGCCCAGATAATTTTCTTTAAAAAAGGGAAGCATTGCCCTTCTCATAGAACTTGAAAACAACTCATTAACTTAGTCATTTTATATATTCCCTTTGCAATAATTTCCAATATTTGTGTTCAGATAAATGTTAGATTTTTAAAAATCTGTCTATTCACTCTCCTTTCTCTTGCCATGAATTTAGTTACCTTTGTTAATCCTCCTGCCTTAAAATTGAAGAAGGTGTCACAGATTTAACTTGGTAATTAGATTTGTGCAAAACTCTTGCAATGAAATTTGTGTCTGGAAAACTTTCCATTTAGAATTCTAGAACATATTCCAAACTTTCACAAGATTTATGAGAAGTGTTCTTGAGTTCAATAACACATAAATCTGAACTTTTCATCTAAAAAATGTGACCAATTTATCCCACAAACCCAAGCCAACATGTCCAAGATGGCAAAGCTGTGGGAAATTTGAAGGCATATGTCAAATTCAGTGATTTCTGCTGAATATTAGTTTGAGTTAGTCAGTCTTGTTTGTTTGTTTATTTCAAATCTTTTAAAAAAGCATTTGTTTATCCACTTCACTGGTAAACTAGATTAGGGCAAGATCAGGTGAGTTAATTCCGTGTCTGTAGACACTGCTCCACCTGAAAGAAACCCTTATAACTGCGTCTATCTACTAATTTCACTCATTCCAATTTCATAAAGTGCTTTGGGTTAATGAACCCAAATAGCAAATATTTGAATGACAAAACAAAAGAAACAGAATCCACATTTTTCCCTTAATCAACATCTCTCAGCACTACCTAGATGAGATATGGATGTTTGTATATTCACTAGCTCAATTTAATTTACATACTTTACATATAAGTATAAATGAATACATAAATATTGGATAAATTATTTTTTATGAAATTATTCATGAAGAATCTTCGTAATGTTAACTTTTATTGTAAAATACCATTTGAAAAGCTCTTTACTGAGGAAATTAAGGTAAACCTAAGAGAGTGATTACATGCATGCTCCTAAGGGTCTAAGAGACATGGGTTCAAATTCTGACTCAACCAATTTCCAGCAAGCTTTAACTTAACATCTCTAGAGACTTCTGTTTCCTTTTTTATGGAAATGGAAATAATAATAGTAGCCACCTCTTGGATTACTGAGATGACTAAAGGAGGCAAACACATCTAAAGTTCTCAGACTGGTAGCTGGAATACAGTAAGTAATGAATTTGAGCAAATGAATAGTGAATTGTTGTAATGAATAATCAGAAGTAATGTCATCTTTTGCAATCTTCTTAAAGTTTACCTGAATGATTTCAATACAAATTATGCTGTGATGTAAAATGGAGTTTCCTTCAAATCCAGCATTATTGTTTATTTGTTTGATTCCATAGTTTTCTGTATGGTGTGCATGGTCCTGTTTTCTCTCTCTCTCTCTCTCTCTCTCTCTCTCTCTCTCTCTCTCTCTCTCTCTCTCCTTGTTTCTAGGGAAATTTTGACACAAATTTTGATATGACAAGATTGTTAGTGACTATAAAAATGCTCAGCAAACACAAAAATAAAGCACTACCTGCCAATGCTAAAAGAAAAAGTATCCTAAAGGAAGCTATAGCTTGAAGAGAACTTGGATCTGTATTTAAAATCTCAACTTGAATAACTAATATCTTTATAAACAATGACACTTTGAACCCCTTATTATGCTTTTATCACAGAGATTATTTATCATCTGTACTTGGCTTAGAAATCTTTCCCAATGTTTTGATCTCTCAAAAATTCTACTTCTTTCTGGCTTCATTTTTTTGGTCTGGAGATATGAATAAGAACGAACTAAACAGAGGCACCAAGAAGCACTAAAATATAAATATTATTTGTGAAATGACCTCTACCTACTTTAGCTTAAATGACTCTCTTGACAAACATATATGTAGAAAAGTTACTAAAAATGCCTTTAATTCATGTGTTTTGATTCCTATTTGCATAAACATGTGATTACTTCCTTTTCAATTTTTCTTTATTTTTTACTCTATTTACAAAGAGGTTTAGTTGGAGGAAGAATATTACCCAATATTTTCTACCTGAAGCCAAAAGAAACATGCAGTTAAAAATATAGAATCTTGATGTCCTGTCAGTTGCTCAAGAGCCCATTAATGTAAGAAACATAGGGTAACATATTCATTGTAATGCTCAACAAAGTGTACAGCAAGATTCAGTTTTAAACATTTTCTTTTTTTTTTAATTCATTGGTGTATTTTTTTATTTTTTATTTTTAATTAGTTTCAGGTGTACAACACAGTACAATAGTTATACTTTTTACCCCACAAAATGACAACCCCCCTCGCCCAATTCGCCACCCCATTCCTCCCCCCAATATCATATATATCTATTACACTTCCTCTGACTCCCTTCCACAGTATAATCCACATCCCGTGACTATCTATATATTCAATTACAGTTGGTATACAATATTATACAACGTCAGCTTCAGGTGTACAGTGCAGTGATCAAGCCTCTACTCCATCCATGAAGTGGTCTCCCTAACAAGACATGTGACCATCTGACACCCCACAAAAATATTTACAACATTATTAATTATAGTCCCCTAACTGTCTTTCATATCCCTGTGGCAATATTGTAGTTGCCTATTTATGCTGTCTAATCCCTTCCCCTTCTCCCTCATCTCCACGCTTCTCCCAACTAGCAACGCTGTTTTTCCTCTATATCTATGAGACTGTTTCTGTTTACTTTGCTCATTCATTCAGTTTTTCAGATTTCACATATAAGTGAGATCATATGGTATTTGTCTTTCTCCGAGTGACTTATTTCACTTAACATAATAGTCTCTAGGTCCATCCATATCCTTGCAAATGGTACGATTTCAATCTTCTTTATAGCTGCATAATACTCCATTGTGTAAATGTACCATAGTTTCTTAATCCAGTCATCTACTGATGGGCATTTCGGTTGTTTCCAAGTTTTGGCTATTGTAAATAGTGCTGCAATGAACATAGGGGTGCATATTTTTTTGAATTAGTGTCTTGGATTTTTCAGGATAAATACCTAGGAGTGGAACACACACAGATAGACCTACACACAGCAGAAATTTTCAGATAGCTCACAAGTTACTGAAGATCCAATTCCCCTTCCTACAAGCTTCTCTGCTGAGCATAAAATTGAGATAAATGAAATGGTACCTTCAATTTAGTCCACTTGTCAATTCCAATCTCATTAGGGATCCCTGTTGTCTTAGTCAGCTCTGGCTGCTATAACTAAATTCTATAGCCTGAGTGTCTTAAACAACAGACATTTATTTCTCATAGTTCCCGAGGCTGGTATTCTAAGATCAAGGTGCTGTATACTCAGTTCCGCTCACAGGGTAAAGAGAGAAAGCTCTGGTCCCTCTTCCTCTTCTTCTAAGGACACTAATTCCATCATGGGGTCCCACCCTCATAACCTCATCTAAATATAATTACCTAAAGCCCCCACCTCCAAATACCATCACATTTCAGGGTAGGGCTCCCACATATGGATTTTGGAGCACACAGCATTCAGTCTATAACATCTGTTTCAATGTGTCAATGAACCAAATCTGACTTCTAAATCTCAGCAGGAGATAAATTTCTACACATTGCTTTACATTTATGAGTGCGCTAGATCAAATCCCATAAGGCCAGCTCTCTCTTTATCATTTGAATCAGTGGGGGAGTAAAATATAAATAATGATTTATTCAGATAAATATGTAGTGAGATTTCATTATCTACATTGTCGACATTTTTCAAAGCCATCTAATTTTGCCTCCATAAATAATTGATTTATATAATTGTAAATTTGGTTTGTGGGCAGTTACATGAATATAACCTAGCCTATTATTTACTCTGGCTTTTAAGAACTATGTGCATGGGCCAGCCAAGTGGCTCAGTTGGTTAAGAGCTCGCTCAAGAGTGTGAGCTGAGCTCTGAGGAACAGCAGTTCGATGTCCCAGCCCAAGCTGAGCTGCCATTAAGCTGCCAACAAGTGGCAGGATGTCTCAGCTAAAAAACAACAACAAGAACAACAACAACAAAAAAACTGTGTGCATAATCAAAATATCAACAGCCTAATAACATTGATTTAAGGAAAACAGGAAAATATATTTATGACATAGCATTATCACAGTTAATGAAGTCTTTCGTGCCTTTTAAGGTTCTATTTTATCATTAATTATGGGTGTGGTAAAACTTCATAATTAAAATACCTATACCTTATGCTGCTGTATGTGTCCAATTTGTTCTTAAAAGAGGTACGTATGTCCTTTCATGGGCTCTATTTTCAGCTATCTGTGAAAAACTAATTCTGTAACGAACACAGATCAGCAGTTTTTCAATTTGATATTATAAATCATTAAAATACTTGGAATCCTACATCCAGCTATTGTCAATCATTATCATTTCTTGTTCACAGAAGGCACTCAATACTCCAGAACATGTATGTGTGACTTTTGGTATCGATCATGAGAAGCAAGTTTTAATGACTTCATCAGGGTTTTTAAGAGATTCAAAAGAAATCAAGTCCACGATATCAGCAGGCACCTTTATATTTAAGGTCTGTCTTTTGAACGAGTATATAACTGGAAGTTTTTAAACTAATGTAAATATCAGACTGTCAGCTGGAAAATGTATTAATTTATATTAATTGTGGTTGTTAAAATATTTGAACTTATTTCTGCCATATTATTTTATGAATAGAAAACTAATTCCTTTGCTTTTGCGTGACCCCCGCAACCAAAAAAATTAAAAAACTGAAATTTTTACCATGCCTTCTTAATAAAATATGGAAAAATTTTAGATGTACCCAAGAGCACTGAACTGTGCTCATCCATGTTACTGTGATGGAGTATTGCACCTCCACTCTGTTTTCTACCTCCTACCATTAGTCTTTTCTTCTGTATCAATATCCTTTCATATTCCCTCACATAATTTCTAACATCTTGGTTCACCATTGCTTCTTTTATTCCACTCTTTCCTTCCTGGACTTCAATTTTCCTCTTACTAAAGACATCCTTTGGTGATTATTTTATCAAACTTCTATGAGGGAAATGTTCTATAGCTTCACCTTTACTCCTGAACAGTAGACTAGCTGGGTACTTAATTGTAGGTTTATAGTTATTTCCCTTGGGTCTTTACAGATATTTAATTGTCTGCTGACACTTGTTAATTACTGATGAGAATTCTACTCTTAGTAGAATTACTGTTTCTTTGCAGGTAACCTATCTCTTCTCTATAGTTGTTTGTAAGATTTTCACTTTATCTTTGGTGTTCTGTACTTTATTTATGATGTTTTTAGGTGTTGATTTATTTTTATTTACCTTGCTTAAGATTCTATGAACTCTTCCATATGAAGATTCATGTCTTTAATTAATACTTAAAATTATCAACCACGATATGGTTTCTCTCCCATTTACTATATTCTTTCCTTCTAATTTATAAATTAAATAGATTTTACTAGTACATTTTTGGGACCTTTTCATTTTTATCTTCCATGTCTTTTAATGCTTCTACCTAATTTTCCAATTCTTTATTTTTCAGGACAGCAATTGTATTTCTTTGGAGATCTCTCTCTCTCTCTCTCTCTCTCTCTCTCTCTCTCTCTCTCTCTCTCTCTCTCTCTCCCCTCTCTCCCTCCCTGCCACCTATCCACCTATATATCTAATCTGCTATTTGACTTACCTGCTGAAGTTTAATTTTATGACCATATATTTTTTATTTCTGAAACTCCTGATTTTAAAATCAAAATTGCCTATTCTTTGATTCAGACTGATCCTCCTCATTCATGAAGTCTTTAGTTACTCTAAAACTACTTAATCAATACTCTTTTATCACCTCAAGTTCATTTCAGTTTTGATCTTCCTGTTTGTAGAATCAGGTGATTCCCCCTAATAATGGATCACTTCCTGTGTGAATTAGAATTTTTTACTGTGAATACATGTTCAGCTGAGATTGTGTTTTTGTGGGAGTGGGAGTTCTGTGCACTGTGAGTTATGAAAACAACTCTGTGGTACAGTTTCTATTTGGTCATGGTCTAGGCTGTGTCTTAAGTTCCCACATCAGTGTTCAGAATTCAGTTTCATAAAGATGGTCAACAGGCATATGAACCTCACTGGTCATTAGGGAAATGCAAATAAAAACCACAATGAGATACCACCTCATTCCAGTCAGAATGGCTATCATCAATAAATCAACAAACAACAAGTGCTGGCCGGGCTGTGGGGAAAAGGGGACCCTGCTGCACTGTTGGTGGGACTGCAGATTGGTGCAGCCACTATGGAAGTCAGTATGGAGGTATCTCAAGAAACTGGAAATGAAACTACCTTTTGGACCCAGCAATTCCACTCCTAGGTATTTATCCTGAAAAACCCAAGACACTAATTCAAAAAAATATATGCACCCCTATGTTCATTGCAGCGTTATTTACAATAGCCAAGACTTGGAAACAATAAAAATGCCCATTGGTAGATGGCTGGATTAAGAAACTGTGGTACATTTACACAATAGAGTATTATGCAGCTATAAGGAAGAAAGAAATCATACCATTTACACTAATATGGATGGATCTAGAGAACATTAAGTGAAATAAGTCAGCCAGAGAAAGACAAATACCATATGATCTCACTTATATGTGGAATCTAAAGAACTGAATAAATGAGCAAAATAAACAGAAATAGTCTTAGAGACACAAAGGAAAAACTGATGATTACTAGATAGGATGGGGATGGGCATGAGGGAGAAGGGGAAGGGACAAGGCAACATAAACTGGTAATATAATACTACCACAGAGACAGAACAGACAGTTTAGGGCATATAATCAATAAGGTTGTAAATATTTTTTTATTTATATATACTTTTAATTAGCTTCAGGTGTACAACAAAGTGCAATAGTTATACTTTTTATCCCTCAAAGTGACAACACCCCTCCCCCAATTCTCCCCTCCCACTCCTCCCCCCCCCATATCATACTATCTATTACAATTCCTTTGAGTCCCTTCCACCATATAATCCACATCCCGTGACTGTCTATATATTCAATTACAGCTGGCATACGATATTATACAACATCCATTTCAGGTATACAGTGCCGTGATCAAGCCTCTACTCCATCCATGAAGTGGTCTCCCTAACAAAACATGTGACCATCTGACACCCCACAAAATTTTAACAACATTATGTTCCCCAAACTGTCTTTCATATCCCTGTGACAATACTCTAGTTACCTATTTATGCTGTCTAAGCCTGTCCCCTTCTCCCTCATCCCCACCCCTCTCCCAACTAGCAACCCTGTTTTTCCTCTATATCTATAAAACTATTTCTGTTTCTTATGCTCATTCATTCAGTTTTTCAAATTCCACATATAAGTGAGATCATGTGGTATTTGTCTTTCTCTGACTGACTTATTTCACTCAACATAATAGTCTCTAGGTCCATCCATATTGTTGCAAATGGAACAATTTCATTCTTCTTTATAGCGGAGTAATACTCCATTGTATAAATGTACCACAGTTTCTTAAGCCAGTCATCTACCGATGGGCATTTCGGTTGTTTCCAAGTCTTGGCTATTGTAAATAGCGCTGCAATAAACATAGGGGTGCATATATTTTTTCGAATTAGCGTCTTGGATTCCTCTGGGTAGATTCCCAAGAGTGGAACTGCTGGGTCATACGGCAGTTCCATTTCCAGTGTTTTGAGATACCTCCATACTGATTTCCATAATGGCTGCACCAATTTGCAGTCCCACCAACAGTGCACCAGGGTTCCCTTTTCTCCACACCCTCGGCAGCATTTGTTGTTTGTTGATTTGTTGATGATAGACATTCTGACTGGAGTGAGGTGGTATCTCATTGTGGTTTTTATTTGCATTTCTCTGATGATTAGTGAGGTTGAACATTTTTTCATATGCCTGTTGGCCATCTGTATGTCCTCTTTAGAGAAACGCCTCCTCATATCCTCTGCCCATTTTTTAATTGGGTTGTTTGTTTTTTGGTGTTGAATTGCATGAGTGTTTTATAAATTTTGGATATCAAGCCCTTGTCAGATATATCATTGGCAAATATTTTCTCCCATTAAGTAGGCTGCCTTTTTGTTTTATTGATGATTTCCTTTGCTGTGAAAGAACTTTTAAGTTTGATGTAATCCCATATGTTCATTTTTTTCTTTCATTTCCCTTGCCTGAGGGGTTATATCGGTAAAAATATTACTCAGGGTAATGTCTGCAAACTTACTCCCTATATTTTCTTCTAGGAGTTTTATAGTTTCAGGTCTTACATTTAAGACTTTAATACATTTTGAGTTTGTTCTCGTATATGGTGTAAGTAGATGGTCTGTTTTCATTTTTTTGCACGTGTCAGTCCAATTTTCCCTGCACCATTTATTAAATAGCCTATCTTTACTCCAGTGTAAATTCTTGCTTCCATTGTCATAGATTAAATGACCATATATAGATGGGTTTATTCTTGGGCTCTCTATTTGATTCCCTCGGTCTATGTGTCTGCTTTTATGCCAGTACCATACTGTTTTGATTACTGTAGCCTTGTAGTATGTTTTGATATCAGGTAGTGTGATGCCTCCCACTTTGTTCTTATTTCTCAACATTGCCGTAGCTATTCGGGGTCTTTTGTGACTCCATATAAATTTTAGGATTCTATGTTCTATTTCAGAGAAAAATGTCCTTGGTAGTTTGATTGGAATTGCATTGAATCTATATATTGCTTTAGAAAGTATTGACATTTTAACTATATTAATTCTTCCTATCCATGAGTATAGTATGTATTTCCATTTATTTTTATCTTCTTTGATTTCTCTCTTCAGTGTCTCATAATTTTGTTAGTACAGGTCTTTTACTTCTTTAGTTAAATTGATTCCTAGATATTTTATTGTTTTTGAAGCACTTGTAAAAGGGATTGATTTCCTGATTTCTTCTTCTGATAGTCTATTATTGGTGTATAGAAATGCCACTGATTTCTGAATATTAATTTTGTATCCTGCTACCTTACCAAATTCGTGTATCAGTTCTAGCAGTTTTTTGGTGGAGTCTTTGGGATTCTCTATATATAGTACAATGTCATCTGCATATGATGACAATTTTACTTCCTCTTTTCCAATTTGGATGCCTTTTATTTCATTTTCTTGTGTGATTGCTGTGGCTACAACTTCCAGAACTATGTTAAATAGAAGTGGTGAAAGCGGGCAGCCTTGTCTTGTTCCTGATCTTAAGGGGAAAGCTTTCAGCCTTTCCCCATTGAGAACGATGTTTGCTGTGGGCTTCTCATATATGGCCTTTATTATGCTGAGGTATGATCCCACTATTCCCACTTTATTAAGAGTCTTTGTCATAAATGGCTGCTGGATTTTGTCAAATGCCTTTTCTGCATCTATTGATATGATCATATGATTTTTATTTTTCATTTTGTTAATGTGATGTATTACATTAATTGATTTGTGGATATTGAACAGGATTGTGACTCGAAGTATTCCGTAACCTCCTAGTTTTCCAGCTTTGCATACCAGGAATGAATCCCACTTTATCGTGGTGTATGATCTTTTTAATGAGATGCTGAATTTGGTTTGCTAGTATTTTGTTGAGAATTTTTGCATCTATGTTCATTAGTGATATTGGCCTGTAGTTTTCCTTTTTTTGTACTATCTTTGTCTGACCTAGGAATCAGGGTGATAGTGGCTTCATAGAAAGAGTTTGGGAGCCTTCCCTCCTTCTGTACTTTTTGGAATAGTTTGAGGAGAATAGGTACTAATTCTTTTTTGAATGTTTTGTAAAATTCACCTGTGTAGCCATCTGGTCCAGGGCTTTTGTTGGTTGGAAGATTGTTGATTACTGATTCAATTTCTTTGGCAGTAATCAGTCTGTTCAGAGTTTCTGTTTCTTTTGGGTTCAGACTTGGTAGATTGTATGCTTCTACAAATTTATCCATTTCTTCCAGATGGTCGAATTTGTTAGCATATAGTTGCTCATAGTATTGTCTTAAAATTTTCTGTATTTCTGTAGTATCTGTTGTCACTTCTCCTCTTTCATTTCTGATTTTATTAATTTGGGTCCTCTCTCTCTTTTTCTTGGTTAGTTGTGCTAAGGGTTTGTCGATTTTGTTTATCTTTTCAAAAAACCAACTCTTGGTTTCATTGATCTTTTTTATTGTTTTTTTTGTTTTGTTTTCTATTTCATTTATTTCTGCTCTGGTCTTTATTATTTCCTTCCTTATGCTCCTGTTAGGCTTGTTTTGCTGGGGTTTTTTTTGAGTTCCCTTAGGTGTAGAGAGAATCTGTTGATTTGAGATTTTTCTTCCTTCTTTAGGTAGGCCTGCACTGCTATGAACTTCCCTCTTAGGATTGCTTTCGCTGCATCCCAGAGATTTTGGGTCGTGGTGTTTTCATTTTCATTTGTCTTGAGGTATCTTTTGATTTCCTCCTTGATCTCATTTTTGACCCACTCACTATTTAGAAGCATGTTATTTAGCTTCCATGTATTTGTAAGCTTTCCAGATTTCTTCTTATAATTGATTTCTCGTTTCATAACATTGTGGTCAGAGAAGACACTTGATATGATTTCAATCTTCTTAAATTTGTTGAGACTTGTTTTGTGGCCTAACATGTGGTCTATCTTGGAGAATGTTCCATGTGCACTTGAGAAGAATGTATATTCTGTAGCATTGGGGTGAAATGCTCTGAAAATATCAATTAAATCCAGCTGGTCTAAAGTGGCATTTAAGGCCACTATGTCTGTGTTGATTTTCTGTCTGGAGGATCTGTCCATTGGTGACAATGGGGTGTTGAAGTCCCCTACTATGATAGTGTTACTGTTGATGTCTGCCTTTATGTCTGTCAGAATCTGTTTTATATATTTAGGAGCTCCTATATTGGGTGCATAGATGTTTACTAGGGTTATGTCCTCTTGTTGAATTGATCCCTTTATTATTATGGAGTGCCCTTCTTTGTCTTTTATTGTAGTCTTCATTTTAAAGTCAATTTTGTCCGAAATAAGTATTGCTACTCCAGCTTTTTTCTCATTTCCATTTGCATGAAATATCTTATTCCATCCCTTTACTTTCAGTCTATGTGTGTCTTTTGATCTGAGATGAGTCTCTTGTAGACAGCATACGCATGGGTCCTGTTTTCTTATCCACTCAGCCACTCTGTGTCTTTTGATTGGAGCATTTAGCCCATTCACATTTAAGGTAATTACTGATAGGTGTATATTTATTGCCATTTTGTTATTTGTATTTCTTGTCTTCCTGGGTTAGCTTGTTTTCCCCTTTCTTCTGTTTAAAAAAGCCCTTTTAACATTTCCTGCAATGCTGGCTTGGTGGTAATGAACTCCTTAAGCTTATTCTTTTCTGAGAAGCTCTTTATCTCTCCTTCAAGTGATAGCCGTGCTGGGTAGAGCAATCTTGGTTGTAGACCTTTATTTTGTGTCACTTTGAATATCTCTTGCCATTCCCTTCTGGCCTGCAGAGTTTCTAAAGAAAAGTCAGCTGCTAGTCTTATAGGAGTTCCTTTATATGTAACCTGCTGTCTTTCTCTTGCTGCTTTTAGGATTCTGTCTCTGTCTGTAACCTTTGCCATTTTTACTATGATGTGTCTTGGTGTGGGCCTGTTTGGATTCAGCCTGTTAGGAACTCTCTGTACGTCCTGAGCTTGTATGTCAATTTCCTTCACCATGGTAGGGAAGTTTTCAGTCATTATTTCTTTAAATACATTCTCAATCCCTTGCTTCTTCTCTTCTCCTTCTGGTATTCCTATGATGTGAGGATTGCTGTGTTTCATGTTGTCCCAGAGGTCTCTTAAACTATTTTCATTCTTTTTTATTCTTTTTTCTTTTTGTTGTTCCAGCTGGGTGATTTCTGCTATTTTGTCTTCTAATTCATGGATCCGCTCCTCTGCTTCATCTACTCTACTGGTGATTCCTTCGAGTGTGTTCTTCATTTCAATTATTGTATTCTTTGGTTCTAACAGGTTGTTTTTTATGGTTTCCCTATCTTGCTTTATGTCCTCACTACGTTCCTTAAACATTCTTATCATCAGTGTTCTAAACTTTGTCTCTGAAAGTTTGGATACCTCTGTTTCATTTAGTTCTATTTCTAGAGTTTTCTTCTGATCTTTTACTTGGGACATGTTTCTTTGTTTTTTCATTCTGGCTGTCGTTCTGTGAATGCTTCGATGTATTAGATAGATCACCTAGAAAGAAGAGAAAAGAAAAAAGAAAAAAAAAAGGAAAGAGGTGTGGGGGCTCTCTGTCCTCTTTAATCTGCAGACCACTTTCTCAGGGTTGCAGTGAGCTTTCCACAATTAGCTGCTGTGTGCTCTGGAATTGCGCTCACTCCCACACACACAAAAAAAATCTTCACAGTTTGTTGCAGGTTGTCTGCTACTGAGTCTCAGTGAACAGAGTGATGCAGCTGGAGAACACCCACCCTGCGTTTCCCTGGCAACGCAGCTGAAGCAGGACAGAGGGTGGGGATCCAAGGCGGCTCAGGCACGTTTCAGTGAGCAATCTGATGCAGCCGGAGGGCACCCGCCTGGTGTTTCTTTGGAAACGCAGCACAAGCAGGGCGGAGGGTGGGGACCCAAGGCCGCATGCGCATGCACCCACACACTCACGCACGCATGCACTCCTGCACCAAGTGCACCAGACCAATGGGATCCCGGCTCTGACCCTCCGTGGAAGGGCCCAACCCTGAAAAAATAGCGGCCTCCTGTACGCCGCTCGTGTGCAAGCTCCGCACCAGTGGAACAACAAACCCAAAACCTCCAGCTTCTGCACCAAAGGTGCTCAGTTCAGTCCCTCCCGACAGGCTTCTGGGCCCGGCTCATGCAGCCACTCCCTCCAACAAGAACCGGGTGAGTGCTCTCCGGCGGGCGAACCTGTGCGCCGGCCCCACTGGTTCTCCAGCTGCCCCCAGCCTTACCGTGTCGAGCAAAGAGAGTCCTCACTAATTTCTACTGCCCACTATCGTGGAATTTCTCTTCCTGGCAAATCAACTCTGGGCTAGTGAGCTCGGTGTGGGGCCGGAGGGTCTCTCCCCCAACCGAAGAAGCCTCCCCACACAGCTGGGGCATCCCTCACGGGGCTCGCTCTCTCTCGTCAGCGCCCCTCCTACCAGACTTGATGTGGCCTCCTCTTTAGGTCCTTCGTTTAGAGGTTCTGTTCATCTAATGTTCAGGGGACTCCCAAGGTTAAATGTTGCATAAATTATTTGTAATTTTGATGTGATCCTGGGAGGCTGTTCGGAGCGTGTCCGTCTATTCCACCATCTTACCGGAACTCTCCTGTAAATATTTTTTTAGGGGACCAGATGGACTCATGTCTTGTCAGGGAGACCACTTTATCGACGATGTAGTGGCCTGACTACTGCACTGTACATCTGAAGCTGCCACTGATTAATATTATATGTAAACTATAATTTAACACATATATAGTCATGGGATGTGGAATATAGTGTGAGGATGTAGTCAATGGAATTGTAATAGATATGTATGATATCGGGGGTAGGGGGGCAAGGAAGGGAGGGGTTAGTCACTTTGTAAGGGGTGAAAAAGATAACTATTGCATAGTTTTGTACATCTGTAACTATTAATAATAATAATAATAATAATAATAATTTAAAAAAATTCAGTCTCTTTTTAAAGTTCCTACATAGATGTGCTATCTTGCTATCCACTCTGGATGCTTCTCTCTATTTATAAATTCCTAGCACTTGAGTATTTTTCTTTCTTTTTAACTCAACTATTAATTGGTTTTAAAATGGTTTTATCATTTATTTTATCTAGGAAATCCATGTATTCACATGAGGAGTAAGAAAACACCTTCATTCACTGCATTCATTGTGTCACAAGAGCTAGATGTCCTCCCACCATATCATTATGTAAATGTCTAAAATCAATATAGCACACTACTCTTGGTGAAAATCATCATTTATCAATGGGGTTAAACCAAGGGACATGCCTTTGATTAAATGAGGAGCAGAGGCCCCCAGGGAAGCCAGAGACATTGTGAACAAATGATTTCAGAAGGGTTTTAAATTTGATCAGAGAAAAGCTTCTTCCTGGTTACTAATTTCTTGTGTCCTGAGAGAGGTATCCTGCATACCCAAGAGCTTTTCTCTCAATTGTCCATGTAGATTTCACCTCTTCAGTTGTCTTCCCAGTTCACAATAATTCCCCCTTTCTCTAGGAACTGCTTTTCACCACCTCTTCTATTCTACAAAAATTGGTCCTTAACACTCATGTTTTTACTGACCCAAGCTGAACCAATCAGATACTCTCTTCAGAGACCTTAGAATTAAGACTCCATAAAGCTCAGTTGTCTTTTCATGTGCCTGAATCTACAATACCTAAATATGAGAGGTGTAAAGTGGCCATGTAGAGAGAGGGTATAGCAGTTCTGCAAGAGAAATAGGAATGAGAAACAGAGAATTCTGATATTTTTCCATTTTTCCCCTGAAAACCAGATGCATTTTTATACCAAATTCCCACGATTGCTCCTTGTATCCCTATAATAAATCACTATCTTCACTTAAGCTAGATTAAATTGGCTGCTGTGTCCTGAAACTTTAGACATTAGTCATGGGGACCCAACTAGAGCCTGTGTCAGATAACAGGGGAAATATCCTAAGCTCTGAGACAGTAAACATTGGCCAACACTAAACACATGCCAAAGAGTAGCTAGTGCTGGAAAACCAAATATGGAATCAACAGTTCCAGTCCTTGAGTATCTATAGAGTAAAATAGTAGAGAGAGGGCCAGCCGAGTGGTGCGGTGGTTAAGCGCTGGCTTGGGAAGCCAGCGGCCCTGGTTCGGTCCCACATATGAGGGTCAGTGACACTGCCCTCAAAAAAAAATAGTAGAGAGAAAGACATGAACATATAATGGCAGTGCAAGATGATCCTCCACCTCCGAGCTTTCTAGGTGTTCCACCAGTTCCACACTGCTAACCTCTCCTATATCCCACTGTGGCTGTCAATATCACTCTTGTGTCAGAGACAGTGTTATATGACAAGAGTGTTCTATAACAGAGACAGTGTTATAAACAGAGACAGTGTTATAGTCCACCATGTATGTGCACGGTGGAAAGTTCACAAACTTAATTGTCTTACCCTGTGTTGAAATCTACTCACTAGTCCATCTCCTTCATGAAGTGTAAGCTCCTTCAAAACATAAATGGTGCTTTTAATCATAATATCCCTAGTAACTTGCAAAATTCCTATCTGATAATGATTGCTCAATAAATATTGCTGAATAAATGACTACATGACAAAGTAAATATAGATACCTGTACAGAAATAGGACAGAGGAAATAATAAGTTATCACTTCTATTTAGGAAGGGCTTGGAGGACCTCTCAGGGGACATTATAATGTAGAAGATAAGAGCACTTGTTTGGGAGCCAGAGATCCCTGAGTTCGAAGACTGAATCCAGCATGAATTAGCCATGTGACCTTTTCTTCATCTGTAATGTGGGAATTATCTTGATGAACACCTCATAAGGCCATTATGTACATCAATTATGAGAAAGAACCTCAGAGGACACACACACACACACACACACACACACACACACACACACACACACACAGAAAGATTCGTTAGAGTCTGGATTTCAGGGAAAGAGAATAGAAATGAAAAATGCAGGGTATGAGAGATCAAGCTCTTCTCCCTCACATCACCTCTGTACCATTTATCAGTGAGCTGATGGGATTGAGCATGCAGCTCTGAGTACCTCTGTAACTGTGTTGGCCCACTTTAGCTTGTAGAATTTAAGGACTGGTAGAACTGGAGAGAAGCAGGCTCTATGCAGCTGGGACCTCAGGGCCTCAGGGCCTCAGGGATCATGACTGTCTGAGAGGAGAGGAATACCCTCAGAATGGTGAGGAGTCCAGTCCCTGGAGAATGGCTAAAGGGCCAATCAATTAACAGTACTTTGGTGATACAAATGGATTTCTGTCAATGATGAGTGCACAGTAAAGAGACCACTTCTGTGTTTCAATAGCAGGAGTCTCAATAAGTGACTGCCTGACAAGCCTCTGGTTGGTAGAAGGGTGGATCCAGGTGATCCATTTTAATGCAGCTACAGGGGTATGAGGACATGATTTTACCCCAGAAGGAGACCAAAAAACTCTAGATCATGTGTCATCAATGAGGGCAATATAGCCCCAAGGGGGCACAAATTGATTCTTGGGAGTTCAAAATCTTAGATCCTGAGGGCCACAGAATTTAAGCCAATATACAATGTACTTTGTGATATTGAAATATACCTGAGGAGAAATAAAAATTAGGAAAACATATCTTAAAAAGATTCCTTAGGTGGGTAATAATAATAAAATAAAGAGGTGAGAAACACTGGTTTACATAAATTTATTTATTTACATAAAAAAGGCTGAGCCCCTCTGTCTCTATACACTTAGCTCTTCAAATTCATCACTCAGAGGTTACTTCCCTCTTGTTCCTATGCCTGCAGTTCTATGGGCTACTACCAGGCTGCTTTGCTCCTGTTAAAGCCACATAGCTTGAGCACAGGCATCCACATGTCTGATTAACAGGCTGAGGGATTAGTGGATATCTGTTTTTGGTTTTTTGTTTATTTTGGGGTTTTCTGTTTTAATTCTTTTATTGTGAAATAAACATTTTTTAAAAAATTAGATTCAGGTGTACAACGCAATGCAGTAGTTATACTTTTTACCCCTCAAAGTGACAACTTTCCTCCCCCAATTCGCCACCCAACTCGCCCCTGATATCATATATATCTATTACAATTCCTCTGACTCCCTTCCACAGTATACTCCACATCCCATGATTATCTATATATTCAATTACAGTTGGCATACAATATTATACAACACCAGCTTCAGGTGTACAGTGCAGTGATCAAGCCTCTACTCCATCCATGAAGTGGTCTCCCTAACAAGACATATGACCATCTGACACCCAACAAAATATTTACAACATTATTAATTATATTCCCTTGTCTTTCATATCCCTGTGGCTATATTGTAGTTACCTGTTTATGCTGTCTAATCCCTTCCCCTTCTCCCTCATCCCCACTCCCCTCCCAACTAGCAACCCTCAGTTTTTCCTCTATATCTATGAGACTGTTTCTGTTTACTTTGCTCACTCATTTATTTTTTCAGATTCCACATATAAGTGAGATCATATGGTATTTGTCTTTCTCTGACTGACTTATTTCACTTAACTTAATGTTCTCTAGGTCCATCCATATCATTGCAAATGGTACGATTTCATTCTTCTTTATAGCAGAGTAATACTTCATTACACAAATGTACCACAGTTTCTTAATCCAGTCGTTTACCGATGGGCATTGTGATTGTTTCCAAGTCTTGGCTATTGTAAATAGCTCTGCAATAAACATAAGTGTGCATATATTTTTTCGAATTAGTATCTTGGGTTCTTCTGGGTAGATACCCAAGAGTGGAATTGCTGGGTCATACGACAGTTCCATTTCCAGTGTTTTGAGAAACCTCCATACTGATTTTCATAATGGCTGCACCAATTTGCAGTCCCACCAACAGTGCCCCAGGGTTTCCTTTTCTCCACAACCTCCTCAGCACTTGTTGTTTTTGATTTATTTATTATAGCCATTCTGACTGGAGTGAGGTGGTATCTCATTGTAGTTTTTATTTGCGTTTCTCTAATGATTAGTGAGGTTGAACATTTTTTAGTATGTCTGTTGGCCATCCGCATGTCTTCTTTAGAGAAATGCCTCTTCATATTTTCTGCCCATTTTTTAATTGGGTTGTTTGTTTTTTTGGTGTTGAGTTGCATGAGTGTTTTATAAATTTTCTATATTAACCCCTTATCAGATATATCATTGGCAAATATTTTCTCCCATTCAGTAGGCTCCCTTTTTGTTTTATTGATGGTTTCCTTTGTTGTGAAAAACTTTTAAGTTTGATGTAATCCCATATGTTCATTTTTTCTTTTATTTCCCTTGCCCGAGGGGATTTATCAGTAAAAATACTACTCAGGGCAATGTCTGCAAATTTACTCCCTATGTTTTCTTCTGGGAGTTTTATGGTTTCAGGTCTTACATTTAAGTCTTTAATCCATTTTGAGTTTGTTCTCATATATGGTGTAAGTAGGTGGTCCATTTTCATTTTTTTGCATGTGTCAGTCCAATTTTCCCAACGCCGTTTATTAAATTGATTATTGTTAATCCGATGTAAATTCTTGCTTCCATTGTCATAGATTAAATGACCATATATGGATGGTTTTATTCCTGTGCTCTCTATTCTGTTCCATTGGTCTGTGTGTCTGTTTTTATGCCAGTACCGTACTGTTTTGGTTACTGTAGACTTGTAGTATATATTGATGCCAGGTAGCATGATGTCTCCCACTTTGTTCTTATTTCTCAAGATTGTTGTGGCTATTCGGGGTCTTTTATGGTTCCATATAAATTTTAGGATTCTATGTTGTATTTCTGAGAAAAATGTCCATGGTAGCTTGATTGGAATTGCATTGAATCTGTATATTGCCTTAGGTAGTATTGACATTTTAACTATATTAATTTTTCCTATCCATGAACATGGTATGTATTTCCATTTATTTGTATCTTCTTTGATTTCTCTCTTCAGTGTCTCATAATTTTGTTAGTACAGGTCTTTTACTTCTTTAGTTAAATTGATTCCTAGATATTTTATTGTTTTTGAAGCAATTGTAAAAGGGATTGATTTCCTGATTTCTTCTTCATATAGTTTATTATTTGTGTATACAAATGCAACTGATTTCTGAATATTAATTTTGTATCCTGCTACCTTACCAAATTCGTTTATCAGTTCTAGCAATTTTTGGTGGAATCCTTGGGATTCTCTCTATATGGTATCATGTCATCTGCATATAATGACAATTTTACTTCCTCCTTTCCAATTTGGATGCCTTTTATTTAATTTTCTTGTGTGATTGCTGTGGCTAGAACTTCCAGACCTATGTTAAATGGAACTGGTGAAAGTGGGCAGCCTTGTCTTGTTCCTGATCTTAAGGGGAAAGCTTTTAGCCTTTCCCCATTGAGTACGATGTTTGCTGTGGACTTATCATATATGGCCTTTATTATGTTGAGGTACAATCCCACTATTGCCACTTTGCTAAGAGTTTTCATCATAAATCATTGCTGGATTTTGTCAAATGCCTTTTCTGCATCTATTGATATGATCATATGATTTTTATTTTTCATTTTGTTAATGTGATGTATTCCATTAATTGATTTGTGGATATTGAACCAACCTTGCATACCAGGAATAAATCCCACTTGATCTTGGTGTTTGATCTTTTTAATGTGATGCTGAATTCATTTTGCTAGTATTTTGTTGAGAATTTTTGCATCTATGTTCATTAGGGGTATCGGCCTGTAGTTTTCGTTTTTTGTAATATCTTTGTCTGATTTTGGAATCAGGGTGATAGTGGCTTCATAAAAGCCGTTTGGGAGCCTTCCCTCCTTCTGTATGTTTTGGAATAGTTTGAGAATAGGTATTAATTCTCTTTTGAATGTTTTGTAAAATTCACCTGTGAAGCTATCTGATCCAGGACTTTTGTTTCTTGGAAGCTCGTTGATTGCTGATTCAATTTCTTTGGTAGTAATCAGTCTGTTCAGAGTTTCTGTTTCTTTTTGGTTCACACTTGGTAGATTGTATGCTTGTAGAAATTTATCCATTTCTTCCAGATTGTCGAATTTGTTGGCATATAGTTGTTCGTAGTATTTTCTTAAAATTTTCTATATTTCTGTGGTATCTGCTGTCACTTCCCCTCTTTCATTTCTGATTTTATTAATTAGGGTCCCCTCTCTCTTTTTCTTGGTGAGTCTGGCTAAGGGTTTGTCGATTTTGTTTATCTTTTCAAAAAACCAACTGTTGGTTTCATTGATCTTTTGTATTTTTTTTTTGTTGTTCTCTGTTTCATTTATTTCTTCTCTGGTCCTTATTAGTTCCTTCCTTGTACTTCCTTTGGGCTTATTTTGCTGTTCTTTTCCCGGTTCCCTTAGGTGTAAAGATAGTCTGTTGATTTCAGATTTTTCTTCCTTCTTTAGGTAGGCGTGCACTGCTATGAACGTCCCTTTTAGGACTGCTTTTGCTGGAGCCCAGAGATTTTGGGTCAGAGTATTTTCATTTTCATTTGTCTAGAGGTATCTTTTGATTTCCTCCTTGATCTCATTTTTGACCCACTTGCTGTTTCATAGCATGTTATTCAGCCTCCATGTATTTGCATGCTTTCCAGATTTCTTCTTGTAATTGATTTCTAGTTTCATAGCATTGTGGTCAGAGAAGATGCTTGATATGATTTCAGTCTTCTTAAATTTGTTGAGACTTGTTTTGTAGCCTAACGTGTGGTCTATCTTGGAAAATGTTCCATGTGTACTTGAGAAGAATGTATATTCTGTAGTTTTGGGGTGAAATGCTCTATCAATTAAATCCAACTGGTCTAAAGTGTCATTTAAGGCCACTCTTTCCATGTTGATTTTCTGTCTGGAGGATCTGTCCATTGGTAACAACGGGGTGTTGAGGTCCCTACTACGATAGTGTTACTGTTGATCTCCGTTTTTATGTCTGTTTTATATATTTAGGAGCTCCTATATTGGATACATAGATGTTTACTAGGGTTATGTCCTCTTGTTAAATCAATCCTTTATTATTATGTATTGCCCTTCTTTGTCTTTTATTGTAGTCTTCATTTTAAAGTCTATTTTGTCCGAAACAAGTATTGCCACTCCAGCTTTTTTTCTCATTTCCATTTGCATGAAATATCTTATTCCATCCCTTTACTGTCAGTCTGTGTGTGTCTTTTCCTCTGAGATGAGTCTCTTGTAAACAGCATATACATGAGTCCTGTTTTCTTATCCACTCAGCCACTCTCTGTCTTTTGATTGGAGCATTTAGCCCATTCACATTTAAAGTGATTACTGATAGGTACATATATATTGCCATTTTGTTACTTGTATTCCTGGTCTTCCTAGGTTTTCTTGTTTACCCCTTTCTTCTGTTTAAAAAAGCCCTTTTAACATTTCCTGCAATGCTGGCTTGGTGGTAATGAACTCCTTAAGCTTATTATTTTCTGAGAAGCTCTTTATTCCTCCTTCAATTTTAAGTGATAGCAGTGCTGGGTAGAGCAATCTTGGTTGCGGGCCTTTATTTTGCATCACTTTAAATATCTCCTGCTACTCCCTTCTGGCCTGCAGAATTTCTGTAGAAAAGTAAGCTGTTAGTCTTATAGGGGTTCCTTTGTATGTAACCTGTTGCCTTTCTCTTGTTGCTTTTAGGATTCCATCTTTGTCTTTAACCTTTGCCATTTTAACTAGGATGTGTCTTGGTGTTGGCCTGTTTGGGTTCAGCTTGTTTGGAACTCTCTGCACTTCCTGGGTTTGTATGTCAATTTTCTTCATAAGGGTAGGGAAGTTTCCAGCCATTATTTCTTCAAATATATTCTCAATCTCTTGCTTCTTCTCTTCTCCTTCTGGTATTCCTGTGATGTGATGTTGTTGTGCTTCATGTTGTCCCACAGGTCTCTTAAACTATTTACAGTGTTTTTTATTCTTTTTTCTTTTTGTTGTTCCAACTGGGTGATTTCTGCTATTTTGTCTTCTAAATCGCTGATCCAATCCTCTGCTTCATCTAATCTACTGGTGATTCCTTCAAGTGTGTTCTTTATTTCAGTTATTGTATTCTTTAGTTCTAACTGGTTGTTTTTTATAATTTCCCTATCCTTCTTTATGTCCTTGCTAAGTTGTTTAATCATTCTTATCATCAGGGTTCTTAACTCTGTCTGTGAAAAGTTGGATAACTCTGTTTCATTTAGTTCCATTTCTAGAAGTTTCTTCTGATCTTTTACTTGGGACATGTTTCTTTGGTGCCTCATTCTGGCTGTCGTTCTGTGATTGCTTTGATGTATTAGATAGCTCATCTAGAAAGAAAAAGAAAAAAAAAGAAGAAAAAAAGAAAACAAAACAAGAAAAACGAAAAGAAAAAAGAATAAAAAAGAAAAGAAAGAAAAATAGAAGAAAGGAAAAAAAAAAGGTGGAGGGGGTTCTCCGCCCTCTTTAATCTGCAGACCACTTGTTCAGCAATAGCGTCTATCGGAGACTCAGCACCAGCTGTTGTGGGGAAGGGCTTAATGTGTCATGCACCGGCCTCCCTCTCAGGCTTGCATTGAGCTTTCTGCAATTAGCTGCTGAATGCTCTGGAACAGCACTCAGTACAAAAGAATACTCACAGGTTGTTGTGGGTTGTATGCTGCTGCAAAAAACCCTCTGTGGCCTGAGGAGGTGGGGGTCAGGCACCAGGGGCTCAGGGTGCCTCTGGCAACACAGCTCTAGGTGGGCAGAGCAGGCCCCCAAGGCACCACTGGTCCGTGGCCCCCAGCAAGTCAGAGCAGCACGCACTCCTGCACCAGCAACCAGCCCACCAAAACTCGCCACGAAAGCCCCAACCAGATCACACAGGCACACAGCTCCCAGCCCAATACTCTCAGGATAACTCCGAGTTTCAGCCTGTCCCAATCAGCCTCTCTCAGATCAGGCTAAGCAGCCCAACAGCCAATCCCCAGCCTGGCAACGCAGCACAAACAGTGCGGAGGGTGGGGATCTAAGGTGGTTGGCACACTCCTGCATCTCAGTGAGCATCCTGTTGGAGCCAGAGCGCACCCACCCAGCATTTCCCTGGCAACACAGCACAAGCAGAGCAGAGGGTGGGGATCCAAGACCGCATGCACGCGCACGCACACACACCCTCCTGCGCCAATTTCACCAGACAAATGTGGTCCAGGACCTGATCCTCTGTGAGAGGGTCCAACTCTGAAAAATGGCGCCCTCCTGTATACCACGCGCATGCAAGCTCCACACCAGGGGAACAGTGGTCCCAAAAACCTCCAGCTCCCACTCAGGTTTTTGGGTGCTCAGTTCAATCAATCCTTGCAGGCTTCTAGGGCCAGCTCACACATCTACTCCCTCCACCAGGAACCGGGTGAGTGCTCTCTGGTGAGCAAACCCGTGTGCAGGCCCCACTGGTTCTCCAGTTGCCCTCAGCCTCACAGAGCCAAGCAGAGAGTCCTCACTAATTTCTACTGCAAGCTATCATAGAACTCCTCTTCCTGGCAGAGAAACTCTGGGCTAGTGAACTTGGTGTGGGGCTGGAGGGTCTCTCCCGCTAACCAGAGAAGCCTGCCCACCACTGACGCATCCTCCACGGGGTTCCCCCTTTCTCATCTCCACCCCTCCTACCAGACTTGGTGTGGCCTCCTCTTTAGGTCTTTTGTTTAGAGCTTCTGTTCATCTAGTGTTCAGGGGACTTTCAAGGTTGAATGTTGTATAAATTATTTGTAATTTTGGTGTGATCCTGGGAGACAGTTGACACAGCGTCCATCTATTCAGGAAACCTTCTTACCGGAAACCTTTTTAAAATAAGGAAGTGCTCTTAATTAAAACAGTTTAACACAACCAGTGTTGGTAAACATTAAAGTTTAAACAACAAGAGGAAAATACATACATTTAAATCTCAAATGGCACCTATGATTGATTTTTGACTATTGTTAATTACTGTATAAATTAAAGGTAAGGATAAATATAATTATTTCTAAAATATTTTAAATGTTTTAAATTATATAGTGTGGAGTGAAACTATGATGGAGTGAACCTGATGATCCAGGAAGATGTGCCAAATTTGTCCTTCCCATCCCACCTAACACATTGTAGGATGCCTTCAATCTGAGAGGCATAAATTCAAGTACTTCTTGGCTAAAATTCTCCACATCTCTGTATTATCTCTCCATTGTAGTTTATGAGACAGATTCGCCTTTCAGAGAGCAGGACATAGAATCCTCCTTCTCCCCACCCTCCATATCCTGACAATTCCTAGGACAAATCTATCTTCTTCTTATAATCTCTTTTATAGACTATTAAAGAAATTTGAGGAGAATATGAATGTTAATTTACACACAGAGAAATATTTCAAATGAAAAGACTAAAGAAATTCTGGAAGTAGAACTAAGAACGAGGGGGTTGGGTATGGAACAGCTCCCCACTGCCTAATAGGTTAAATCCTAACATCTTCTTCTGACTCTGGAAGTCATTCCAGTTGTAATCCTAACTTTCTTTCCCAGGGTTATTGTCAACCATATCTCTCCATGAAATCTGCATTTCAGCCAAACTAAAGCTATTCCCAATTTATGACACATAAGCTACATTTCTTATCACATATTATCTCAAACTTTCCCTCCTTTTAATATGTTCTCACCTCAGTCCACACCCCACAGCCCTATTGCTGCACACCCAGCATTAATAGTTCAAAATCTAGTTTCAATGCTACCTTCTCCATGAAGACTGTTCAGGGCTCTGCCATCAGATGAGCTTTCTCTCTCCTTCTTTTGAATCCAATTAACATTTAATTTGGGTCTTTCTTACATGACTTTAAATAGTCCGCATTTTACACTGTTTTTCATGTGTATATGTTGTGTGTCTTCCCCACCCCACCCCACCCCACCCAGGATGGAGTTTGAGATTCTTAATTGTAGATATGTGCCTTATTCAGTGCCATACTTCCACACAGCCCTCAAGACAACACATTGCACATAATGGGTGTCCAACATTTGCAGAAGCTGCTCTGTCTCTGGCTCAAGCTATGTAAGTGAGTTGTGGATGTCATTCAGATTGGAAGCAATATTTTGAATTCAATGTGAGCTCTTCATAAAATAGCTCTTATTAGGCAAGGATTTTTGTGAATCATTAACAGGCAGCAACAGTGCTAGGGATGAATTTTAATGATATTCCTGTTATAAAATTCAAAGGCTATTTCAACCAAAACATGTATATCCCAGACAGGTTGACCTGTTGATAATCACAATGACCACAACTGAATTTTAAGACCCCTTCCTTAGTTGGGAATATATGTAAAGCCTTGCACTCTGAGTGTGATCCAGAGACCATCTGCATGGTTCAACCTGGGAGCTGAATAGAAATGCATAATCCCAGACCTAGGAGCCAGATCTTCATTGTAACAAATATACATAATAGACGTGCATAAGTGCAGGCTAAAATGTCTAAATGGACATTTATCAGATTTTAATGTCCATTTATTTGGACACTTATTTGTGTATTATGTAAATATGTTTATTAAATGAGCATATCTTAAAAACGTGTTCAGTACATTTAGTAGAATTTAAAGCTACAAAATTGTTTGTAATATAAACACAAAATTTAAAAAATTAAATTACCATATCAAATCACTGTTTCTTATGTTTTGCCTTGAGATTTCCAAAAAGCAACTCAGGGAACCAGTTGAGTATGGAGCACCAACCACATAGGTGTTTCCTGAAATTTCTCTCTCATGAAAGGAATATAAAACATTAAATATCAATCTGATACGGTGGGAAGGTAAGAGGCAGTTTCCCAGGTGGGGCTCATGCAATCCATTGTTTGATTCAAGTCTTCAAGGGGAAGAGCTTCTCTCTAACCTCTGAGGAGAGACCCAGAAGACCCCTGAGAAGGGTAGAAGTATGGTCTCCCTGCCATGCTGACACCCTTAATTATGGCTTTTGAGCTTTTGATGTTCTGACACATAAATAGCTAGAAATTTGCTTGTTCATTTTGTGCACTTGCAAATTGGAAACGTCATCAAGTTTCATCAAGATTGAAATGGGGTCCAATTTGCTAAACATGCCTCATGCATAAAAAAGTTTTGTGCTCTCCTCCACATGAGAGTCAGCTGCACAATACATTATAGACCTCGTGCTGGAAGAATCTCGCCATGTCACTCAAATGCTGAAATGAAGGCAGCAGTCATGCTTCAGGGTCTTTGCACTTTCATGGGGAGGGGTTCCCCAGCACTCAAATATTCAACTCCCAAATAAAATGGTCTGTGTACTCTATAAAAGTACTGATGTATAAACTACACCTACAGCTTCTCCCCGCTCATTATTTCTGAAGCACAGATCACTATTCTGCTACACTGCACCCCTAAACAAAGAAAGGCAGGCTAATGGCAAAAAAATAATTGCTGTTTTATGTTCCTTTTGCTTTTAACAAAGTATAAGATTAACAACTTTTTTCTTAACAATGGAAAAGAAGGGCCGGCCGAGTGGCGCGGTGGTTAAGCACTGGCTTGGGAAGCCAGCAGCCGGGTTCGGGTCCCACATAAGAGGGTCAGTGACACTGTCCTCAAAAAATAAATAAATAAATAAATAAATAAATAAATAAATAAATAAATAAACAATGGAAAAAAAAACTGAATCAGTCAAGGGAAAGACTACTTTTTTATAATTTCATCTTGTCTTTTTCGTTGGAGTTACATTTTCTCTTGATTCTGTCAAGAATCTCTCCCTGAATAAGATTCTATATCAAATAACGATTTTTGAAAAGTACTCGAGTTACTCTCTGGATAGACATGTTTTTATTTCCTTCTCTAATGTTGATTCTCTTTTCCTACTGCTCTTCCCCTGAATCTACACACAAATACTATTTTAAATACTCAGAATATGGTGAAGACTACTAAGAACCTGCATCATAAGGAGTCTCTGCTGCCCACAAATTCACATTGAAAGAAGCAGGATCGAGAAGTTGTCAGATTATTTCCCACTGGGGCCCCTCACCTGAAAAACAGGAACCTGCTAAGCAGTGAACCTCACTCACACTTTCCAACCCACCCACAGATGAAGATATGTACCCAAGGCCTTGGCATACAGCTTGAATACACTATCACAAAAGCACAATTTCTGTGAAATCTCTTGTTATATACAAAAACTCATAACAATTTCTCATTTTTTTCCTTAATATATCTGTTTATTTTAAAGATTTTTAGAAATATTGTTAAGCTCCTTGCCACATAGCATAATTGGCACTCTTTGAAGGTTCCCATGCTTTCAAGTACATCTTGATACAGCTCTTCTTAACTTGGGCTTGCTCATATCATCCTCTCCACATTGAAAGTTAACAGTCTAAGTTATTGTAATAGCTTTAAATTTTACATATTATCCAGTGCTTTCACTTCTATCGACATCATCAAAATATTAACACCCAACAATAATTGAATATTTATTATATGTCAGGTACTATATAAATCCTTTGCATACATTATTTCATTTAACAGTTAAAATAACCCTGTAAACAGTAATTGTTATCCTCAATGTACAGATGTGGAAACTGAGGCTTAGAAAAGTTAAATAACTAGTTCTTGGTATAACAACACAGAAGAACAGGTTTTTGTTAATTACGATGACATACTGTCTGTTAATATTTGTTTTTCATACAACCTGTAAGTATTTTATCAGGATCTCATATTTGAAAGCGGAAACCAAGACTCCCAGCTTAACATCACACAGTTGAAGAAAAGAATCCAAGATGGAGGAGTAGATAAATGCTGTGCTTGCCTCCTCCCATGAACACATTAAAATTACAACTAAATTATAGAACAATTAACTTGGAGAACCATCTGAAGTCTAGCTGGAAAGAAGTTTTATAACTGCGGATATAAAGAAGAAGCCACGTGGAGACTGGTAGGAAGGGCGAAGATACAAAATGGGCTGACCCCAAACCTCTGTGTGGCAGTTGAGAATCAGGAAGGATATCTTGGCTGTGGAGGTTTCCCTCTGGAGGACTGAGGGACCCAATCCCCACACCAGGCCCCCCAGCCTGGAGTACTGGTGCTGGGAAGAGGAGCTCCCACAACATCTGGCTATGAAAAACAGTGGGGATTCCAAACATCTGCGTGAAATGGAAAGCTGCAGGAAACCCAAATGTCCATTTAAGAGTCCACACACAGACTGACTCACTCACAGGCACTCACCCTGTGCTCTGGTGGAAGAGCAGTGACTTGGGAGGCATCAGAGACATACGAAGAAAGATTGGACTGTGTGACTTTAGGACAAGGACTAGAGGAACAATGGCCATTTTTTCCTGTGTGGAATCCTCCTCCTGTTCAGGAGACAGGCAGTCACCATCTTTCCTGCATTGAGCCCTCCCCCACACAGCCAAATCTGAATCTGAATTGGTCTGGTGAGCTCCACTTGCTCCACCCAGAGATCCTGCCTCTCCCAACTCAGGTACCACTCAATGCTCTATCAGTGGCTGAACCTTATGGGAGCTGGCAGGTGGCAGCAGGCCTCAGGGTATTCTGAATTTTTTCAGAGCTACCCCAGTCCTGTTACTGGTGGCAACTTTCTTCAGTTTTGAACTTGGCCTCTCCCACATGCCTCCAGATCCAACACAAGAAGCAACTGACCCCAGATTGCTTTGTAGCTCCTAACAGGTATTCTCTGGCTGGTCACAGGCAGATGCTGACCTGGGCCTGAACAGGGACCCTTCCCAAGAGGCCCCAGAACCAACACACCTGGAGGCCGGCTTTGGACCAAGCAGACCACTACCCAGTTAGCCCCACAAGTGGCACACACAAAGGGTGGTCTCTGCAGGCACCAGAGCCTGCTGGGGTGAATCCTTCTTTGTGGGGTAAGCCCCCTGTACAACAGCCCATAGTCCCACAGCCATTCAGCCTGAGGGTTAATCCTGCCCACTGAAGTTCCAATATCAATCAAGACTCAACTATATCAGAAGGACACACACAACCCACACAAGGGACACTCCTGGAGCACCTGGCACAGGTGACCAGGGAGACTGTGTCACTAGGCCCCACAGGGCACCTACTAAACAAGGCTATCCAGCCAAGACTGGGAAACATAGCAGATCTACATAAAAACAAACACAGAGAGGAACCTAAAACGAGGAAACAAAAAAATACATCCCAAATAAAAGAAGAGGAGAAAACTCGAAAAAAATAACTAAATGAAATGAAGGCAAGAAACCTGCCAAATACAGAGTTCAAAACAATGGTTATAAGGATGTTCAAGGAATTTAGTGAAAACTTCAACAGAGGGATAGCAAGTATAAAAAAGAACATAGAAACCATAAAAAAGAACTAGTCAGAAGTCAAAAATACAATAACTGAAATGAAGAATGCACTAGAAGGAATCAGCAGCAAACTAGATGATTTGGAAGACAAAATAGCAGGAAACACCAAATTGAAACAGAAAAAAAAAATGAGTGAGGATAGTTTAAGAAACCTCTGTGACAACATCAAGTGTAACAACATTTGTATCATAGGAGTTCCAGAAAGAGAAGAGAGAAAGTAAGAATTTGAAAACATATTTGAAGAAATAATGACTGAAAACTTTCCTAACCTGGTGAAGGAAATAGACATACAAGCCCAGGAAGTAGAGTCCCAAACAAGATGAACCCAAACAGGCCCACACCAAGACACATATTTAAAATGGAAAAAGTGAAAAATAAAGAGAGGATCCTAAAAGCAGCAAGAGAAAGGCAACTAGTAATTTATAAGGGAGCTCCCATAAGATTGTCAGCTGATTTCTCAACAAAAACTTTTCAGGCCAGAAGGGGTTGGCACGAAATATTCAAAGTGATAAAAGCAAGAAACTACAACCAAGATTACTCTACTCTGCAAGGCTATCATTTAAAATTGAAGGAAAGATAAAGAGCTTCCCAGACACACAAAAAAAGCTAAAGGACTTCATCACCACCAAAACCAGTATTACAAGGAATGTTAGAGGGACTTCGAGAAGAAAAGAAGAAGAAGAAGGAGAAGGAAAAGGAGAAGGAGAAAGAGAAGGAGAAGGGGAAGGGGAAAGAGAAGAGGAAAGGGAAGTGGAAAGAGAAGGAGAAGAAGAAGGATCAAAAACATGAATAATAAAACGGCAATAGCAGCTTGGGTGTTCGTTGATAGATGAATGGATAAAGAGGAGGTGGGACACATATACAATGGAATATTGCTCAGCCATAGGAGAGAATGGGTTCTCCCCGTCTGCAGTGCCATGTATGGGCCTGGAGGGTATTGTGCCAAGTGGAGTGTCAGACAGAGAAAGACAGATGCCATATGATTTCACTTATAAGTGGAACCTAAAGAACAAAATAACCAAAACAGAAACACACTTATAAATACAAAGAACATTTTGAACATTGCCAGAGAGGAGAGGAGTTGAGACGGTGGGTAAAAAAAAAAGGAAGGGATTAAGAAGTACCAATTGGTTGTTACAAAGTAGTCATGAGGATGTAGGGTATAACATAAGGAATATAGTAAATAATATTGTTATAACTATGTATGGTATCAGATGGGTACTAGATTTATCAGGATGATAGATGGGATGAAGTAGGGGGCAGGGTAAAAGAAGTGAAGGGATAAAGAAGTGGAAATTGGTAGTCACAAAATAGTCATGGGGATATAAAATGAAGCATAGGGAATAGTCAATAATATGGTAATAACTATGCATAGTGCCAGGTGGGTACTAGACTAGTCAGGGGATCACTTTTTAAATTACATAGATGTCTCTAACCACTACACTGTACACCTGAAATTAATGTGAAATAATAGAAAAAGAGAAAAAAATCACACAGTTAATAAATAGTGGAACAATCAATTCAAGATCTTCTAACTCTAAGAACATTGGATTTTCTGTTCTACCACAGATGCTTATGTCATTTTCAGTTCTACATTTCTAGGAATCTGTGATAGAAAAAAAATGCTTAAATCAATCAATAGAACATGATAAAACTTTGAGCCTTGATTTTCATGCAAATAGTCACAGAATGAAGGTCAAAACATAAAAATTCAAAGACCTTAATTGTACAAGAATCAGAAATTTTGTTAGTCACTATCACAATTTAATAATGCTCATTTTTTTTGAAAGAATGGGTGATAGTTACAGAAAATTATAGCAACCTCTTAATTTCTAAAACTATTTTTTTTCAAGTGCGTTTCCCTAGTTAAAGATTAAATGCCCTTTTCAGCTGCCAATAGCAGAGGTTGAATAAGAATTTTCACCATTAAGAAGTTTCCTATCTTCAGAGCTGTCTAAAACAGGAGTGGGCTATCTTGCACAGCAGTGAGTTCCCTGTCCCTAGGAGAATTCAAGTGGAAACTAATGACAACTTGTCAAGGATATAACAAAAGACTCAAAATCTTTTAGGGTGATAGACTTTTTGAAGATGTCATGAAAGTCATGGATATCTCTTCCATAAAAATAGACATGCCATATGTTGGGGTAAGATGCTTTGCTCACCATGACTATATGACAAGAAATCATTTGGCTTGGCATGAATTCCATGTATCTAAGTGTAGATAACAACATCTAAACTGGGAAGATTTTCCACGGGGCTTTGACTCATCTCCCTCCCTCAACCTGGTTTCCAAATACACATGGGAAAAAAGTGGCATATTTTGTTTGGCCTACATGATGATTTATTTAGCTTTATTATTATTTTTTAATTTGTTAAAACAAGAGCTGTCACATAAAAATTCAGATTTCTGTCTTTTGATGGAAAAAGTCAGAAGTTCAGGTAACCTGTTATTCAGGCCTGCTGTTCCAGTAGGATATCACTTTGCTAAAGTTGAGTGGAGACCACAGACCATGCCTTTAGATGGGCAATGCCAGCTTGCCACAGTCCATACCACTCACAATTGCCACGCTCATCCTGCTTTCTTCATTTTTGTTTCCTATTTCACTATGCATTTAATTTCCAATCCTTGAAATAGAACAATGGTTTTTGGTAAAAAATAAATAAACAAATAAACAAACAAACAAACAAATAAATAAATCTCTATGTTGGCTGTCAAAGGGACTGAAATGCATGTTCAAGCATAGTTTCTCTCAACAGAGAGACACACAATATTTAAGAGAGGGAACGGTGAGCTTAACCAAAGCCATCAAATATAAGACCAGAAAAACCTCTGCCTTTTGCAGTCAGAGCCAAAGAAACAGCCAAATGCACCCATTAATTTTAGCTCCATGCTCATTTTCTCCTGAGACCCAGGTAGCATGCATTTATACCAGAGACAAAATGTGGTCCTTTGACCCAAGATTGGACTCTCCAAGCCCTTGACTGTGAGCTTGATCTTGGGGCCATTCACAAAGGAATAGAAAAGGGTTCTCCCTCATTTGACCTATTCACCTTGTAGAGTAGAACACCAGCTCATGGATCAAGGAGAGAGAAAGAATATGAGAAAGAAGAAGGGAGCTGAAATGGAGACGCTCTTCCTGTGGTTTTTCTATTCAACTAAAGACTGGGATTCTCAGAAAAATTCCAGTGATACATAGAGAAATGATTACAGGTCATCTTTAAGTTTCATAGAACCCATGCTGAAGTACATTATATATTGATAATTTTAACATAGTGTTTGGATGCCAGGTTCAAGTGTTTTTACATCAACTGATGACCAAACATTTCCAGCAGTTTCATGATGGCTTTGTTACATTTCATCTGGATAGCAGTGTATGGCCATTGCTTTGGAAGCTGTATTGGTTCTTACCTTATTATTACTAAGAACAGAGAAGAGCACAAAAAGATTAAATGATAATTCTAATAATAAATATTGTAGATCTTACGACCTTAATTCAAATAAGACAAAGATGGAATCATTAAACATCCTGAAAATAGAAAGCATTTCACTTCAGTTTAATGCTCACTGGACATAAACTGTATGTTAGCTATGAAGGAAAAGACCTAAATACAGAATATATAGGAAATACTGAAAATATATAAAAGACAGAAACCAGTAAATGTAAATTTATTTTTAATATTCTAGTATTGGAACCCACCAAATCTTCATAACTTGTATTATAAGCCCCCATAACTTATAAGCAGTATTCAACTTACCACTTTCTATATTTTGTCTATGTTTGCAGGAAGGCATTATGTATGAAGTCAGGGAATTATAATTTTAGTTTTGTTATTGATTTTTCAGCTTGTCTGCTTCCTCATCTGTCAAATGAGGAATTCTATCATCCCAGGGATACTGGAGGGACAAAATGCAATAGTAGATATCAAAATGCTTGGAAATGGTAAAATACTTTCTACATATAAGGTATTACTATATGAGGGTGTTGTATAGATTATGCTTATTGTCTCACTTAAAAACATAACTCATAAACAAAGAGGTTACACTTTTCTCAAAGACATTAAAAAATCAAAATACATGTTGATTTTATTTCACTGTATAATATTTTCTTAAAGATTCTTTTTAAAGTTATTTTTTCATTAAAGCATGTTCCTAATATTCCCAGGTAAAATAATCAATATGCAAGCTAGAAAATAGATGAATACAAATACTTAAATATTGGTTACTCCTTCCATCTTGTCATTTGTTATTGTAACATGTATAGTTTTAATATTAGTCCCATCGTATTTATAGCAACTTTGTGTAACACTACTCATTTATCTATTTAAGAAAGGCAATTTAGAGGAGGGGTAGCCACAGTGGTGGCAATTTGTCATTAACAGCAGTCCTAATTAAATAGCCTCATCTACATGTTATTGCACTATCTTATGTATTTTCCCTAAGACTAAATATCTCCTAAACCATACTAATCAACTAGATAAAAAATTCAGCTGCTTATGAAAGTGAGAAAATAGTGATTTACATGTTACACTTTAAAATCTTCATCAAAGCTGTAATAATTTTGTTGGATAAACAACATGATTCTTGAGATTAATAAGAATTTCTAAATATGAACAATATGTACCCTGAGGAGAATATTATCTAACAAGGAACTGATAAATTATGTTGGGCAAATGATCTGCATGCCAAAATGTGTGTAATGGAGACAGAAAATTAAATATTGAAAAGTGTAAATAACATACAGTTTGGTGTGTTGGAATTTCCCAGTCCCTTAGACGGGTTAAATCCCAGCTTCCAAATAATAGATGTCCCAATGCATGTCCTTGTCATTCATACAAGAAAGAGAACAGAGTACACTGACACATGTCTCAGACCCAGGTTCACAATGGGCAGGAAATAGAAAGTTCTTTGATGAGCTCCACTTGGAATAGACACTTGGAAAAGAATGGAAGGAAATAGCCATGAATTTTTTTTCTAGATTTCCAAAAACTACATTTGGGGCTTTTTTATTTCAAGTGGATAACTGCCTTTGAAAATTGGAATAAAATGCTGCTGGTCCAAAAGACTATGATGATATGGAACTCGGTGCAAATACTGCCAAGACCATATTAATCAGAATGTTTATATAGGATCCAGATTCTGTTTGAGCCTTGGCTGAAAGTTTCTCCAAAAGGTCATCTCACCACCCATTCCTGGTAGGCCATTTAGGAAAACTTCACCAGAGCCAAACGTGTGGGTGGCAAAACCCATCAGGCATTATTTTGTTCTTCAGGACAGTATTTCTGGGAGGAGAGAAGCTGAAAAGTCTCCCCAGAAATGGAAGGGTGGGAGCAAAACTTTCCAGAAGATTTGGTTGTGAAAGAGTGATAAATGCTAGCCAGGCAGAGAACAAGTAAGTACATTCCAAGTAGAGGGTACACCATAAACAAGAGCTTGGAGGGATGAGGCATATGTGCCAAAATACATGTATAAGTAGGAGGTACAAAAGGTATAGAGATGAAACCACAGGTGAAATCGAGGCCAAACTACCCATGTCTGTAATCGTCATGCTAAGAATTTTAGATTTTAACCTGAAGGCAATAGAGAACAAGCTTAAAGAAGACATGAGTAATATTGGTAAAACATGTAATTGACAAATGATTGGTATCCTCAGTATGTAAAGAACAGTTACAAATCAATAAAAAGACAATCTAATAAAAAAAATGGACAAAAATTATGGATGAGCAATATCCAGATGACAAAGCCTAAAAGACCACAAGAACATTTTAAAAGATATTTAGTTTTGGTAGTAATCAGAAAAATGGTAGTAAAAGCCAAAAGATATAAAAATCTGACAATACCAAGTGCAATGAAAATGTGGGCCAGCCAGAACTTTCATATACTGTTAAAGGGTAAACTGGTATAATCATTCAAGAGAAAAATTTGACAATAATCAATAAAAGTTTAGAATACCAATACTCTTGATCCAACAATTCCTCTTCTTGTAATATACCTCAGAAAGAAGTTTCATATATATATATATATGAATTCATATATATATATGAATCTTTATAGTAGTATGTTTATATTTGAATAAATATATAAATAACTTAAATGTCTATCAACAGGAAATAACCCCCAAAATGTGTGGTATATTCAGAATGAAACATTAAATTGCATTGAAACTGAACTAGAGCCACACACATCAAGGGTGCATCTCCTAAATATTATATTACACAAAAAAAACAAAAAGCAAATTTCAGAAACCTTATCATGCCAGCCATATAAAGTTTTAAAATATTCAGCATAATAATCCATATTGCTTGGAAACACATACATACATAGTAAAATGTAAAGAAGGACATGAGAAATGGGCATGATCAGATGATAGTCACACTTAAGAGAAGGGGGTTTGACTAGATAGGGGAAAGACCCTGGGAGTTTCTGCTTATACTGGTAATATTTTATTTCTAAAGCAGTGTGGTAGGGATATGAGAGCTCATCATAATTTTTTTTTTTTGAGGGCAGTGACCCTGGCCCTCATATGGGGACCCGAACCGGGGCCACTGGCATCCCAAGCCAGCATTTAACCACCACGCCACTTGGCCAGCCCTTTTTGTACATTTTTATATGTTCAAAACACATCAAAAAATAAAATGGAGAACTTGGCAGTAAGAAGATGGAGCAGGATGAGGGAGGGAGAGAGGCAGAAAGTGGTGAAACCAGTTTTAATTTGCAGAGATTCCTGCCATTAAAGAAATGACACACAAACCCTCCATTTTCCATGATGGATTGGATAAGTGGATGACTTTACCTGGACTTTAATCTCAAAATTGACTCTGCAAGGATCCTATAGCCCCCCCCCCCCGCAAAAAAAAAAACCACCCACCCACAAATGGATACATTTGGGCAAAAGGGACACAAACTTAAAACTGGAGAACACAGACAACTCTATTCTAATTCAAAAGTAATACCAATTTCCCTGCAGTGAGTAAAAAAAGCTAATTTAACCTTTCAATCCCTTACTCCATATTTATTATGTGGTGATAATAATACAGAGGATGTTGTGAGGATTAATAAATTCATTTCTCAAGCTTTGTAGATAAAAATGTGCTCCTTAAGTACTTTATTTTAAGAACTATGAAATGGTTTGTTTATTCTAGTGTCCCATTCAGCCATTCCTTAAACCTTATCTCCCAGTTCTGTGCTTTGAGATGAATATGGGGCCTTTTAAATGATTGCAAGTAACCTTTGAGAATTATGCATTTAAGCACTGGTTCATAATGAATATGTGACCAGATATATGTCACATAGGAGAAAGTCAAAAATATAATCCCTAAGAGGTTAATGACACAAATTATATTTGGAGTTTCAATTTGCCTCAATAATTCTGAACACTTTAGAATAAGTGATGTTGGCCTTAGCACCCAAAGTCTACCAATATAAAGCATCCTGATTTGGGGGCTATTAGGAATCAGCTAGGGTTTTGGCTGGAAGGCAGCAAATCAAGTCATAAAATTAAAGGGAAATATATAGACTATGCTCTTTATAACAATAATTAAGGAAGTTTCTTCGAGTAGTTTTCCTAGAAGCAGGTAATGATTTATTCCAATTCCTCCTCACTCCCTTGCTTAGCCTCCTTTCAGAAAAGGAACGTGAGGCTGTCCCATTTTCATGGGCAGCAGGACTCACAGTCTAGAAACACAGCCCTGAGTGTGCCTATGGCTCCCCTCTCTCCTGACCTTCACTTTGTTTTTTCCCTACTTGAAACAATGATTCTGGCCATTTGTGATAACTTCAGATTCATTCATTCACACCACAATAATGCACCAGAGGTATGCTTTTCACATTTTTCTTTTTTTATTTTACTAGTTTCAGGTGTACAGAACAACATAATGATTAGACATTTACACCCCTTACAAAGCGACAACCGCTCCCCAAGTCTACAACCCCTCTGACCTCGTACATAGCTGTTACAACACCATTGACTAGATTCCCTATGCTATACTTTACATCTCATGAATATATATATATATATATATATATATATATATGGAGAGAGAGAGAGAGAGAGAATATATACACATTTTAAGAAAGGAAAAAACTATTAAAATTACTCTGATGGTAACCACATTGAGCACCTTTTGTAATTGCAGAAGTCAAATGTGACTTGTATTCATCGTTTGTTATCATTATATATTGAGTATTACAATTTTACTATACATATATAATTATAGTTGACATTCAACATTATTCTGCTTCAGCTTCAGGTGTATAGCACAGTGGTCAGGCATCTACACAATCTATGAAGTGATCCCCTGATAAGTCCACACTTTTCTTTAAGCAATGCATTAAAACCAGTGATTGGGGCAGCAACTGAATATGCTAAGAACTTACAAATATTTTTTCATTTAATTCTCACAACAACCTCTAGGAACTACTATTGTCTACATGTTAGAGGTGAGGAAACTGAGACCAAGAGAAACTGAATAGTTGCCCAGGATCCCATTCCCAGTAATTGGCAGAGCTGGGTGTTGAGCTGACTTCTTAACCATGATACTATGATCACACTGAGACATGCAAAATGTACACTGTGTAAGTTCTACAAAGAAAAGGTACACATATGTGGGCTTCAGAGTGTCTAAAACATGGGATTTAACCCAGCCAGGGAGTAAGAAACACTTGAGCTGAAATCTGAAAGATGAGTTCACTAGAGAGAGACAGGCATTGCAGAGAACAAGGAAAGCCAATGCCAAATCCGGTGGCAGGAAAGAACAGCGTAGGGCAGACAGGATGAAATAAGAACATTAGGGGTAAGGCTGAGACATGGAGGAGAGATTAGAGAGATCAGAGGCGCCAGACAATGCTGAGCTTTGGAGACACAGTAAAGAGCTTTGCCTTTCTTTTAAGAGCAATGGATGCAATGACACTGAAGGTGTTTAATGGGATGAGATGGGGCAGGAGGCTCACATGATCATATCTGCATTAGGAGGCTATCATTCTAGACTCTACAGTAGAATAGATTGGACTATTAGATTAGTCCAGGAAAGAGATAATGGTGGTGACCTGGGCACAGAGGTGGTGTGGGGATGGAGAGAAACAGGCACATCAAGAGATATTTAGGAGATAAAAATCAACTGAGCTTGAATAAGTGGAAGTGAAGGAGAGATCAAGGATGAGCACCTTGTAGGTTTCAGTCATGCACAACTTGCATTTTATATAACTGGGACCAATATGACACAGGCTGACAGTTACGTGATTTCCCAGTCAAAGGCAGCACCTCAGCTAACTTAGCTCTTGGAGTCAGGTTGGTGGTTTCCCCACATATCACATCTTAGAGCATAGAAGACTTAATACAGTAGGTTAGGGGTTGCAAAACATTCCCCAAAGTCACCTAAGGGGCTTGATTGAGGACTTCAATCACTCATTTAAAAATCAAATAGCTTTGGTTTCAGAACACAGATTTTTTAAATGAATGGGCTAATATGGTTTTGCTCCAGGCATCATTTCAAACACTTTCTGCAGAAGTATTTCTGAGTTTTGGTTTGTATCTCTAGAGAACCAAAGAGATCTGCCCACTTCACCCAACCACCAGCCTCCATGGAACCTCACAAAGCCATCTCTGTCCTCCCACAGCTGTGGAGGGCTCCTCTGCACAGCAGACCCAAAACCCCACCCAACATCCAGCTGGCAGGAAATCCCTGAATGTCACTTAGAGAAGAGCACAGAGTACATCCTGTAAATAAGAAATGAAATTAGAGGCAGTTTCTTTCACTCAGAAGATGGTTATGGCATAGGTCTAAGACAGAGCAAATTATCTAGTTGTCTACAAACAACTAAGCCACGTTCTTTCTTCAGGCACAAAGATCTACAATCCAAGCCAATAGCAATCTTAAGTAGCACAGTCCTCCACGGTCTCATGGCCAGTCCAGAGCATCCCCCCAGCTCCAATGTCATTTTTGTTAGCTTCAGTTTCCTTATCTACACAATAATATTATAGTTACCCCTAAAGCTGTTGTGAGAATTGAATGAAGTAATCCACAATGTTTGACACAGTTCTTGACACAGTGTTTTTTTTTATAAATGTTCATTATTATGAATATACCTGTCCTGTGGTATTCAGAAAAGAAGGGGAGAACATCCGAGGGCCAAGAAAAGACAGCCTGTAGCTAAATGAGCTTCACATTCTAGTGAAAGAGACTCAGAACGAACGAAGGCCTGTAATGAGGAAGATCAATAAAGATACACTCACATCCTGGCTTCTCTCAGTGATTTTACTCTTCCAGTCCTAGGAGAGCCCCCAGGGATCTCTGGCACAAAACTTAAAGAACACTGATCTGATGGGAAAAAACACTAGACAACACAGAGACCCTTGCCTAGGAATTTTATAAAACAAATCATTAACTTTGTCTGTCTCAGGCCCCCTTCCACAAATGAAAGGAGTCACAATCTCATCTGTACACAAAGCACATTGATACTTCGGAGAGGGTAAGAAGAGATGCTAAATGAATGGACCATTGAGAAATAAAAGTAATTAACCCCGTGTATATTAAGCACCTACTGTGTGCTCAGCAATATGATGAATGCTGTACAGAATGTAAAATGAGTTCATGCAAGATCCCAGCTTGGGGGCAAAGAAAAAGAATTCTTCTATGGGTGGGACAACAAATAACAGTACCAAGCAGAATATAATAAAATGATAAATGATGTAGTAGAGATAATCATGTTATAGGATTTTAGAGCAAGGAGAGAACAATAAGAACAAAAAGCTTTAAAGGACAGAAGGCAGAAGCTGTATCAAGAAAGATGATGAAATGGAAAGTAAAGGCGGTTCCAGGGAAAAAAAACAACTGAAATGATGAGCCAAGGTAGGGATGGGCAAAGTATGCTGGAGGAAAGAGAAGTGTCTATTATGCATATTAAAAATGTACCTATCGCTTTGAAGAAGCATAGTCTTTGAAAACATCATGTAATTATACTTTTGTTTTATCACTTAATTTCAGAGCAAGTATTATTTTGCATGTGGGCAAACTCAGACCAAGAGAGGTTCATTTTTGGAACAAAGCCAGCCAGCAGAGAGGAGACACAGGTCTTGAGCTCAGATTTTCACTTCCTCATATCTAGATTCATCTTAGAAATTATGGGCTCAGGATTAATGAGGAAATAGTGAAAAACTCTAATTGCATTTACTTCTTCCATGAACTAAAAGGAGGCAGCCAGGGATCCCAGAATGTAGGCAACTGAACTTCCGTTGAAGATTTACTATCTCCTACATTACTGAGAGAATATTATTTTCCTGGTAACACTGCGTGTGCATCGTCAGAGCTCTCTGTGAGTTCAAATCTTCTGATGTCTAGGAGAATACAGTTTAAATTGTTGAAGGCTGCTCTGGCATCTAAAACTATGTGCTAGTCTTCTGAGCCTCTGGTTTCCAGTGACATCGCCAAATATTTGCATGCAGCTCTCAGCTGATGGTGTTTCCAGACCTTTCCACTGTACATATATGTCAGCATTCTTCAATATTGGAAGTGCTTACTTTCAAGATGCTTTATCAACAAATTTGGAAGGTGCTTGCTCAAGGTGGCTGAACAAGATTTTGTAAAATCAGTGACCGACAAGAAGTCAATCTCTATCAATAAAGTTCTACTTCAAATTAGCAATGTGCCATAAAAGTTGACAAGAATTGTTCTGGCTTGAGCTGGCAGATGTGCCCGGTTAATACCCAATATTTAGACAAACCTTGCAAACTAAAAAATCCCACTCCCCTAAAATCACTGTCAGCTTGTTTTAATTGAAAGCTCTATGGTTGAGCTGAGAGAGATTCAGGAAATACAAATGCATTAGTGTGAAAGGTGGCTGCGACCTCTGCCTGGGGGCTTCACACATACAATCATTTAGGATCCTCATGTCCCAAGTGCATTGAAATGGTTAGAAATTATGCAGGCTGGGCCATGTTGCAGCCTAATCAAAAATAGACTTGTACATTATCCCCCCTGAGGTCATGTGTTAGGTCACCCAACACAAGGAACAATGCGCACAGCCATCCAGAGTGTCGATTCATCCCATTTGTATGTGGTCTGTGATGGATGAATGAGCAGAGATTAAATGAAACCCCTTTCTCAGAGACTAACATAAGTTACAGTTCCACTTACATGTCAAGCCTAAGTATAATATTAAGATATACATTGATCCTGCATTTTTAGAAGAAGAGGGGAAAAAGGATTTCTAATAATATGCTACTGCATACAAAATTTATCTAAGTAAATAATTATTTTTAAACCTAAGATTTAGGCAGCTTTAGTGTTCCACATTATGCTAATGTTTGACAATTACTAAGTGTGGGTATCAGCCAGTGGGTTTTTTTTTTTTAAGTTTAATTTAAAGCAATCTGACACAAAAAGGTTATTACTTTAGTTGCCAATAAAAGCTGTACTTTTAACATAAGTGTACAGTAGGCCCTAGGGTATGTGACTATTATCTTTTCTGCAATTATGTGCTATTCTACATAAATGTTTTTTAAAACCTTAGAAATATCAGAAGTACTAACTCAGATACAATAGGAAAGTTGAACAGAAAGCGAGCAGAAAACCCAATTATTTTAGGAACAACATGGGTTGAGGTTTCCTCCTAGAGGTTATATTGGGAATAGCACCAGCTGGATTTGAATAAATTAATTCGAACTGTATCTTAAAAACACACACTTAGCAACCAGAATATCGATTCTGTCTTGAGATGCAGTTGTTCAATTTCACAAGCTAAATGCCCTTAACAGTAAGAGCAAGTCTCTGAACCAATTAACCTATTTTCTGGAGTTGCTGTGCCACCAAAATAAAAAGAACATTTCTCAGATGGTGTTTGCCATCCTAAGCTTTCGTATGTCCCAGAGAAAAGGAAATAATTTATTGCCAGTAATTTGACCATCGAAACTTTTTCTCTTTGCTTGGTCTTTTAGGAAGACAGGATTTTAACAAAACAAAATAAAATATTTTGTTCTTAAAAAGACAGAAGGCAGCCCTACGTCAGCTCACCTCCTTTCACCTTTCTACATTTATCTCTGAGGTGTTCATATTTAACTAATGGGGGAAAGTCAAGGAAAAAAGGGTAGAAAAGAATTTAATCAATAACTCTTGTCAATTTTTCATTATTATGGGATACTCCCTTCCTATAATAAGAAATCACTCAAGAAAAGTAAGGCCAGCAAAGACAGGGACATTCACTCAGCCATCTGCTTAATAGGAATATTTAATCTATCAAAGGAGGCCCAAGTGGGGCCAGAGAGAGCTACGGGGCTGGGAAAGGGGACTCAGACACTCTGCCCATGCAGATTGACCCATGGGAAGAAGAATTGCACCTGGACAAATACTTTTGAAAATCCTGTGCAAATTATGATGATTAACATTACATTTCTTGAGAACATCCATGTCCTTAGCCCTGCCCTAAACACCTTATAAGCATCATCTTATTGTCTTTCAAAATAACCCAAAGAGGTAGGTGCTGTTCTTATCTGCATTTCCCATAGGAACGAGCCAAGGTCCCATTGGTAGTCGTGGTTGTACTGGGAGCCCAGCCCAGCCTGTCAGCCTACAAAATGTCTGACCTTATGACACTGGAGCAGTTCACAGGACAGGCTTTCTGCGTTTGCATTCTAACTTCAGCACGTCCAAGCTAAAAAACTTCAGCCAAACTACTTCTCCTTTGTTTGACTCAGTTTCCCTTTCCCCAAATTGGAGATAATAATTTCTTGAAGAATCTACTGCATAAAGTTGTGAGGGTTGTATGTATTGATGCATATTCAGCACTTAGAAACAGGCTCATATTGTACATTCATTAATAAATGCTAATTAATATATTATTGTTGCTGTTTAACATACACCTATTATCTCTCTTTAGTAAAGAAGGTCTTCTTGTCTGGGTGTTTTGAGAGACCCTTGAATAAAGCGTCTTCCAGGAACAAGGTTGGAATATAACTCAGATACAGATAGGATACATTTTCAAAGAATCTTCAGTAACAAGCATTTGTTTTTCTAAGCATCTTCTTTTATTGCCCTGGTTCAGTGTAGAGACCTATTTTTAAATTTAGCAACTTCTAGTTTGAATTTTTGTCAGTGACCCTGAGGTCTATCCAACATTTTGCTGAGGCACACACTTGGATTTCATCAGGTAGTTCGTGAGTGAAAACAAGTCACATGTTAGTGAAGGTGTCTAGTTACCCACCCATCACCCACCTCACAATTCATTGTTATGAACAGGAACTCTCAGCTGAGATCTTAGGGATCACTTACATTTCTTTATCATCTCCACTTTGTTATATAGGGGCAATCAGATGCCATGAAGATGTTTGCAGATCTGTGAAGATGAGGGACTACTATAATACCTTTGAATTGTTGATATTTAGCCCATGAATATACCTTTTGATATTCACAACAAAACTATTATAGAGATATCATCACACACAGTTTCATAAAAAGAGGAAACCAAGGCTCAGTAAATGAACTACAATGGCCCATTCATACGATGTACATGTCACAGCTGCTGTCTCACATACTCCACAAAGTCAGTGAATACATGAGACTTGCTCTCATTTTGACCTTGACCATAAGCCTTGCCTTCCATCTCTCGTTAGTGTCTCGCTTCCATTATGGATAAACCATGGTAAAGAACATCTGTTATATTTGCCTTCAACCTCCTTGTAATAACATCCAGCTTTCCTTTTCCATTCTTAATCCATATGACTTATTTAGTAGGACTAACTTCCTAGCTCCAAGATTGGGCATGGGCAGCAGGTTGGCCAATCAGAGCACATACATACTGGCAAAAAAGACTGGTCCAAGGACTGGTGTGCACCCAAATATGACTATCATTCTATGTTCATTGGAAGCATTAGAATAGAGAGCCTGCCTTTATCCTTAGGTTGTTCCAATTGTAGACTACATTTGGAGACTGTAAGTGAGGGGAACCTACCGGCAAATAAAGTCATCACAGAGGAAAGCACACCCAACATAGAGAAGAAAGCAAACTTTTCTACCAACAGTTAAGTCCCTGAATTCAGCCATGCCTGAAATGCTATCTCCTAGACTTGTCAGTTATGTGGGCCAATAAAGAAAAATAAATGCATCCAAATGGGTTGTGTTGTTTGGCCTGTTCCCTAACACGCTCATGAACACATCCTTGCACCTATATGCCCATTGCCCTCCTTTCTGAGCTATGACCTGCATCAGTATGTGTCTGCTCTAGACAGTGGGGGTTTGGAGAACCGAAGTGCCCATGGTTCTCTTTTGACCACTCCTGGTTCATTTCTCTGAGTCTTTAGGCAATTTGGATGGTAAATAATAAGATAATGCCTTGACCAGCCTACTCCATTTCTTAAATAGGAAACTCACCTTTCTCTTCTTTCCTGTGCTCAGCTGATTAGGGAAATAACTCGGCCGTCATCTCAGCTAATGAGAACATGCTTGGCTTCCACATCTGGACATCAGTCGGCTCCATGTGAAAGGGATCCACAAGACTATTGAATCAATAAAGCTGCTTCATTGCAAACCTGGGGCCTATTTTATGCCTATGTGCACATACAAAGAAAAAGGTTCTAGGCTGGCACCCTACGATGACAGGGACATCCTTCCAATCTGAATGGCACTGGCTGCTTCTCCTATAACGTGTATTTGCATCTATTGGGAAACTTTCTACAACCATTTCCCATCAAATTAAATAAACTAACATTTATTTGCAGATAGGTTTCTGAGCTGGGAATTGGTCACCCTGAAAGATTACTTACAGTCCAAAGCTAGGAAGCCAAGGTCAGAGGCTAAGAAGTGGGCTTGGCCACTGTGAGAAACAGAACATGGAAAGTTATCCAGGCAAGAGGAGGACTTCAATGTAGTGAGCCCCAGAGTCCTCTAAAAGAAAGGCAAAGGCCAACTAAAGATTGCCTGAGCTGGGCCGGCCAAGTGACGTGGCGGTTAAGCGCTGGCTTAGGAAGACAGCGGCCCTGGTTCAGGTCCCACTTATAAGAGCCAGTGACACTGCCCTCAAAAAAAAAAAAAAATTGCCTGAGCTCAGAGATGGGACCTTTCAGGCTCAGAGAGAGCTATTGTATTGTACAGTGCATTAGCTGCTCAGATAGTGGAGACCTGAAATCTGGCCACAGCCATGAGTTCCATAGCCTTGGGCAAGTTACTTTACCTTTTCTAAGGCTCAATTTTCCCCTCAGCTAAATGGGGTTAATCATGTGGGACCGTCATGGGGATTCACTGAACGAGGCTCTGCCTGTGTGAAACACTGAAGACACATGGGAAGTGCTCAATACATGTCAAGTCTGCTATCAGAACTGATCACAGTCACAAGAACCAAACAAGAAACTTGAAAGAATTGGAGAACAATAGTCACCCATTCTGAGTTTACAGAACTGTAAGAAGCTATTTCTAGATGGGACAGAAAATTTCACCAAGCCTGGCAGAACTTCCAACCCAAACCGACTTCAGGTGAAAGCCTGCGCTCCCTGTTCTAGCCTCCGACACAGATCAGAACTAATGTGGGAGACAAACCAGGGCACGGTGCCCAGTAAGCTATACCCCTGAAGCCAATAGGCAGTGAGGCCTCAACTACATCAGGATGCGATTCTGGGCAGGACAAGCTCAGTTCTCTGTTTCTGTGTTTATTTTCATTCACTTTAGTTTCTGAGTAATAGATCCTTTTGAAAACACTCAAATTTGTCTTGGTTTAAAGAAGGGAAAAGAATGTTCACACTTGAGGAACACAATAAAGGGATTGGTACACCCACAGCAGACATTGATGAGTCTACAAAATAGAGTTGTCAAGTGTAACCGCAACATATGGAGATGTGAGAAGACACGGAGGGAGAGTCACAGTCCCCGAGCCAGTCTCATGAGGGGACTGTCTTTTTCAGCCCCAAAGTTTGCTTCCTTCAATGTTTTTCTTAGAGATAACAGACTGACCTTTTGTTGAAGTGACCTGCCACATCCCATAAGAATTTCTTGAAGGTTTTTAAAAATAATACAGCTGGTGTGATAAATTCTTACTTAAAAAAAAAAAAGATGCTTTTAAGAAACCTAGAGTCAATTTTGATTTTCATAAGCAACCTAAAGCTCTTAATGCTGTTTTCTTCCTTAAAGTTTAAACAGAAGGCCTGGAGCCATAGACCATGTTTGTGGTTTCACAAGTGACTATTTATGGCTTCTTGAAAGGACTATCTCAGTTCACCTTAAGAGAACTTGTCCAATGGCTGTGCCTCTCATATTAGTCTTTTCCTTATTGTGGGGAACAGATCTTGAAATTGAGGGAGCTGATATAATTCTTTGGGATTAAATGATGGTCATGATATTAGGCTTGTTAAAAACAATTAAAATTATCATTTAATTCTTCAAATTAGAAATAAAAATGAAATTTACTTATAAAATTTGAGAGAGGTAGTAATTAGGGTGGAGGATGATTGACTTCAATCAATATATCAGGAAGAGGTCCAAGAGTGAATTGAAGGTAAATACTGTAATCAAGGTAAGATATCCAAATGAAACTAGCAACACTGACCACCCCCAAAGGGAAAGAATAGAGCAAAGGACAGATGCCTGGAAACTTACAAATGATAAAGTCTCGTCGACTGTTTCCTCTATGCTTGTCTCGTGCCCTGAGTGGCAATAAAATATCTTGGTTATCAATCAAGCCCTGAAGTGAATGACGGAAAAGGAGAAGACCGAGAAGAAGGTAAACTATGAGCTACACCTTGCTGTCAAAATTTTTTTAATTAGGAGGGTTAGTGAAAACTTGGTCATTCCCTCTGAAGGCGGGTAAGTTCAGACCAGCACATAGTTGGAAAACATGCATGTACCCACTCCATGGTTTGATTTGGGAGGCATCCAAAGCCATGCCACCGCCAAAATATGACTGCTTGACCTCCTTTTTTAGATATGGTAACTAACCTTCTTCCCTTCCCCCTCACCCATTCCTCCCCAGATATCCCCCACCCCACCTCTACCCAATCTTGAAGTAAGACATCTTGTTTTCAAGCACATGCTATTCTAATGCACACATTTTGTTCAGGAGAGATTAATTTGTAACTCATTGCTGCAGATTTATTAATTTATCAATTTAATTAGTTCATTAATTCTGCTATGGTTCAATTTCCATTTTTAAATTGGAGGATAATAATTTTACTTACCTCATAGAATTTTTGTGAATTAAATAGAATAGTACATGTAATGTGTGTGGAACTCAGGAGGCACTCAGCTGAGGCTGGCTAGTTTTGCAGTTGCTACTATTGTTTATGAATGATAAGCTGAGAATCTCATGGTTATGACTGAGGAACTGAAAAACATAAAATTAACAAGGTAGGAGAGTTCTGTAATGCAGGAGCTGCCTAGTTAAGTACCACAGCACAGGAAACCAGAGGAAGTGGGGACAGGCATGAAGGCAGGGGTCCTGGACCCCTTTTCTGTGACTGTACTTCTGATCAAATGCATTTTCTCCAATCCCAATACATCCTCTGAGAAAGGGGGAAGGAAAATAATCTCTTCAAATTTCATTAAATGGTTCACAAGCCACGTTTTTCCCCTTCTAAGTAGAACCAAGATGCATGATTTAAACGCTTCTAATGAAAGATTTTCTCAGCTCTGTTAATTAGTGTCATTGTAATGGTAGTTTCTGTTTCAAATCCATTTTTGTTCACTACTTTACCCTTACATGATTCCAAAAGAGGCCGTAGCAAGCAAGAGGTAACCCCTAATAAATAATTTCCAGGCAAGATGGTGTGGATGAATTGCTGGGGGTTCCACTGAGGTTTGTTTACTAATCTCACACTGAAGAACATAAAAAAAGTGAGAAACTGGGCTGGCCGAGTGGCGCGTTGGTTAAGAGCTGGTTTTGAGATGCCAGAGGCCCCGGTTCAGATCCCATATATGAGGGCCAGTGACACTGACCTCTACAGCTAACAACAGCTCCACCTGGAGCTGGGCTGTGCAAGCCCTGGCGACGGTGTAGGCTGCAGCCCCTGCTGCAGTGGGCTGCCATGGGCTGCAGTGAGTGGCTGGCAGCCCGCATGAGCGGCTGCCAGCCAGCGTTAGCTGCCAATAGCTGTGGTGAGTGACCATCCAGAGGCCGGCGACCGATCTGCCTCATCCGGGAAGAGTGCAATGACATACCAACATGGGCCAGTGAAGCAACGTCCTCCACAACTAGACTGAAGAACAAAAAGACAGCAACTTGTCTGTTCCCCTTACCTGATTCCCTAACGCTGTTCCCCTCCCCCGACTCCCCAATAAAATCCTAAAAAAATTTTTTTTTTTTAAAGTGAGAAACTGGCAGGTGATGAACAGCCTGATGCAAAGGTGTCATGATGGAAGGGTGTGATGGGGAACAGAAATGTGTTTAAAGTGCATGTGCTGATGTATCTCACAGTAAGCATCCAGGTCTGTAATTGGGATCTTGGTTATGCCTGAATTATTGAAATGTCTAACAGCAGGGAAGATACATGAACATCACTCATCTCCACTCATCCATTCATTCAAACTATATTTATAGAGCTCATACTTGGGATACAGCTTACAGTTTCACAGGAAAGACAGACATCCAAAGGACTCATACAAAAGCATAGATGATAGAGATAGACCAATGGATGGATAGATAAGATAGATAGATAGATAGATAGATAGATAGATAGATAGATGATAAATATGAGAAGGTTCAATAAAGATGAGATGACATTTCATATGGGGGACTGATTTATTCAGGGAGGGAAGGTTATATTCCAAAATGACATGTAGAACTAGCCAGGGAAATGTTTGAGGGAAGAAGCAGCAAGGAGAGTATTATTCGACTTCATTGAAGCACATGTCTTCCTTGATATCCTCAACACCAAGAAACAGCCATGGAAACCCAGCAGTTGTAGGAAGACAGCTCATAACTAGAGGTCCTGACCTTATCTTGGAGGTAGGGTACAGCAAGATTTGGTGACTAGAAGGTGGGAGAGGTGGGGTGAGACAACTTGGGCTTGAAGTTGTGGCTCTCGACAACAAAGCCTCTGAGGATGAGAATGACTTTCCAGAGTTCTCAGCTTAAACAAGAAGAGAAATGACTTGCAGCACTTCTTGTATAGATGGGGAGCTGACATGTAAACTTGAAGCTTCAGAGTAATGATATCCCTCCATGTATTTATGTGATAGTCACATGTGGCTTCAGAATGAAAAACAAATAGCAAACAATAAAAGCCTTTGAGACAACCGATTCTGGCAAATAATGGCAAGCCTGAGCTCTTTAGTAAAGGGTTGTGTCCCTGAGCAGTTCCATAGATCAGCAGAGGTCTTGGGGAGTCTGGGTTGCCCACAGCCTAGGGAACTGCAGTGAAGGTTATCTCAGCCAGCTGCTTTACACATCACAAGTTAGTAACTAAACACATGCACCCGAGAAATGGACTGTCTGGGTTTGAACCTTACCTACTGCACTTGACAGTCAACGTGATCTCAAACAAGTTATCTAACCTTTTAGCCTCAGTTTCCATGTCTGAGAAAAAGTCAGCAGCAGTGCCTACTTCATAGGGATGTTAGGAAGATTAAATGATATACATCAAACCAATACACAGGAGATGCTAAAGCAGAATTTTCCACAAGAGTGATGCGCCAATCCTCCCATACCCACAGAGTCCTGTTTTACAAATAAGATTCCAAGAAAAAAGGAAATCTACCCGAAATGCACAGCTAAGTTAGGGGCAGAGCTGGGATTTAAACATAGGTCTGTATTGCTCCACAGCTTTTTCCACTGACTATACTATATTCCCTGTAAGCATTTGCAAGTGTGTGTGAGGGCAAGAAAAAGACAAGAAACCAAGGTGGCTCAAGGGCCCATTTTCTTATGAAGACAGACTGGGAATTTACCAGCACTGATTCCTCACCAGGCCACCTTCCAGACCAGCTTGTAGCCCAACTCCTGGAGGCCGTCCAGGTGTCAGCATAAATGTCATTTCTGCAGAGATGCTCCCTCCCAAAGCCCGGTGCCCTGGACTAGGTTAGCTCTTTATGGCAAATGCCCTTAAAGACACTGGACCTTTTTCACCAAGGCTAATTACAGCTATTCTGAATTCTTTTTTATGTAATTATCTGTAGACTTCAGTTTTTCAGGAGAATAAGTTCATGAGAGCAAGAGCTAGGTCCATCCTAACTGCCGAACTGCCGACCTGTCCTCATGTACAGGGCCTGGCACCTACGAGGAGCTCACTAATATGAGATGGATGAATGGATGAACGAACTTCCAGTCCAGGGACAATGTCATTAGGGGCCATAGACAGAAAGCTGAGTGGACAGTGGGGCACAAAATACTGGCAATATCACAATGATCTTGTTACCAGAGGAAGTAAAAGAGACCATAAAGTCAAAAGTTAAATCACTTATTTTTTTCCAATATCAAAATCAGGTCACATGAAGCATTGACTAAATATGACTTTTTTGTTAGGCATAGAGGAATTTGAATGTGTGTGTGTGTGCGCGTGTGTGTGTGTGTACGCACGCGCTTTGGTGAGGGATATTTATTTTGATAATGTTTTATGAATACCATGCTAGTAAACCAATATGTTGTCTGCTCAGAAAGTTAAATTACTTCAGTTCTTTGGAAAGAGTACGTGCATCCACATGATCCAATTTGGGCGTTTGGAATTCTAATTGAATTCTGAGTCCATATACCCAACAGGTTTTGAACATTTAAAATCTTAAGCACGTGTCCATTACATTAACAGACAGAAGCGGCACTATTCTCATTTAAGCCAGACTGGGTCCCCTGATGTGACCTGCCATGTCTGCTCCCTGCCCTCCAAACTCCGTCACTAGACAGCCTGTGAGCAATGCCCTTACATCCCTCCAGGGTCCCAGGAGTCCAGTTTGAAGCAGCACAGGATTGACTGACACCTTCTATGCCAGCTACCTGCTCCTGTGCTAAGGATACCGTCAAACCAGGCTCCTGCTCCCAGGTCTCAGTACCATACCTTCACAACAAAACAACAATGAGGTGACCCATCCCTGAATCACCCCAGAAAGCTGTAGAGTCTCACACTAATAATTCTAGCTATAACACCTACCTTAAATTAGTTTTCTCCTCACAACTTGAATGTGTGGGAGTGAAGAATTTGCAGTGACACATTTTCAATTTTATGTATGGTATAGTTTCTGTATTTTCCACATGTGAACTAATTTCAGGAAAAAGACCCATGACTATACATTTGTACTTTGCAGAAAAGTACAAAATTTATCCAGCTCAAATAAGAGATGCTCCTGGCTTCATGGAACACATCCTGGTGAGCTTCTTTAAGTGACTTCATTCATGCACTCACTCTAAAAACATTTAGCGGGCCTACACTCACATCTAATTTTTCTGTCAGTCATGGCAACATAGATTCATCGGTGCCTGTCGTGTGCTAAGCTGGCTACATACCCTGTGGAAGAACAGCCAAGAGCCTGCCTTCAGGACACTTTAAGTCTTGTCAGGGACAGATTGGTTTGGTAAACAATTCAATCAGAAAATTATAAATAGTGTTAAGAACTATGAATAAAGTAAAGAGGGTGCTGAGATGGTACCTACAAAGCAGCTAAAACACTTTGGGGAACATACTATTATAGCAATTAAAACCTGTTGAAAGTCAAAGAAACAACTTTTATAGGTAATACAAACAGATGTGTTCAAACATCCCCTCCCCAAGCTGTGAATAATCTGTAATTCTTGTACATGAACACTTAGTAGGAAGCACAAGAACTAAAGATCCATAGCCATCAATTTGTGTTTTGTTTTGTTTTGTTTAAGCTGCTGCTCAAGATAATTTTGAAACTATCATTATATTGGTTTCCCTATGTGTGTCAATCTGTTCAAGTAAGTTATCATATAGACAACAAGCTATAGGATAGAGATACAGTGGAATGGGGGAAAAAACAATTCATTTGGCAGAAAAAAAATGAAGTCAGGGAACTGGAAAGTTACACAATTTGGAATAAGGGAATATGATTTAGAATGCTGCCACTAGTAAAGATGTTATAGATGAAAACATTCTTGGGGAGGATAAAAGTGACATATGGATAAGCAAACAAGAAGAGGGTACATTTCAGGTGAGAAGAGCATACATACAGGTACACAAGCTATATGCCTAATCTATCTGCCAACGTGTTTGTCCATCTGCCCATTATCCTTCCTGTCACTATTCTAAGTGCTTTCCATACTTTATCTCATTTAGCCCTTAAAATCAACAGGTAACAAACAAGTTATCATTATTGCTTCTTGTTTTAGACCGGGCTTCTCACAAGTAGAGCCTAAAGCAAGAATTCAAGTGCATGAGACTTATTGGGAGAAGCAGGGCCCAGACAGGTGAAAAGAGTGAGGCATCCTAAAACAAAATTTTAGGGAGCATACATTCTCTGGATTGTGCAACTTGCCTAATCTTGACAGTGAATGTCTCTTTAAATTCTGTGCTCTAGGTGCTTCACTCTCCTTGCCCTAGAGTGGGTCCCTGGGCAAACACTTTAGGATAAGCCCTGTTATGGGAGGAGTGCAGCAGGATAGTGAAGCTGAAAGAGCCAATGGAGAGTGTGGTCCCAGGAAGTATATCTGTGGTTTGACCCATGGCAGAAGTGGGGTTCTGAAGCCTAAACTGCAGCACAGGAGCTGGGCGACTGCAACCCCCAGATCAACACATCATTATCTGCTGGAGGAGGGCATAAGCTACAAGCTACAACAGCTGGGGGCTGGGTGGGGGTCCCCAGGGAGCACTAATTGCATCTATTACGTCTTTTTGAAGAAGAAGGAGGAAGCAAATCTTTTAACTGCTGGTGTCTGAAGAAGCCCTGATGTGTAACATTTGCCAATTTTTCTGATGTAAATAAATACTCCCACCAAGGCTGATTTCAAGCTACCCACGTGACCTGTGAATGTGGAGTTGGCAAAATTCGCACACAATTCCAGCACACCACTGCAGGGATCTCCAGCAACTTAGCCAGTCAGAGAGAAACCAGAGCTCGATCTCAGGCCTGCTGACTCCACATGTCAAAGCATCCCTAGTGCCGTAAAGTGCAAGGCAGCAACCTTTCCTATAAAGGGCCAGACAGAAGTATGTTCTGATTTGTGGTCTCAGTTGCAACAATTCAGTTCTGTGCTGTAGTATGAAAACAGCATTGACAATTCATAAAAAAAAAAAAAAAAAAAAGACATGGCTCTGTTTCAGTTACACTTTATTTACAAAAATAGGCAGTAGGTCAGATTGCTCATGGATTGTATTTTGCCAACATCTACTATAGATGTCATTTCATTGCTTTTATAATAAATAACATCGGCTATTTCATTATTGAGCAGGGCCAACACTAGGGTTGGCAAGAGAGGTGCCTAAAATGAGCAATTTAGGAAGACACTTCCATGACTCTAATAGTGAGAACATCTCTAAATTGTGTGCCAGAGGTCCCTCTCTGACCTCATCCTGTGCCTGGCCCTGGTACTGAGGCACCAGAACCAGATTTATGGGTGTATTCATCAGGGTTCAGTTGTTCAAACCTTAACCACTTGAGCAGAAAGCGATTTAATACATGGAATTAAGAGTTTGCAAAATTGTTGGAAGGGCTCATGAAGCGAGTGAGGTGAGGCAGTCAGCATGTCAAGGAGAGCTTGTCCCCCTCCTCACGCAGCACTTTGGGGATTGGGAGGCTGCCCACATGACTGCTGAGTTCAAAGACACAGTGATAGGGTAACTGTGTGCTGGGTCAGGGCCAGCACCACTGCCACTGGACTCCTAGGAAGTTAGTGAACATCACTAGAACACTGCTGCAAAAAAACCCAACGTCTTCAGGCTCAGGCCTATCCACAGCCATAGCTAGAACCACAGGATAATGACCCTGCCTTGCTTCCACCTGGCAAATAGCTCCTGCGTGCACCTGTGTGAACCTAATTTTCTCCCAGGACACTAGCTGCAAGAGAGTCTGGGAATTGTAGATTTTAGCTACCTAAGCGATGATACTAGGAAAAGGGTGAGACACACTAAGCGACAATTGACCACAATCACCATAATGGGCATCCTAGGAAATATTTCATTTGATAAGACTACGTGTCCAACAAGCATGAGACTTCCCTGTGATAAATCCAGTTCCAATCAGAAGTTCCTGCTGGTAAAGAAAATATCATAGCTGCCCACTCCACCCCGCCCCCTCCCCATCACACACACACCCAACCCTAGAGTCTGTGATGGGACTGATGATATAAATCAGAAGTTTATAGCTAAGGGCTAGAGGATGAAAGTGTAAGATGCAGAGGAAGAATTGCAATAAGGACAAAGAACTGGGTCAAGGAATACGAGGAATGGCAGCAGCTGGTAAAAAGAGGGAATAAAATTAGGAACCCTATAGGACAATACAAGGCTGTCAGTTGCTAAGGGGTGAGTGCACCTCTCAGCTAAGGGAAAACTGAGAAAATGTCTTACATGGGTCATTTGTCTTAAGGGAACCTTGCTTTGTGATCACCGTATCTATTACTAATGAAGGAAAAATACTGGCATCATTCCCTGAGGTAGGAATTGTGGGTAACTAAGTAATACTAAGCATGTTACAAATACACAGTGCTCTACAGATGGCAATTAGTAATCATTTCCATGAAAAACAACAAAATTTATGAGTCAATAAAAACGGAGCTATTTCCTTTTAAAAATGTTTTGTGTTATGATACATGATATATAAACATGTTACATGTATGTGATTATGAATTATAATAATGAAAGACTCTTGGGTCTACCATGTAACTTCAGAACCATAGAGCTGAAACTGCTTGTGTGTGTTTCCATGATATTTCTGACTCCTCCTCGTTCATTACCCCAAAATTTATGATTTTTATTCCCTTGCTTTAAAAAATACATAGTTTTATCACATATATGCAACCTGGAATTATTTCAAGTTTGCACATTTCAATTTATTTCTAATTGATAGAAATTTATGTTATTGCTAACAAATGTTTTTCAAGCCCTATTTGTCAGAATTAGAAAATGAACAAAAGTCTTGGGTATTTCCAAACGAGAACGAAAAACAAAAAGCAGATATCTTCCACGAATGCTTAATTCACCTTATAATTTACGTGTTCATTTAAAAAAAATAGTTTAATCCTAAAATCCTTTCAGATGTGCTAGGCTACTAAAACAAGTGGCTAATTTCACTGCTTTCTCACAATGGTGAGCCAGTCGCAGAGTTGATGAAATTAAGCTTCCTTCATTTCTTTCCAATTCCCCCACAAAGCAGAGCTGTACGTACAGAACGCAGCATGAAACACGGGACTGCTTTTCAGGACTTGAGCCACCACTGATTCGTTACACTGCCTCTGAACAACATATTTGTATTTTGCAAAATGTATAATTTTTTTACCCCTGAACAAATATATTTACATAACTGTGTCTATCGAGAAATTACATTTAACTTCTCAGAAATGACAATGACTAAAACCTGAGCTGCCAATTCCACTTCATTAGTGTGGTAGAAATGCATTCCAAATGTTAATAAAAATTCCAACATGCTGATAAATTAGAGCTTCTAAGGAGCATGTGACACCTTGGTTAATATATTCAACCTCAATTATATTTCTCTTCAGCACCCTGTTATCTGGAACCTTTGCTGGCAATCAGAGGTGCTGTTTTTCAGCGGCCAATTTTCTAGATAATGTAGCTTATCACCACTGTGGGTAAACTTGCCAATGGAATCAGGCTGCACTGAACCACACACACGCTAATTGCATCCCTTTTTTATGCATATTTACAGACTGTCACTTCAAAGAAATCAGTGGCCCATTGAGGCATCCAGTTAGCTGGAAGAATTGCCTCTTGCAAATGAAAATTAGCAAACAAGCTAGTGATAAATATGAAATGAACAAAGTATAAAAATGCTGTTTTGTTCTGAAACTTCCTTGTCATCCCAATTTATACTCCCAAATAGGAGTTTTGAACATAGGATTTGCCTTTTGTTTCAAATGAAGACAGAAAGAATTCTTCCTTAAACCCACTAACTGGGTAAAAGCCTATTAGTTTTTCCCTCTTCTCCCACACGAGCCCCACCCCAAATTTCTACTCACGTAAACAGGTTATTAAATCCCATATTAGATTTGCTTTGGAGTTTGAATAGACAAATGACATGTTAACACTTCAGAAACAATTAACCCTGGGAACTTAATTGAGTTCTCCTGACTTTGAGGAAGTACATTTCAAAGTTTGCTCAAGAATAGCTATGCTTTCCTTCTCTAAAGTATTCCTAAGTTCTAGTTAACAGCAGAAAGCTTTGCCTGGCTATATGTGGATAAAGGTTATGGTGTTATGAGCCTGCTGTCATCTGACTAACCCAGAATGAGCATAAAAGAAGACAGGTACCAAAAAATTACAATAATTAAAAAAATTTCCAAACACTGGCCGTATATGAAAGAGAAAACGATTTTGCAACTATGTGCGGGGAACTCTGCACACACAAAAATACTGAGATATGGGCTGTGTATTTGTCTGAAACCCTCTCCCTTGTTTGTGGAATAACACTTAGAAATCTATCAACACCAAAACAATGTTTTTAAGGAATACTAGGTTTTGGAAAGCATGTCATTTTAATATAACTTAAAATAAACCACATATCAATTAAACTATAAATACTTTTAAAGGTCTTGTGCCAAACTGAGCAATTTAGAGCGACAAAACTCAACAAATAGGAGGCACTTAGTGTCAGCTTACAGCTAAGGTTCAATGATACTTTATTTGGTTTGGAGTAATGAGCATTATTCATGCTGCATGTCACAGTTCCAACAGAGTTCCAAATTCCTCCTCACTAACATTAGATACACATGTCATTTGAGAATTTTAGGGTTTTTTTTACAGACCACAAGAAACAACATAAATATTGATACAAACACTGGGAAAACATTGCTTTTTAAGAAACACACTACAGCTACATGCTGACTGCTCATTTCTTACATGAAAAAGCAGGGTTCTTTAGTAAATTAGTGCTCATTTGTGTGCACTAATTCAGACAATGGCTTTATAGCACTTCCCAAATCGAAATGTGATTGTGTGTTTATATGTCTGTCTCCCTGCCCGAACTGGGAACTCCTTGAAGACAGGAATCCGGTTTTCTGGAGGGATGAATAAGACATAAACCCACCATAAAGGAGTTCATGGTGTATAGGGGGTAGGGAAAGGCATTTACATATGCAGCTATCCGGTACCAGGGTGAGGAACAAAGAGCCACAGAATCCACAGAAGGGACCAGGTAATCCTGCCCAAGGGGACTAGAAAGAAATCACACAATTAATACCACTAGAATTAGATCTTTAAAGATAGTAACATTTCGATCCAGCAGGGAATGGCATTTCAGACAGATAGAACCATCCAAGCAAAACAGGAAGTAAGAGAGTGAATTGACCATCCATAGAAGAGAGATTTCTGGTGAATACATATTCACACAGCACCCACACAGGGTTTGTCTATCATACAGTAAGGCTGATTTCACAAGGCACAAGAAAATCTCATCACGTTATTCTGTATGGACACACTGAGGAATGTGTCTCAATTACTCTTGGATCAAAGTAAATATTAATAAATTTCTGTCTCCTAAAGGGGCTAATTGAAATTTGGCTAAATCTTTAGTCCTCAAAATGTTTATAGAGAAAGACAGCAATTGTATCTAAAGTGGCAGAGCTTGTAAAAGTTTACCTAGGGCCAGCAGAGTGGTGCGTTGGCTAGGAGTTGGCTTGGGACGCCAGCTCTGAGCAGCAAGGCCCCGGTTCAGATACCACATATGATGGCCAGTGACCCTCCGCCCTCTGCAGCTAAGATGGCGAACAACAGCTTGACCTGGACCTGGGTTGCCACAAGTCTCTGGCGATGGCCTAGGCTGCGGTGGGGCTGGCCGGCAGCTGGCATGAGCTGCCGTGAGCCGCCGTGGGCAGCCGTCCATTGGCTGGAGAGCAACTGCCTCACCCGGAAAGAGTGCAATGATGATACCAACACGGGCCAGTGAAGTGACATCCTCCACAACTAAACTGAAGAACAAAAGGACAGCAACTTATCTATTTCCCTTCCCTGATTCCCCAATGCTGTTCCTCTCCCCCAATTCCCCAATAAAATCTTAAAAAAAAAAAAAAAGTTTACTTAAAAACCTAGTTTATTGCAGATGGCTTTTAACTTTAACATTCAAGAAACCTGCTTTTGTGAATGGGCAATAAAACAAATAAAAAATACCTAACCAAAGATAAGGAGTTACATAATATTAAAGCTAACAGGTTATTTTCAGAGAAAAACTTTTCAATTGATTAATACATCATTCACTATTTCTTAGCTATTTTATAATATAAACATTGCTCCTAGAAAATAAAAGTCAAAATAATTATAGTAATAATAATAGTAATGATTATTAGTAATAATAATAATAATAATAATACAGTAGCAGCTAACTATTTTAGCATGCTATCTGCCAGGAACTGAGCTTGGGACTATAATTACAGCATGCCATCCAATCCTTAGAACAGTCCTATGAAGTATTTTTAGCCCTGTTTTTTATCAAAGAAGAAACTGAGGTAATTTCTCTTGGCCAAGGTTGTAAGCTACTCAATGGCAGAACCAGTATTCCAATCTGAGTCACCCTTTGAAGCCTATAGCTGTAACCACTATAATATTATGCCTGTTTCTAAATAATGTTAGACTGTTTCTCTTTTTAAAAATGAGTTTGACTGAATTCCTTTGAGCTTCGTAAGGAATGAGAAGAACAAAGACGGGGAGAAAAGGAGGGAAAAGGGAAAAGAGAAAAAGATAAGGGAGTAAAAAAGAGGGAAGAGAAGTGTAGAGAGGGAAGGGAGGGAAGAAAAGGGGGGAAAGCCAGTAAAAGTAGGCACCCCATTTTCTGGGCACTCCTGTAACATTCACTGACTCCCTGTTCTTCACACTTTCTTATTACTTTTTTCTCTGGTTTATCTCTCTGATAGATTGGAAGCTCCATGGGGCAGGAACTAGATCTGTCTTGGCCACCACCATATCCCCTATGGCTACACAGAACCTGCGAAGAGTGCGCTCAGTACATGAATAAATGAAATACAACTATATTTTCTTTCTTTTCATGGCTTGAATATTTCACTTTTCAACTAGTTGTTTTCATGTTCCCTATAGCTTCAAAAAGAAAAGTGTCGCTGCCTAGGACTACAAGCATAAGACAGTTTGTTCATTATCAGTCACCGCACATTTGCAGTCACAACAGGTTTAGGTCTAAACAATGCCATTTTGTTGTTGCCATTAGTGTGGCCTCGTCAGCATAGCCACTGGAATGCCATACTCGAACTCTATTCTAATTTTTTATTCATCTCTGACTGGACACTGGGCAAATTTAAAACAAAGAGTAAAGTGCCTCTGCCTTATAGCTTTTTAAAAGGCATTTCATTCCCTGTAAGGAAGTTTGAGGGTAATGCCAGAACCAGAAATTTCACCATTCTCAGCATAAAAAATCAAAGCTCATTTTAGAAATTTTTTGTAACCAATGTAATTTACAGTTACCCCAATTAGGAATGATTTTCAGGAGGTCTATTGCACCATTTCATGCTACCAAGTAAAAAAAAATAGGTTTCAGTATTTAAACATTTGTTCTACATTCAAATTTGTAAAAATTACTTATTTGTAAAAGAATAATTACTTCATAAATTAATATATCCTAGGAGTTAAAATGTATATAAGTATGTGGCCCTTACAGGTTGGCTTTGTTGGTATTTATTTTGCTTATGCTTAATCAGACCCCTGTTTTATGTTGTACTCTTTAGTAACAGGTTTTACTTTTTTTCTGTTTTGTCCTTTGCTCTTCAATTTTTTTTTTTTCCTTTTCTCTCTTTTCCCAAACACTTCACTTTTTTGGATTAAAGCTGCAAATTTTATCTTTCTTCTTGGACTCCCCCTTCTCTCACTGGTCAGGAGAGTTTTTCTTTGTGTTAGAATTATTAATTGGACCCACAGAATGAAGGCTAAGCACAAAATAAACTCCAGCTCAAAAAAAAAAAGTGTTGTTTGAAGAGGATGGCTTTGGAGCTTCTCTGAGCTTGGGGCAGAATAAAACGAACTAGAACTAACCTGAGAGCAAGAATACTCTGAGAGCAGGCAACCAGGCAGGTGGCCAGAGCACCCGGAACAGCATTTGTTTTCCTGTCAGGAGTTAAGAGCATCTGAGTCTGCATGATGTGTTTTCATATGGGGGTTTCACTTGGAGTTTTGCTAAACCCAGTGAAAACCTGGAACAAGTTGGATAAAATGTGAAAATACAAGGGCTTTACTTAATGTTTAAAAGAAAGAACGGGGGTGGGGGATACTGAGAAGGGGGAGAGAAGTACCTTTGGAAGTTTTTAGAAACTAGGTAAAATGTAATTTGCTATGAATATTTTTGATATAAGTCACCCTGTAATTGCCATTTCTGCAAGGTGTCTCAATTATGACAGTACAATGTGGCTGTTTAAATATCTATACATTTGTCTGAGGAAGAAAAAAAGCTACAACATTGTCTATTAAATGTCATAAAGCCTTTTCTTTTAATATAGAGGGCTTGGACAGAACTCAGGAAATGCTTCAGCTGAAAAAGAAATGTTAAAAGCTACCTTCAAGCTATTGGAAAACCTGTGATCAAATGTTAAAACCTTAAAAAAAAAAATCCATGAGTGTCCTTAGCATGGTTACATACCTTTCTTTAGCAAAGGTTGATCATCATTGATAATCAAAGACAAAATAACAATGGTTGCAATCTAATGCTAACTAGGATACACAATGCTTAAATTAAGAAATTCAAGAACAGGCATCATATTCTCTAAATGCTGGAACCACACTTACTTACAGAAAATGCAGTCTATGTTTCTCTTTATCACATCTCAAAGTCGTAATGTCAGCACTTTGGAGGCTGTTAGCTGTCACCGTGTGTGAGAACCTAAGGACAAAATTTAAAAAATAAAAACAGCATAACTTTCCTTCAGAAGAAAACAGTCTGGAAAAATATACATAGTGTATATGCATAAGCAGACAACTTTTCACTTATTTCTCTCGGTTCATAGGACAAAATGAGAATTAATTAACACATTCTTAAATCATTAGCCCCAATTTCCTCTCTAATGTGTGCATCTATGCATAACTGAAGAGTTTGTAAAGAAGGGAGACAGAAACCAGAAAGCTGAGGTCAGAAGCAGATGCACAGATGTACTGTACATACAAATGGATGCTCTGTGATTGTCTCTTTGTGATACATAATGACAAATGATTTTAATTCAAGCCCTTCACTCTAAGCTATCCTTTTTTTTCTGTTCTAAATACAGCACCTACGAGCCCCCGAAATTCATCTCTTACAGACTTTGAAGATTTAAAAATTTCTCCAAAATGCCACATGTCAGTCAAAACAGAAAATGATTGGCTTTTAAAATTATAATTTAAGGTACATTGACTAGAAGGTATGTTTTCATTAAAATTTAACCCTTTTTAAGCTCATGTGTCTGCAGCTTTGGGGAACACACTGAAAGCTTGGGTTTTGACCACCATGTCCTCAGAAAAAGAGCTATAAAATAAAAAGCACAGAATTACAATGAACAGTAGCCCATGTTCATCAATATAAGGTGATGTCCTTCAATGTACACCTCAATACAGTATTGACTGCTCATTGTTTGAAATACACAGAAAAATCAAAAGCCTGTCACTCTGGTCTGTAGATGTTTAGAAATTAAATTGAACAGGTAAGCTTTGAGTCATACATGTATGGGAATCTTATTATTTTTAATGGAATCATTTCATATACTCTTAAGGGAATAATTTTCTATAAAGTGTTAGCTTTTTGTACTGTAAAAAAATCATTCTTTCATCCTGGTAATACTTCATTAAAACATAAGTTATTTTAAAAGAGTATGATATTCTGCAAAGTAACACCTAAACATAACAAAGTCATACAACAAAACAATTGGTTGTTCAAAACATTTTCTTTGCCTTTTTCTGTATTCTAGCATTAGAAAGAATCTCTTGGTGGTTACACAAATCTATACACGTGATAAAGTTTCACAGAACTGGTTAAAACAATAGCATACATCTAAAAACTGATAAAATCCACATAAGATCCCTAGTATTTTGTATAAGTCACTCTCTTGGGGAGACTGAGTTAATGGTATATGGTACTTCTCTAGGTTTTTACAACTTCTTATATGTCTACAATTATCAAAATTAAAAAAAAATTGCTCTAGACAACTTGTATAAGTCTGAATTCTCAGGCACTGTGTTGGATATTCACAATGCAAAGAATTCATATCTACAACTTTCAGAGAAATTTCTGAAAGGTTCAGCATCAGAAATGAATCCTTTTATTGATTCAGATCAGAGGACATCATCTTAAAGTCCTGATCAAGACCATGTCTAACTTTCTCTGGTCACCTTATACTTTCTTTGCTCCAAGCTATATATCTACTCACCTCCCCAGCCAAAATTACTGTCACCCTCATATGTCATACAAGTAAAGGTTAGATGGCTAAGAGCCTGTATTCAAATTGTTGCTCTGACACTATGTGCATGAACTTCAGCAAGTCACTTAACCTCTCAGAGCCTCAGTTTGCTAACCTGTGAAATGTGATAGTACCAGTATCTTGGGTTGTTGTGAAGATTAAGTGAAGCAATGGATGCAGAGTGCCTGACATGTGGCAAGCGCTGTATCAGTGTCAGTTGTGACCTAGGCTACTGCTTCAGACATACTTGTATGATAGTGAGTGAGTATAAGGAGGATGGGCTCCAGAACCACACAGAGCTTCTCTGAAACCCGCGTGGACCCCTCCTGTTGTTAACTATCTGATCTGACCTCTCCGGAGCCGCAGCTCCCTCTCTGTGAAAGAGAATAATGACGCAGTGCCAGGAGACAGCATCCATCCAGCACTGGACTATTTCCTTAGTGTTGCATTTACCACATTCTACATATTTCTTATAATTCTACCTGTTTGGCTGCACTATGAGATCCTGAAAAGCGGAAGTCATTTATTACATCTTTGTCTCCTGCCCACTGTCAGAATAAATTAGATGCTCTGTAAATATTTGTTAAATGGTAATTTTTAAAAAGTTAATCATTGAAAAAGAAAACATCAAAACTAACATTTTGAGGTACATCACAAAGGCTCATAGGTGTGTAAAAAGACATTACAGAACCGAATTTTCCTTTTCAGCATTACGATACCTCTTTTAAGTTTTCAGAAACTGAGTTTATAAAAGTAACCCTGGAGGAGAGCTGTGAGCCCTGGGTTCCTCACCACAGGAGGCATTCTCCAACAGCCCTTGCTGTGAAAACCTAAGAACTAGAGGGACTAGTTAGGAGCAAGTTGTGCCTGTGAAGGACACAACAAATGAATAGCAAGGCTGCACCTGTCTCTGTTAACATACTGCAATGGGCTGTTGGGTGCATAATACTCTTGAAAATGTAGAAAATGTCCACAACCATAGCCTTGGCTGTGACAGGTCTGCAACATTCATTCCCGGGCTCTCCTTCACATCATAAAGGGGTCTCGCCATAATCCTGAAGCCATTTAGAGGACTGGAATATCATATTCAAGAAATAGCTGGGGTTTTATCTTAAGTACTTATTGACTGTGACTTGAGAAACCCTCATGCAGATAAATCTAACACCACAATATTTCAGTATTTTTTTCTCCAAAACAAAACCATCAGCATTTTATTAGAAGAAATATTTCATCACTCTCTCTCTATTTAAATATGCCCCAGATGTAGCATTCTGTGTGGGTTGTTAGAAAGTCAAAGAATATAATTTCTTGATTAATTGCCGTACACAGGATCCAAGGTAGGCACGATTTTGGTAGTTAACCCCACCACCTCCCATAAGCAGTTACTGCTAAACCTTCCAAATAAGCACATTTATGATCAATCACTTGGGGCTGTTTAAGTGGATCAGGCCTTAAGTTATTCCTTGGAATAGATCATGTCATTTTCAATGTGCACAAACTACAGGAGAGAAATTCCACTGTAAACCTCTGCCAGCTATCTTCACTTTCCTTGCAGGCTTCAGGGAGTCTCAGTCAATATTTCTTATCTTATTTTTAAATATCTTATGGTCTCAGAAATGGTTGATGATTCAGAAATTACATCAAGAGACTAAAGGTAGACTACGGGTTTAAGACTTCCATAAATGCAGCAGTTCTATAATAGGAAAAGAAAATGCCTGTTGGTTTTAAGACTATTGGGGATAAAAGAGCTATTCTTAGTTGAGTCAATTAGAGTCGATCTCTCCTCAAAGAAAGTCACCTCCACTCCTCAACCATCTGTATATATACGTAACTGGGGGCCTACGTATAAATCAAGGATTCCTAGAGATTGGTGTAGTGCTGAATTCTGAGCCAGGGATACATTTGGCAGCCTTTTTCCCCACCACAAACTGTTTTGTGACACAGTTTCCATATTGGTTATTTCACCAATGCAGTAACTGATTTGCCCAAGACAGTAGGGCGGACAGCAGCAGAGGCGGGGTGGGGGGAAGAGGCCGGGTCTCACGTGTACTGGGGGTGCTCCTTTATGCTGTCCTACCTCAAAGAGTTCCTCACCCCACATTTGCATAACGCAACCTCTGGCATGAAAATTCTTTGCAGGTGATCCTATATTCCTCACTTATGCTTCTCCCTTTCTAGTACCAACACAACTGTAAAAAGTTATCTTATTTCAAGTAGGGTTTGTCCACCAATACATAAATGGCAAGTAACTGGCCCCTCTCCTCTTCCTGGCCAGTTCAGACCCACAGACATCTTCATTTCTCTGAAAGTTTATCTTCTGTAACATTAGAGATGTGTTTCCCCAAGTGAATTTATTTGGAATTTATCCAGATAACCCTCCCTTCTTTAGTTCAAAAAGTGTGGGGAGATAGGATTTCTGTTACAAATGACAGTCAGTTAATTGTGAATTCCTAGTAAAGAAAAAACAACACCCGTTGTTATTCTTTTCTTGATTCTCACACCCTTGTAATTTAGAGTCATATATGTTCATTTAAAATACAGAAAATTAAATTTATTTTTAATATTTTTAGTTTATATTATCTAAATGTAAGCATGTACCACTTTTATAATTAAAAAGATTCTTAATTCATTTGATAAAATGCCATCTAGAAAATCCCATGAGGAAGTTTCCCCAAGGCCTGTGCCAACTTTTGTTTGCTTTGTAATGTTTTTTTTTCTTTTTTTTTTTTTTTGGAGGGAGGCATGTTGGTTGTTTTTGCTTTTTAAGTTTCCGTGAACATCCTGGCTTGTCTTAATATTAGAGTACAATCCATTCAATAATTGACTACTAAAAAGTATTTTACTGGATATATAAAATGAGAATGAAGGGGGGGAAATATGAACAAAAATGTCCTCTAAGTTTTCCTACACATATCCTATAATTTTCCAGTTGGCCTAACCACTCAACATATTTAAATAACCAACTAACATATTTATTTAACATTTGGCAGATGGACATGATACGAACATCATGATTTTCAGATGTATTTTTATAACTGCAAAGTTCTCCTCATGCCAAGATCACAACAGGTTCTTAAGGTAAGGCTGCCCGTACCTGCCGTTTCTTCAGTGTTGGAATAACTCTCAACCTGAACTTGTCCACTCAGATTAATTTAAATCCCCGACATTACAGCGGAAATCAAATCATTCTCTTCTATCTATTTTTTATCCGCAGCATAAAAGAGACTATTTTACATGTTAATAGTAATCTGATGTGGTTGTATAAATCTGATATAAATATGATACTTTGTTTGGAAATGATGCTAATTTAGTTTAAAATGGAGATTACATTTCAACTTGTAAAAAGAGCAGGATGGAATATTAGCATTCATGGCTGTTATATAATTTCCCTTTACACCACACAAGTGTTACTCAAAATCTTTTCTGAGCCCCTTTGTCCAAAGATTTCCTATTCTTCCTATAAGAAAAAGGACTTCTCTATTTAACTGTAAGTTAAACAGGTGGTACAGACCCTTGAAAAAAGATTAACAACAACATTATAAATGCATTTTTGAAGAAACATTTTAAGTTACAATGTAATAAACTGAACAGAATGTCATAAGAATGTCAAACTGGGCACAGTAAAAAGAAATGTTATTCCCAAGGAAAAGAAAAAGTCTGCATATTTATGTAACATTCAGCAGATGGGTGTGATATTAATATAGGGTTTTCAGTTGTACTTTTATAGCTACTAGATTTTCTTGCCTAACTTGGCAACCCGAGGCACCATTTGAGTTTTGGATTTGGACAACACTGCAACAGATGTCCAGACCAATAAAATAAATTCCTTAAGGGCTATGCTTAATTTGTGTAATTGATCAATTTTGGTTCCATAGGCCTCAGCTCACCAGCATGTAACTGCCTTCCACAAAAGCTTTCCAGTTGGGATTTCATTCCATATGTTACCAGGGTTTATAGACCCACTCTGACAATGATGCAGATAGAGGAGGGCCTGTGGTGACACCTGTTGGCAACCAGTGGCAAAAACCAACAACTGATGGAGTAGGTGGTTCTGGGGCAGCGCTTCTCAGCCTCAGCGCTCTTGACACTTCGGGCCAGTTCTGTACTGTGGGACGTCCTGTGCATGTAGGATGTTCAACAGCAACACTGGCCTCCACCCACGAGATGCCAGTGGCACTGTCCCCCCCAACCCTCACTTGTGACAACCAAACATATCTCTAAAAGGTGCCAGTGCCAAATGTCCCTTGGGGGACAAAATCACCCACATGAGAACTGTAGCAATAGAGTAGATGTTTCTGGAAGAGCCACACATTGGAAAGGCTTAAAATTTCTCCTGTAGTTTTGTTTTTTTAATTTTCCAGCTTTATTGAGATAGAATTGACATATTGCATTCAATTATACTATACAATCTCATGTAGGTTTTTAAAACAGACTATGACACTTTCCCTGCTTTGCCTCGAAGTTCTTGATCTAATAAAGTTTCACAGACAAATAAAAAAACTTTGGCCTAACACAGGTGCCACATCCGTGTACCGGAACACTGAGCATCGCTGTATTCAGGTGGGTGGTAATTAAGACAGGGATTTCGAAACCCAAGTCTAAACATTCATCACTCACCTATTAAACTTGCCAGAGTTGCTATGTTAATTATCTCCCCATATCCTTGATTTAGCATGATATGGCCTGTAGCCTGTGACAGAAATTAAAGGAAAGACCAGTGACCCTTTTTGTGATTGTGCTAATAACTACTTGATAATAAATTAGTTCTCAATTTTCGGAAGACTTTACATGGTAAAAAAAAAAAAAAAAAAAAAATGGAGCAAGTACCTGATACACAAACTTGATAGAAGATGGCTGACCAGCAGCAACTTTAAATCTTTTTTTAAAAAATTAGTTCCCAATTAACGGAAGCCAGAAGTTTAAGCAAACTGCCATATTATTTACCTGGCAAACTACATGACTGAAAATAATAATAATGAGAAAATTATGTCAGTTTGCAGTTTACATTGGATATTTTGTCAATAAAAGCCTTCTCATCTGAATTTGTCAGAAGCAAGGAAAACTTTGACACATCTGTGCTGTATCCACACCACATTTATGTCCACCACACACAAAAGGTTTTTCCAGTCAGACATGCTGACCAGTAGGATTCATCCTAACATCAGAATAGAAACATGCAAAGCAAAATGACTCATCTAATAGCAAAGAAGTGCCACGACTTCTTGGCATGTCTTGTGCCTTTCTTACATCTGTTCCTGCCTTGAACAGCTTTCTTCCCTTGGCTGACAAAACACAAATAATAATGTACAGGAAGCATGGCCCTGCTCTGATGTACAATAATATTTAGCTAATTAGAAGACTCCTCCAACTCGTTATGCTCAGTAGTAGGAAGTAAGAAGCTACATGAAAGCCTGCACTTGCTAAGCCCTACGATGGTGTCAGAGCCGAACTGGCATCACTTTCTTCTATTTCTTTATAGACTTGGTAGGATAGCAATTTCATTACTTGAAAATCAGTTTTGGCTTTCAGAGGGAATGATCCCTTGAACACTGCACCATCTCCTGGCCAGATACTTAACTACAAGTTCTTAATTAAAATGGGAAGTCCCAGCTCTTGAGAATGATGGCCAGCTTAGTAGTACTTAGTGTAGCTCATTCCTATTTTAAGATAGCACAGTAGGTAGGTAAGATACACCAAACATTTCCTTCTGATGACACGAAAAGACAGTGGAACTCGGTTTTAAGATAGCTGTGTGCATAAATACTTTTTAAATCCACAAATATTTGTGGAAAGCCATGTACAAATTTGGCCCTTAAAATACAGTGATTCAGGCCCAAAAAGGTGTAAAAATGATTCAGGCCCTCAAAAGCTCACAACCTAGTCATATAATGATGAACTGTAAAATGGGTGAATTCTGAATATCCCAGGTAAGAAGTGCAGTAGGAATTAGAGGACAGATCTGAGGACTGACTTTGTTGGAAAAGATTTATTATTGACAGTGGGCTTGAATCATGATGAGGAATGATGACATTGATGCTAATGATGCTTAAAATAAGGCCGGCACTATGCTAAGCCCTGTACAACTATTACCTTAATTAATCCTTCAAACAACCTGATCTGCTGATGAGCGCCTCAGCAATGGAATGGAGAGGCTAAGCCAAACTCAGGTTAGCCCAACTCCACAGCTCAAGCTGAACCACCCGCTGTGCTGTCTCCCAAGATAAGGATTAGATTCCCAGGGATGACAGCGGGTTTTCTGGAGGACTGCGGTGAAGTTTGGCAAAGGGCAGGAGGCAGGGATCCTATAGGAGGGAGTTAAGATGGAAGACTGCTTGGGTAGAAGAGAGATCTCAGGGGCTTGCTTGCTTGAAGCTGTGTTTGCAAAGGGGGCATACAGGTTCTGCCTGGATAAAGTCGGAGAAGTTGATGGGGATCATGGAAGGGGCTAATGTCTCAAGACACCCACAGCTGCTGCCGATGAGAATGTGTTATGTACTCAAAGTAAACCAAAGAAACCAGTGGGGTTAATAGCTAGGTGGTTCAGAGGGCATCCGTGGGAAACGGGATGTGAAAAGCAGGTTGGTAAGAGACAAGCCTGTTCAGAAAGTTAACAAGAATATGGGGGATCCAAAGAAATGATAGTAAGCAGTACGTTCATTCACTCGTGTAATCATTCATTCATTTAGCAAAACGATTGCATTAAAAGGCAAAGGTCCTTGGGAGGTGGTAGGATTAAGAGATGATTTTGCAAGGTAGGGGAGATGTGTGCATATCCACAGCAGAAGGAAGTCAGTCCGGAGAATGGTCTGGGAGGTGCTTTACAAATAACCCACGATTGAGGAAGTACAGGTGAGAAGAATGTGGGAATGAGCACAGCTTGAGGGAGCATATCTCCAGAAAGTTTCCCTTCAAAGTCATGTAAATGATGCAATCATCACCTAACACAGAGATTGCAAACTCACATTTAAGACAGGTGAAGTACGGGGTGGGCCAACCAGGTGAAATTAATAAGAAGTGGTGGTGATTGAAGCAGCCTGACCCATCTAAGGGGGCAGCTGAGACTCCACTCAGACTGCTGCCAAGCGAAAACGAGAGCCCAGAATAGCCAGATGCTCTGATATTTTAAGACAAGCTAAAAAGATGAGTTTCTATGTGCAGTTTCTCGAAGTATATGTTGTTACAAATTTTAAAGAATTTTAAAACACTCTGCGGGCCAAACAAAACACATCTGTATTCCAAATGGGGCCTGCAGGATGCTAGTTTGGGATCTCTGGCTTAGGAGAAAGATGTCAGCATGGTCCCCGGACTCAGTCACAGCTCTGAGCTCCTGAGCTCACGGGCTAGGCAGTCCCAGTTGAAGGTCTCACCAGTACCCCAACCACAGCAAGCCCAACAAGCCCAATTCATGTTCTCTCCCCAGAACCCTCTTCCTGCCATGCCTATTGTTTAAGAATGCCAGTGACACTTGTCCTAAAGGCAAGGCCTCCCGGCATCTCAGCATGCATCCTCCTTGTTGTCCGGTCTCCATTGTCATCACCCCTAGTTAAAGCTCTCATGACTTCTTACCTTGACTATGGACATCACATCCCACCCCCACGTGCTCCCTATTCCTCATGCCATTCATGTCATTGCATTCATCTTTCTAAAATATAGTTTCTCTTTTGCCGCTCACTTCAGCTTCAGCCCAGAAATGTGAAATGATGTTCCCCAGTGCTTATTAAAATAAGTACAAATCACTTCAGCTGACCCGCCCTCATGACTCTTCACAGTAAGACTTTTTTAACTCAACATTTCTTTCCAAATGAATCGTGCTTCTATATCTGCACATATGCTAAGCCTTTGCCAGTGTAAACTAACCAATTTCCAAAATCAGCTCAAGTTTTCATATATCTACATCAGAGTTCCTGAACCTTAGCACTACTGACATTTGGGGCCATATAATTCCTTGTGGGTTTTTTGTGTTTATGTTTTTGTTTTGGCGGGGGGGGGGGGGGGCTGTCCTGTGCATTGTAGGACGTTTAGTAGCATCCTGGGCTTCTGCCCACTAGATGCCAGGAATATCATCCCGGATGGTGACTACCAAATAGGATGTGATGGAAACAATTGAGCCCTCATAATTTCTTTCCCAGGATAACCTTCCAATTAACTTGCACTCTCTAGATATTCACCAGTAGGTAGCAGAAAAGCTTGCTCATCAGTAGCCTGCGTGGCAGAGGAAATTGGTCATTGGTGACCAGTCAGTCACCATGTGTGTATTATACTGCTGGTAACCAGAGTCAGAACCTGTCCTGACTTCTTCACCTCTTATCCCTCTTATCAGCGGTTCCCCCAGGAGGGTTCGCCTGCCTGACTCCCATGCGGCAAACTCCCTTGCTCTGGGCTCTCACAGCACAGACTTTGTAACACTTCATTGTGTAATGTTGGTTTCTCTTCTAGGCTATACAGTTCATGAAGGCAGGAACCTTGTGTGTCATCATCCCTACTGTATCTCCAGCGCCTAGCACAGTGCATGGCCTAGGGAGGGTATTTAATATCATAGCAATGAATGATAAACCTTGCAATAATAGGGTGATTTATTCTACATCTAATTCTCAGCAAATCCCAGTTCTCCTATTCCCTTCAGACACACTCAAGATCAATGAGCCCCATGAAGACATCTCTAATGCCAACTGACAGTGGTCTTCTTTTCCTATAAATCGATACAGCATTTCAGTGTCTTGTTACGATTTTCCTTATAGCAGACCTTTATTACCAGTGAAATTCAAGATCTTGAAGAGAGTCTATATCTTCTCCTTTTTTATCACCCTTTACAATGAATATACAGTTGGCAATTTTAAATATTTGTAGGAGAAATGAATAAATGATTGTGTCTTTCAATAAAACATCTGAAAAGCCCTCCATAACCAAATTGAACATTGGAAACCAAATTTTGAATTTATTATCTCTGTCTAAAATGCTTACTTAATGTTCCCTTCTTGTATTTTAAAATTAAATTTCTATTGATTCAAGTTTAATTATTATTTATTTGTACAATATATAGGTCACTTTACAAATAATACATACAAAAACCTCTAGCCAGCACACATTATATAATCCTGCAAGTTTGTGGTCAGGTGAAATGAGTTCTTTGTTAGAAAAAATAGAGACCAGAGGACTTAAGAAGTTCAATTAACCTTCTTGGTTTCCTCAGTCCGTAAAATGGGTACATTAATATCTGCTTACTGGCAAGGGTAGTGATAGTTCCCGTAGGCTTGGGTTTGGAGTTCTACAGACCAGATTCAAATCTGTATTCTACCTCATGATGGCTGTGTGCTCTTGGTCTCCCAGGCTTGGCCTCTTTAAATGTAAAATAAGAACTGAAATAGAACCTATCTACTGTGAGACATGTACCAGCATGATGGTGTATTCAGTCCTAGGTAAGGAGTTAGTGCTCAGTGAATAGTTCCTCTATTATTACAGAGAAACAAATGAGACAATCGAATTAGAAAAAAACTTTGGACAAGAATAGTTCTTAAGGATGACCCCTTTCAAGACTGTAATTATTAGAAAGTTAAATGATAACTGTATCAATTGCCTAATATCCATTTAAACAAAATTCTTACTTCTCAGTCTTGTGGCCACAAAGTCAGCACTGGGTCTTTATGGACTGAGACTAGAACGGGGCCCAGGACATGCATTTTACTTCAAAGTGTCTAAACCGGTCATTTTCCCCAGAACAATTGAATTTTTAGGAGACCCTTTTGTGAAATCTAATGATTCAGTCTGGAATATCCAAATCTGTTCTGAGTTAGTTGGAACTTTTACTGCACCCAAACTGAGGCAAACTGGAACTGCAGGTTCAAAGTAAAGTTCAGCAGAAACACTGTTTCAGAGTTCAGCGCCGGTTCTAACCCATGCTGGCAGGACACTTTTGCATTCCGCAGTCTGGGCTGACTGGGCAACTGCGTCAATCTCTCCCTCTATGCTATACAGCCTTTGTTGCCTCCAGGGATGGGTGTGTACCTGCCTCCTCTTCATCAGGCTGAGTGAAATTTAGCTAAATTCATAGTGTAGATGGCATGCTTGTCAAAAGGAAAAAAGAAATTAAGAGGTATTTTGACTAATTCAGATCCAAATTTTTTTAAAATGGGTATTTCACTCACTCAACAAATACTTAGATTCAACTGAAATATTGAATTGTCTCAAATAATTGTCTCAAATTTCTCTCTTATTTTGGCTCTGAAGATCTGGATTTTGTTTAACCTTTAACAAGATTTTACTCTCAAAATCCCATCAATAAAGCAGAGATAATGACAGTATTTGTCCATTGCATAGGGGAATCATAAAACTTAATTAATTGAAATCTTGGATGAAATGTGCTAGCAACACCAACAATCTGCATTACTTCCTGACCTGTGTATGAATAAGTGTTAATTTAAAAGACAAATTTCCAATTTATAGCATGATTGTGGAGTGGAATTTTACACACACACACACACACACACACACACATGTTCATCCATATACATATGTATATGCATATGTATATCTTGGCATTTATATGAATGTGTGATTTCGGCAGCAAATCAGCCAAAGGAAAAATTAGCTACAGTTTTTCCAAGGGAAATAATTTTCTGTTCATGTTCTGTTATTTTCAAAAGACTCTAATGCTGTTATTTCAAAACTAAATGTCCTCAAACAAGGCAAAGACTATTGTTCATTGAATTACGCTTGCAGATGCCAAATTTTCAGTGTTGTGTTAAAGTTTTACAAGAATAATCCAAAATTTTAAAAAATGTATATGGAAACATTCTTTTAAAATGAATTCAAAATATTCCACCCTATTAGGATCAGAAAACCCTTAAAAGAAGACAAATAAACATTCAAAAAGAGAATGGGAAAAAAGGAAGATAGAAAAGAAGGGCATATTTAAAGAACTTATTGTCATCACCTGCCCAATAAAAAAATTAAAATTATCCATAAAATTTATTCTACATTCTTGCTTAACTAAAATTGGGCAGGGTCTTTTTGCAACAAAATAATAGAAAAGAAGAGCTCTGACATAATTTAGTAGGAGTGTTTAAAAACTATTTCTTCTTCTCTTTCCACAGATCTCTTTGACTACCACATACATAAATTCCTGCCTGCATTTTTTGGGATACAAACAGATTAGATATTTCTTACAGATAAACATTTTCTCTGGATGCAGCTATTTTCAAAGCTGATTAGTTGACTAAATGCCATAATATTTTTAAACTAGTTCATTTATATAGATAAAACTTTTATTCAATATAGCATCAGTTAAATTTAGCATCAAAATATGGCCTTTTGCACAGGAAAAGTATATGCAACTGACAATGATTGAATACTGCCTAATACAGTAGAAAGAATATATGGATCAGGGCTGTTTATCTTCTAGCATGAATAAGAATCTTTTGTTAATTTAATAACACTATCTAACACACACACCTAATAAAAGCATTAGATGTGAACATTTCTATAGATACACTAAGAGTTTTAATTTTATTTAACTTTATTTTATTAAATAATTGTCTATTAACATTTTTAATGAAGAGAACATATGTAAAACATCAAATGAGTCTTAAAAAGAGAAAAAGAGGGACGAGTTCTCACCAAAATAGATATGTTCAAAAAGAAAACAAAACTGGAAAGTCTGAAAGGTACTAAAATTATCAATGAACCCATATAGCTTTTAGAAGATTACTAAATCCTTCTTTCCATTGTTGAAATCCAGTTTCAATCATCTTCCTCATTAGTTTAAGGCAGGAATTTCATCTGTTTTGTTTATGACAAGAGCCTCATGGTCTAGACCAGTGCCTGGCACATAGTAGGTGTTCGATAAATCTGTGTTGAGTAAAGAAACAAGGAAGAGAGCATGGCAAGGCAGGCTCTAAAGTTTAAGATTGATTAAAAAGCAATAGAGGGCCTGCAGAGTGGCGAATTGATTAAGAGCTGGTTTTAGGATGCCAGCGGCCCTGGTTGGGATCCCACATATGAGGGCCAGTGACACTGTCCTCTACAACTGACAACAGCTCCACCTGGAGCTGGGCTGCGCGAGCCCCAGCGACCGTGTGGGCTGCAGCCCCTGCTGCAGTGGGCTGCCGTGGGCTATAGTGAGTGGCCAGCAGCCAGCATGAGCGGCTGGCAGCCAGCGTGAGCTGCCAATAGCCGCGGTGAGCGACATCCAGAGCCCGGCGACCGATCTGCCTCATCCCTGAAGAGCGCAATGACGATACCAACATGCGCCAGTGAAGCAACATCCTCTACAACTAGACTGAAGAACAAAAAGACAGCAACTTGTCTGTTCCCCTTCCCTGATTCCCCAACGCTGTTCCCCTCCCCCAGTTCCCCAATAAAATCTTTAAAAAAAAAAAAAAGCAATAGAAATTCCACAGAGCTCTTTGTTGGTCACTTTGAGGTTTGCTAAGAAGGAGAAAAGGAAAGAAAAAGAAGGATTGAAATTAATAAACAGATGGGGCTTTGGATCAGTCTTTACAAAACCTTGAAAGTAAAAAAATAGAAGTTGCCCAAAGGATAATTGGAATAATATTTTCTTCTTTCACAAGAGTAGGACTACCTCACTTTTAGCAACAAAGACATGGAGCTGAATAGTGAGAAGAAATAAGATGAAAAAATTGCCATTGAGTAACGGGCTGAATAATGAATAAATGAAATAAATAAATGAAATAAATGAAATAAATAATGAATAAATGAAAGGGTAGGTCTGCACACAAGGCAGTGGCTCGATGCTGGGTGGGCAAACCATAGCTGTTCTCAAAGAGCTCACGGTCCAAACGGGAGGAATGGGCAGATTCAAGTCCTGACAGGAAAGAAGGTGAAATAAGTAAGAAAGGTGACAAAATTGAAAGGGAAATTAATCTCTCTTTTTTCCAACCCATGACGCATTTGGAATTAGTGCAAAAATCCCAAGTGCCTTAAAAAAGACACAATGCATCACAAGCAATGCATTCAATGAAAAGCCTCTGAAATGCATGTTGATAAACTTGAGAACTTTTATGAGGAGAGAATATGAAGAACTAAAAATCTTCCGGAAATTCCACATATTCTGGGAATAAGGTTGTAGGTTTAAAAATTTACAAAGTGGGCCGGCGGAGTGGCGCGGTCCTTAAGCGCTGGCTTGGGAAGCCAGCGGCCCTGGTTCGGGTCCCACATAAGAGGGCCAGTGACACTGCCCTCAAAAAAAAAAAAAAAAAATTTACAAAGTAAATGGGATGAACATACAATTGTTCAAAAAACTTCAAGAATTGTGGAATGAGAGTCAGCTCACATAGCATTTGAGTGGTACAAGTATGATAAACTTTCGAAAATACCTTAGCTAAATATAGTACAGATTGAAAACATATCAATTGGGTATAAAAAAATTCATGGATCATAGATAACGCTAGTAACCTGAGGTAAAATCTGCCTACAGCTGTGGATTTTTTTTAAGTCTTTATTATGGAAGCGTCAAACATATATACAAATTTAAATATGCATATATTCATCCATCATCCAACTTCCAAAATTATCAATCCACACTCAGTGTTGTTTCATTTATATCCTTTGTTTCACTTACATATTTCAATCAAAAGTCTAGGTTTCTGACTTCTCTTTTAACAAAAATGTCTGGCAACCCTGGGTACACAATCATAAATGGCCACACTGAGAAGAAATGGAATAGACACTTCCCCTTCTCTGCAGGTCACGCAATCCCCAGCTCACCACAGTCCCCACCACTCCCTATGGTCCTGTCCCTTGCACACTCCCCACATCTATCTTACCTGTCTGGCTCTTGGATACAATTAAGTCTGCAATTCTAAATTTAAGCTAACAGAAAGTTTGGGTGATTGGATCCCATCTTTTAGCTTGGAGGGTATTGATTTCATAAGTGGCAACCACAGTGATGATTCAGCCTTACAGATCTGAGTAAGTCACAAGTAGAACAGAACCTTGAAGACATAGGGTCAAACTTGAAGGTCAAACCAAGGGCGGAATGAGAGAAGTCAACAGACAAGGAAGCCAAGAGGGGGAAGGGAGGAGTGATGAGGCACAGATTGATTTGATTAGTTCAAGAATTATTTGGAGAACCAAATTATGTGCTGGGCTCTCTTCTTTGCAGTGCATTCCAAGACCCAGAGATGCGTAATGTTGCTTTTAAAGGAGTAATACCAAGTTCAACACTACATAAAGCCTTCCTCCCTTCCCCATTCATTTGTCAGTTTTAAAATGTGAGAATGCAAGCACAGTAGGTTAAATTAAAAGTGTAGTCACTGAGGTGAGGTATTAATGCTCTTAAAATTGAAACTAAAATTAAAATCTAAAACAAGTTTTCTTACACTCACCTACGTTAACTCCTTTTCAGATATGCTGGAATGCTCAGTACACAACGTAAGAAAATAAAATAGTTTGTGTTTGAAAACCAGGTGCTGTTCAAAATTAAAAGAGCTTAATTTGAAGACTAGCAGAATAGAAGATACACAATTTGCTTGCTATGCACACAGTCAATCAGTCAATTAAAAACTAAAAAGAAGGCAATGAGTGTGAAATATTAGATATTTATTTCTCAGGGTATTTTTGTGCACTTTGATATTAGTGGGTAATAATAATTACTGTACATTATCCAAGACACACCTAGACAGAGAAATTAAATTCCCACATATGGGTTTATGCAGCAGTCCACACACATGCTTAATTCCCATTATGTTAATATAACCAGAGGAAATGCACCTTTGGTGGTGGGGGGCAGGCAGACAACAGAAACTTAGTATAATGGGAAATTTGAAAGAGTGTTTCCATCAAAAGTAGGTGAATTAATTCCATTAAGATTTCTCAAAATACATGTGCACCCGGGACAGAAAAGCTGCGTACTTAAATGACTTCACAGAAAATAATTCACAAAATTGATACTTGTCAGTCTCCTTGTGTACTAAAAACCACAAGATGGTTTGGGAGTCTGTGTGGGAGCTCAGTCAAGGAAATTAGTCATCCATCTGAGACCCCGCCATGGCTCACGATTTCAGTAGGGAGATGCCTCGCCTTTCTGCTCTCTTTTCTATTTGTAAATACTAATTCCTCATTAAGAGTCTACACAACCACAGGGATGGGATGCACACACCAGTCCCTGAGGAAACACAACTCAGAGCTACACCTACAGGCTGCCAGAAAAGACTACAGGCCCCAAGAAGTGGTTAATGTAATTAAGGAGTCCAGAGGCCAGAACTATACTGCAACTTCTGCTGTTTAACCAGTTGGATGACCTTGATCAAGATCTCAGCATTTATATCTGTAGAGAAGCAAGGTAATAACCCTTGCTCACTTATTTTATAAAGTCAAAAGTCTCCAAAAGAACATGTGTGTGTGAAGGTAACTGCAAATTCAAAGAACTCTACAAGGCCCATAAGAAAATTAGCACTGTATGTCCTGCTTTTCAAAGGTTTGATTCATTTATTACGCATTTTTGGGTTTTTTTGACCTTTTTTCTAGTATGAGTAATACACATTAAAAATTACAAATTGGAACAAGATAAGCAGACAGAAGAGGGGATATCATTCATGTTCTCACTATCCCAAAATAACACCCATTACCATTGTACATGTACATCAATCTGAACAAGTGCTTCTTCAACAGCAGGCAATTTTGTCCTCCTCCCTCGCGACATTTGGCAATTTCTGAAGACATTTTGGTTATTTATCAAAATTCCAAATAACATCTTTCTTCTTCAATGTTCATTCAGGAGGACGGGGATGAGGAGTGCTACTGGCATCTACTGAGGAGAGGCTAGAGATGGTGCTAAACATCCTATGTGCACAGTAAAGCTCTCTGCAATAAAGAATTACTAGACCCAAAATGTCAATAGAGTCAAGAAATAGAAACCCTGATATAACGTACATACATGTATATGTAGAATCACATATAACATTAATGCCACAATGCCATTCTAAAATGCCTTTCACCAATTTATGCTAGGTAGCATGGTATTCCCAGACTCTCATATTTAACCAGTGTTTATTACTATTGTAACAGCATACAGACAATGTACAAGTGACATTTAATACTGAAATGATAAAATGTTGTTTCATATACCTTTAATGAAAGCAGGGTTTGTGATAACACCATTTATCATTTACTCTCCCAACTTCTTTAACTGTAGGAAGCTGGTAGGGTAACTGTAGGAAGCTGGTAGGGGAGAGGGAAGATTGGATGGCTTTTGCTCAGGCAGGTTTGTTCCTACCAAATATATTTCCAGACACTGCAGTGGAGACATATTGATATTAGATTGGCCATCAAAAATACACAAGAAACTTAGGGGGACATTATTATGGGAACATTTTTAAAGTGGGACTATTCTTATGGGTAATTTTTTTTTTCTTTTCATATGAATAAGTAGTTATAGAGTTAAGAAAATAAACAGGTTACATATTTTGAATTCTCTTTAATAAAAGTAAATATTAGTTTTTACACAGCTGAGAAATCAAACATTAGAATTCTACCAAAATAAATTTAATAATTAAGTTAATAGAAATGGAAAGAGATCAAATGAAAAAGATATTCCAAAATACTTTTTTTTAATCTAAAGAACATTGTACAAAAAGATATCAGTTAAGTGCTATCATTATAATTAAAATCATATCTACCATCCCATTTTTCATTTAGTAACATGTAGTATACATCTCTATGCATCCACATGTATAGTTCTAAACAACTCCCTTAATAGCACAAAAAAATATTTCATTGTATGAGTGTTTATAATTTACTTAATCTCCTACTATAAATATTTATATTATTTTCAATCTTGCATTAAAGTAAACAATGCTGCTCTGAACATCTTCATTGGTAAATCCTTAAGTACATCTGGAACTGTGGTTAAATTGGTAGAAGTTGAATTAGAAACCAAAGTATAAGATTCATATAGCCAAGTTATCCTCCAAAAGTCTTATTGAAAGGTGAAATTGAAGTTAATCTTTACAACTTGCTGTTTTATCTTCTGTAACAATCTGACTCTTTTTCTGAAAGTAATGCCCACTGTCATTCCTGGTGAGCATGAATGTTTTCAGTGACAAAATTTACTCTATGCAACAGGAGATATTCCACAGCCTGTCCAAAGCTGTCTAAATTAAAGCGACTTCAATTTCAGGTAAACAGTGCCATGATCAAGCCTCTACTCCATCCATGAAGTGGTCTCCCTAACAAAACATATGACCATCTGACACCCCACAAAATTTTAACAACATTATATTCCCCGAACTGTCTTTCATATCCCTGTGACAATACTGTAGTTACCTATTTATGCTGTCTAATCCTTTCCCCTTCTCCCTCATCCCCACCCCCCTCCCAACTAGCAACCCTGTTTTTCCTCTATAAAAATGTCTTTTTTTCTTTTTTGAGGGCAGTGTCACTGGCTGATGTTGTATAATATTGTATGCCAACTGTAATTGAATATATAGACAGTCACGGGATGTGGATTATATGGTGGAAGGGAGTCAAAGGAATTGTAATAGATAGTATGATATGGGGGGGAGGAGTAGGAGGGGAGAATTGGGGGAGGGGTGTTGTCACTTTCAGGGGTAAAAAGTATAACTATTGCACTTTGTTGTACACCTGAAGCTAATTAAAAGTATATATAAATAATAAAAAATAAAAAAATTAAAGCGACTTCCAGGTTTTGATTCAAGCAAATGATTAATGATCATTAAATTATCATTCAAGTAGAAGTTCAAAGACACAGAGCTGTGGTGAATCTGATTCGGCCATGAGGGGAACCTTAATTAATATTTTGTGATCCCTTTAACCTTCTAACCTCATCCAATTGTCTATGTGTCCATTCAATTTACATATGTAATTAATTTTTAAAATGTTGTTCCTAAGCCCCACTTGGCCTCCTCTTTCTGAGGGGTTCTTGGCAAACACTGATGAAGACAGCCATTATTTGAAATTTCAGGCCTTTCTTTTGTTATCCCTATTATCAAGAATTCATTTTTGTTTTTCTTCAGAGACCTATTCTGCTGAACTGAAAGTGGTAGGCCAATCCAGTCCCAAGGTCTTGGGGGGAAATTCAGAAATAACTATATTTTTTGAAAAGTCTTTATAGCAGACTGTTTGTGCCAGGGTATATGTGCCATTTACACAAAATATTTTTAAGCATGTCTAAAGTGCTCCCCAAATGTGAAGAGGGCTCCATGTCACATGGACCATGATGCCATGATACTGCAGTTCTCTCTGGCCACGAGGGTGCCGTTGTCTGCTCCAAAAGGGAATTGGCTAGATGGGGCCTCTAGCCTATAATACCTCCTTCCAAGTGTGAATTTATTCTTTCCCACCTTGCTAGCAATTTTTACTTTTCCAGCTTGGCACATACAATCTTGCAAGTCTCCCTGGAAGGTGACTCATATTTAAATATGAATGGGGCAGCTGGCTTCTGTTATCTTAAAGGGTTACATTATGTCATTGCACATTTTCAGCTGGGGAAAAACAAACTGTGCTCTTTCCACACATCGATTCCAGTAATATATGTTTGTACAAGATCACAGGGATTTATAAACTGTCTGAAATTTTTCCAGCTTTAAAAATTAAGATCAATGTACTTTGTTTCTTAATAATTTAGCAACAATACCCAAAAAGATCCCTTTGTTACATGTCATGCTGTTTAGAACTTATTTCTAAAAAATATGATGATGGAAGAGGATGACGGTGATGACAGTGACAAGAACAACAATTATAAACGTTACCTTGTGTTGACATTTACCATGTGCCAGGCACTGTGCCAACAGCTTTACATGTAGTCTTCACTGAAATCCAAAGAAAGAGTTATTTTTATTGCTCCCATATTTCAGATGAGGACTCCAAGGACTTAATGGGGAAAAGGTCAAAGAGTTAGAAAATGATAGCATCAGAGTTTGAAAGTAGCCAGTTTTAATTCCAAAGCTTGTCTCTTAACCACTATGATATACGTTCACAGGTTTTATATATAACAGCATCTAATCCACACAACAGTGCTGTGGCATGGATTAAATATCATAATGCAACATAGAACAGTGACTGACACAGAGCAAGAAGTTAGTAAAAGTTAGGTAGAATAGCAGCAGAAATAACATTTATAATTGCAGGTACAGGAACAATAGTATTAGCAGTAATAGCTTTCCCTAAAAAATGGAACGTGAGTAACCAAGAAAGGAAGGTTAGGACACAGTTTCACTTTTTCAGAGTTGATATGCTATTTGCTGCTTTCTCTGTACAGGTCATACTTCCTCATTAAAAATAGAACCATGTATTCTTTAAGTAACTAGCAATAAAGAAAAGTTACAAAAGAATATTTCTTATGAGCCAACCAATATGCTAAACATTTATGTGCATTATATAACTTAATTTCCAGTCCTATTAACTTCAGTTATAGATGAGAAAGTACAGGTTCAGAGAGGTACAGCCATATACCCAGGATCACACAACTAGTAAATTAGAGTCCCAGGATATTGACTTCAACTTTGTTTATTTACTTAATGGCCCATCCTTTCCACTAGACTAAAAGCACTATGAGGCAGGTGACCACATCTGTTCCGTACATTACTGTATTCACAGCCCATAGCACAATGTGTAACCAGCAGTGGGGAATTTTGGAACGTGTGAAAAAAAAATGAATAAATAAACGGATGAATAAATCCAGAGCCTAAACTCTGAATCAAAGTGTATCTCTTAATTATATGAAATGAATGATATTTTCATGTAACACATCAATGGCAAAATCACAAGCTGGCTAAAGCATTTTATATCAATAATAATAATAATAATAATAATAACAATAATACCTGCTATTTATTGAGTGCCTGCTACATTCATTGTTCTTGTGCTAAAAGCCTTATAGAGACCAACCCTTAGCATAGATATTACTGCCTCTATTTTACAAATACATTATGTCTCCCAGTTATGCAGAACTTGAAAGCAGATCTTTTGGTCCAAAACCCAAGCCTTTCTACCTCTGGACACCAACTTTGAAATAGGAACAAAGGCAGGTGCATGCTCTGCTTACTCTCAGAGACACGTGAGATTCATGCCAACCAAACCCCAGGAGTTTTAAGATGCTTCTGGAATGTGTTGACTGTGGCCAAGAAAAAATCTACTGTATTTTAGCATCCATGACACCTGATTCCACTAGGTGACCTGTGTAGAGATTTGTTGTTTCCTCCTGTATATTCCACAGCGCAGAAGGAACACTGAGTCATGTGCCTTCTGCTGCCTGTTTCCTTCAGGACACAGGTGTACAGGTTTGCATTTTGGCCTTTGTACATGAACAGCGGCTTTATTCCAACACCTGACATTCAGTTTTAACTTACCGCATTCTCATGCCTCTGGCAGACTGTTACACCAAGCCATGGATTTGCTTATGATATCAGTAAATTCCTACAAAATTTCCCAATTTCTCGCTAGCAATCAACCCTGAAGTGCCAAATGCTGCAAACAATGCCATCTGATAAATACAGTCAAGAATCAGACAATCCTTCATTCATGGATTCATTCACTCAGCGAATACTTATTGAGTGCCTGTGTGGTCACTTCTGTAAAGCGCACAAAGAAGGTACCAAAAAATAAAATAAAATAAATGGCAGTAGCTGCTTCTGCTGCTGTTGACTTTCTTTAACTTTCCGCACAGATGGGCAGGATAATGGGCCCCAAAGATGTCCACATCCAAACCCTCAGGACCTATGACTATGTCACTTTAGATGGCAAAAAGGACTCTTTAGATGTTAAGGAGCTTGAGATGGGGGATTAGCCTGGGTTATCTGGGTGGTCCAGTTCAGTCATATGACTTCTTAACAGAGCCTTTTCTTGCAGAGGTGACAGGCAGAGGAAGATGTGACTCTGGAAGATGGATGAGAGGAGCATAACGATGGAAGAAGGGGCCATGAGCCAAGAAATGTGAGCAGTCTTTAGAAGCTGGGAAACAAATGACCCCCTGGAGCTTCCAGAACAAAACATAGCCCTGCCAACACCTTACTTTTAGCCTAGTGAGCACTACAAGTGTAAGATAATAAATTTATATTGTTTATTTGTGGTAATTAGTGACAACAGCAATAGGTAACCAATACACACTGCAACAAAAAAAGAAACAGTACTCCCAGGCTTCCAAATAGTACGAAAACTGATTTTTTACAAGCATTTGAAGGAAAAATGTCAGTTTTTATGCCTAAAAATTGGAAAGTACAAGAATGTAATGAGTAATAAAATAAATTTTAGTATTAGATACACTTGCACGTATCAAAAATACCTATTGCACATATCACATTGCAAATCTTCCAAAATCAATACGCAGTGTTAGTAGATTAAAATGAGCTCCCACACCAGTTAGGGTAGATGTTTGTTCCTTATAAACAGTCAGCAGAACTCCAAAGAGCTCTGCTTACCAAGAAGATCGACATCAACCTCTTGATTTTCATTTTTTAATTTCAAGCATTTTCATTGGTCACATTCACCTGTAAAAGCTGTTCTTTCAAAAAACATGTTTTCCATTCAGATCATTTCATCCACTGGAGAGGGAAGAAAAAAGGATTGGAGTTGTGGCAAAGAAGAAAAAAAATTAATCTTCTTGCAATGGATGACTTTGTTATAATGAAACATCTTTCCAATGAAATGGATGCTGATACAACAAAACAGAATATTAATACAGTCTTTTCATAATATTTTTTCTAAAGATTACTTGCATTTTAAAAATTGCCTTTTATATGGCCCCCAAGTGATGCTTAAAAAGATAAGTCACTTCTGAACAAGAGTTACTTTTTCCTTGCATTTCTGGTTTACTTACATATGCTTTTATAAAGTTATCTTTAGTCAATGAGACTTACCAAAAGAAAAGATCATTTACAGTTAAAATGAATAATTTGTATGATTTAAAGAAGAGCTTATAAAGCTCCAGATTTTCCCAAGATAACACACATACACAGCAGGCCCATATTTGGGCTTAACAATTGGGAAAAAGAATTGTGTTTCATAGTTCACAAACACTATATTAATTTTATGTGCATTCAATACATGCAATTTTAAACCCAAACTTCTAAATATTCACTAATCACTTCACAACGATAACTTAGTGCATGATGCTTTTGGACGCTTGGGGCATAGGGAATATATAAATTCTTAAGAAAATGCATTCCCCTTCCTCCAGAAAATGGAGGGCTGACTGAAGAAAATGTTGATGGTGTCAGGATGTTGAACTGTTGGTGAGCAGGTGTGTATTGTTGAATGGGCCTCTAGTGAATTGGATAGAAGCTTTTATTGTAAAAGAGATTGATTCTCTTGCTTAACTAGTTATTTCAAACATGCTTTTAAAGGTATTAATTACTTATGGAAAAGATACCCTATTTGCTTCTAAATTGTTTCCTTGGGTGATTCTTTTCCTGCAAAAATGTCTGGAGGAAAGGTGAACATTCTTTTAGCATAATTTAAAATAATATATTTAAATACTATGTTTAAAATTATATAAAATACATTTAAATGTAATTAAAATTATATAACACACATTAAAAATTATACAAAATATTTAAATTTTGTTTATATGTAAAATTATATATTTATATGTAAAATAATTACATGTATTTATATAGTATATACATATAATATGCTAGATTAAACATCTCTTAAGAGAACTTAGGTTTTGTTTTATTCATGCATGTATATAAGTAAATGTTTGTGTTATGTAATTCTTTTCTACATAATCCTACTACTTTGTTCATCTTGCAGAATTGTGTAAGTTATAATCAGACACTAATCAGTATCTTCACTACCTTCAATACCTGTCCCCAGTGCCACACAGTTATTTATTCAAGATTTTTAAAAAAAAATAAAAATAATAAAATAAAAAAATAAAAAAATAAAAAGATTTTTTTCAGTTTGATCTCCTGAAGGCATTTGAATCCACATCAAAAAGGCAGCTTTGATTGGCAGAAAATATTCTTCAATATACGGAGTCTAGTGCCTACAGGGTAGACGCCACTGTAATCAAGTCATCGGAATCTTAAGCACAATTCCATAATACCTGTGACTTAATTCTTGAGTTTTAGCAGCCTGCAGCGGTCAGGTTCACAGGGAAAAAATTTACAGCCCCTTAGGCATAGCATATTCTCACTGTGCAGAAGGAACAATCCAGTGACAAGAGGCCATTTTGCCAATTTGGTGTCCCGGACTCAGACTAATGAGTCATAAACATGAGAATAAAGAAACTTAACATTCTTGGCATTAACGATTAGGGTAAAGATTAGTTATTTAAAGTGCTCCTTGGTAACGCCATAAAGTAAGACAATTACTGTATTTTGCTGTGTATAATGTGCACCCACATTTTTGGCCCAAATCTTCAGGGGAAAAAACTCTTTCATTTTAATTTTTTAATTCAAAATTTTACCTGTTTATATTTAGGTATTTGGTTTTGTATATCATAAAGGAATTTTAGCATTTATTTTTTAACATATTATGGTACAAAAATTTTAATTTAACAAATAATTACAAAATACAACAGATACATGGTACAAGAAATTTATGTACTGGTAACAAATTTACAATATTTATGCATCATAGAAGGCCAAGAACTCTTTGACATTGCAAGATCGTTGCAAGTTCAACAAAACCGATTATCGTATGCCAGGGTATTATTTTGTATAAGGATATTGTTATTGATTTCTAGAGTTACACTTTTAACTCATAAGTATAAATAAAAGAATTAAAAACATTTTTATATATACGGAATTAGTATTACCCAAGTATAATGCGTATCCTTATTTTTCCCTCACAAATTTGGGCCAAAAAGTGCTCATTGTATATGGCAAAATACGGTAACACTTAAAAACAAACAAACAAAAAACACCGGCATCTTGATATTTGAACAACTATTTTATTTTAAGCCATCATCTGCAAAACCTTGTAAAAATATCTTCCCTATGCCAAGATTCCTATATCTTTTCCCACATAAATATTTGAAACAGAAAAGAATACCAACAAAAGTTATCATATCTATTTTGTTTACTCTTGCTAGATTTTTAATAATATTACAACTATTCGCCATCACCCATCCATAGTTTTAAATGCTTTGTCACTTATGTGAAATATATAAATAAGTGAAATACAGAAGGAAAAAAAAATCAATGTCAAAAACGCATTTTTGGTGAAATACAGAAGGAAAAAAATCAATGTCAAAAGTGCATCTTTGGTTACCCAAAATACATGTTAAAACACTGAATGAATATCTAATTGTTAAAACCAACCCCAAAGACTAAAGCCTTTCTCTCAATGTTCCCAACAGGGTAATATCATCGAACAGTTTATAAACACAAGCCAGGAATTAAAATTTAAAACTACTCCAGGTCAGAAATAAGACTATTTTATAATGAGAGAAAAAACTACTGGCCCCCAGTGGAGATTAAGAAGATGTTTTCTGCAAATGTACATAAGAGCGACAAAAATAAACAACTTTCACAGTCTAGTGGCACAATTCTGTTCCCTTGTAAAGGAAGCACAAAAAGGAGTCTCTAACAAGCTCCAAATATATGTGCATGTGTATTTTAAGTAAAACTTAGCTTTCCAGACACTTATGTTTTTCTGCGGGAAATAATGAACTAACATAAAAATGATATAAGGATGTGCATAAAAGGACATTTAAGTGAAACAGGTTGAAGAGCTTCATAAATTTACCAAAGATTAGAGCTGAATGTGTAAAATGCAGTGCTAAAACAATTTAGTGGCTTCTTCCTTAAGCAAGGATGGTTTGGGCTTTCTCAGAAACCAGTGGCATGACCAGCTCTGGCTCGGAAATGGAAGTCTCAGCGGCAGCTCCCCGCAGGAAGTACATAGATGCTCCAACCTCATTATGGGTGATATGCCTTGCTCTAGACCTAAATGCAATAAAAATCCTTCCTTGGGGTACATGATATACACGGAAAAGTACAATCTCTTTTTTAAATGCCATTAGAATATTTTATTGTGTGTGGACATACACTTTTGTTACTTCTAAATTCTATTCTATTGAGTACAGTTTATATTCACCTGCAAAGCAAAATCTCCAGGGAACCTGGGGAGCGAATGCAATTTCTAGTAATAACAACTCACAACAGTGAATACTATCCACTTATCCCCACAATTTCCAGCTATTTTGGACTCCTTTCTGAATTAACCTTTCATATCAAAAGGAGCAATTCTGCACACTAGAGACTCTGGCACAATTTCATGCATAATTTATTCACTCAGTTCAACATTAAACTCACAGTCCTTGACTTTGTCAAGGTGGATTCTGTTGGCAGACTTCACAAGCAGCAAAACAGGAGAAATGAGATCTATGACTCAACCTCTTCACCTGTTCTGTCTGGTGAGAGATGGTGAGTGGGGGCGAAGAAAAGATGAAAAGAAGGCAAGCTTCTGGTGCGGTGCATCATCATCTCTAGAATCTCAGGCAAGCACATAGTATTTTCACACAGTAGCCTCTCAAAGGTATTTTTTAAACCCCCTCCCCTCCAAAAAAAAAATTGAAACAAGCTTGAATTCTGTTTCATTAACAAAAGTTTGGGTCAATTTGTTATCTTCCTTGCAATTCCACCATTCATGGGGAAAAAAATACTTTTATCCTACGTTGCCTAGTAGGCTCAGTTGAAAGAAATTACTCCAAGTTGTTATTCTAATAGACCCACACATTAACTTGAGGTCATATTAGAAGGGCTCATTTTAGAAATTTAAATAACATAGACTTTCCAATGAAATCCCACGATCCAGATTTGCACTCCCAAATTGGCCTTCATGAGGACATTCATTTTCTCTCCTAAACTACCCATTTGAATCCCCAATTGAGGGATGTGTTCAACCAGTTGTAAAAGTGGAACCCTGCTACACCATGAAACTATTCCTTTTTGGTGTCAGCCAAAGCTCAGAAGAGACACGTGATCCATTTTCTGTTCTTCAAAGGGCAAACATTCAGAGACACTCAATCCAGACACCAGGCCAACCCACAGATTACTCCATTTCTCGATCTTGTGCCAGAAATTTCACTAAGGGCTTCACAATCTTATTGAATTAATTGCATCTAAGATCACCATGAGATAGTTATTAATACCCACACATTGCAGGTGAAGAAACTGAGGCTCAGAGATCCTAATCACTATGCATTCCACCTCCCTTGTAGGCCTCAGCTTTCTTTGAAGAGGAAATTGTGAAACTAAAGCAATAATTAAATTTCAACCTCAAAACAGATACTAATTTCCCTAAATACATTAGATAAAATTATTTTGGTCCTAAACTTTAGCACTTGCCCTTTAAAATATTACCTTCCAGCAGCCACGGCCCACTTTCCAAATCTGTGGATAATATGAGGCCGAGGAGTATACAATGAGATGTCTTAGTAAATCCCACAAAATGCTGGAAATTTTCACGTAGGACACGTCAACAGATGTCTTTAAATCTGAACTTTGTTAGCTGGCTGCCCCTACAGTCTAGTTAGAAAAAGCCTGAAGCATGTAAATTGGAGCCTTACCAAATCCGAGCCTTACTTTTATAGTTTGCCTTTAAATTTATTGCAAGGCCATGAAAATTAAATGCCTCTGGTTCTGTCAAAGCAGCTCACTGAGAGGGTAGCCGTCCTCCTTGGTTAGCATTCAGCAACCTTTTTATTGTCTCAAGACAATTTCTGGATTTGGACCAAATGATTGAAATCTGTGAAAACTCAGAAGTGCCCAGGTTTTCTGTTTACGATTTTCAAGCCCAGAGATGCTGATTCTCACCCTGATGATGACATACTAAATAAAGTTTAGAAGTGCCTTTTTGCCCTGGATCCCACTTGTCCCCCTCCCTGAAACACCATGCAACTTGAGAGGATTAGCAGGTGGTAGGAGTAGCACCAGGCACATCAGACACTTCAGACTCAAGATGCGACCGCAGTGGCTGCAGTCCTCGATGTCCCCGCCCCATCACCCTCACTGCCACATTTCCAAGGGCCTTGGGCACCCACACAGTGGCCTCTGATTTCAGACCTCCCTCCGGAGCAGGATCTCATGCTTCCATAGTAACAACCAGGTCTAAACACTTCTGGAATCCTGTTGACCAGAAACCAAACAATATCAGGTCTTTCCTTTCTGATGTGTACTTCCTGCTTCCTGTTTTCCTCCTCTGAGCATGACATCCTGCTGAGCAGGTGATCTGTCAGGATGTAGTCCTGCATCCTTCCCATGCTCAGGCTTTTCATGATCCATCCCAACAGACCTGTGCAGCCTCTCCCCCTTCCCACATGAGGAGTCCAGCACACTCTGACCTTTCCGCCATCTTTAAGTCCTCCAAGAAACACCCCAGGTCCTCGGTGATTTTATCGCTGGAGGCTCAAGGGGGAGTCCAAGAGAGGATTCAACCCAGAGCAGCGCAGACCAGGGTCTTGTCTCCACACAAGAAAGTATTTAAGAGTGAGACAGATGCAGGAAAACACAGGGAGTCTATTGAAATGAAAGTACACACTTGAGAGGAAAGTAAAGCAAACTAAGAGATTGAGTTTCTCTGAGGAATTCCCAACAAGGGGTATTTATCTCCCTGGGGGCAGGATTGGTGACATCCCATTGACCGTGCACCTCAGTTTCCTCCCAGTAGGTGGGATCCTCAGTTTCCCACTCTTTCTTCCTTATTTGGTTCCCCTGAAACAGTCATGGCATCAGATGCATGCTGGGAGTCATAGTTACCACAATGTTAGTCTGATTATAATAACATAATTAGCTAAAGGTCAGGTTCCTGTCACGGGATTAGCCTTGCAGGATGAAACTGGTTCTTGTTTTTCTCCAGTTGCAGGTGCTGGATACCATCACTTGTTACTTGTGTAACCAGTGAGGTGCCTCACATTGTACCCTGGAGGGGGCATCAATTACATGTCCTGCCTCTGTTTTACACCAGCTGCTCCAGCCACCTGGAAAGGAACTTGCCCCTCAGCCCACACACACCCTCAACAAACTCCTCCTCATGTCACTCAACTCCTAGCTCAAACATCACGTTCTATCTTTGGGTTCTGAAAGCAGAGCGTGTATCAAAGACGTGCATGCAGATGGCTTATTTGGGAAGTGATCGCAGAAAACAGGAGGGTAAAGTGGCAAGACTGAGAAAGGGAAGAAGGAAAGGTGAAAAAAGCTGCAGTATCAGGGTTGTTGCTGCAGACAATGGCAGGACCTCTGAAAAGCACACAGAATTCTTCTACACGGTTCCTTTAAAGATGAGGAAGACCACTGACTTTCATTCCCCCCACCAGAGGGAGGTTGTCCCCTGTGGGCATTAACTATCTGGGCGGTTCTCTTCTAGGCTTCCAGGTCCTGACCTTCAGAGAAAGCCCTGGGCAAGAAAAGCTGAGAGGCACAGCCAAAACCCTCAGTGCCTCAGAACTAGCCACTGCCTGGGCAGCTAAAATAGAGATGGGCAAAGGGGAGGTGATGAAAGGCCCCCCAAAACATCTGCTACCCTTTCTTTGCAAACTTTCCCCTACTCATCTGATTGGAGGAGTTCTCCCAAAGCTCTTTGTGCTTAGTCTCACTGCAGCACTTACTAGAGTTTGTTGTCATTACCTGTGTGCTGCTCTCCCTCCCCACAACTAGGCTCTGAGCTCCCAGAGGGCATGTCCTCCTGGGAGAGCCAGTGGTCCACACCAGAGTTCCCCAAATGTTAGTTAAATGGATCAGTCAGGAAAGCTTTCCCCAAGCCATTCCATGATGATAAATGTCTAATTCCACATTTTGGGACATAGACAAAAAGACAGTATACCAAATCATTAATACGAAGTTTAAGATCTGCAGCCCTGTCAAATATATAACCAAATACTTTAGACTCAATTTAAAATCCTACAGCAAAGTTGTTTTAAAACAACTTTGTAATTTTAAAAGTAATAAGTAAAAAGAGACAGAACAGAATCTGCTAGGCTGAAGGAATTTATAATGTGTATATATATATATATATATATATATATATATATATATATATTCTTTATAATACAACTTTATTATATTTTTAAAATATTTTGTTTCTATAAACTCTATTGATAAAAAGTGACCTTTAAAACAATCTAAGCTAATGGCTATAGTTTTTTCTATCCCAGGCTTATTCAAATTAATTTGAACGATTTTCTTTTTTCATACCCTTCTCCTCCTGATTTCTTGATGTACCCTGACATAAATACAACACAAATATTGGTGGTTGTTTGGAGGGGCCACCTAGAAATGTTAATTGGCTGATCACAATTGTGAATGAAAAAGGGGCCACAAATTAAACCTGACAAACTCAAGAGACTGAAAATAACCACAGAGGATGATTTGTTAAAAATTCCTAACAAAGGTGGGCCATGGCGGGAAGTCACATCCTTGGCCTGTAGCTTCCTTGACAAATGTCAATCTTTGCCTTAAGCCTGTCTGCCATCTTTTTGCATCTAAGATAACATACCCTTACAATATAAGGGTAATCACTTTTTCTGGACCCCCAGGGGGCACAACCCACCACACCAGAGCAGGAAACTACAAAGTCCCTCATTGTTACCTTGTTCCCCAAATACTGTCTATATGCTGCAAAATGCTATTAGTTATGCTGTACCCATCAATGTAAAATAAGTGCATGTCTCTCCGTTTTAGTTTTTATCCAATCCCAGAGATTTCCCTAATTTGCTTTATCCCACCCTCTTCAGCTACAATCAATGGATTTCATGTAACCTTCTTCCTTTGATTCTAATGTATAAAATAAGTTACAAAATGGCATTTTCTGGAGCATTTTCTCAATCCATTGAGATTTTGCTTCCCGGCAAATGTCGTCAGTTTGGCTCAAATAAACTTATAAGTTTTCTCTTAGGCTCGATATTTTTCGTCGACACAATAACAGTCTCATCCGAATTCCAGGCATCTCTCATCCCTAAAAGAATCATGTTTCCAAATTCCTATAAATTTAAAATAGAATTCCATTTGATAGAGCATGCCAGCTTGCATTCTTTTACCACTTTATGAAGTTTATGGCTGGGAGGAAATGTGCATTGCACACAAAAATGTGCAATACACAACTCATAAATCATTTTTAAAGTAAAATTATTATGTGCTGTTGGCTTTCATAAAGTTAGGTGTGCTGTTCACTAGCTATTTGTTGAGCACCATGTACCATGTGCTGGCACTCTGCCAGTGGTTGTATTTATTTGTAAGCACACAGAGCCATTCTGCCATTTCAAACTCCAAAAGTTCACAGTGTTTTAATATCTTGTCATCAAATTCTGTTGGAAAGTGAAGCTGGTTAATTTAGCAAAGCTAACCAATATTCTACTAGTTATGCATATACCTAAAATAAGGATTTTTTTCCCTTCAAAGATGTTTACCATCTGTTAAAGCTGATAGTTACTACAATTTTAACCAATGCCTATACTTAGTTTTACATTTCAGTTCTTACCTAGCCTTTTTTTTTTGCCCAGTAATATTTTACTCCCTTCTGTATATGTGTATGTGTGTAAAATATACATAACAGAAAATTTAGAATTTTAACAATTTGTGTACAATTCAGTGGCATCAACTACATTCACAATGTTGAACAATCATCACTATTTCCAGAACTTTTTCATAATCCCAAACAGAAACTCTGTCACATGTAACAGGAACTATCCCTTCTCCTCTCCCTCAGGCCTAATAACCTCTACTCCACTTCTGTCTCAATGAATTAATTGCCTGCTCTAGGTGCCTCATATAAGTAGAATCATACAATATTTGTCCTTTTGTGTCTGGCTTATTTTTCTTAGCATAATGTTTTTAAGGTTCATCTATGCTGCAGCATGTTATCAGAGTTCTGTTTCTTTTTACGGATGGATGATATTCCATTATATGTGTATACCATAGTTTTTGTTTATTCATTCAACTGTATGCATACTTGGGTTGCTTCTACGTTTTGGCCATTGGGACTAGTCTACTATGAACAGTGGTGTATAAGTACCTGAGTTCCAGATTTCAATTCTTTTAGGTATATATTTGAGTGTAATTAATAAATTGTATGGTGGTTCTATGTTTAACTTTTCAGAAACTGTCAAACTGTTGTCCACAACTGGTGCACCATTTTACATTCCCACCAGGGATGCACAAGGGTTTTAATTTCTCCACATTTTTAGCAATAATTATTTCCCATGTTTTATAAGAGCCATCCAAATGGATATAAAGGGATATCTCATTATAGTTTTGATCTGCATTTTCCTAATGACTAGTAATATTGAACATCTTTGTGTGTCCTTATATCTGTATATCTTCTTTGAAGAAATGCCTGTTTAAGAACTTTTCCATGTTTGTTGTTCTTGTTGTTGAGTTGTAGTTCTTTATATATTCTTTATACTAATTATTTAACAAATATATGATTTGCAGATGTTTTCTTCTAATCTGTGGCTTGCCTTTTCATTCTCTTGGTAATATCCTTTGATGCACAATATTTTGTTTGTTTTTTTGTTTTAATTTTGATGAAGTCCAATTTATCTGTTTTCTTTTGTTGCAAGTGCTTCTGGTATCATATCCACAAAGTCATTGCCAAATCCAATGTCATAAAGATTTTCCCCTATATTTTCTTCTAACAGTTATAGAGTTTGGGCTCTTAAATTTAGATATTCGGTCCATTTTGAGTTGATTCTTGTATATGGCTTAAAGTAATTGTCCAACTTCATCCTTATTCATGTGGATGTGCAGTTTTCCTGGCACCATGTATGGAAAAGACCGTCCTTTCCACAGTCACGGCTTGAATCCCCAACAAAAATCGACTGACCACATTTATGAGGAGTCCTCTTATATGTTTGAATTTAGTCCCAATGGGCCTGATGTAAAAAATAAGCACTAGAGAGCAACAACAACTTAATTAGTTTCTTATTCTCTGCAAAGAGAGATGATCTTCAACACTGCACAAAACATGGGATTTTTAATACAGCATTTGCCAATGTTGTTTAGCCTCCTTATTTTAATAAAAAGTGAGATATTACAAATGCTATTGTTATTTAGCTCAAGCTAAATATTTCATGCCACGCATCAGCAAGAGAAGAACACTGCCTTTTTCACTTCAAGGTCAGTATGAGTATATATGGGTTCACCTGCTGCAGAGATCGCCCTCTCAGGGCTGCTCAGAAGCGACTCCGTTAGGAATGATCTCTAACTACACTGGAAAACTACACAATGAACAAAACCTGTTCTGGAATTTGGTGGCTAGAAGTTACAAATACCATTATCTTTCAAAATAAGCCATCCTAAATTCTGTATTTAGTGGACTCCACAGCCCAATTGAATTCAATCCATCACTAATTCTTAGCTAAGGGATTCTAAAGACAGATTTATATTAAGTCGCATAATTCCTTTGACCCAGAAGCAAGGAGAGAAAAACAAACAAAACCATCCCAGTTCAGCTACCTCAAACTTCATCTTGAATATGGTATTTCCCTTTGATCACCTTATCTGACAAACAAACAAACAAACAAACAAACAAAAAACCATGAAAATACAAGTTGTTATGAAAAACAGAGGAAATAACAGAGGCAATTCATGACCAGATCTTCTATACATGAAGAGATTATAAAGCCTATGGCTCAAACAGGCACATGAAGATGGTCAACATCATTAATCATTCTGGGGAATGCAAGTGAAAATCACAATGAGATGTCCCCTCACACCTGACAGAATGGCTTTTATAAAAAAGACAAGAGATAATAAGTGTTAGCAAGTAAGTAGAGCAAAGGGAACCCTCCTGCACTGTTGATGGGAATATAAACTGGTGCAGTCACAATGGAAAACAGTGTGAAGGTTTCCCAAGAAATTAAAAGCAGAACTTTCATATAATTCAGCAGTCCCGCTTCTTGGTGTATATCTAAAGGAAATGAAATCACATGTTGAAGAGATATCTGCACCCCCATGTTCATTGCAGCATTATTAACAATAGCTAAGATATGGAAACAACCCAAGTGTGCATTGATGGATGAATGGATAAAGAAATTTGGTGTATATACATACATATAATGGGAAGTTATTCATCCATAAAAAACAAAACAAAACATGAAATCCTCCCATGTGACAACATCGATGGACCTTGAGGGTATTATGCTAAGTAAAATAAGTCAGACAGAGAAAGACAAATACTGTATGATGTCACTTATATGTGGAATCTAAAACAGCTGAATCACAGACACAGAGAGTAGAGTGGTGGTTGCCAAGGCCTGGGGATGAGAAAATGAGGAGAGGTTGGTCAAAGGGTACAAACTTTCAGTTAAAAGGTGAATAAGTTCTGGGGAATTTAATATACAGAACGATGACTTTAACAACGCTGTATTATATAGTTGAAAGTTGCTAAGAGTAAATCTTAAATATTTTCACCACACACACACACAAAAAAAGGTAATTATGTAAGGAGAATGTCCGGTTAACTAACCTTATTGTGGTAATTATTTTGCAATATAGACATGTATCAAATCATCACATTGTATGCCTTAAATTTACACAGTATAATATGTCATTATCATATATCAATAAAACTGGAAGGGGAGGAAGGAAGGAAGGAAGGAAGGAAGGAAGGAAGGAAGGAAGGAAGGAAGGAAAGAAAGAAGGAAGGAAGGGAGGGAGGGAGGAAGGAAGGGTGGAGGAAGGAAGGGAGGAAAGAAGCTAGTGAGCTTGTGGTTCTTTGTGATTTGCTTGGGGCAGAGCTATCAGGAAGCATGTGTGGGTGGCAGGGGTAGAAAACGGGAATAAAAAGACTTAATTGTTGTTTTATACTAACCTTTGTATTACTTTTATAAGACAAACAACAAAACATTTTAAATTTTGTTACTGTAATGCATTAATAACTGAAAATATTCTTATTAAACATTTAAAATGTTTTTATTGATAAAGTGTTTAAAATGCAATAAACATAAGAAAATGTTTCTATTAAACGTGCATTGCAAAACAAAACAAGACAAAAAAAAAAAATCACAAGACTTTGTGCCATTACCCTTAACTAAACAGTTGGTAATATGGAGCAATATCATGGTAGATCTGGGCATTAGACATACATATGTTCACAAGCCTATGGAGCTTACTTAAAATACCTGAGCCTTAGTTTCTTAATTTGTAAAATGAGGTTATTAATAACCATTTCATAGCACTGCTATAAGAAGTGAATGAGATGACAATGTAGAGTCACTTACTAAAATATGCAGCATATGGTCAGGACTACACAACCATAATTCTAGTCTGAAATATAGTTACCTTCTCTTAGGACAGTGGGGAGGTGCACACATATCCTCTCTGGTTATCTTTGTAGAAAGTGAAGCAAGATAACCACCCATCAGAATGTCTGCTTAATATTGTTGCTGATGGTGGCCAGCAATATCCTTCCATCTAAGAGAAAATTAATAAGAAAACTAAAGTTAGAGACCAGCTCCCAGTCTCTCAATCATTGAAGCTCCAAAAACCAAAATCTGATTAGGACAATAGATAAATAATGTATTAAACGGAAAAAACGTTTATAAAATACTTGAGTTAGTATCTAAAAATAAGCACTTGTAAATAGTATTTTTATTATTTGTTTAATTTGTTTTATTCATATCAGTTCAAATTTATTGGCAAAAATATACCAGTAAAACTATACCATTGTCGCACTTCCTCTCTTTTTGGCACTCACACAGATAAATACTCCACAGAGTTCAAACCAAAATTAAGCCCATTTAAAAAGATCATTAAAATTGGATTCTTTCCCTACAACTAAGGGAGCTAGAATAAATATGGTGGATTCAATAAAACGATTCTAGAGGTCAGAAATCTATCCGGTGATGAGCAGACAAAGAATGATTTCTAATGTAATCCACGAGCAAACAATGAAGAGCAAGGAATTCAAGCTCATCTTCCTATTAGAAGTTAAAATCCCTGCCACAGAGGACCTAACTCCATGAAGAACCATTTTCATCAACAAATGAAAGCATAATTAGTAGAAATAGAATGCTGCCTGCTGGCTAAATGAGAAGCTCAGTACCACTAGTCTAGCTCTTAATAGAGAGGAGAGAACTTTCAAGTAATATTAGACTAAGAGAAGTTCCACACTGGTCTCACCCATTTATTTTTATTTTTATTTTTATTTTTTTTGAGAGCAGTGTCACTGGCCCTCATATGTGGGACCCGAACTGGGGTCGCTGGCATCCCAAGCCAGCACTTAACCACCGCGCCACTTGGCTGGCCCTGGTCTCACCCATTTAAGTGCTAAGAGTAATGGCACTTTGTAAAACCCTGAAAATCTGATGCATCTAACTAAAAAAGAAAGAGTTTACTCATTGTGTATATGTTTGGCTTGAAAGAAGAATGGATTAAATGCATTATCATCAAGTAAAATTCAATTAATTGGTTATTGAAATTATTTTCAAATCCAGCCTGTGACTTGACTTTCACATTGTGATGTGTAAGGAGACACAGGGCTAATTTTAAAACACGTGAGCCTGCACTGTACTTTAATGGTTTACCTCAGGGCCTCACGAGTGAGATGGTCCCATGCCAGATCTACTATGTCACCTTGGGCAAGTGACTTATCTTCTCTAAACCCAAATTGCTCGTCTGCCAAATAGGTTTAAAAATTGTGCCTGCTTCAATTCATTGAGACAATGCGACACTCAGAACGATGCCCAGTGCATTTTAATGATTGTTATTATCATCATTAGCAGTGTGGACACTCCATTGTGTGGATGACGTTTGGACTTACATTTCTTCCCTTGGAAAAACATTAGACACATCTTGTTTTGGAGATGCCTAAAGAATGGGAATGACATATCTGGAAAGGCTTCATCCCCAAGTGTTAAGAAAAGATTTGATCGTAAGTTTGCTGTTTTTAGAAAAAAAAGAAAATACAGCACATTGACCAAAGGAATGACTTCCACCAAAACATTCTATCAAGTATTTTATTTTGCCTCCCAATGTATCAAATTTAGTACTGCCCTTTTCCAACTAGTGAAAAACCAAGCCATTCTTGGGCATGGAAGTGACATGGCTCTGTGGTACACACAAGAGTTTGGCATCCCCCACCTACTTCGTGCCAGAATAAGAGTCTTCCAGCCACAAACCCTGCCAGATAGGCCATCCCTCTGGCTGCAGTCACCTGAACAGTCCTGGAAACACATCTGCTCAAAGGGCTCAAGGCAAAACATTGTATAATCATAGAATCAGAGGGTACCTCATACGAACGGACAGAAACAACTTCAGGTGGGAGATGTCCAAAACTAACAACACACAAAAAAAGTTAACTCCTATAAGGGAAAGCATTAAATGGGTTTTTAACTGAAAATGCACAGCCATTTACATTTGTCCTAATGCTGCCTACGTGTCTGCTGTAAAGGCCTTGAAGTACTGACGATTTTAATATTACCCTCAAGTGAACATGGTTCTGAGATGTCTTCTGTATTCTTTCTGGGCCCTGAAAAGAAATCACTACATTACCTTGCATTTGCTCTAAGAGTCATTAGGCTTAGACAGCACCGTCATTTAAGAAATTTATCATCATGCTGTCCTTCGCACAATGTATTAGTGCAATACATTAAAAGAGCAACTCACTCTGATGATGTATGGCCTCAAAGATGGCAACATCTGGGACAAATGGGTCTGAGAATAGATTTGGTGTAAGAGATGTATAACCACCTGGGCAGTGTTATTCTGAAATAACCCAGTATTTGTTGTTCTGAACCAACCCACTGAACACATTACAATCTTTACAACTCCCCTGATTTAAAACAACAACAACAACAACAACAACAATTTTCATGATATTAAATTGATTTTTTATGATAAAGAAGGAAGGTTTCTAAAATTAGTGGATTGCTGCTTTGAGGGATAACCTAGTGCAAGTTTGATGATAAATTTCAATCATGACTTTCAAAAAAACTCTAATTTAGTCCACCTCTCACTCACTTAAATTTTTCAGTAGTTTCTCCAAAGGGAAAAGAGGAGATTAACGCCTGGTGTCTTCAAGGGTATTAGAACAAAAATTGAATCACAATTAATTAGTCTATTCCAAATTCTAGCTCTCTACATGGCTGATGATACATTTTTTTCTGAAGCTCAACTTTCCCAGTTTCATTCTTCAAAGTCCAGAATACTGTCCTCTCCATTACTTTGCTCAAATAGGACACAAATATTTTAGTTAACTACTGAAATAAATCATTAAGAACATTCAGCCTCAAAGAAAATTATGGCAAATGAAAGTTCCTTGATGGCCCAATTCAAACATGCTAGAGTCACCTGCAGGACTGCAGATTTCTCTGTTAAATGGGGTCAGGGTGCCCATTTTACAAACTCCCCAGTATGATTTAGGACCTAGCCCTATTTTCCCATTTTAAATACAGTGCCCCAGGAGTCGGTGCTAAAGGGCTACCCCAATCTAACTTGCTACCCTATCCCATCATCCAATGATGCTTCCTACACTGGAGTTACTCAATATTCCTTATGCTAAAAGAAAAGGAAAAAAGTGAGAGACTGAAATGCCAGGCATGCACGATCCCACAATCATGCCTTCTTGGTGTATTCCCTTCTACTCTGTTCACATGCCCACCTGTGTATTGCCTCAGTGTGGTGAACTCGGAGGCACCAGCTCCTCTCACTCTCTGTCCACCAACATGAATCTCAGAAGAGACATACTCGCTCAGTGTCTCTCAGCCCCGCTGTAAGATCATCATATTATCTGACCTGAACAACAGACTTTTCCTCTCACAGGATATTGTGGAGAGAGAAAACGAAAACCCTAGTCTAGACCACTTGTCCATGGTGATCAGAGACTGGATATGTTTTCAGCCTCCTGCCATCTGTCATCTTTTAGACTCTGCCAAGACAATGCCCTATGTTATTTGTTACAGATTTACTAAACTACCAGACAATCTTGCTTTAGTGGGAAAGAAACACAGAGGCAGGAAGAAATACAGACAAATCAGAGACTCTGAGACAAATAGGCAGAAGGGAGGAAGGAATGAAAAAGAAATGGATACAAGAAATAAACTTATGAACTTCACCTTGTTGTATATTAACTAGCTAATAACTGTCTGAAATCTGAATTCCCATTCTCAGAAGTTAAAAATGAACATAGCGCCTGGAGAACAGCACTGAACATCATCTTCCAATGACATTATTTCCTTTCATGAAATAAATAGAAAACCTTAGCAAAATAAAGTATCTAATTAAGGAACATATCATTGTTGTATCATTGATTGATTTTCAAAAATTATTTCCTCCTTTTTCACTTTTATGAATTACCAAACTTCCACTGCTTGTCATTTCCATTATACTAGTTTGCTCCCCTCTCTGTCACCTGTTTTCTCAGCTAAATTCTTCCTGAGAATAGGATTTCTGATTTAAGGTCATTGTTAGCTAATTAAATACAAAAACAACAGAAGCTTAGCATTAACATAGAACTACTGTACTTATTCAAGATATATTTTCCTCTAGACTCTTTTAAGCAAATGTGCCTTAAAACTTTACTACATTCATCAACCCTGAAATATTTTGGAGTTTAGCCAAATTTCATTTAAAAATAACATGTTCTTCGCACCTTAGTGGATCTCACCCCTTGGGAGTTCCTATGGGAATCTCGGGCCTCTTCCATGCCCCTTTTCACCCCTTTCCACCAAGAATGGGACAAGCTCATGGCCACAACCGACTTCAAGCCATCTTTCTCTTACCTCTACCCACAATTTACTAAACAGACCTGAGGTGTCTAATAGTCTTGAATTTTCTGCCTCTCTCACTCCTTTTCCTCTGTATCTTTCTTTCTTTGCTATCGATGTTAAAATCCAAGATTTTCATGAGGTAGGACGAAAACATTATTTGATTTAGGCTCTCATCCTTGGAAAACAGCCTTCCATTGAGAACAGCTTAAATATCAGAGATCTATAATGAGATCTGGAGTCAAAGTCTCAGCCACCAAAAGGACATCCTGATGTTTCCCCTTTGCTTCCTCCCTATACTCGAATGTGTCTCAGGGATCTTGTGGAGAACCATAGAGATTAGGGCAAAGCCACATTCAGCCCAGAGGCAACAGGTTATCATGGCTGTGACTGATCCTCTGGCATTGGAGCTTTGAGCTTTCTAGCTCCATGCCTTTGGGAAAACATCTTATTTTCTCCACCTTCCATTTCGTTTAGTGGCAAACAATCAGTTGTTGATAAATATCAGCCAATTTTACTATTATTCTTGGAATGCTGGTCTAATATCATGCATTAACTTATATTCCTTTCAGAAAGGAATATGTTTGCCTAATTTTTAATTTGAAACAAATAGAAGAGGAGGTTCTGTAAAAAACGCAGGATAAATCATGAAAAATTATAGCAAACCTTTGTATTTTAACCATGATATATCAGTTAAAACCAGGAAACTCATGCATTCATTCCATTTACCAGATACTCTTTCATATTAAGCATCTACAATATGTCTGCATTTGTGCCAGTCATTCCAGTGGGAATACAAAGAAATATGGGAAATTGTTCATTGAGTCAAAGAGCTGCAATTCTAGCTGAGGAAACAAAAAGAACACAGGTAGTGCGATTTGAACCTGTTGGTGATTGAGGCATCTCTGAAGCAAGGGACAGACTGATTTCGGTGATAATAGTTGGGAACAGGATAGGAAAAAAAAAAAAACTGGAACCAGAGCTGGATGATAAGATCAGATTAAAACAGACAGAAGGAAAAAGTGTGGGCATTCTAGGAAGAAGACTCGATGTGAGCAGAAAAGGACACAGAAGTGCAGGTGAAGAGAGCTGGATATGGAAAACACACCTTGTTTCAAAAGACAAGCAGATATAGTTCAATTTGTGACAGTGGACAAATGGGAGCTGCTGATAGTTACTGAGTCAAGGAGATGCATGAAGAGAGGATGCAGCAGAGTCAGATTCAAATTTTTATGTGCTATGAACACTACATCCCCAATGTGAATTTTGAATGTCAGCTACATTGATGAATAGCTACATGATAAAAAAAAAATTGTGGCTACAGGAAATTTTTAAGAAGACATAAAAAATTATTATAAAATTCCTAGCTTTGGAGACTGGAAGTCAGTTGACAGTTTCCACTGAAATGAGTAATGTTTAAGGAGCCAACTTCCAGGTGAGAGATTATGAAATGAGTTGAAATGTAGAAATTCTGATGTCATAGCAAGATGTTTTAGAATCTAGTAGAATGTCACGTTAAGAGAAAGTTGGATTCAGTTTCTCTAACCATTTTCTTAATTCAAGGCAATCACATGAAAATATCATGTGATTTTCTTCACAAGAAATGTATCCAATGCAATCTTTTATCCATCTCCAGAATTAAACAAACAAACAAACAAACAAACAAACAAACAAAAAACTAAAATAAAACCTATTCTACAGTGATAGAAGCTGTGCCATTTGAAAATCATGGCAGCTACCATTTTGTTTCAAGATGAGCAACGTTAAACCAAATTGAACTTATAAACTCTTAAGGAATCTTATAAACTCTTTAGTTGGGCAAACTTAGTCAGAATCAGTGAATTCTTCTACAATATTGTTGAGAAACAACGAGGGAAGACAAAGTGAAATGGTGAGATGCTTAAGTCTAAGGGACCTTACTTCATCTGGTCAATTAAAATTGCCTTTGAAATTTACAATGTATGTAAAAGTACTACATAGGTTTTGCAATAAAAAATAAAATTAGCCCCTTAATATTCCCAACTGAAAGACCAAAAGAACCAAAAAACAAACAAACAAATAAACCCCACTACGACTATTAGAAATAAACAGTTGTCTCTATTCTGTACTGGCTGACTCACAGCACAGCTCCTTAATGAAATCAAATTATGTACATTTGGGGGCCAGTAGGGCACTTCATGTTGTAATTTGAATACTCTGAATTTCCCTAGAGAATCAGTCTGTAGGAATCTCAATATATGCTAGCGCCAACTCAAGCAAAACACATTACTGGAGGAACAAAATTTTTAGGTTATAAAAGCAAAAAGCCCTTCCTGTTAATATGTTGCCTTTCAGCAAGCAGTACCTCATAGCAGGTGACAGACTTTGTCACCTACTGTGCTAAACAGGTTTAGATCTCAGTCTTTTGTCTCTGTGGTAGGGGCTACTTCTTTTAAAATGTTGATGAAGATTTCACAGGTTTCTTTGAAAATAATTATTAAAAAAGAAATGACTCCCATGCTTTTTCCATGCGCAGCAATAAGCCTCAACTGTGACCAAGTTTTCTAAGTCAAGACTTTTGCTTTCAAAAAACATATTTTTTGGGCTGGCCGAGTTGCGTTGATTAAGAGCTGGCTTGGGATGTCAGCGGCCCTGGTTTGGATCCCACATATGAGGGCCAGTGACACTGCCCTCTACAGCTAAGATGGTGAACAACAGCTCCACCTGGAGCCGGACTGAGTGAGAGTCCCTGAGAAGGTGTAGCTGCAGCTCCTGCTGCAGTGGGCTGCCATGGGCTACAGTGAGTGGCAGGCAGCCAGCGTGAGCTGCCAAGGGCTGCTGTGAGCGGCCATCCAAGGGCTGGCGACCGATCTGCCTCACCCGGGAAGAGCGCAATGACGATACCAACATGGGTCAGTGAAGCAATGTCCTCCACAACTAGACTGAAGAACAAAAGGACAACAACTTGTCTATTCCCCTTCCCCGGTTCCAACGCTGTTCCCCTCCCCTAATTCCCCAATTTAAAAAAAAGGAAATGTTTAAAAAACAAACAAACATTTGTTGAAATGCATTTAGAAACATTAATTGGAGAAGGCTATAGGCAAATTACTCCATTGGCTTGAAAACAATCCCAAAATAATAAAATATATAATAATTCTGATTTTCCCCCTTTAATATCACCACAATCTGAGAGATCCTTTGAGCCTTTGCACCAAAAATGAGTTGGACCTTTAATGACAGTTAATTACAGGAAATCAAAGGAACGTTTTGAGAAATAAAGAAATATAATCAGGTATAATAGACATACATTTGGCATTATTTAAGTAAGCTGTATTTTTCTTGACTGTTCTTTTAGCATTTTGCCAGTTTATTTTGCTATAGATGTTTTGTTTCATAAGTTGATAAATTACATCATTTTCATAGACTAAAACTTTTTTTAAGTAGGGCAAACAATTATAAAAACATTCAAAGTTTAACAAAGATGATCGATAGGTCACATGTTATCTTCCTTCTTGAAAAATAAATATATCAAACAGAAATAAAAGAAAGTCCAATACAAAAAAAAAGTACATTTTTCACTAAAAACAAAAACTTATGATACTAATTATCATTGCAGGAAACGAGTTTTGGTAGCATTTTACTGAGAAAAGGACTCACATCTTCCCCTCCTTTTCCACCCCTCCCACACAAACACACATACATGCAGACACACAGGGAGTTCTTTTCATGAACATACGATGTGGTAAAGAGAAAGATCTCTAAAGTCATTTCCCATGAAAAATAAAATTCCCACTTTTAGTTCCCTCCTTGCAGCTAAGGCATTATAAGCTCCAGAATGCCCCTGCAAAAAGACAAATAGCAGGGTAAAACATTTCACTCACCATTACCAACTCTTTCAAAATGTGGTGCTGCCATTTTTTCACTCTGTGGAACTGAGATGTTTCCTTAAATGTTCTAAATCTCAATCCTTTCATTGGTGAAAAAAATGTATGTTTACACAATACATGTTTCATGTACTTGTTATGGAGATGATATAAAATGATATCTGTTAAGGGCTCACTTTGCTTCATGTCTCATAGATTGTGGAAGGTAATCAACAGTAGCTTCTACTGCTATGATTATTATTTATTATTACTATTCCTATTAGCTAATGTGCAAGGAGTGTGACCTATGTTGGCTCAGTCAGGTAGTCAGGAGGTGAAGAGAAATGCACAGCTGGAAGCAGTGGAAGGTGGGCAGTTTGAAGGCCCTGGGTCCCATGCTACAGCAGGGAGCAGAACGTCCGAGATAAACACCAACTCCATGACCAGTCTGCCTAGGCCAGGCTTAACTACTCACTCATTTGCTACTGCCATAGGTTCCAAAATTTCCAGATTGGTGGGTAGATGTGTGTCTATTCAGATTGTTATAACAAAAATACCATAGATTGGGTGGCTTATAAGCAACAGCAATTTATTTTTCACAGTTCTGGAGGCTAGGAAGTCCAAGATCAAGGTGGTGGAAGATTCGATGTTTGGTGAGACCCTGCTTCCTGGTTCATAGCCAGCCTTCTTCTATCTGTGTCTTCAAATGGTAGAAGGTGCAAGGGAAATTTCTGGGGTCTCTTTTATAAGGGTACTAATTTCATTCGTGATGACTCCACCCTCACAACATAAATACCTCCCAAAGGTCCAACCTCTTAATACCATCACCTTGAGAGTTAGGTTGAAGAATATGAATTCTGAGGGGACATAAACATTAGTCTATAGCAGTGAGGTTAGTATAATGAGACCTGTGCAAACACAGGGCATTTGGATAATTTCAACTCCTTTGGTCATTTCCCATAAGATATTAAAGTTGTACTCTTTCATGCAGGGTGCTGGTGAATCATACTTTTCCCGTTAAATTATCGCTTGCCTTTTTAATCTTTTAGCTCTTGTTGGGAAAAAGAGTTGAGGGGACAGAAATGAATAAAGGTAAAGGTAAAAGGGAATATGGATAACAAGGATAACTTTTAGACCCAAATGTAGTATGGTTAGTGTTCACTTCTCTGAGATTCACTCAGTGAGTTGTTTGCTCACATACTCATGCTTGGTGCTCAGCCCCGTGCTTCTGCACTGCAGAAATGCCAACCTTCGTCTGGCTGAAATGCATATGGTGCACTTTTGAACTCTACCCTTAAAGTCTCTTTGCCTGTAATTGAGGAACTAAGCAACAACTTCCTAAGCTTCCAGTTTCTGGACTTGAGTGAGCATTTCTTCAGAGACAGTATTCCAAATTTTGATGATTGTTATACAATCTGTCAATCAGTGTGAAAAAGGCAACAGCCAAACAAAATCAAACAAGGTCCCTTATTGCAAGACTTCTCAGAGCCTTTAATGTGCTAATGCAAAACATAAATTCCCCAGAGAGGCATTTCCTTGATCATCCAACACTTTTTTTCACAGAGCATTTCATGGGATTAATGACCTCCTAAACCCTTGGGAAAATGCTTGGGGAAGCCCCAAGGTGATTTTCCATCTTGATTTTGTCTTTTTGTCTTACCTTATTAAGTTTGGTAACCCAGTCCATATTATTTACTTACAGGAGGAATTTAGAAACCCTGTAAGTATTCTTAGTAATGCTAGTATAATGTTTGGGACACAGAGCTCTGGGTCTTTCACTGAAGCCACAAGTCCTCAAGAGATATAGACAGATGGGCAACTCATGCAAAATCATTCTCTTGACTTTTATGAAAAAGCTTTCTGCTCAAACTCCATTATAGACTCTTAAGGATAGGGTTGTATGAAAGTCAGGGTGATTGGTTCTGTCCCTGAACATATTCTCCACAAGTGGCAACTTTTCAGATTCTTTGGGAAGGTCAACACAGGTGGGTGCCTCTTTTGTGTGCTCCTTCCCATCCCTCGCCCACACAGCAGAACCAACGCATCTAGAGTTGGCTGGCATGCGTGGGCTAAGAGAAAGGTAGTTGTTTCGCCTAGACTGCAGGCAAATGTGTCAAAGAATCAAATGAATATATGTCCTGATAAATCAGGGAGCATGGTCCCCAGAAGCAAGCAATTTCTCTGAAGTCTCTGCATGCTGTACAAGGGTTGGTTTTGCCTGCAATCCTCTGTACTTCTTCAGTTATCAGAATGTGTTTTATTTTCCTTTTTGACACTTCCGTATTTTGGAGGTATGTCAGAGTAAAGGCGCAGATGCTTTAACCCCAGTGGAAAGCAGGTTACTTTAGCCTAGTAGATGTCCTCTCTCCTGTGGATAAAAATCTGTGTTAGAGGGCAACATGGGACACGAGAGTGGGAAGTTCTCACTCCCCTTTGGAAATTGTAGATGTCAAGTGTCATAAGCCTGGAACAAATACCATCATTGCCATCAGAGAAGAGGTGGCCTTCCTGCAAACACAGGGGAAAACAGATTGGGAAGATGGAAAATTAGATTCCTGATAACAATGTTAGCCCCTTTGGATCCAGCCATGCCCCTGAAATATAGACTTTCAAAGTTTCAAATTATAAGAACAGTATACCTTTTCTCCTTAAGCTGATTTAAGTTGGTTTTCTAAAGCTGCAATAAAAAAGTAGCTAAATAATCCACTCCTATTCTTAAAAATTCATGTAAAATTTGCATTCTCCTTTATAATACATCTATGTTTATTTCAAAAGAAAAATATGTTAAATTATTTACCTTTGAGTAAAGTTGACTTTCCAAGATGTGCCATGTTTTTACAGTGTCTTCCCACCCCCTGCCTCGTGGCTAAGGGCCCCAGTTTTGAGTTACATAGTTGTGGAATAACAATGAAATAGTGCCTTTCAATCTTAGTCCTTTCAATCTTACTATCTAGAAGGCAAGGAAAGGAAAAGTTAAGTAAAAGAAGATGGAGAAGAATTACACCCTAGGGAGACCTACACATTGGCTCTGACCTCCTTTGCCTGGAGCCCCACTGACTGCAATAGAGCTGAAGTTTATTGAGAACTTACTATGTGCCACATGCTTTATATATATGATCTTAGTCCTTATAACAGCATTTGAGCTGGATATTATTATTATCTTTAGTGTATAGATGAAAAAAATTGAGATTCACTCAGGTTTTAAAATGTTTTGCAAAAATACACACTAATAAGAAGACCTTTGAGAAGGTCCAAGATGGTGGTTTAGGTAAATGCTATACCTGCTGCCTCCCAGGATTACATTAAAATTACAACTAAATTGAACAATTAACCTCAAGAATCATCTGATGACCATTGGAACAGAACTCCTATAACTAAGGATATAAAGACGAAGTCACATCGAGACTTGTAGGAGGGGTGGAGATGCAAAATGCGCTGACCCCAAACCCACAGTAGTGGTTGAACAAAGAGACACCTCAGTGGCAGAAATACCCTCTGAAGAGGAGATCTCTTCAGCCCCACTCCAGACTCCCAAGTCCAGGGGGCCTGTCCCAAGAAGATTCCCCACAACATCTGGCAATGAAAGTCAGTGAGAACCCTGTCTGCCCATCCCAGTGAGATGGAAGGTGGCTGGAAACCCAGACCTCCTCTTAAAGGGCCCACACACAGAAGGCTTGCAAACACCTGGTCTCTGGTGAAGGGACAGCAACTTGAGAGGCACCAGACACATATGGAGAAAGACTGAATTGTGTGGCTTCAGATGAGGGAGGGAGGGAAAACAGCCATTGTCCCTGTGTGGAGCTCACCTCACATGTAGCCTACAGGAGTGCATCATCTTTTCTATGTTAAGCCCTCCCCCAAAGTGCTAAATCTAAGACTGCATTTATCTGGTAAGATCCATGTGTGGTCACCACCTTGGTGATGCCCTGGGTCTCCTCCCCACCCTGCTAGTGCTGCATTGTGGGAAGCACTCTTGGCCCTTGGGTGGCCAGCCCTGATCCACAAACTGTGGAAACCTTTTCCAGCAGAAGACAGCCTCCAGCAGCCTGGAGATTGTTTTGGTGGAGGCAGTCAACCACAACTTGCACTGCAGCCTCTCTTGGGCAGCCCTCAGGAATCTGTGGGTCCAAGGTGTTTGATGGCTGACCACAGTGTTCTCAGGGCATTTTATGAAGTGGTTACAGTCCGGCCACTGGCCCAAGAACTGAATCTGCATTAACTTTGTAAAAACCACTGATCATGCCATTTGACTCCTTGGCACCCTGCCATACACAGCTAGTGCTGCATCACCAAAGGCACTCTCAACACCAAGTCAAATACCCCAGCCCACAAATCTAATGAGGCTCTTTCAGCAGCTGGAAAGCTGGGAAGCTGATGGGAAGCTGGCAGGTGGCAACAGGTCTAGGGGGCCCTGGGCCTTTTGCTAAGCTGCTTCAGGCCCAATACTGGTGGCAGCTGGCCTTGGTTTACAGGAAGACCACCCTCACATGTCTCCAGGCCAGCCACAGGCAAGGTTGAAATAAGCCTACATGGGAGATCCTCCCAAGAGACACAAGAAACAACACACCCAGAGGCCAGCTTCAGGCCACACCAGAACACTACCTGGTTAGCCACACACCAAAAGAGTGGTTTCAACAGGCACAAGAACCTTCTGCAGTGAATACCCTTTGAGAGGTAAATCCCCACACAGCAGCTCATACACTATGAGCACAGCCAATCCTCACAGCCAGTGAGCCTGAGAGTCAATCCCACTCACTGATGTGCCAAAAGCAATCAAGGCTCAACTACAACAGGAGGACACACACAACCCACACAAGAGACATGCCTGGAACACAGGTGATAAGGGAGAATGCACCACTGGATCACACGAGACACATACTACATAAAGCCATCAAGCAAAGACTGAGGCATAGTAGACCTACCTAATGCATAGACATAAACACAGAGAGGCATCCAGAATGAGGAAACAAAGAAACATGTACCAAATAAAAGAATCGGAGAAACTTCTAGAAAAAAAAGAACTAAATGAGATGGAGGTAACTAACCCACCAGAGACAGAGTTTAAAACACGGGTTATCAGAATGCTCACAGAACTTAGTGAGGACCTCAAAAAAAAAAAAAAAAAAAAAGATAGTAAACATAAAGAAGCACATAGAAACCATAAAAAGAAACAGTCAGAAGTGAAGAATACAATAACTGAAATGAAGAATACACTAGAAGGAATCATCGGCAGATCAGATGAAGCAGAATATTGAATCAATGATTTTGAAGACAATGTAGCATAAAACACCCAGTAACTATAAAAATGGAACAATAAAAAGAAAAGAGAATAATAATTTTTAAAAAGAAGATAGTTTAAGGGACCTGTGGGACCCCATCAAGCATAACAACATTTGTATCATAGGGGTACCATAAGGAGAAGACAGGGAGCAAAGGATAAAGAACCTATTTGAAGAAATAATGAACCTTGTGAAAGAAACAGATATACAAAGCCAGGGAGTACAGAATCCCAAACAAGATGAACCCAAACAGGCCCACAACAAGAAACATTATAATTAAAATGGCAAAGGTGAAAGCAGCAATAGAAAGACAACTAGTTAACTACAAGGAAGCTCCTATAAGACAATCAGCTGATTTCTCAACAGCAACTTTGTAGACCATAGGGGAGTGGCAGAAAATATTCAAAGTGATGGAAAACAAGGTCCTACAACCAAGGGTACTCTACCCAGCAAGGCTACCATTTAAAATTAAAAGAGAGATAAAGAACTTCCTAGACAAGAAAAAGCTAAAGGAACTCATTACCACCAAGCCTTGAACTTCTTTAAGACGAAGGATTAAAACAAACAAATAAAAGAAGATAAAAAAATATGAATAATAACATGGCAATAAGTATGTGCCTAGCAATAATCATTTAATATAAATGGATTAAATATTTCATTCAAAAGATATAGGATAACTGAATGAATAAGAATAAGAAAACAATATTCAAGCACATGCTGTCTACAAGAGAACCACCTCAGACTGAAAGACATAGATAGACTGAAAGTAAACAGATGGAAAAAGATATTTCACACAAATGGAAATGAGAAAAAAAAGCTGGAGTAGCAATACTTACATCAGACAAAATAGACTTGAAAATGAATACTATAAAAAGAGACAAAGGAGGACATCACATGATAAAGAGATCACTCCAACAAGAGGACATAACCCTGGAAAACATGCACCCAACATAGGAACACCTAAATATATACAACAAATATTGACCAACATAAAGGAAGAGATAGATAGTAACACAATCACATTAGGGGACTTCAACACACAATGACATGAATAGACAAGTCTTCGAGTAAACACAGAAATAATGGCTTTAAATGACACAGTAGACGAGATGATTTTAATTGATATTTTTAGAGCATTTCACCCCAAAGCAGCAGAATATACGTTCCTTTCAAGTGCACATGGAACATTTTCCAAGATAGACCACATGTTAGGCCACAAAATAAGTCAATAAATTTAACCCTCCATTGGGTGCAACTGATCTCACACATTCATCGCACACAAATTTTCAAATATTTAACACTTAAGTATCATGATTCATCTCTTCCGTATCTTCTGCCTCTACTCTAACCTATCACCAGTAGTGTTTGTGACTTAGTACAGTAAAAACGTATTTCATAGCTGCATCTTTAACTCACAGATTTGTTGTGCCTATTTGAGATACTTTTTACAATTTCTCAACAAATTTTTTTGTATAGTATTATCCTTTCAGACATTCCAGAAAGGGATTGTAAGTATAGTTTTATTATTGAAACTTAGTAATTAGGTATTTTATTTTCTAATTAATCTGAGAGATTCATTACGCTGTTCAGGGTAATATTTTTCCTTTGTAGGTTTTACTTTCTAAAATGGCTCAAACTCAAAGATTTTATAATCCAGATGACCCAAAAGATGCTGAGATATTACTACAGATGTTGATGGAGTCTGATAATGATGAAAATGAACCTGAATTTGAAGACGAAAGTGACACAGATGGTGAAGATCAAGTTGAAGAAGGAGACCAAAATTCTGACACTGAGCAAGAAATTTCTCCTTCAAGAAAGTAGTAACAAAGAAATAGATGAATATTTTATTGGAAAAGATAAAATAACCAAAAGAAGAAAAACTAAATTGTCACAACGTGTAAAAACAGACCACAAAATATTTTAGTGTGTTCGCAGGGTGTCATAGGATCTGCAAAATAGGCCAAAACTAATCTTGAATGTTGAAAATGTTTCATAAATAAGGAAATATTGGACATCATTGTTCAGCATACAAATGAGTATAGTGTAAAAATTCGGTCACAATACTCTCATGAGAGAAATACAAAATGTACAGACAATGTCGAAATGAAAGCATTTATAGGGCCACTATATCTGTCAGGTGTACTGCACAGTAATAGGCAAAGATTATATTGAATTTATGTAATAAACATATATTGTTTTTACTTTGTGGAAAATTAAAATTTCATTCTGAATAAATAATAAACATGCTTACATGTTATTTTCATTCATTTTTAATGTAAATAAATAAATGTCATACACGCATCTGGTAGATGCATTGAGCCCGAACTTGTGCCTTTTCCATTGTGCCCGATGGAAGGTTAAGAAAGTTGAAATCATACCAAGAGTCTTCTCTGACCACAGTGGTATGAAAGTAGAAATCAATAACAAGAAAAAAAAGTGAAAAACACACAAACACATTGAGTCTAAATAACATGCTATTAAATAATGAATGTGTCAATAATGAGATAAAAGAAGAAATCAAAAGATACCTTGAGAGTAACAAAAATGAAAACAAAATGACCCAAAATCTATGTGACACAGTGAAAACAGTCCTAAGAGGAAAATTCATAGCAATGCAGGCCTACCTAAACAAACAAAAAACAGAAATCTCAAATAGTCTAATCTACACCCAAGGGAACTAGAAAAAGAATAGCAAAGAAAGCCCAAAGTGAGTAAAGGAAGAAAATAATAAAGATCAGAGCAAAAATAAAAGAAATAGAGCCTTAAAAAAAACAATATAACAGATCAATGAAACCAAGAGCTGTGTTTTTAAAGAGATAAACAAAATTGACAATTCCATAACCAGAAAAAAAGGGAGAGGACCCAAATAAATAAAATAAAAAATGAAAGAAAAGAAGTGACAACTGACACTATAGAAATATAAATAAATAAATAAATAAATAAATAAATAAATAAATAAATAAATAAATAAATAAAAGAATACTACAAGCAACCATATGCCAACTAATTGGATGACCTGGGAGAAATGGATAAATTCCTAGAAACATAATCTTCCAAGGCTGAATCAAGAAGAACTAGAAAATCTGAACTGACCAATTACTACTAATGAAATCAAATCAATAACCAACAAGCTCCAGACAAACAAAAGTCCTGGACTAGATGGCTTCACAGGTGAATTTTACCAAACATTCAAAAAAGAATTAACATCTATTCTTTTCAAACTATTCCAAAAAATGCAGGAAGGAAGTCTCCCAAGCTTATTTAATGAGGTCACCATTATCCTGATTCCAAAACCAGACAAAGCCATTACAACAAAAGAAAACCATAAACTGATATCTCTGATGAACACAGACACCAATATCCTCAACAAAATATTAGCACACCGTATTCAGCAATACATTAAAAAGATCATATACCATGATTAAGTGGGATTAATTCTTGGTATGCAAGTTTGGTTCAATATCTGTAAATCAATTAATGTGATACACCACATAAACAAAATGAAAAATAAAAATCACATGGCCATATTAATAGATGCAGAAAAAGCATTTGACAAAATCTAGCATCCATTTATGATAAAAAAAAACTCTGAGCAAGTGGGAATAGAACATATCTCATCATAATAAAGGTCATATATGACAAACTCACAGCTAACATCATACTCAATGGGGAAACCTAAAACTATTCCCCTTAAGATCAAGAACAAGATAAGAATGTCCACTTTCACCACTTTTTAAATTTTATCTGAGCCATCCTGTCACCTGTTGGCAGCTCAGTGGCAGCTCAGCTCGGGCTGGGCATCGAACTGCTGTTGCTCAGAGCTCAGCTCGCACTCTTAAGCGAGCTCTTAACCAACTGAGCCACTTGATCGGCCTCAACCTTCACCACTTTATTCAACATAGTAACTGGATGTTCCAGCCACAGCAATCAGACAAGAAAAAGAAATAAAAGCTAATCCAAATTGGAAAGGAAGAGGTAAAATTGTCATTATTTGCAGATGACATGATAATATATATATATATATATATATATATATATATATATACACACACACATATATATATCCCCAAAGATTTCACCAAAAAACTATTAGAGCTAATAAATGAATTTAATTACAGGATTCAACTAAACTTATTTAGAAATCAGTTGCATTTTTCTACACCAATAATGAATTATCAGAAATAGAAATTAAGAAAACTATCCCATTTCCAATTTCATCAAAAAATGAAACACTTAGGAATAAATTTAACCAAGGAGATAAAAGACTTGTACTCATTAAATTATAAGACATTGAAAAGAGAAACTAAAGAAGATACAAATAAATGGAAACATATACCATGCTCATGAATAGGAAGAATTAATGTAGTTAAAATGTCCATACTAAGCAATCTATAGATTCAATGCAATCTCTACCAAAATACCAATGGTATTTTTCACAGAACTAGAACAAATCATCATAAAATGTATATGGAACCATAAAAGACCCCAAATAGCCATGGCAATTCTGAGAAAGAAGAACAAAGCTGGAGGTATCATACAACCTGATATCAAACTATACTACAAGACTATAGAAATCTAAACAGCATGGTATTTGCATAAAAAGAGACACATAAATCAACAGAACAGAATAGAAAGCCCAGAAATAAATATATGCCATTTAATTTATAACAAAGGAAGCAAGAATATACATTGGGGTGAAGACAGTCTTTTTATTGAAGTGGTGCTGGGAAAACCAGACAGATACATGCAAAAAAAAAAAAATGAAACTGGATCACTTTCTTACTCCATATAAAAGAATAAAGTCAAAATGCTTTAAAGATTTAAATGTAAGACCTGAAACCATACAATTTCTAAAAGAAAATAAAGGAAGTAAACTCTGAGACATCACTCTTAGCAAAATTTTAATGATATATCTCCTCAGGCAAGGGAAATAAAAGAAAAAATAAACAAATAGGACTACATCAAACTAAAGACTTTTTGCACAGCAAAAGAAACCATCAACAAATTGAAAAGACATTCTACTGAATGGGAGAAGATATTTGCCAATGATACATCTGATAAGGGGTTAATACACAAAATTTATTTAAAAAACTCATACAACTCAACACCAAAAAACACAAACAATCCAATTCAAAATAACCGTTAGAGAAATGCAAATCAAAACCACAGTGAGATATCACCCTCACACCTGTCAGAATGGCTATCATAAATAAATCAACAAACAACAATGGTGGTGAGGATATGGAGAAAAGAGAATGGTTGTGCACTGTTGGTGAGATTGCAAATTGATGCAGCCACTATAGAAAACAGTTTGGAATTTTCTCAAAAAATTAAAACTTAGAAATATCTTATGACCCAGGAATTCCACTCCTGGATATTTATCCAAAGATCCAAAACACTAATTTGTAAAGATATATGCACCCCTATGCTTACTGCAGCACTATTCACAATAGCCAAGATATGGAAAAAACTCAAATGCCCATCAATAGATTGGATAAAAAAATTGTAGTACATTCATACAATGGAATATTACTTGGCCATGAAAAGAATGAAATTTTACCATTTGCAAAAACCATGGATGGACCTAAGGGCTGTTTTGCTAAGTGAAATAAGTAAGACTGAGAAAGACAAATACCATATGATCTCACTTATATGTGGACTCTAAAAAACAGAATAAATTAATAAGCAAAACAGAAATAGGCTCATTTGTACAGAGAACAAATTCACAGTTATTAGATGGGAGGAGGGGTGGGGAACTGGGTGAGAAAGGGGAAGGGATTAGAAAGTATAAATTGGTAGTTACAAAATAGTCATGCGGATGTGAAATACAGTATGGGAATACAGTCAGTAATATTGTAAAAACTATGTATAATGTCAGATGGGTACTAGGCTTATCAGGGGATCAGTTCATAAATTATATAAATGCCTAACTGCTAAGCTATACACCTGAAACTAATATAAAATAATATTGAATGTCAACTATAATTTTAAAAATATATAGTCATGGGATGTAAAGTACAGCATAGAGAATATAGTCAATGGCATTGTAATAGTTATGTAGGATATCAGATGGGTAGTGGACTTGTTGGGTGTGTAAATGTTTACTCACTATATTGCTTCATATACCTGAAACTAATAAAAATCAAGATTACAAAATAATAAGAGAGACAGAATCAAAACCTAGACAACTAATCATCATCATCATCATCATCATCATCATCATCATCATCATCACATTTACTATGTTCCAGGCACTGTTTCACATAAATTCCTCATCAGATAGATCCTATTATCCTTTACTCAAAATGGAGAGACCAAGGCTAACTGCTTTGCCTAAAACCTTAGAGTCAGTACATTTCAAAACCAGATTCTTTTCCAGAGTCTGCAAACTTGGCCAATATACTATCTTCTTTACTTCACCTTTTAAGGTAGGTGAAAAGGAACAACAGTGCTTTCTTCCAAGGTAGAATAAGCCCCAAGATCTTATGCCATTCCACCCACAGAAAACAAACAAACAAAAAACATAACTTCTAAGAAACCAAAGAAATCATAACTTTCCATGGAAAACTAAAAGTAAGAAGCAGAAAACTTGCCACACAAAATCCCACCTTTCTTCATACCACACTCAAAGCTGCACTTTCTAAACTGTGGCTTGATGTGACTGAGGCCTAATAAGGTTCTTCTTGTGGGAAGAGTGGAAAGGTATATTAGCTTCCTATTGCTGCTGTAACAAATTACAGCAGACTTAGTGACTTAAAACAACACACTGATAGTTCTGAAGGTCAGACATCTAAACTAGGTCAGGAAGGCTGTATTCCTTCTGGAGACTCCAGGGGAGAATCCATTTCCTTAACACTTCAGCTTCTAAAGGCTGCCTACATTCCTTGGCTTGTGGCCTCTTCCTCTATCTTCAAAGCCAATGCTCTGGTATCTGCAAATCTCTCTTTGATTCTGACTCTCCTGCCCTCTCTCTTTCACTTGTAAGGACCAAGGACTCTTGTGATTACATTGGGCCCATCTGGAAATCCAAGGTACCATCTCAAGATCCTTAATTTAATGACATTTGCAAAGTACCTTTTGCCATATAAGGCAACATATTCACAGATTCCAGAGATTAGGACATGGACATCTTTGAGGAGCCATTATTCTGCCTACCACAGTAGGCAAAGGAGGATTTAGCTTCCCAAGAGACCAACAGATACTGCTTTTAGAAAATAATTACAAACTTCATGATTGCAATGTTGAGTGGCATCTTTCTACTCCAGCTCAGGATCTCAGGGTAGAACCCACAGGCCCTCCTGCTCTGTCTGGGAAGGACCTCAGGTGAAGCAGTGGAGACAGTTCACACAATTGTCCCTATCTCTTCTGGTCCAGAGGTCTTATTGCCTTTGAACCCAGAGCACTGCCATTTGTCTTGCCAGAATATAGTCACCTGCGAGAATTAACTTCATCGGCGACTGCCGTAAGTTTTCAGAGGTCTCTCTTTTAATAATTGTGTTTTAAAACATAATAGGTATAGTTATTATTTCCTTGTTTAGGTCTGAGATGACTGTGATTTTTCATTCTTCATAATAGCAAGTGATTTATTTGTTTTATAGCTTGCTTTCTTGCATTCCCTCCCAGCTCATGTTTGAATGGGCATTATCAGATTTTCCCAATCTTTGTTTTCTTCGCTATTAGAGAAATGGGAACCAAAATACCCACAGTTTCTTTTCCCCACACACTTCTTAACCAATTGACTTCACTTTTACAAAAAAAGAAAAGTTAAATGTATGTTCATTTCAGTCTGGCATGCTATTCTGAGATCTCGTCTCTCCCTCAAATTTCAGATTAAATGAAGGAAGTCATGAGTAAAAGTAGACTTTTGTTAAGATTACAGGCAAATTATATATACTCTGAATGACTAATACAAAAAAAAATTTTAAAAAACCTCCCTCCACCTACATATTGAGGCTGGGGTAAAAAGGGGCCCTAAATTTAAGAATGCCATTGGTCAGACCCTCACTATAGGTACTTTCAAAGCTTTGGCCAGGCCCGGCCGAGTGGTGCATTGGTTAAGAGCTGCCTTGGGAACACCAGCGGCTCCAGTTTGGATCCCACATCTGAGGGCCAGTGACACTGACCTCTACAACTAACAACAGCTCCACCTGGAGCTTGGCTGCAAGCCCCGGCAATGGTGTAGGCTATAGCCCCTGCTGCAGTGGGCTGCCATAGGCTACAGTGAGTGGCCAGCAGCCAGCATGAGCAGCCGGCAGCCAGCATGATCTGCCAATAGCCGCAGTGAGCGACCATCCAGAGGCCAGCGACCGATCTGCCTCATCCAGGAAGAGCACAATGACGATACCAACATGGGCCAGTGAAGCAATGTCCTCCGCAACTAGACTGAAGATAAAAAATACAGCAACTTGTCTGTTCTTCCCCGATTCCCCAACGCTGTTCCCCTCCCCCAATTCCCCAATAAAATCTTTTTTTAAAAAAAAAAAAAAGCTTTGGCCAGATTCTTAGATATTCAAAGGGGGCCTTGAAAGGCGTTTAGAAGGTAGAGTGAGGGAGAAGTAGGTTGCTGTGGCTGAGAACATGGAAAACTTTTTCTTTTCTATCTTCTTAGAAAGTAGTCATAGACAATAAATAAACAAATGATGTAATGTGTTCCAACAAACTATACAAAAATAGATAACAGGCCAGATTTGGCCCATGGGCCATAGTTTGCTAACCTTTGGTTTAATTCTTTAAGTCAATAAACTCAACACCACCCTTGACATGTTTTGCCTTTTTCACTTGAGCTAAATTAAGTTAAGATACTAATTTAAATCGTATTTGAATAAAATTAATTTCCTTTGTATTTTATTGTATGCAATCAGAAACATTAATCTGAGGAGTCTTCAGCACAGAGCCAAAGAATCTGACATACAAAAAAGATTAAGTACCCTTGAATAACACCCCAAAGTATAAAAGCCAGTACATTATATTATACATACCTCTCAGGAACCAATTATTCTTGAGAGATTTTATATGATGAAATTGTGAATAGGTTATTAAAAGGAACTTGGGATGTTTAATATAAACCATAAGACATGAGAATGACACCAGTGAGAACAGTATTCATCCTTCCCTATTACTCTGGTGATAGCACCAATAGACAATAGAATAGGATGGCCCTGAACTGACCCCACACCCCCAATGGTGTTTCTTATGTTATGATTTTATTCCCTTTGAGATATGGGAGCAGAAAATCACATGACCTTTGTTAAGCATTGAGTCTTGGGTTTGAATCCCTCTTCCATCTTTTTGTAGCTGTGGGTGCCTGGACCACCTACTTCATCTCTGTGAGTCTCAGTTTCCATTTTTTTCAAAATTTAAAGAGTTCATTAATATAACAAAAGAGAAAATACAATGAGAGAAGGGAAGGCACCCCATCAACAACCTTCTCTTACTTCTCCATTTGCTGTGGTTATTGGTTTCCTTTGGACAGCAAAAACAGGAGGTTGAAGCATTCTACAAATGTGTAAAAATACAGCTGCTCATTAAGCATTTCAGGTTTTTACTAAGGAAACTGGTAAGTCTTATATTTTGTAATTGGTGCATTTTTTTTTTTGCCTACTGACACTTGTCTGTTTTTATCTTAGTCGTTTAACTGAGTTTCACGATTAGCACAGGCAAGGCTTCAAGGATTTAAATAATTTGTGTGGTTTCTGCTTTTAGGAATGTTTGATTATTTATTAAAATTGATAAAATCAGCTTTGTCAACTAGTTATTAAAACTATAATTCTTGGGCCAGGAGAGTGGCGCGTTGGTTAAGAGTTGGCTTGGGATGCCAGTTCTGAGCATCAGGGCCCTTGTTTGGATCCCACATTAGGGCCAGTGATGCTGTGCCCTATACAGTTAAGATGGTAAACAACAGCTCGACCTGGAGCTGGGCTGCCATGAGTTACCGGAGATGGCGTAGGCTGCAGTGAAGTTGCAGTGGGCTGCCGTAAGCTACATGAGTGGCCGGCAGCCGGCATAAGCTGCCAAGAGCCGCCGTGAGTGGCTGTCCAGTGGCTAGTGACTGATCTGTCTCACATGGGAAGAGTGCAATGATAATACCAACATGGGCCAGTGAAGTGATGTCCTCCACAACTAGACTGAAGGACAAAAGGAGAGCAACTTGTCTGTCTGTTCCCCTTTCCGGATTCCCCAATGCTGTTCTCCTCCCCCAATTCCCCAATAAAATCTTTAAAAAACAAACAAACAAAAAACACTATAATTCTTTTATTGGCTAATAGGAGGAGGGCTGAAGCATATGAAAACTAAAACATTAAATGAATTCTTGATTATAAAGCAAGCTTCTAGAGGTGGCCTACATACTTTGCATTAACTGCAGCCTGTTTGGAACAAGCCTGTTCTATCTTTAGTCAATAAGGAAAGGACCAAGCGGGTAAGTATATGTGAGCCTCATGTTCTAATTTATGTTTTAAAATAAATACAGCTTGAAAGAAGCAATGTGTTCTGGTCTTCAGGAAAGAAATATGAAATACTTGCTGAAGAAGAGTGGTAAAGAGTGTCCAAAGATGGCTTTCATAAATTTCTTCCCACCCCACACATGCATGTTACTCCAACCATCAAGAGTAGATTTAATTTCCCCTTCCCTGAATCTGGGCCTGTCTTGTGATCTGCTTTGACCAGTGGAATATAGTGGAAGTGATACTCTGCCAGCTTCGTTCAAGGTCTTCAAGAGTCAGTGGAATTGTAACAGCTATATACAATACAATGTCAGAGGAGTAGTAGACTGGGGGAGGAGGGTTATCACTTTGTGAGGGATGTAAATGTCTAACTATTACATTGTTCTGTACACCTGAAACTAAAAAAAAAAAAAAAAAAAAAAGAAAAGGAAAGAAAAAAAAAATCATTTAAGTGTAGGAAGCCAGATGCCAAGCCCTAAAGAAGCTTAGGCCAGAATACTAAATGATGAGAGAGAAGGGACTCATGGAGAAGCACAGAGATGTAATGCCAGACAAACAAGTAACATCTTATTGGACCTTCTAGCCCAGTTCACCCCTTATGGAAAAAAAAAGCTGTCCAGATGAGTTCTACCAGGATTCCTGATACAAATATTGTTAAAGTCAATAAATCATAACTGTTTTAAACCACTAGGTTTTGGTATGCCTTGTATCTCCAAAATAGATAACTTAAATGGAAGGAGGGATAAGGGAATGAATACAACGTTTCATATAAGTGTTGAAAATGAAATATCTGATTGCATGAGTGAGCTTCTATTGACTTAGTATTATCTCTTCCCTTCAAAGCAATTTCAAAAGAGCTTCTCTTCTGAAACATTGTAGGGAAATGAGAGAAATGCCCAAAGTGTCACACAGTTGAGGAAAAGAAATTGGTCTAGGAGTTTGTCATATGAAATCAGAGTGATTGTCAAGAATGGTTTAAAAGTCTGGTGGCATTAATTTGTACTTGTCCATATAAAGAGTTAATCTACTAGCCATAGGCACTCTTAGGTCCCTATGTCTTTGTGTGTGCATGGACACATCTGCACAATAAACAGTTAAGTTACCTATAACATATATTGTACTTTTACCTTAGTTATGTGAAAAATTTAACCTCTCCTCACCTCCTGAAAAAAGAAAAAGGTGTTCTTAACTTTGTAAGATCAAGTACCTAAGAGATGAAAACGAATTGGTAGCAAATATATAAAATATATGAAAACTAAAGCAGTATAATACTATTATCAGCTATCAAACTGGAAAATTAAAAAAATAATAATATCCAATGAAGGCAAAATGAAGACATTTTCATTCTAAAAGGCTAAAATAACTTGTCACCAGCAGACATTCATTCATTAAAGAATATATTTAAGAGGGTTCTTTAAGTAGAAGAAAGATGATTCCAGATGAAAGAACAGAGATGCAGAAAAGAGTGAGAAGCAACAAAAATGATAAATAAGTGGAAATGTCAAAATGGATATTAAATTACAAATCAACAACACTAATGTTTTATTTGCTTTTGCAATATATAAAAGTGAAATGCACAGTGTCATATTAGTTAGTAGGGAATAAGTAGCACTAAAATGGCTAGTACTAAAGTCCTCAGATTATGTATAAAGAGCTTGAAAGTACTAATACTTGATTTTGATAAGTCAAGGGTAGATGTAATAACCATATAAATAAGAAAAGAATATGTATAAAAGTTCCAAACTCCTACAGAAAAATATGAGACAATTAAGTCTTAATTCATCCAAAATAATATAAAAAAGAGGAGATCCAAGATGGCGGAGAAGATAAACATGGTGCCTGCTTCCTTCCATGAAAAAATTAAAATTACAACTAAATTATAGAACAATCAACCTGGAGAAACATCTGAAGTCTGACTGAACAGAAGATTTATAACTAAGAATACAAAAAAGAAGCCACATCAAGACTGGCAGGAGGGGCGGAGACATAGAACTAGGCTAACCCCAAACTGCCCTGTGGTGGATGAGAACCTGGAAGGATATCTCGACCTCGGTGGTTCCTCTCATAAAAAAAGGGACCCCGTCCTCACACCTGCCTCCTCGGCCAAAAGTGCTGCTGCCAGGAAGAAGAGCCCCACAACATATGGTTGTGAGAAACAGTGGGGATTCTGACCATGCAGATGAGAAAGAAGACAGCAGGAAACCAAGACGTCCTCCTAAACAGCCCACACACACAGACTCTCTCACTCCCAGGCACTCACCTTGGGTTCCAGCGGAGGGACAGTAATTCAAGGAGTGTCTGGAGGGGGGCAGAATGAGTTGTATTGCTTTGGGTTGAGAGCTGGAAGACAGTTACCATTTCTCTGTAAGGAGGTCTTCCTTCTGTGCTGCCAGCAAGCAGGCGCCATCTTTCCTGTGTTGAGCCCTTCCCCTATGCTGAATCTGAATCTAAATCTGATTGGCCTGGTGAGCTCAGGGGCCCTGTCTTGCTGACTCACTGGGACCCCACCCCAACCAACTCCCCCAATGCTGGAGGGACTTTCACCAAGAGCAGCCAGACCCTTCTGAATTGCACTCTTCCCTGGAAAACTATCAGAGTCCGACAGGCCCCAGGCAGGCAGCAACAGGCCCCAGTATGCTCTGAGACTTGCTGAGTCACTTCAGACTCAGCACTGGCACCAAACCAGAATCTACATTGACATGGTAAACACAACTCTTTCCACTCCAGTGACTTCCTGAGACCCTGACTCATCCAAATTGCATACTATATGAGGCTTTATCAGTGGCTGAACCTTAAGGGAACTGGCAGATTGCAGCAGGCCTTGGGGTGTCCTGGCGTTTTGTGTACCTACCCTAGGCCTGATATTGGTGGCAGATGTCCTCGGTTTGCAATGTGGCCTCTTCTATGCACCTCCAAGGTCAGCACAGGCAGTGAACAACTGCGATTGCTTTGTAGCTCTGACGAAGTAGTCCCTGCGTGGTCAAGGCAATGGGTGACCTAGGCCTGCACCAGAGTCTCTCACAAGAGGTCCTAAAACCAACACACTTGGATGGTGGCTTCAGAACACAGCAGAGCACTGCCCAATTAGCCTGACAAGTAGCACAGCCAAGGGTGGTCTCAACAGGAACCAGAGCCCACTGAGGAGAATCCCACTCCATGTGATAAGTCCTCTGCACATCAGCCTTTCAGCTATGGACGTGGCCAAACCCCACAGCCAATGAGCCTGAGGGTCAAGACCATCCACTGATGTGCCAATAGCAACTATGGCTCAACTATAACAGGACAGCATAGACAAGCCACACAAGGGACACTCCTAGAGCATCCAGTGCAGGTGATCAAGGAGACTGTCACCCCACAGGGCACTTTCTACATAAGGCCACCCAGCCAAGATTGGAAGACATAGCAGACCTCCATAATACATAGAAATAAACACAGAGAGGCAGCCAAAATTAAGAAACAAAGAAATACATCCCAAATGAAAGAACAGGAGAAAGCTCCAGAAAAAGAAGTAAACAAAATGGAGGCAAGAAACCTACCAGAAACAGAGTTTGAAACAATGGTTATAAGGATGCTCAAGAAACTTAGTGAGAACTTCAACAAAGAGATGGCAAGCATGAAAACGGATATAAAAACCATAAAAAAGAACCAGTCAGAAACGAAAAGTACAATAACTGAAATGAAGAAAGCACTAGAAGGAATCACCAGCAGACTAGATGAAACAGAGGATCGAATCAGCAATTTGGAAGACAAGGTAGCACAAAACACCCAATTGGAACAGCAAAAAGAAAATAATAATAATAATAAAATGACAGTTTAAGAAACCTCTGAGACAACATCAAGTTTAATAATAATGCATCATAGGAGTACCATATGGAGAAGAGAGAAAGCAAGAGATTGAGAACCTATTTGAAGAAATAATGACTCGAAACTTTCCTAACCTAGTGAAGAAAATAGACATACAAGTCCCGCAAAAACAGAGAGTCCCAAACAAGATGAATCCAAACAGGCCCAACCAAGACACATTATATTTAAAATGGCAAAAGTGAAACACAAAGAGAATTTGAAAAGCAGCAAGGGAAAGGCATCTAGTTTGTAATTTATAAGGGAGTTCCCATAAGATTGTCAGCTGATTTCTCAACAAAAACTTTGCAGGTCAGAAGGGATTGGCACAAAATATCTAGCATGATTAAAGAGCAAGAACCTACAACCAAGATTACTCTACCCAATCAAGCTATCATTTAAAATCTAAGGACAGATAAAAGGTTTCCCAGACAAGAAAAAGCTAAAGGAGTTCATCACCACCAAACCAGTATTACAAGGAATGTTAGAGGGAATCTTTAAGATGAAAAAAAACAAACAGCAACAACAAAAACATCAAAATTATGAATAATAAAGTGGCAATAGCTACATATCTATCAACAATTACTTTCAATGTAAATGGATTAAATGCCCCAATCAAAAGACACAGGAGGGATGAATGGATAAGAAAACAAGTCTTTTACATATGCTGCCTACAAGAGACTCACTTCAGATTGGAAGACACACATAGACTGAAAGTAGAGGGATGGAAAAAGATATTTCATGAAAAAAAATAAACACAAAAAAGCTTATGTAGCAATAATTATACCAGACAAAATAGGCTTTGAAAGAAAGGCTATAACAAGAGATAAATAAGGGCCTGGTAATCCCACTTTAGGGTATTTATCGGAAGAAATACCAATGCTACTTCGAGGGGATGTGTGCATCTATATGTTCTTTGCAGCATTGTTTACAATGGCCAAGTTGTAGAGGCAGCCTGGGTGTCCGTCAATGGAAAAATGGATAAAGAGAAGGTGGTACATATATACAATAGAATATTGCTTGGTCATGGGAGGGAATGGGTTCTTGTCATCTGCAGTGGCATGGATGGACCTGGAATGTACAGTGCTGAGTGGAATGTCGGACAGAGAAAGACAGATGCAATTTGATTTTGTTTATATGTGGAATCTAAAGAACAAAATAAATAAAACAGAAACACACTCATAGATACAGAGAACATTTTGATGGTTGCCAGATGGGAGGAGTGTTGGGGATATGGGTGAAAAATGGGAATGGATTACGAAGTACAATTGGTTGTTACACAGTAATCATGGAGACCTAGGGTATAGCATAAGGAATATGAGGTCGGACAATTAAGTTTGCAAACTCATCCTAGAAAAAGTGCTACATAACTCATTGCTGAATATCACTAGAGTCACCTTCAAAGTACTCCTTCAAAGTACAATGCCAGTGCCTGGTCCACCCTTCAAAGCAATTGTGGAACTCTTTTTCTGGAATGGCCATCAGAGCTGTCATCATATTACCCTTGATGTCCTGAATGTCATCAAAATGTCTTCCTTTCAATAGTTCCTTTATCTTCAGGTAAATAAATAAGTTATTGAGGGCCAGATCAGATGAGTAGGGAGGGTGTTCCAATCCAGTAATTTGTTTCCTGGCTAAAATCCCCCTCACAGTCAGTGCCCTGTGAGCTGGTGCATTGTCGTGATGCAAGAGCCATGAATTGGCGAAAAGTTCAGGTCGTCTAACGTTTCTTTTTTTTAAACATTTTTTTTTAAACTTTATTGGGGAACAATGTGTTTTTCCCTGGATCCATCAGCTCAAGCTGTTGTCTTTTAATCTTAGTTGTGGAGGGTGCAGCTCAGCTCCAAGTCCAAATGGCAGTTTTCAATCTAGTTGCAGGGGGCATAGTCCACCATCCCATCCAGGAGTCAAACAGGCAACCTTGTTGTTAAGAGCATGTGCTCTAACCAACTGAACCACCCAGCCGCCCCTCATCTAACTTTTCCACACAGCCTTTTCAGCACTTCCAAATGTAAACTTGGTTAACTGTTTGTCCAATTGGTACAAATTCATAATGAATAATCCCTCTGATGTCAAAAAAGGTTAGCAACATTGTTGCAACAAGTTCACAAACTTAATTGTCAGACCTTGTATAATCAATAATATTGTAATAACTATGTATGGTGCAGATTGGTACTAGATTTGTTGGGGTGATAGATGGGGGCAGGGTGAAAAAGGTGAAGGGATTAAAAAGTACAAACTGATAGTTACAAAATAGCCTTGGAGACGTAAAATAAAGAACATGGAGTATAGTCAATAATATTGTAATAACAATGTATAGTGCTAGGTGGATACTAGACTAGTCAGGGGAATCACTTCTTAAATTATACAAACCACTATGCTTTACACCTGAAATTAATATAAAATGTCAACCTTAATTGAAAACTTTAAAAAGGAGAGAAAAGGTGAATGAGGGGAATAATAGGTCCAAATTTCCAGATATAAAACAAATAAGTCATAGGGATGTAATGTACAGCATGGGGAATATAGTCAATAATATTGTGATAGCATGGTATAGTGTCAGGTGGTTACTGAACTTATCATGGTGATCACTTCTTTAGATTGAATAACTATGGTGTACACCTGAAACTAATATAATATTGTATGTTAGCTATATTGTAATAAAAATCTTTAAAAAAAATAAAATAAATTAAATTAAAAAAATAATATCCACACACACACAAAAAAGAAAAACGGAACAGGCTAGACAGATAGAAGACATTCTGTAATATATAAAAAATAATATTAAATATATATGTACTAAATGCTCCATTTAAATGTCAAAGACTATTCAACTGGGTTTAAAAAAATAAAACAAAACAAAATCCACTGTAAGCTGTTTACAAGTGACAAGTCCAATGAATGGGTTAAAAGCAAAAGATTATAAAGAGAAGAAAAATTTATGCCATATAAACTAACAAAAGGAAGTTGTGAAATAACACAAAATAGGCTTTACCCCAAAATACAACTAGAGTTGAAGAGGTACAATTTAAATAATAGATACTTAACTCATCAGGAAAATCTAACAATTCTAAGTTTGTATGCACCTAACAACTTAGCTTCAAAATGTATGAAGCAAAAATTGACAGAAATATAAGAAGAAATAGACAAATCCGTAATCACAGTAGGAAAATTGAGCCTACTTTTGTCTGTTACTAACAGATCAAGTAAACAAAATCAGTAAGGTTGTAGTAGATTGGAACAGCCAACTAGCAAACCCAATTTAAAGCAAGTACAAAGAATACTGTTCAAAGGTAGAGAAGATATTCTTCAAAGGCACACATAAATGGAACCACAATTGATCATACAGTGGTCCATGAAGCAAGTTCCAGCAAATTTCAAAGGGTTAAAACCTATACAGAGCACTAGTATTAAATTAGATATGAAAAATGAGAAGTTAAGTAGAAAATCTCATATATTGGGGATTTAAGAAATATATTTAGTGGCCTTTACTTCTGGGTATAATGGAATTGCTTATTGATAACAATCCTCTTCAAATACACCTGTAAAACCTGGATAAAAAAATAGTAATGATAAGTGAATGTAATTAGACTGCTGTGGGTGAGAGAATTATTAGTGATTTGGTTGTTGGCTTTTCTTTGTGTTTATATTTATTTTCCCAGTTTTCTAAATGCAGTAATAATTACTTTATAAAATTCAACAAGAATTGCCTTTTTACTTAGAGACCATAAACAGGTATTACAAATAAAATGTGATTAATTTTTTCCATCATTTGCATCTGAATTAGTAGTTACCATAGCATAATTATTCTCTTGTGAGGGCCTTCCACACTGTTTGTACATTCTCGTATGTATCCTTTGACATACCACTTTCACATCAGGAATTTAGCCGCAAACATATTCACACGTATTTCCAAAGATGGATATACAAGAATGTAGTGTGTATATAGATGTACACCCTAAAGTAGTTGTTGATAGAACACTGGAAACAACTTCAGTGACCGCTGCTAGGGGACAGTGAAACAAGCCGTGCTACGTCAGTACAATGGAATGCCATCAAGGTGCTACCAGAGAATGAGGTAGGTCTCTATATGCTGGTATTCTGTATGTCTATGGTTAAATGTCTTGGATTATATATGGCAGAAACCAATTCAGAAGGAGTTAAGCAAAAATGAAATGAATTGGAACAATATTAGTTGGTTCCCAGAATGGCCAGGGGGCTGGCAAGCAGAAGAGAGATTGCAGCTCCAGCACACTCAACTTGAGGTCTCCCTCCATCGCCTTCTCTGGGGGTGCACAGTGCTCCCAGACTCAAGGCTTCAATTCTTGAGTCATTGATGGGGAGGAAGCTTGGGTCACATACCTAACTCTTGACAAGGGATATTATTTCCATTCTCACAAGGAGTATGCCAAATGAGACAGAGGTGTTTTCCCCAAAAATCACAATGCTACTTGAAAGGGAGAAAGAATGCTGTGAAGTTAAAAAAACAAACAAACCTCTGCATATTGTTACAGAAATAAGCAAAACACAAAGGTATATGCACAGTAACTCGTCCTTTCTGTTTTAAAGAATGACAGAATACATTACATGTATACATATAGAACATATTCTTAAAAAACACCAAAACACTTAAAATCGATGTCCCCCTTAGGCCCTCAGTTCCATGAGGGCAAGAACTGGGTCAGTCCCTGTCACTTTGTGTTTCCACACAGGAGGCACGCAACAAACAGCTGCAAAGTGAATAAAATAATGTAATTCTGAGGAAGAAAAAAAGGGAGTTCTTTTGCTGTAGTTCTTTCGCAATTTGAAAAAGGGGATAAAAAGAATTAGTAATTACGTATGTGTATTTAAATTTGAAAATTCCATATTCTAGAAAGTTTGGGAATCCTTGTTGCAAATGATCTGCCTCCCCCTCCCGTAGAAACATCTGACTGCATACTTACACACTTACACAGAGAGAGTCAAGCAGAAAAGGCCTCATTGTCCAGTGAAATGAGCCAGCTTCGGCAGGGGAAGCTCGCCCACCCCCAACCCTCACTCCTAGCCCCTGCACACACACACTGCAACTCAGCTACTCCAGGGCTCAGGAACTGTGGAAAGAGAAATAGTCAAGGGGTATTTGGTCATTATGCTGGGGCTCCAGCTCTGTCTGCATGGATAGCAAAACCATTGCTGAGTGTCTAAATAATTTGAATGATATTAGTACGGAGACCCTGAAAAGAGGGAAACAACAATAGCTTGACAGCAGGCTGACAACAGAACAGAATTCTGTGGGCTGAGATGATTGTAAAAGCAAACAATGGCGATATTGTCCTTCTGGTGTTATTGTGTAATGCTGTAATTTATGGATGAAGCAGAATTTCAAACAAAACAAACAGATTTGAACTTGTTAACTAATACAGTGAGCACAGAACATTCTGTTATGTGAAAAGAGAAAGGGGAATGTTTTATATACCCCTGCTATTTGCTAAACAGAAATGTGTTTTATATTTGGCATAAAGTTTTGCTTCCCATTGTTTTTGCTAGCTTTTTGAGAATATTCTTTTTCATTTAATCTTGAAAACAGATTAAAAAATGTGGGTATAAGGGAGATACTGAATATATATACAACTACATAACTATATAACTATATATATATAACTATATATATTATATATATGTACATATATAAACTATACAATTAAGTTAGAAGTTAAAAAAACAAAACAAAACAAAACAGTATATTTCACCAGCCAGAGAAAACTCTCTGTGAATGTTCTTTTCTTTGAAAGTGTAATGCTTCTCTAATCACAGATACTAAGGTCATGATGTGATGGCACAAACAACAGCTTCTCTATCACAACTAGTTTATGATGTTATGTAGTAAGAATTTGCTTTCAGTTACACTTATGAAAGAGGAACCACTTCTCTCTACACTATAAAAAGCAGGTCTGCATTTCAGTAAGTAGTGTTAATGATAAGTTATTACTATTTATGAAATTTTTGAATTAACCTTAGTGTACTGGACAGAGGACAAACGATATATCTCATACCTCAATACTGGGAGTGGTGCCTGTATGTTGTCAGCAATCAGTAGAACTTTGTTGAATAAGTAAATATTTGATTCTTGTATGGGCAAGGCATTGTTCTAAGCTGAGGATACATTTGTCAAAGACAAAACTAAGTCTCAGACAAAATTAACAAAGACTATTCGTAAACTTGCAATGGAGACTGCTGGCTGTCACTTTAATTTAAGTAGGAGTTCAAGGGTGTTAGAAAGGAGAGTACGTTGTGTAGAGTGAAAAAGGAAAGACTGAAAAAACACCTGATTGGCAAAGGTTCTATTATAAGGTGGGAATTTTAGAAGCCAGGAGAGCTTTCTACAGGTACATCTGGCAATTCTTGGTTGGCCGCCAAGGGGCAAGCAAGCAATTTGGAGATATTGTTGAATGAATCCGTGGGTCGAGGGTGTTCTGTGGCCAGCCGTTTCCTGGAACACATGGTATTCAATGTGTGCATTTTTTATGGTCAAAAGTTCATGGCAGTCCTTCAAGAGAAGCTGCCTACCACCTTGGTCCTATTTCTTTCTCAAAAAAGAATAACAAACACCAACCCCCCCCACCCTCCTCAAAAAAAAAATTCTGTCTCTAAATTGGCCCAAAAAAACTCCTAGAAAAATATCTAAAAATAAATAAAATAATATCTTAAATTTAAAATAAAAAAATACGATGATCACCCCCAAATCCTAAATGCAATAAAAATAAAGGAGTGATGGGCCGGCCAAGTGGCGCGGTGGCTAAGCACTGGCTTGGGAAGCCAGCGGCCCTGGTTCAGTCCCACATATGAGGGCCAGTAACACTGCCCTCAAAACAAATAAAAATAAATAAATAAATAAAGGAGTGATATAACTTCAAATGTTCATGAGAATTCATCTGATTTAAATAAACTTGCATTTTTAAGTTCAAATCTTATGTAATGAGACGTGGTCTCAGGACAAATCTTATGTTATGAGACGTGGTCTCAGGACAAGTTCAATCTTTTAGTGAAATTTGGGTGATATCAGTGCAACATTTCCCTGAAGATTCAAGAGCATGCTTTTTATAGGTGTTATTCTGTTTACTGTACAAAATAGCTACCTTAGAAAAAGCTTGTAAAGTTATTTGAAAGTTAACTTCGAGGATTCACAACCTTTCTAATGGCTTTGTCTTTATTTATTAATTTATGAAGCTGCCATCAGGGGACAGTATTAGTGACCACGGGAAATCTTAAGAAATTAAGTAGACCTTTGGCTTCATGCCCAGAAAAAATGTCAGTCCAGCGCAGAAAACCAGGCAAAAGATAAAAAAGATTCCATTATATATATAACACAATCTTCTTATAGCTTTAGTACAAGTTTCTTCTCTGCTAACAGAAGTCCCTGCAGAAGATTTAAACAATCTCAACAATTTCATTACGTGAGCGTAACTAAATCAAATAATGTAAAAGGGCCTAGAGAGTCTTCCATATGCTCAATTCCATACCCTTTCTTTCTTGGGGAAGTCAAAGAACTTGGCTCTCTGGAAACTGATTCTACTCTGATTGCCCAGAGCACAAATCTTGCTTTGTTGACATCAATGTAGCTCTCCTGAGGACACACAAAGAGAAGAAGCCATTAGAATTTCTCGTGACCCTATTCTGAGCCAAATCCAGCTTCCCTTAAATGAATGAAAATGCTTGTTATATGGCCCAAGAAGCTACTTTGTCCATTTGAAAATGAATTAGACCGTAGCTAGATGAACTACTGTAAGACCTTTCACAGTGTTCTCAGATGGATGACCCTGGCTAAGTTCCCAATTTTAACAAGTTTACCCTTAAGCAAAAACATGGCCTTTTGGCTCAGCTGTGGCCTACAATTATAATGCTTTCCTGAGTTGTAGCCAGCTGCTGGGCACAACCCCACCAGAAAACAGAGTTAGGAAAGGAGTGTGTAGTTAAGACCTTTACATGCGATTGAAATAGAAGATGTTCTTGCAGGCGAGTTTTTGTCTCAAGGAATCAATTTAGTCACCCATTTCACAGTTGGATTTAGAGAAAATTATGTCAGATTCTGGCTCTTTGCTTTTTGTCAACGGTTTCAGCATTCTTACCCTCTGCCCAAACAACTAAAACTTTCACGGAACACCCAACAAGTGTCCAAAACTGTAGATGGTGTTAATTCTTATCTTCTGTATTTTCTCTTCATTGAGAGGAGAACTGACAGCAAGGGCCATTTTCACAACGTGGATTGACCAACAAAAAACTCTGAGGAGGTAACATACACTCACAAGCTGGCTAAGAGCTCCTAGAATAAGCATCAAATATTAAACAGAAAGCCCCATCTGACAAATATGCAAATGAGACTCATCAAAAGCAAATTAAAGTGTTGACTATAAAAACACAAATCAATAATAATAATAGCAATTTTTGAATAAGCGTGTGAATGAATGAATGAGTAAAGGGCATATCCAGAAGTCTTTTGCGGGGTTGAGAGAGGAAGGGGGCCATAACAGCAAGTTATGTCTCTTCTGAGCATATTCTTTAAAACTGTTGATTTGCAACAACTTTAAAGAAATACCATGAATATAAAAGTTAAGACTCTGATGAAAAGGCAACTTTTGAAGCAGCATGAAATACACAATTGAAACTTCATAAGTCAGCCAGCAAGTCAGGTAGAAAGGTATAGAGGACTATTTTGGGTATGTGTGCATTTGCTTACCTACCAGTCGTGCAAACCCCCCTCCCTACCCCCACCCCTGGCTTTGCACTCACTCCTTCCCCAGCCTGTGTTCCCCAGATGAGAACCTGGCTGCAGCCTTGCACACACGCAACGTTTGGAGCTGAACGAACAAACACCTCCTCAGTCCTATCTCAGTTTTCTGTCACTCCTTGTGATCTTAAATGCCCTCCCCCACCCGCCAGGGTTCCATAAATGGACTAGGATCCAAATGAAAGAAATAGGTTGAATTTAGGTAGAAGTGTGACAGTGTCCTTTAAATGCCAATAGGCATTGACTTTGACATAACAAAGGAGTTAAAACATAATTAAGATCTGAAGGCTGATTACAGGAATGCATATGATTATTTATATTATTTTTTCTCCTTCTATCTTTGTGATAGGATGTGATCAACCTCTTCCATGCTCCGTTGCTTAGTAGCAGACAGTCAAAGTTTTAATTATATACTAAAATAAGCTAAAGAACAGAAAACTGCTTTATGTCTACTACATATATATCAAGAAAGGCATGTGACAGCATCTAAATTGCTTTAGTGCCTGATAAAGAGTGCCTCCGGTAGGGTTGTCATCAAAAGATCACAAATGGAGTAGGAAAGTATTATTAATAAAGCTGCTACTCTATTTATATGTCCTCCATTGTTTGTGATTCCTTGTTAGAAGCTGGAAATGAATTTTTATCTACCACTAATTTCATCAAGGTTTTTTTTCTTGAGTCAGAGAAAAAAATTAAAAAAAAACAAAAACTTTTGTTAATTCTACTGCCAACCCTAGTCCTCCAAATATAATTCTTTTCACTCCTGTATATCTGCAATTCCCAAAATATTATATCTCACAGTGAAAAATTAAAGAATTAATTCATTCATTCTTTCAACATCCACCAAAGTCACGTTCCAGCAGCACACCCCAGAGGCATGCTCTGCCCTCATAGAGACTCGATTTTAAGGAGAGGAAAAGATAATAAATAAGTAAAAGAATGAAAGATAATCACAATAAGGGTTATAAAAGAAATAGAGCATATTACTTAGGATTAGGTTTAGCTGCAAGTGACAGAGGATTCAAAATCATGTGGCTTTAACCAAGGCTGTGATTCAGCCAGTATGAATTGGGGAAGCTACCACAATTTTTTTGTTTTAATTTTTATTTTATTGGGGAACAGCATTTTTTTCCAGGATCCATCAGCTCCAAGACAAGTAGTTGTTTCAATCTAGTTGTGGAGGGCGCAACTCAGTGGCCCCTGTGAGGTCGAACTGGCAACCTTGCTGTTATGAGCACTGTGCTCTAACCAACTGAGCTAACTGGCTCCCCCTACAACAATTTTTTAAAACTGGCATTTATTCTGATTCATCAGTGCTCTATTCTCTTTGATTGGTTCAGGTTAATATGCTGGACAAGTTGATATATATGTTGAATATTGATTGTGGCTTAAAAAGTTTATTTCTCTTTTTCTCTCACATTAGAGAAGGCTTCTCAGAATAGGTAAGGCAGCTTCATGAATTCATCAAGGACTCAGATTCATTGTTTTCCGTTCTCAATACATGGTTTCTGCCTCACAGTCCAAGACAACCACTGGGGTTCCAGCCATCACATCATCAAGAAAGACATAGGTGAAAAGAGAGCCACACCTTCTCCCATTAAGGATAATTTAGTATTGATCTCAACAGCCAGAATGTAGTCATTGGCTGCAAGAGAAACTGGGATAGGAAGCCTTCAATGTAGGTGGTCATATGTCCACCTGGGAATTAAGCAGCCATTCTAATACTAAGGAAAAAGGGAGAACAGAGAGACAGGTAGTAAATGTTGTCACCCAGGTGACATGACAGAGAGTAACTGACACAGTGGGGACTGCTTTACATGGGATAGTCAAAAGCCTTCTCAAGAAGTAACAATGGAGCTGAGGCCTAACGGATGCAAGTGAGCTTCCCATTGTAAACTGAAGGAAGAGCACTCCAGGCAGAAAGAATATCTTATTTCTAAATATATTGACTTCTGCTCACAGGATGATTTTGACCTCATTTTATAAGTAATATTATGAAACTATTAAGCTTTCCTGGGTTTGATGATACTCCGTTCTCTTCCCTAACTCTCAGTCCTTCAAATCTCAAAGCATGTTGCATTATGGAAATTTTTGATTTATTGAAAAAGTCAATTACTGTCACTCTGTAATTTTGAACTTGGCAGGAAGATGGTTGAGAATATATTTAATAACACAATATTGCTTGATATATTTTTTAGGGATGTGTCTGTTAGGGGGAGGTAGCCAAACCAAATAAAGTGTGTATCTAGTATGTCTTAGAAACCACCATGAGTCGTGTAAATAACATGCTAGTTTCAGACAAACTACTTACAAATTAGGGTATTAAACCACAACTCACATTACAATAACATGATTTAGTTCAGTGTTCACTGGAATAGAAGCATTCATATGGAACTAATGTAATGTTTCGTGCAAATGTCACATTAGTTATGCATTTGTTATATGATTTTTGTGGGTGCAGAAGGCAATTCACTGGAATAAATGGAAGAGCCTAGTGGCATTAGAGCCTAAAGCTACAAAGAGGAATTTGCCTTGCTGAAGCCTCCCATGCTGTGATTAAGGTGACATTATATCCAGTGCATTTCTTAATATCTTACACCGACACCAAACAAAAGAAGAAATCAGTAATAGTATTCACTTCTGCAGACTTTCCGTGAACAAGATCATTACGAAGTAAGTGGCTTTTGTCTAAATATATCATGCAATGTCAATACATGCTACTACATAATACAGAGATGACACACGTGGATACACGTGTGTATAATATATGCATTTCAAGCCATTATTTTGAGTTGGTTGACCAAGCCACAGAAGAAGAGTCAGATCATTATGTGTTTAGAGGAAGAAGAAGCTCTAAGAATATACCTTTTCTAAACTGACCAGATTCCCCACACATTTTATGTGTCTAGTCATTAGCGTGAGATCTAGGCTATGGGATCAAGAAAGTATGTATGTTGTTAAGCGCTGGCCTGGGAAGCCAGTGGCCCCAGTTCGGTTCCCACATATGAGGGCCAGTGACACTGCCCTGGAAAAAAAAGGAAAAAAAAAAAAGAAAGTATGTATGTCCTAAAACGTTAGAATGTGAACTTCATTTTCAAGGGCAAAGACTGTGTCTTTTTTACCTCTGTAGCCTCTACATCTAAAACGATGTTTAATGTATAGTAGTTGAACAGTAAGGTTTAAATGAGTGAGTGGTAACTCTCACTCACAATAATTTCCACTTACTCAGCAACTCACTATGTACCCACCAATGTATTTGACAGAAATACACTATGTAATAAAATTCCAGGACAAGAGAAATCAGAATTGATTATAAAGAAACCAATGCCATATAGTGTTCTACTGTATACAGACACCTCTGTGCAGAAACTTCTCTCAATATGAAACATTAAGTATATGTAGTGAACATGGGTTACAGTATATACATTTCACTGTGAAAAAAATAGAACTTGTTTTATTTTTCTAAAACTAAAAAGCTCTTTAAGCAAAAGGAATCATCAACAAAAAAGGTAACCAAATGAATGAGAAAAGATTTGCAAAGAATATCTCTGGTAAGGGGCTAATATACAAAATATATAAAGAATTCATACAACTCAATTACACAAAACAAACAATCCAATTAAAAAATGGGCAGAGGACCTGATTAGACACTTCCCCAAACCCCCCAGAAATACAGATGGCCAACAGATATATGAAAAAATGCTCAGCTTCACTAGCTATTAGGGAAATGCAAATCAAAACCACAGTGAGATATTATCTCACACCTGTAAGAATGGCTATCATCAATAAGACAAGTAATAACAAGTGTTGGAGAGGCTGTAGAGAAAAAGGAACCCTCATACACTGCTGGTAAGAATGTAAATTGGTACAGCCACTATAGAAAACAGTATGAAGGTTCCTCAAAAAATTAAGAATAGAATTACCATACAACCTAGCAATTCCTCTTCTGGGTATCTACCCCCCAAAATTGAAAACACTTATTTGTAAAGGTATATGTACCTCTATGTTCACTGCAGCATTATTTACTATAACCAAGACATGGATACAACCTGTGTCCTTCAACAGATGACTGGATAAAGACAATGTGATACATATATACAGTGGAATACCACTCAGCCACAAGAAACAACTAGATTTAATTTCTAATTTGAGCCTACTGCCTCCTTATTCGGAGATGGAAGGTTAATCTTTATCATTTGGGGGTTTCCTTCCTTTTCCAATGGGGTTTTGTCTAAATTTCATAGGAGTCTATAGAAAAGAGACATTGAGGGGAGCAAGGCACGTGTCCTCCATGTTGTTCTCGCTGATCCTTGGTGATGGGCTCAAAGGAATTACTGATGATTCTTTTCTCATTATCTTTTTTTTGCAAGGTGTTTGCATGATTGGCTGTTTCCTTCTTTTTTTTAATTTAATTTTTATTGGGGAACAGTGTGTTTTTCCAGGACCCATCAGCTCCAAGGCAAGTAATTGTTTTCAGTCTAGTTGTGGAGGATGCACCTCAGTAGCCCATGTGGGGATCGAACTGGCAACCTTGGTGTTATGAGCATTGCACTTTAACCAACTGAGCTAGCTGGCCACCCCAGATGTTTGCTTCTTTAATTCCAGGTCTTTCTGTAGGTGATTATTCTGTCAAAGACCCCATTCTACCTAAATTCTCCGATAGTCATTTTTTCTTCTAGTGCCCCATCTCAAGGAACTTACCTGGTAAGGGCCTCACATTCTCTCTGCTCTCAGGTCCCATAAAACTACTGAGATTCTTGCCATCTTCCCAGGTTTTGGCTGAAGTAACTGCAGAGTCTGTCTCTCTCGTACCCACCAATATCGCTGCTCTCAGTACTCTCCCTCTGACCTCCTCTTCTCCCCTAACTGGAGGTTCTTTTTGGAATCTGTTAGGGAAACTATGTATCCAAATAATGTCCTATGCTGTGCATCTTTTCTCTTTCCCTATGAAGAGCCTTCTCTGTTTTCCACTTTCTGAAGAAACATCACTTTTCCGATTCAATGAGTACAGAATAATTGAGCACCATAAATTTGTGATTAGACCATGGAGGAAGTTATAATACTGGGGAAAAGTTTGGTTAGTATTACAAAAATATTATTCTACCCAATGAGGTTTCTGTAGTCAGATGGAGCTGGAGCAGAGAAAGGAGGTGTGTGGCAGGGTTCAGGGAATGGGCAGTAACAGGGAATGCTGTGTGGGCTGGGGAGGAGGAAGTGAGGGCTAGCAGAGGAATGCTCTGGGATCCCCATCATGCACAGCAATCAAGGTCAGTCACACATGCACAGCAATCGAGGAAGATCAGGGACCAGTAACCAGAACCTGGGTAACAAGTGCTGTAGATAGAAAATTTAAATAGACAGGAGGAAAATTTAAAAACAAGACAAAAGACCGCAAGCCTTTGACACTTATCCCAATCAGAGTGGAGTCCGTGTCTCCTCCCCTGGAATCAGACAGAACTCATGATAGCTTGGATCAGGAGAATAGTGGGAGTAATGCTTTTTGACTTCTAAAGACATGTCATAAAAAGCCACAGGGCTTCTTTCCTGGCTCTTGGGTTGCTCCTTATCAGAAGCCAGCTACCATGCTGAGAGAAATCCAAGGCCCATGGAGAGGCCACCTAATAGGCACTTTGGTCAATAGTCCCAGCTGAGCCAAAGTTTTGAGTCATTGCAGCCCAGTCACCAGACTGTGAATGAAGGAGCCTTTAATTATTCTAGCCCTCAGCTACTGAGTCACCACCAGCTGCTGGAATCTTCTCACCCATCTGAGGCCCCAGATATCATGGAGCAGAGAAAACACAAGCCACCCTAACTGTGTCCTGTCCAAATTTCTGATCCACATGACCCATGAGCATAATAAAATGTTGTGTTGTTTTGTTTTGTTTTGTTTTGTGAGGGCAGTGTCACTGGCCCTCACATGTCAGACCTGAACTGGAGCCGCTGGCTTCCCAAGCCAGCGCTTAACCACAGCGCCACTCGGCCGGCCCAAAATGTTTTTTGATTTAGGCCATGACTTGGACTAGTTTATTTTGCAGCAATAGGTAAGTGAAATAATCGGAAAACAAAAACATGGAAAACACCGGAAAAGCAGTCGGCTGGAGCTGCCCATTGCTGGATTGGAATGCCAGTCTCAGACAAGGTTATAAGGCAGTCTGTGGAGGACATGGAATTCAAACCCAGCCTGCTTCTAGCACCCATGCCCTTGACTGCATTACAGAGCCTGCTATGGCCCAGAACTTGTGTGGGTCCTGCCAAAAAATTTGCAAACCTAGAAAAGTTCCTACTGGCATTTTTGATAAAAGAAAAACAACTATTGGCCTTTTCCCTCAAGGAATTGTATTGAACAATAGCAAGAAAAATGAAGTTTGACATCTCATACCATTTCAAACACTGTCTATGACCAAATGCAGTTTGGGCTTTATAGCCACTAAGATATGTTGGCTAATAATAGAGTTATTTTTTATGGAGAAAAGACAACTATTGTTTGAAGAAAAAAAAAACAACAAAACAAACTATGGTATAAACACAACTGAAGAGACAATAATAGCCATCAAGCGTTGCCAGGAGTGGAAACAGTGTTTTTTATGTTTTTTTTCTCATTAATCTTCACAGCGGCCCCGTGATGGGCATTTTTTTAACCTTCATTTTCCAAATGAGGCAACTAAGACTCAGAAAGCTTCAATTATTTGCCCAAGAAGTTATCATACATTCCATGGCTTTAAGAAATGGTGAGAAAAATGCCACAGTAGCTCTCCTTTTCTGCAGCGAACCATAGCACAGACAACAGCATTTGTGCTTTCATTGTTTCTTGTACAATTTTCATTTTATGCAATGTGTGTGTGTGTGTGTGTGTGTGTACAACAATCTACTTTCAGCATGTCCTCATCTCAAACTAGATATAAGTAAAGAAAAAGTTCAGCTGACAACAAAATAAATAAGTATTCAAAGTTGTTATCTAATCTTTTATAATAATCCTAATAAATATAAAATCTGCCTGCATGTCTCACCAAAGGAAGATGATACACTCCCCAAAGTTTTTGTTTGTTGTTTTTTGCTTGATTTTTTAACTCTTACAAAAGGAAAAACTATATCACATAAGTTTGTTTAGGAAATATACAAAATCCGTAGATTTTTAATTCTGATCCAACTCTTCTCAACCAAGCTACAAAGGGAAATTTAATTTGTTTATGCTTAAGAAAAAAAACCAACTCATTGATTTAATTAATTGAGTTGTAAGACAAGTAAGAAACAGTGAAAATCCTGGAATTATGTCATTGAAGAATAGGACAAGGGAGAAGAGCAAGAAAAAGAGGAGGAAAAGGAAGAGGAGTAAGAAACATCCTTACTTTTTTTTTTTTTTAATAATTACCATTCAGTATTATCTTTATTGAAATAATATCATATAGTCATATTGTTACATCATTATATCATGTAATTATGTCATTTTAATTATTGTTAATCATTAACCATCATTATTATTAATAATTCACTATCATTATGAATATCATTCATCATCAACAAAAGTTTCACATACAACGCCCCTCTGACCATGACTCTTCTTGATAGAGATTTTGGGACCATCCCAATCCAAAAGTAGCTACTAATGAAAAGTCAAGACCCTCCTCCCTTGCCCTCATGGCAGACCTTGCCAACATATTATGGCATTCTTTTTTTTTTTTTTGAGGGCAGTGTCACTGGCCCTCATATATGGGACCCGAACTGGGGCTGCTGGCTTCCCAACCCAGCGCTTAACAACCGTGACACTCGGCGGGCCCTTTTTTAAAAAAAAATTTATTTATTTTTAATTATTTTCAGGTGTACAACACAGTGCAATAGTTATACTTTTTACCCCTCAAAGTGACAACCCCCTTCCCCAATTCGCCACCCCACTCCCCCCCCATATCATATATATCTATTACACTTCCTCTGTCTCCCTTCCACAGTATAATCCACATCCCGTGACTATCTATATATATTCAATTACAGCTGGTATACAACCTCCTCTTTCGGTGTACAGTGCAGTGATCAAGCCTCTACTGCATCCATGAAATGGTCTCCCCAACAAGACATGTGACCATCTGACACCCCACAAAATATTTACAACATTATTAATTATATTCCCCGAACTGTCTTTCATATCCCTGTGGCAATATTGTAGTTGCCTATTTTTGCTGTCTAACCCCTTCCCCTTCTCCCTCATCCCCACTCCACTCCCAACTAGCAAGCCTGTTTTTCTTCTATATCTATGAGACTGTTTCTGTTTACTTTGCTCATTCATTCAGTTTTTCAGATTCCACATATAAGTGAGATCATATGGTATTTGTCTTTCTCTGACTGACTTATTTCACTTAACATAATAGTTTCTAGGTCCATCCATATCATTGCAAATGGTACGATTTCATTCTTCTTTATAGCGGAGTAATACTCCATTGTATAAATGTACCACAGTTTCTTAATCGAGTCATCTACCGATGGGCATTTTGGTTGTTTCCAAGTTTTGGCTATAGTAAATAGTGCTGCAATGAACATAGAGGTGCATTTTTTTTTTTTGAATCAGTGTCTTGGGTTTTTCGGGATAAATACCTAGGAATGGAATTGCTGGGTCAAAAAGTTCCATTTCCAGTTTTCTGAGATACCTCCATACTGACTTTCATAGTGGCTGCATCAATCTGCAATCCCACCAACACGGCAGCAGAGTCCCCTTTTCCCCACAGCCCGCCAGCACTTGTTGTTTGTTGATTTATTGATGATAGCCATTCTGACTGGAGTGAGGTGGTATCTCATTGTGGTTTTTATTTGCATTTCCTTAATGACCAGTGAGGTTGAACATTTTTTCATATGCCTATTGGTCATCTGTATGTCCTCTTTAGAGAAATGTCTCTTCATATCTTCTCTCCATTTTCTAATTGGGTTGTTTGTTTTTTTGGTGTTGAGTTACATGAGTGTTTTATAAATTTTGGATATTAACCCCTTATCAGATATATCATTGGTGAATATATTCTCCCAATCAGTAGGCTTCCTTTTTGTTTTATTGATGGTTTCCTTTGTTGTGAAAAAACTTTTAAGTCTGATATAATCCCATATGTTCATTTTCTCTTTTACTTCCTTTGCCCGCATGGATGTATCAGTAAAAATATTGCTCCGGGTAATGTCTGCAAATGTACTCCCTATATTGTTTTCTTTTAGGAGTTTTATGATTTCAGGTTTTACATTTAAGTCTTTAATCCATTTTGAATTTGTTCTTGTATATGGCGTAAGGAGGTGGTCCAGTTTCATTTTTCAGTGACATTCATGTGTCAGTCCAATTTTCCCAGCACCATTTATTGAATAGACTATCTTTACTCCAATGTAAATTCTTGCTTCCCTTGTCATAGATTAACTGTCCGTAAATGTCTGGATTTTTTTCTGGGCTCTCTATTCTGTTCCACTGATCTATGTGCCTGTTTTTATGCCAATACCATACTGTCTTGATTACTATAGCCTTGTAGTATGTTTTGATGTCTGGTAGCGTGATCCCCCCAACTTTGCTCTTATTTCTCAGGATTGCTGAGGCTATTCGGAGTCTTTTAAATTTTAGGGTTATATTTTCTATTTCTGTGAAAAATGCCCTTGGTAGTTTTATAGGAATTGCATTGAATCCATATATTGCTTTAGGCAGTATGGACATTTTAACTATATTAATTCTTCCTATCCATGAGAATGGTAGGTGTTTCCATTTATTTGTATCTTCTTTTATTTCTTTCTTCAGTGTCTTCTAATTTTCCGAGTACAGATCTTTCACTTCTTTGGTTTAATTTATTCCTAGGTATTTCATAGTTCTTGAAGCAATTGTAAATGGGACAGTTTTCTTAATTTCTCCTTCCATTAGTTTATTATTGGTATATGCAAATGCCACTGATATCTGAACATTGATTTTATATCCTGCTACTTTACTGAATTCGTCTATCAGTTCCAATAGTTTTTAGATGGAGTCTTTGGGGTTCTCTATATACAGTATCATGTCATCTGCATATAATGACAATTTTACTTCTTCCTTGCCAATTTGGATGCGTTTTATTCCTTTTTCTTGTCTGATTGCTATGGCTAGAACTTCCAGAACTATGTTGAATAAAAGAGGAAAAAGTGGACAGCCTTGTCTTGTTCCTGACCTTAAGGGGAATGGTTTTAGCTTTTCCCCATTGAGTATGATGTTAGCTGTAGGTTTATCATATATGGTCTTTATTATGTTAAGATATGATCCCTGTATTCCCACTTTGCTAAGGGTTTTTAACATAAATGGCTGTTGGATTTTGTCAAATGCTTTTTCTGCATCTATTGATATGACCATGTGATTTTTATTCTTCATTTTGTTGATGTAGTGTATCACATTAATTGATTTACGGATGTTGAACCAGCCTTGCATACTATGGATGAAACCCACTTGATCATGATGTATGATCTTAATGTATTGCTGAATTCTGTTTGCTAATATTTTATTGAGAACTTTTGCATCTATATTCCTCAGGAGATTGGCCTGTAGTTTTCCTTTTTTGTGCTGTCTTTATCTGGTTTTGGAATCAGGGTGATAATGGCTTCATAAAAAGAGTTTGGGAGCCTTCCCTCCTTCTGGATTTTTTGGAATAGTTTGAGAAGAATAGGTGATAGTTTCTTTTTGAATGTTTGATAAAATTCACTTGTGAAGCTGTCTGGTCCAGGGCTTTTGTTTTTTGGGAGCTTGTCAATTACTGATTCAATTTCCTTGGTAGTAATCAGGGTATTTAGATTTTCTGTTTCTTCTTGCGTTAGCTTTGGAAGGTTGTATGCTTCTAGAAAATTATCCATTTCTTCCAGATTGTCAATTTTTTTAGCATATAGTTGCTCATAGTAATTTCTTAGAATTTTTTGTATTTCTGTGATGTCTGTAGTCATTTCCCCTCTTTCATTCCTGATTTTGCTAATTTGAGTCCTCTCTCTTTTTTTTTTGATGAGCCTGGCTAGAGGTTTGTCAATTTTGTTTATCTGGTCAAAAAACCAGCTCTTGGTTTCATTGATCTTTTGTATTGTTTTTCTGTTCTCTATATTGTTTATTTCCGCTCTGGTCTTTATTATCTCCTTTCTTGTACTCCCCTTGGGCTTCTTTTGCTGTTCTTTTTCCAGTTCCCTTAGGTGTAAGGATAACCTGTTGGTTTGAGATTTTTCTTCCTTCTTTAGGTAGGCCTGCACTGCTACAAACTTGCCTCTTAGGACTGCTTTCGCAGCATCCCAGAGATTTTGTGTCGTGGTGTTTTCATTTTCGTTTGTCTCAAGGTATCTTTTGATTTCCTCCTCGATCTCATTTGTGACCCACTCACTATTTAGTAGCTTATTACTTAGCCTCCATTTATTTGTCAGCTTCCCGGCTTTCTTCTTATAATTGATTTCTAGTTTCAAAGCATTTTGGTCAGAGAAGACACTTGAAATGATTTCAGTCTTCTTAAATTTATTGAGACTTGTTTTGTGGCCTAATACGTGTTCTGTCCTGGAAAATGTTCCATGTGCACTTGAAAAGAATGTATATTCTGTAGCTTTGGGGTGAAATGCTCTGAATATATCAGTTAAATCCAGCTGGTCTAATGTGTCATTTAAGGTCGCTGTTTCCGCATTGATTTCCTGTCTGGAGGATCTGTCCATTGGTGACAGCGGGTTGTTGACGTCCCCTACTATGATAGTGTTACTGTTGATCTCTGTCTTTATGTCTGACAATATCTGTTTTATATATTTAGGAGCTCCTATGTTAGGTGCATAGATGTTTACTAGGGTTATGTCTTCTTGTTGGATCGATCCCTTCATTATTATCTATTATGAAGTGTCCTTCTTTGTCCTTTGTTATATTCTTCAATTTAAAGTCCATTTTATCTGATATAAATATCACTACTCCAGCTTTTTTCTCAGTTCCATTTGCATGAAGTACTTTACTCCATCTCTTTATTTTCAGCCTGAATGAGTCTTTTGATCTGAGGTGAGTCTCTTGTATATAGCATATGCTGGGGTCTTGCTTTCTTATCCAGTCAGCCACCCTATGTCTTTTTATTGGAGCATTTAATCCATTTACATTTAATGTGATTATTGATAGGTGTGTATTTATTGTCATTTTGTTATTTGTGTTCCTAGTCTTTCTTAGTTAGGTTGTTTTTCTCTTCTACTTAAAGAAGCCCTTTTAACATTTCCTGCAAAGCTGGCTTGGTGGTAATGAATTCCCTTAACTTATTCTTTTCTGGAAAGCTCTTTATCTCGCCTTCAATTTTAAATGATAACCTTGCTGGATACAGCAATCTTGGTTGTAGGCCTTTATTTTTCATCACTTTGAAAACCTCCTGCCACTCCCTTTTGGCCTGCAGAGTTTCTGTAGAAAAGTCGGCTGATAATCTTATGGGGGTACCCTTGTAAGTAACTTGCTGCCTTTCCCTTGCTGCTTTAAGGATTCTGTCTTTGTCCTTAACCCTTGCCATTTTCACTATAATGTGTCTTGGTGTGGGCCTGTTTGGGATCATCCTGGTTGGAACTCTCTGCACTTCCTGGGCTTGTATTTCAATGTCCTTTGCCAGGTTAGGGAAGTTTTCAGACATTATTACTTCAGATATGTTCTCAATCCCTTGCTCCCTCTCTTCTTCTGGTATTCCAATGATCGGTTGGTTATTGCGTTTGATGTTGTCCCCCAGCTCTCTTAAACTATTTTCAATGTTTTTCATTCTTTTTTCTTTTTGTTGTTCTGCTTGGGTGATCTCTGCTATCTTGTCTTCTAAGTCAGTGATTCAATTTTCTGCTTCATCCAATCTGCTAGTCATTCCATCAAGTTTGTTATTTAATTCAGTAATTGTGTTCTTAAGTTCTAGCTGGTTGCTTTCCATGATTTCTCTATCCTTCTTTATATTTTCATCAATTTCCTTGAACATTCTAATAATCAGTGTTCTGAACTCTGTCTCCAATAGGTTGTTTACCTCTATTTCCTCTAGTTCCACTGATTCAGGACGTTTCTTCTGTTCTTTAATTGGGTTGTGTTTCTTTGTCTCCCCATTCTGGCTTACTCTTTGTGTTTGCTTCGATATAACAGATAGATCTCCCAGGTTTCTCAGTCTTTTCTGGGTAAACTTATACCGTGTGTGTCCTTTATATTTGAATTACTCAGTCTCCCTATTCTCCTGTGCGTGTATTTATCTGTGGTGTTCCTTGTGTTGTGCGTCTTCACCTGTTGAAGTTTTAGTTTTGATTAATTTTGGCTTGTCAGTAGGTGGGATTGACTCCCAGACTGATTAGCTGTGAGGATCAGCAGCTTCTGCAGTTTATGAGCTGCTGTGAGAGGATTGACACCTCTGATGAGACTTGGACCCTTTGGGCCATAGTTCCTGTAGCAACTTCCTTTTAGGTGTGATTCTTGTATGTCAAACCCAGAAATGCTCTGGTTTTATCTAAAGTTGGCCTCTGGGTATGATGATTCTTGTGTCTGTTTGTTTGGACGCAGTGCTGCAGAGTGATTTTAGAGCATAACAGATAAACAAGAGAAACCTCCGCAGCCACCAAAGGAAACCAAATGCTCGCACATGTAAAAAAAAACAACCATCAATCTACAGTCAACTTGTACACAAATATCAAACACACAAAAGAAGAAAAGAAACAGAAACAAAACAATAACCACACACACAATAATAACAGAAGAGGAAACAATATAAAATACAATATCCTAAAATAAAAAATAGAATAAACATGAGAAACTGAATAGCTATACCAAAAAATTAAAATTAAAAATTAAAAAATTTAAAAGAAAAAGTAAAAATAAAAATAAAAAAAATAAAATTTGCAGAAGAAAGGAAAGGAGGAAAAGTATAGCAGTAAGAAGAATGCATAAAAGAAGGGAGAAAGTGTGGGTGGGGAAAAAAAGAAACAGAAAGGAAAGAAAAAGAAAAATATATATATATATATATTTGTCTACACACCCCTATATATGGACATATATTCACCTATATACATCTATATATATGCCTATATTAAAAACTACAAAATGATAAAAATGAAATAGAAATAAAAACCAAAAACAACCAAGATAAGCAACCAATAAAGGGAAAACAGAACAAAACAAAACAAAAATACCCATGCTGGTCTTGGCTAAAGTCCACCAAGCTCTCTTCAGTTTGTCCTCTGCTGTACAAGAATTCCTGTGTGTCTTGTGGGAACAGAGTAGGCCACCTGATGCCTAGCGTGATCCTGGCACTGCAGGTTTGCTGTACTTGAGTGTGGCTGTGATGTGTGATTGGTGGTTTTTACAAAGTCACTGCCATTTTGCTTTCACCTGTCCCATGTCAGGCTGCACCCCCAAAAGCTCAATGAGTGTCTTTGGGCTCCCTTCTGTTGACAGCTGTGGAGAATGAAAGAGCTCTTCATGCCAATAGCTAGCTGCCAAGAGTCTCTTAATTAGTGCCTCAGCCGCTGAACCTGCCCTGCCTCCCAAGTCTTGCAGGAAAGGTGGGAGCGGGGTAGGTAGTCTCACTCTGCAGCCTTTACTGCGGCGGAAATTCTTGACCCCCTGCAGGTAAGAATACCTCTGTAGTCTGCCCCTACTGCTCCATTCAGGGGTCAATTTAAGACTCTGGCTTGGCGGGGGCCAAAGTTTGTGGAGTGGGTGGGTTATTGCTTTTTCCCTTGCTTTCTGTCCAAGAGAGGAGAAAAAGAAAAAAAGAAAAAAAAAAAAGAAGACACAATTCCAGCACTGTTTTGAGCTAAGGCCTTTGCCTTATATGCTCCAGCGGAGTTCCTGCTGCTCTCCCAAAGGTTCTGCCGGGATTTAGGGGACTGCGTGCACCCTGCCGCGCGGCTTAGATCCCTGCTCTGTCTCTCGGGGACCTGTGTCTCCGCCCGGCGTGTGCTGCGTCTCTGCGCCCGAGTCTTCTTTTTTCCCCTGCTTGCTAGGTTTCAGATTTCTGCCTCGGAGCCGGCGCGCGGCGCGCGGTTCTCCTGCTGCGCTTCTGGAGGGACTGCCGCCGGGGTTTAGGGGCTGCGCGCACCCTGCCGCTCAGCTCAGATCCCCGCTCCGTCTCTCAGGGACCTGTGTCTCCGCCCAGCGCGCGCTGCATTTCCGCGCGCGAGTCCTCTTTTTTCCCCTGCTCCCGGGTATCAGGCTTCTGCGCTCCGCGGGACCCGGTGGGCACAGAGACTGATCCCTGAACCGGGAGGGTGCAGGGATTCATCTTGCCCTGTCGCTGCGGGGCTCTGCACCCTGCTTCCTGGGGACCCGGCGAGTGGCGGGTGCAGCTCCTACCTCTGCACAGTCGTCTCCTCTCTCTCCTCCCGCACTTGCCCGGCCTGAGGCTTCTGCCTCAGACTGCAAACCAACGCGCTCTTGCTGAACTCTAGGTGGGCCGCAGGCTGCAGGGAGTGAGCCGGGGGAACACTCACCGTGCCTCTGCAGCCGCGGGTGCGGGCTGCGCCTCACACATCTTGCCGCTTTCTTCCCCTACTCGCCCGGCCTGCCCACCTTCCAGCAATCGTGTGAAACTCTTAGTTGCTCTGTGTGATGAGTAGATGTCTCTTTGAAGCGTATTAGAAGTTCAAATTGTGGATATTTCCTGGGGAGATTTCAGGGAGACCTCCACACAGCCGCCATCTTGCCCCCCTTGATCCTACCGAAACATCCTTACTTTTAATTGTAAAGCATATAGTAGATTGCAATCATAGCTAATCTGTAACAACAAAAGATCTCAAAATATAGACCTTAAATAAGTTTCTTTTTCTTGTAGGTGTCCAGCAATGAGAGGTCCAGGACCTGTGGGACAGCTCTGCCATAGTCAACACAGGGCATGTATATCTGTGCTCCAGAAGGCTACTTCAGCACTTACTCTTTCCTGCCAGTACAAAGTAGGAAATGCAGCACTGCTCACATCTATTATCCAGAATTTAATGATATGATCCCACCTAGTTGCAAGGGAGGCTGGACAAAAAGGAATCCTGCAATGTGGCCATGTGTTGAGCTAAGATTCAGAGTGCTCTATTACTAAAAGAAGAAGAGAAAACATTATTAGGGGACAGTTATCTATCTATGCCACAGTCCATGCATTGGGAGAAACTATGGCCCAAATCTGACCAACCTCCTGTTTCTGAATAGCCCATGGGCTATGACTGGCTTTCACAGATGGACATTTACAATTAATCTGATGCAAGAAAACACTAACTTTGAAGGCCAATTAAGCAAAAAGGTTATTCCCTTGCAAAAAGGAATTCCATGCTTCTCATGAGTAAATCTGTGATACACAAATGGTACTCAATTATTATTATACTTTGATAATCATCACTGAAAGATTTGTGGAAATTTGTTTTCTCTCTTGTTATACAAGTACTGACATAATATCTTTGATTTTGCCTTTCAGCCTACAAAGCCTGCAGTGTTTACTATCTGGTCCTTTACTTTACAGAAAAGTTTGCTGATTCCTGTCACAGCCTAAGCTGCACTAAATCAGTGGAAAACCTGCAAAGTGTAGAAATAAGACTGGCTTACAAGTGGCACAGCAAAACAAAACCTCATGACCCCCAAAATCTGGCCTATGTTTCTAATTATAATAAAACTTCTTTAACCAAGTCACAAATACAGCAACTTCTATTAGCCAAAGACCAGTGGAAAAACAAGAAAGTAGTGGAAAAAAAGGTTTCTGTACAGTCCGAATCACAGCACTGTGCACTGCACATGTAGAAGGATACCCAGACCTTCACACAGGGCACATTTTCCTTGTGCAAGACACAATTGTATTGAGAAAGATCCAAGATGGCAGGTAGATACATGCTGTGCCTGCCTCATCCCATGAACACATCAAAATTACAACTAAGTTATAGAACAATCAACCTGTCTGAAGTCTGGCTGAACAGAAATTTTATTACTGAGGATATAAAAAAGAAGCCACATTAAGACTGGTATGAGAGGTGGAGATGCGCAACGGGCTGGTCTCAAACCTCCATGTGGTGGTTGAGAATAAGAAGGGATATCTCAGCTGCAGAGGTGCCCCACAGAGGAGCAAGGGATCCCCGCCCCACAGCAGAGTCCCCAGAATACTGGTGATGGGAAGAGTAGTCCCTACAACATCTGGCTGTGAAAAACAGTGGGGATTCTGACCTTCTAGGTGGGATGGAAGGTGGCAGGAAACCCAGGTATCCTCTTAAAGGGCCCACACACAGAGTGTCTCCCAGGCACTCACCCTGGGCTCTGGCAAAGGGACAGTGACTTGGGAGGTGTCAGAGACATATAGGGCGCAGACTGAGGTGTGTGGCTTCTGGTGAGGGCTGGAAGGTAGTCACCATTTTCCCTGTGTGGTATCCTTCTCCCATGCAGCTGGCAGGCAGGTGCCCTCTTTCCTATATTGAGTCCTCCCCAATCAGGCCAAATCTAAATTTGATTGGTCTGGTAAGCTCTGCAGCTCCAATCTGCCGATTTCCTGAGACTTCACCAAACCCAACTTGCATACCAAATAAGACTTTATCAGCAGCTGAACCTCATGGAGCTGTCAACTGGCAGCAGGCCTCAGTGTGTCCTAGCTTTCTGCAGAGTGACCCTGGACTCAGTACTGATGGCAGCCTTCCTCAGTTCACAGTGTGGCCTCTCCCATGTCTCTCCAGTTCCAGCACAGGCGGCGACCAACTGTAGATTGCTATGTAGCTCCTACTAGACAGTTCCCGACCAGTCACAAGTGATGGGTGACCTGGGCCGGCACCGGAACCCCTCCCAAGAGGCCCCAGAACCAACATATCTGGAGATTGGATTAGCACCACAGTAGAGCACCACCCAATTAGCCTCACAAGTAGCACACACAAAGGGTGGTTTCGGAGGGAATCAGAGCCTGCTAGGGCAAATCCCACTTCATGTGGCAAGTCCCTTACAGCAGCCTGTAAGCTCTGGATGTGGCCAAGCCCCACAGCCAGTCAGCCTGCGGGTCAATCTCATCTACTGACATGCCAATAGCAGTCAAGGCTCAACTCTAATTGTAGGGCACACATGACCTACACAAGCGGCACTCCTGGAGCACCCATCACAGGTGACGAGAGAGAGTTGTGCCAGGGCCCCACAGGGTACCTACTATATAAGGCAACCTGGCAACAGTGGGAGACGTAGCAAATCTATCTAATATATAGAACAAGCAAAGAGTCAGCCACAATGAGGAAACAAAGAAATACATCCCAAGTGAAAGAACAGGAGAAAACTTCAGAAAAAGAACTAAACAGAATGGAGGCAAGCAATCTACCAGATACACATTTCAAAACAATGATTATAAGGATGCTCAAGGAACTTAGAGAGAACTTCAACAAAGAGATAGCAAGCATGAAAAAGGATATAGAAACCATAAAAAAGAACCAGTCAGAAGTGAAGAATACAAGAACTGAAATGAAGAATGTACTAAAAAGGAATCACCAACAGACTAGATAAAGCAGAGGATCAAATCAGAAATTTGGAAGACAGGGTAGCAGAAAACACCCAAAGGGAACAGCAAGAGGACAAAAGAATACAAAAAAATAAGGATAGTCTAAGAGACCCCTGGGACAACATCAAGTATAACATTTGCATAATAGGGGTACCAGAAGGCAAAGAGAGAAACCAAGGGATTGAGAACTATTTGAGGAAATAATAGCCGAAAACTTTCCTAACCTGGTGAAGAAAATAGACATACAAACCCAGGAAGCACAGAGAGTCCCAAACAAGATGAACCCAATCAGGCCCACACCAAGACCCATATTTAAAATGGCAAAGTGAAAAACAAAGAGAGAACCCTAAAAGCAGCAGGAGAAAGGCAACTATTCTATAAGGGAGCTCCTATAAGGTTGTCAGCTGATTTCTCAACAGAAACTTTTCAGGCCAGAAGGGATTGGCACAAAATATTCAATGTGGTGAAAAGCAAGGACTACAACCAAGGGTACTCTACCCAACCAGGCTATTTAAAATCAAAGAATAGAGTTTCCCAGACAAGGAAAAGCTAAAGGAGTTCATCACCACCAAATCAGTATTATAAGGAATGTTACAGGGACTTCTTCAAGGTTAAAAAAAAAGATAAAAAAATAGGAATAATAAAATGCAATAACAACACATCTGTCTACAATTACTTTTCAATGTAAATGGATTAAACACTGCAATTGAAAACACAGGGTGGCTGAATGAGTAAGAAAACAAAACCCTTACATATGCTGCCTGCAAGACATTCACTTCAGATTGAAAGACACACAGAGACAGAAAATGGAAATTTTTTATTTCATGAAAATGGAAATAAAAGCAATAAAAGCTTATGTAGCAATGCTTATACCAGACAAATAAGACAGCTCACCTCAGGCTGGGTATTGAACTGCTGTTGTTCAGAGCTCAGCTTGCACGCTTGAGCAAGCTCTTAACCAACTGAGCCACTCAGCCGGCCCCCAGACAAGTAGACTTTAAAACAAAAGCTATAACAAGAGACATAGGACCCAGTAATTCCACTTTTTTGTATTTATACAAAGAAACCCAAAACGTTACTTCTAGGGGACGTGTGCATCCATATGTTCATTGCAGCATTATTTACAATGGTCAAGATGTGGAGGCAGCCTGTGTGTCTGTTGATGGATGAATGAATAAAGAAGAGGTGGTACATATTAATATATAGAATGGACTATTGCTCAGCCATGGAAGGGAATGAGTCCTTATAATCTGCAGTGACATGGATAGACCAGGAGGGTATTGTGCTGAGTGGAGTATATCACACAGAGAAAGACAGATGCAATGTGATTTCACTTATATGTGAAAGAACAAAATAAACAAACATAATGGAAACATATTCAGAGCATTTTGATGGTTATCAGATGCGAGGGGAGTTGAGGGGGTGTGCGAAAAATGGGAAAGGATTAAAAAGTACAGATTGCTTGTTACAAAGTAGTCATGGGGATGTAGAGTATAGCATAAGGATATCAGTAATATTGGATTGTTGGAAAAGTCATGACGTATTTTTTCTACGTTTTTCGTTGCAAAAATGTGTTGTGACTTTTCTGACAACCCAGTATCATAATGACTATATATGGTGTCAGACGGGTACTAGATTTATTGGGGTGATAGATGGGAGGGAGTACAGGGTACACAAAGGTGAAGGGAGTGAAGAACAAATTGGTAGTTACAAAATAGTCATGGAGATGTAAAGCACAGGGAATACAATCAATGATATGGTAATATTATAACTATGTATAGTGCCAGGCAGGTACTAGATTAGTCCGGTGGATCACTTCTTAAATTACATAAATGTCTAAGCACTATGCTGTACACCTGAAACTAATATAAAATAATATTGAATGTTAACTGTAAATGAAAAATTTTTAAAGAGGGGGGAAGCTGAAGGGAATAAGGTTCACATTTCCAGGTATAAAACAAATGAGTCATGGGGATGTAATGTACAGCATAGGGAATATAGATAATAATATTGTGATAGCGTGGTACAGTGTCAGATGGTTCCTGGATTTATTATCATGGTGATCACTTCTTTAGGTATATAAATGTTGAATAACTGTGGTGTAAACCTGAAACTGATATAATGTATGTTCACTACATTTAATAAATTTATTTTTTTTAAAAGACACAGTTAACTGTTAACAACTTAACTGAATTAACATACGATTATATTCATTATACTCTGTTTTAAGAGGTAGAAAATAATATGCTTGAGAAAGCCTATCATCAAAAATACTAAACAGAATATTTTGGCTATTTAAAGACAGAAGTTACTTATTTCATATGCAACTTTGATTCTCCTAAGAACTCATGTAAACAAGATGTGATGATGTGTTTGTAAATAGATATTTCTAGTCCTAGGAAACAGATTCTTTTAACATAGTACTAATTTCCAATCTTAAGTTTTTATTTTTTATTTTAATAAGACTGTGTTCCTATTGACAATATTGTGGCAAAACTTTCCAGTCCTTATCTACTGATCACAAATATGATTGTTTTATATGTAAATGACAGGAGACCAGTTCAAGTTGGTTTAAGGACAGAAGAAGCGGGGAAGAGGAGGAGCATATGTTTAACATAGCTTTTGTGGGTTGGCCTACGACCAACTGATAATTGAACTTTGGAGATATAACCTGGTCTGTTGGGATTTTCCTGCATTAAAAAAAAAAAAATTGTTGACAAGATTTTGTAAATTCTGAATACCATACAATTCCTCCTAACTTCTTTCCACCAAAACACGATGAGCAGGATGTGTAGTTGTAAGCCACCTGTGCTGTGGCTTAGATCTGAACTGCACTTCCCAAACGCCTGTATTGGAGAATGGGAGACACGCAGTATAAAGGACTTTTTTAACCACTTATAGAAAAGGTACAATAATGTGAGCATAACAGAAATGAAAACATCAATTACTTTTTGAATTCAAGAATAATATTTTAATGGCAATAGTTTTCCTTAACCTGGACTTTATATTTCTCTAGAAATGAAAACCTAAGCTAATTTATTAAGAAATAACAATTTTTAATGCCATGGTTTCTACCTACAGAATAGACAAGTGTAAGCATATTTACTTTAGGAAGACAGAAGAAATGATCAATTCTATATAAATTTCTGCAAGCCCTTCAGAATTTCCCAAACTATGTTCTTTAGAACCATTAACAGATGTTTTACACACACACACTCTATGGTCAAATAAGATTGGGAAACATTATTGACTATTCTCAATCCTAAAAACTCTCAGTCCACAGTAGCATATTTCAGAACATATGTCTTATAGTAGAGATACCTGTTCAAATTGATTTAATCCAGCATTTCCCAAAATTAACTTCCTCAAAACTAACTACAGCGTTTGCCCTCCTATCCCTACTTCCAATCCCCCATTCCCCAAAGCAACTTTTAGTGGAACTCATCCCATAAAGTGAAGTTTGAGAAACTCTAGTTTGGTGGTTTTTATCTACACAGATTTGCTGTCTGAATAATATGTAAGGAATTCTGAGTGACAATCACACCCATTTGGATATAACTTCAATTGACTCCATAATGAGAAATTTAAAATGCAAATTGTTCAAAAGCAAACTGCCTTTACCATTTAGAAATGTTGCTGAGATTTACTTGGATTTGGGTACTGTCAGATTACTTTCCAGTGTATCTGGTATAGGAAATAGGCTCCAAAAGTCTCTTAGTATTCAGTACACAATCTGAGTGGCCACGTTACACATGAGGAAGCCTGACGATTTTAATATGACAAAGGTACTCTGAACTTTCTTGGCACATGTCTCTTGGAAACACCGGGAGGGGAGTGGAAGTATCTTCATTTGTATTCTGCACAAGATGTATGTTACGGATTCATGTTAGTGGGGGTGAGGACATGAAGCCCTTGCTATTGAGCTTCAAATGTGGCAGCAAAGATGAAGAGATGATCACCACCTCTCTCTAAATATAATGAAGGCCTAACTTTACAAAAATCCTTTTAAATGAGCTTTCCTCCTGCCACTTGGCTATGCATTAAATGTTGGCATACACTGAAAAATAAAAACAGTAGTCCTGCGGGTTCCCCTTATGTTGGCTGGGTTATGAAGATTAACTCCTCATTTATTGGTTCTAAAGAAGTCATCGAATGTAAATATAACTGAAAATACAAAACCTGAAAACACTTAAATATTGATAGGAAAGAAAACACATAGGGTATAGTCAAGACACCACTCTTTAGATACGTAATATCAGCATATGTTATAAAGAAATAATTGGTTTAATTCTCCGGGGAATACAATAGAGATTTCGGATTTGGCAAGTTATATTTTCTGGAAATAATGTAGCATAGTAATTCTCATGGCAGAGGCACACATGCTGAGTATACAAGTTTAATACAATTTAAATATGTACTAGGTCATTTGCGCTGAAGATTTTTAAAATGTGATAAATTGATTTTATTATTAATTCTCTAAAATATTCTAATGCTGGGTCCTAGAGACAGCCAGGTCCTCTTCTCTAAAGAAGCTTGTGGCTGTGGTCACCTTGCTCATTCACACAAATATTAGACATATGCTAACATGCAGTGTTGTTCAGAATGTGCACTATTGATGCACACAAAAATTTTAGGTGCTCCAGGGAGTAAGGTCTATTTTAATAATGAAGCTGATCATGACAATAATCTAAAAATGCTCACCATGTACTATGTGCTGCCAAGCAAAAACTCTACTGTATTAATTTGAATGGTCTTCACAAGACCACCATGTGGTAGCTTTTATTATCTCCAATGAACAGAAAGGCAATTGAGGAACAGGGGAGCTAAGTAACCTGCTCAAAATCACACAGCTGGAAACGGGGAAAGAGAAGATTCAAACTCAGGAAGTCTAGCTGAGGGTCCATGCTGATGTTCAGGTAATAATGCCATAATATAGAAGTATACGGGGGTGGGGGTGTGTGCTAGATTCAGGATCCTTCCAGAATGTGAGGTGACTGTTAACAGACATATGCCAGGTCAGAAATTTGGGCTCAAGGTCCAGCTCCTGATTTCCTGAAATAAACAGCTCCAACTTTCAACTTACCTGCTTTCAATGTCCCCAGAAAATTATCTTGTTCAGATAGAATATCTTTCTTTTACACGTTTCTAGACAGCACATAATCACATTTCTATGGGAAATTCAAATGACCCTGAAAAAGGGCTTGATTATTGTATATTACAATTTAAGGAAAAAAAATCAAACTTAAGAAAAAGCTGACAATCAGATCAGAAGCATTGGAGAGAGTTTCTTGCTCATTTTCTCGAGAGGTTAAACCAGAATGTTTTTTTAAGAGGGCAGAAGTTTAAGGTCTAGCTAGGGAATAATGACATGTTTTGTCTGACACTTCCCAAGTTAGGTCCAGCATTTATCAAATGATTCTTAAGTATTGTATTAAAAGAAATAAAATAAAAAAAAGCCAGGAACTGGCAACCTGGGCATATTAAGAGTACGCTTTCATTATTATAAATTTGTATTTTAAAAACCAGTATCTTTTTGTAAGTATACACAGGTTTCTCTGATAATTTCTCTTCTTGTAAAAACCACCTCACTGAAACATTTTAAATAAAACTATATCTAAAATGAATTATTGGCATTTGGCAGTTTAAAATCGCCCCCAAATTCAGAGGGGAAAAATAACTGCATAATTATAGTTCATCAGAGTGCAATTCACACAGTAATCAAAAATGTTTAAAACCAAAAAGTAGGATGTTACAGTGGTATTTAAAACAAACAAAAAAAGTACTTATAGGCATTTAAAAAATTTTCATAATTTGTTATTCACTAAATCTGAAGAAAATGTTCACTACCAGTTTTGATAAGGCAAACAATATTCAAAATTGGTATTAACTAATGAAACACAATTGGCCGCCACTATGTGAAAAACCAAATGCTTTAATGAGACTATCAAGAACAACAGTTCAATTATATATTTGGATACATTAATATTGATCCATAATATACAGTGCTATGGACCATACAGAAATTAACTGGTGCATCCAATAGCAGATGACTACATTACAGTACCAAGCATCCGCAAGAGACAGTCATCTGTCATCTGTCATTTCTTTTTCAAGAAATAGGGTTTTTTAATACACTGTTGTCAATATCAACTTTCCCCCAGTGCATTTAAAAAATATTGATAAGCGCATTCCTTTGTGCTTTATTTTGTATCCTTTAACTTCCTATGTATTTTATTTGTTCTTATTGCTTTATTATTTAAAAACAACCTGTCATTCTGTGTATGACCAAGTTGGTTGTATGCTTTTTGGCAAAGTCAAAAGGTTTGGTATATCGGTTACCTGACCAAGACAGGTGGAAACGTTTGGCATTTTAGTCACTCCAGATGGAGGTCCACCCCGAGACACAATTCTGCACCCAGAGATGGGGAGTGGTGTGGATCATTCATCACCAACGGCGGGCTGAAACCACCACCTTGTGGCTTAACTAGTCCCTAGAACGAATCCACACTCTATTTGGCAAAAAATAAATAAATAAAACCACCCCCGAAATTGCAGCATTCTCCTGGGCTTACTCACCTCCACTCCCAGAAATTGTCTCTTGAGAAGAAGGGGAAAGGGAAGCAGGGAATGGTGAGCTCAGGAGATGTGAGATCCAGGGCAGTGGTACAAGATGCCACGCTTTCTCTCAACAAAGCTTCCTATGAGGTCACTTAGCCCTGGCTGTGGGCTCGTCAACCATGCACTGTTTTTAAGAACCCTCCAAATCAGCTAAAGAAAACTAGCATCACACCATTGCAATCTCTGACTTTTGCACCCAGCTCCCCTCCCCCCATATAAATATGAAGAGAAAACTAGACAACGCTATGATTGTATCAGTGAACACTATGGTACAATTAGTTGTTCATGCAGATTCGCATCATTATTCTAGGAAAAGAACTATACAGTCAAGGAGGTTGAAAGAATGGGAACCGATTTCCCTGCCCCCTTAAGTAATAAAGCTATAAAACTGATAGCATCATCAACCTTTCCAAGGATTCTCATTGCCCAGCATGCATGGGAACTACGCAGCTGATTACTGTCACGTAAGCCAACCACACATACACCTGACAATCACTCCTCTCGGAATCCTCCAACACCCATCACCAATTCACATTTGACATTTAAACTCATTTTCTTTTTTCAAAAAAAAACCCTCCTGAATAAGTTTTCCTGATGAAAGAAGTTGGCACTCTGTCACTAAAATATATTTATATTAAAAATATCAGAAGGAAAATTGGAAGCTCTTATATTGTCTACATAGGCACCATGCTACATGTCCTCTTGACTACAGATTCCATCTTGAAGCTTTCTCTCACATTACAGTTCAGTCAGTGCTAGCCCAAAAAAGACTACTGCTATATTAAGGCACTTCATTCTGAATGGATATGCGTTACACCACTTGCTATTCAATTGTAGGTTGCTGCTGAGAAATTCCATTCCACAGCTTGGCTCTTAACACCACGTATCATCTGTATAAAACATCTAGGCCTGATAGAATGTAACACTACTGTTATTGCATAGGACTACACAAGTAGATAATGCACGGAAACTAACTTTACAACACTGCTGCTTTTTAAAACATTGTTATCAAGGAACAGTAATCTGCCAATACAGTATTTCTCTCTTTAAAAAAATTCAGCAGGTTTGCTGAAATAAACCTCAATTTAAATGACCACAATGGGCATATTAATGCTATGGTTATCATTCTCCAAGAATATTGCTATTTTTATATCACTAAAAATAAATATGTAAGTTTATTCTCCCTAGAAAGCAGGTTGTAACCTATTAATACTACATCTTAAATGTGTGGAAAAACAGTCCCAAGTGAGGCTGTAATATACAAAATATTCACAAAGCTCTCTTTAAACACAAGACCTTGAAAAAAAGTTTTCTTTCATGTGTGTACAAAGAATGCAGAAAACCACCAGTGAGTTGTAAAAATATTGAAAACTTGCCATTTTAAGATGCATATTCTTACAAATTAATACAAACATACTGAAAAAATTGATGATAATAAAGAATCTGTACAAATCAAATGAACAGTAAAACATAATTTGAAATGTGCCCAGTTTGGTTTTCTTATCAAAAAGCAAAATTGAAGGAAAAAAAAGTAAACCTTTCAGTGCTCCTCAATCTTTTTTTTGAGAGGACATTCATTTTCATTTCAAAATAAAATAGATCTTATGGAAAACTGAATCATAGTCATCAATGAGGAAAATGATAACAGCACAGAGTCAACCATTAGACCCCATGTTTCAGAGCATTGGTCTGTCTCCCTTCAATTTCAATTGCACCTAAGTAAAGTATCAGTTATGTTTACTAACAAGACAATTGTCATGAAAATGGCTGTATTTGTTTTTCTTTTACAGAATATAGCATTTCTTTAAATAGTTTGCAGTATAAAGACTAAATACTGCTAGAAGGGTACTGTATCTTTAAGACAGTACCAATGAACACATTTACAAAATGGAAAAAGTTTTGTGTGAATTTTCTTTTCTTTCCTCTCTCTGCCTTTCTATCTCTTTCCAATTTTTTTTGGTTGCTTTATATTCTTTTTATTAAACTTTACATTTCGTTTCCAAGGGAGTCACAGGGGGTGACTCAAACCATATTTCCCCTGAATAAGAATGGACATTCTTTGATGCAAAATCCTCTCTGATGCAAAATCCTCTTGCTCAGAAAGCTAACGTCCAGGGTGAATTCAGTTCACAGATACTGTACACTTATTGTACAATACTTTGGAGGCTTTGTAGTTGTAAAATAGAATATACAAGTCTGTTTCACAAAATTCTAAAAATAAAATATATCCTGGGCTATTGATAAAGCATGAAAACAATTTCATATTAAAGGAAAATTATCAAGAAAACCCCTTCAGGTCACTTATTCAATCTATTAATCGGGAAGAAGTCTGTAAGAATGCAGAGCAGGGGGCTGCGCTAACAGGCGTGCTCAGTTTCCTCCATGCTCATACTGCTCCTTCGGCTGCTTGTTTTGGAAGCTCCGGGAGACACTGACGACAGAAGGGGATCAGTGATGCCAACAGGAGAAAGAGTATCATCCATCAGGATGTCTTCCAGTTTAGATCCCATTTTCGTGGGGACACTGTAGGCTTGGCCACTCTCGGTCCCGGGTCCGAGGTTGTTGAAGGTGATGGTGCCATCTGTGAGATCGAGGGTTGTTGTACAAGTTAGGTCTGCGTGATGCTGAAGGAGGTCTTGATTGCAATTCTCAAGAGAGGGTTCTTGCTTGATGATCCGATTCACCAAATCTGGAGAGCAGAGGCCCGTGGATGGTATAAGGGAAAGTCCATGTGCTCGAGCCTGCATTTCAAGTTCCTAAAAGAAAGTCAAAATCAGCAAACAGATGGAGTACAGCAGATTTTGGGGCAGCGAAACTACTGCAGATGACACTCTAAGGATGGATACCTATCATTATGCCCTTGTTCAAGCTCGTAGGATGTACACCACCAAGAGTGAATGCTAATGAAAGAAGGGACTTTGGGTGATAATGATGTATCAGATCAGGTTCATGAACTGTAACAAAGGTACCGGTCTGCAGGGGGATGGAGATAGTAGGTGGGGCTGTGCATGGAGTGGGGGCGGGAAGTACATGGGAGAGCTTGATACCTTCTGCTCAAGGTTGCTGTAAATGTAAAACTGTTCTGAAAAAACATAAAGTCTATTAAAAAATCGGACACTAGAGGGAAAACAATGAACATTAAAATAAAATTGTTTGCTCTTTTAAATTATAAATGCCACATTTCTCACAGTGTAAGTACTACTAGTAGTAAATGAGATGATTTTTAGGTGGTATATGGATTTTATTATGTATTAAATATAGAGACAGTCTCTCACAGATGTTAATGTTCACAATGAGGATAAGTTAGAAAACATAAAAATAAAATTTCAAAGTATGAGGTGATTAAAGGAAAATATTCGGTAAATAATATCATTCCGTGGTCCCCAAACTGTGCACTGAGGTTTCCAGAGGTGCTGCGTGAACTCACAGGGCACTGTGGATATTTTACATTTTCAAGAGAAATGGAGATACTACTGTGAGAATTGTCAAACGCAATGGAGTTCATGGTTTCAGCATTAGATTGTACTACATTCATTTCCATCACATCATATCACTATGAAGCTGGATTTGGGGTGACTGTTGTGAGAAAACTAAGTCCTGCATGAAAATCAACGTGGAAAATGGGGTGGTAATCCAATGTGATTCCAACACAGTCCCATTCATTAGTACACATTGTGGTTATTTAAAAATACTATCCAGGGCCGACCGAGTGGCATGGTGGTTGGGAGCTGGCTTGGGAAGCTAGCGGCCCCGGTTTGGATCCCACATGTGAGGGTCAGTGACACTGCCCTCTAAAAAAAAAAAAAAAAGAAAGAAAGAAAGAAAAAAATACTATACAAATGCTATTTGTCTTTCAATTTACATGTTTTATATTTTCAAATGGTTACTAAGTTGTTGGGACTGAAGAGAAATGGTGTAGGGGGGCAGTGAAAGAGTAACTAAAACACCAAGGGCACTGTGAACTCAGAAGTTCAGGTAGTCCCGGCAAAGTTGTAAAGGATCTATACAAGGATTTATACTGAGGTTTGAGAAGCAGCATTTAGCCATCTCACCATGAGAAATGGAACTTGTTTTAATTCCACCAAAAAGCTCTTCTCTGTAGGATGAATTATTCCTTCTTATACTTGCTTCCCATTTCATATGTTGAAATCCTAACCTTCAGGACCTCAGAATGTGACTGTATTTGGAGACAGAGACTTTAAAGAGATGATTAAATTAAGGTGGGTCCTAATCCAATATCCAATAGGACTGGTGCCTTATAAGAAGAGGAGATTAGAACACAGGGATGCATAAGACCATGTGAAAACAGGGAGAAGGTGTCATCTGCAAGCCAAGAAGAGTGGTTTCAGGAGAAACAAACCCTGCCTATACCTTGATACTGGATGTCCAGCCTTCAGAAAACTGAGGAAATAATTTCTGTTGTTTAAGCCTCCTGGTCTGTGGTGTTTGTTAGGGCAGCTCGAACTGCTGCATTCAAGTCCTGTGTCAGAGACTTCAGAACCTCACAATGTCATCCCTTCCCTTCCTGAGGATCCCTGGCCCCTCGATAAATGAACCACAGAGGCCCCAACTGACTCTCCAGTAAGCATCCTACCTCCATGCCAATGTCATCCTTTCTATGTTTGTGATACAGTAACACGCTAATAACAAAATATAAATTTGAAGCAAGTCAACTTGCCTCATTAGAGAGGAAAAAGTGCTCTTCAACATGACATGGCATTTCAACCTTTGCCCAAGAGACTATTGATATGTTCCAGAAAAGTCATGCTCAGTCTATAGGAAAGGTTGTTTGACCCACAAGCTCTTTCTCTGGATGCAATACAAGTAAGAGATGGGGGAGCCTAAGATGTCAGCCAAATCTCTGCATGTTCCTTCACACATCTCCAGAAACACAAGTCTCTCCAAGCATCATTTTAAAGCTCTGGGCTGTTCCATGAAACAGTAGTTCCAATGATATTAAGGCTTCATGCTTGCTCTTCTATGAAAATTTTTGCATGCGCACTTAGAATGGAAATGAAAGCAAGCCCTTACTTAGGTCCAAGCTGAAAGCATGCTCTCTTGTCAATCTACACCAACATGCTATAAGAACAGCACCCCACACATGTAGCTTGCCTTTTAAAAAAAAAGCTAGATGAAGAGAGGCAAACATCTTACTCTAATCTTTTGTTATTTAATTAAAAATATTTAACAGTTGACTAAAGCATCACTTATATTCTAAATAATGTGATGCATCTCATCTGGAGAACTCAGGCTCCTGGCACTGCAGAACCATCGTAATTAACAATGTTTTCCATGACATGCAAAAGTTCTAAAGTTGTCTCACTGTCACTAGAAGAAACCCAAGATATCGTCACCATGGAATTTCCAATTTGCACATTTCACAATATTCCTATTTTACAAAAATAGACATATTTGGAACCTTAAAACAAAAGCTAGCCTCTCTTTCAAAGCAATATATTTTACTATTTGTATAAGGAAATAACACATTAGTACAAGCTGCTTTTATGAATGGATATACTAAGTTCAAGAGATTGAAGGCCTATGTCTGCTTACTGGAGATGGAACATGGAACAACAAAAGCCAAAAGAGGGGAGAAAAGGGAAGGAGGATTTTCAAGTTACAGTTGACCTCTACTTCATTATGTACCGCCTAGAGGAGAACCATCTTCAGCTTTGCCTCTCTGCCTCATGGCACAAGATCACTGCAGTGCAATGAGAGCTGTGACATCTACAAAGGTCACCTGTGTTGTGGGGTATGAAAATAGTCGCATACCATTATGACCAATGAATTACTCAGTTAAGTAAGTTCAGTGTCCAGGACTAACCCCACTAGATGAAACCTACTGCTCTCTGAAGCGTCACACTTTGCATTGCCTTCTGTAAATAGTTGCATTAGAAATCTGAAACACAACCATGGCTCTATGGCAAAATCTGGTAAGAAGTGAGTTGGTCTACTGGAGAAGAAAGGACAGTGTCAGTGACTCTTACTGGTAGGCTGCATTCAAAGTCAGTGAGCTAATTAAAATTGCTCTTGCAAACTCCTTTGGTCATTAGCAGAGGGTCAGGTTTTCTTTCTCTTCAAGACAGTTTCAGAGGCAGTTGTCTTTACATCAGTGAAGAGCCAAGAGCCTAAGAAAAGCACCAGGAGCTGACACTAAGAGGGACTCCCCCATTCCATGCTTACACTGGTACATACACCCCCTAAATGAAACGGCAAATGAATTCTACATATTATTAAGTAGTATTTCTCCCTGTAAGAATATACAGTATAAGAATATGTAGTATATATATACGGCATAACTTCACTCTCTGTACTATTTCTTGAATTTATATCTTGAAAAGATCCTCTGGGTGTCCCAAACTCCCTATAAAAGTGGGCTTTGACCATGGATGCACCCTACCCCCCAGTATTAAGGCATCTTTGTATTTAACAATTATAGTCGATTCTCATTATTCACAGTAATTATTGCTATGAACTGAATGTTTGTGTCTCCCAAAATTCATATGCTGAAACTTAATTCCCCAGTGTGATGGTGTTTGGAGATTGGGTTTTGGGAGGTGATGAGGTCATGAGAGTGGTGCCCTCATGAATGGGATGAGTGCCCTAAAAAGCATCTCAGGGAGCTCCCCCTCCCATCCTACCACATGAGGCCACAACAAGAACATGGCTGTCTCTGAACTAAGATGCGGCACTGATCACCCACCAAATCTGCCTATGCTTTGATTTTGGACTTCCCAGGCTCCAGAACTGGAGAAATACATGCTTGGTGTGTAACCCACCAGTCTATAGCAGTACAAATGGACTAAATCAGTTATTCTCTTCCAAGTGCCTGAACACTGCATTAGGGACAGCCTCTGGTCACGCTGTCATCACATAACGTTGCTTCATGCGTATGTCTGTTTAAAGACACCTTATTTAATGCATAATGTTGATTTATTAAAGTAGATGTCATAGCCACCAGCACAACTCAGGTCTGAATGACACTTCTCTCCCTAAGGCACATCACAGCCTCTCCTGCTTTGGAGCAAATGCTATACAACACGTGGGCACTCTGCTTAGAGGCCACTTTAAACAGCAAAATCACCCACAAAACTGTGAAAAACCTGGCCTAAACAAACTGGAGAAAGGGCACGCATTTACAGTGTTAGCTGAAACAGAAAGGAGGAACGGCACCCAGTTCCGCCTTAACCCAGAATGAGTGTCCCAGGCACATTGCGTGTGCTCCTCTGCACACAATGACCATGAAGAGCCACATACCTATGATCTGGGGTTACAGATGGATGCTTCTGAAGAGGCAAATCCAAACAGGGAACTCACGAATAATGAGTATTGGCTGCATTAGGATCCTGCCAGTCTGCTCCCCTTCAAGCCAGTGACATGTAGTAAACTTTACACAGCACGTACCTGTATTCTGAGCAACAAATGCCGGTTGGCATGCTCCAGCTTCTTCTGTCGGTTTTCAAGTTCCTTTGCACGTTGTTGCTCTCGTTGTAACTTTCGGATGTAGTCCACAGATGCTTTCAAAATGGTTCCCTTATTCCAGCGCATATCTCTGTGAAGAAAATGGAAGGAAACAGACTTTTGTATGGCTTGAGGTGCAATGAAAGTTCAATATTCAGAGCATTCAGCTTCTGAAGATATGATAACAATTATAAGTTGGTAATAGCTATCACTCAGTGAATTCTTGCCATGTGCTGGGCCTGGCCCCCTGTGTCTTACACAGAACCCAGACGAGCCCCCCAGAAAGGGCGGGACGCTGTGCACGAGCTGAAACAGAGACTGTTGATTGAAATTGCCCCATATCAAGGAGCTCCTATAAGGTGGGGTTGGGATTTAGTCTAGGTCTGTGATTGCAAAGTCATTATTCGTAACACTATATTAAATAGTTATAGCTTTCTATGACTTTCAAAATGATCTGACTCAAACAGATGGAAAAAGCTGTGGTAAAAAAGTTCCGGGAGTTCTCACTACTTGATTATGTGTGGCACAGAAGTGGCATTCTTGGATTTTAGCATGGATTTTCATGGGCAGGTTATGTAACTTCTCTCTGTCTTCATTTCCTCATCTATAAAATGGTGATAGTACACTTGTAGGAGCAGCCTCATAGGCTGAATGTTATTGGAATCAAAGGAGGTACTTTTATATCAATGTTGTGAAAAGTTTAGAATGCAATCAAAATAATGGAGCAAATTGTTAAAGAGCTCAATGTAATTATAATTGCTATCTTTAAATAGCATTTACTATGTGCCAGGTATTTTTACAAGTATTTTATAGCTTATCTAATCATATCAACCTCAGTGGGTAGGCATTAATATTCTCCTCATTTTACAGATTTGAAAACTAAGGCACAGAAAGGTAAGTAAGTTGCCCAAGGTAACACAGCTGGGAAGTGGTAGCTCCAGGTAGCCTCGATAATCTGGTTCCAGACTCCATGCCCTAAACCACTATACCACTTTTCCTCTTCTGCGATTGAGTCCTCAAAACAACTAGATTAGGCAGAAATATTCTGAACCAACTCCCCCTTTTATTTTTTTTGGAGGGCAATGTCACTGGCCCTCAGATGTGGGACCCGAACCTGGGCCGCTGGCTTTCCAGGCCAGCGCTTAACCACCGCGCCACTCGGCTGGCCCATCCCCCTTCTTTTTAACAGATGAGAAAAATGAAGCATAAGAACCAAAGTATCTTCCCCAAGGTCTGACATCTAGTAAGGGAATATTTTGGAATTCAAACCCAGGCAGCCTGAGCCGGGTGTCTCTTAGTTTTCAATCACTATAGCTTTAATGTATTCATATGTGAGAAAATTAAAAATGCCATTAAAATGTAGGTAAAAGCGAGCTGAAAAATTTAGAGCACTCTAGAAAAATAATTAATGTAATTATAATTACATAAGTGATACTTCTATAGCCTTTAATTAATCTGAGCCCTTTTACAGACAATATTCATGATGATAATGACTATGATAATGATGAAAACAAAAACAATTTAATGTATAGAAAACCTCCTAAGCCATAATCTATAGCTGCTAAAAGCAGATGCAAGTATCAGATGGGACATGTGAATGCAGGAGGGCCATTAACAAAAGCCACCAAGTAATTGATCCTCATATGGATTAGATGAAGAACAAAACAGAAATTCTCCCATGAGAGGCAGAATTACAGGAGAATTCCTGGGGGTTGATCCTTGGGGTCTGAGGCCTAAGGTGGCAACCTAGGAGGTGTCCTGAGATACTCAGACTGAGAGCCAACCTGCTTAATGATCAGGGCTAAGATCAAAGAATCAGAAAGGTCAGCCACCGGACAGAAAGTAATTATATGATAGACGCCTTAAGGAAACCAGTAAGGTGAGACACCAGTTACTGACACGTGCACGCAGCTACTCAGTTTTTAAGAAATGACTATTTCAACCAATTATCTTGGGTTTTGCTCCCCTGGGAGACGCAACCAATTAATTATGCTTCTGGGCTTAAACGAAAGGTTTTTAAACTTTGTTTTGTGTGTGTGTGTGTGTGTGTGTGTGTGTGTGTGTGTGTGTAATGAGGAAGGTCCTTCTTTTCATATAGAAGTGAACACAGATCTCTAATATACTCATCAACAAAAGCAGAGCTGCTCTCGGAAAGAAGCAAGTCTGTGTCTCTATAGCAGCTCCAGAGTCTGTCCTGGAAACCTGGTATGGGAAAACTCCATAATAGATTATAGTTCATTTTACCTTAAAACAATGCCTACAATTGAAGATCATTATCAGCTCAGATTATAAACACGTAAGTATTCTAATACAATGGAGAAAGAAGATATGCAAATAGAGGCTTTCACTCCAGCCCCATAATTTCATAATGTTGCTAAAGATATTCACATGCTACAGTTTAAAAGAATATGCTAAAAAGTGAGAGCTGATAAAGAACAGGAAAATGGGAATTCAATTTCAGCTATCATGCAAGACTGACTATAGGAAATGAAGGTCACAGCCCCTAAGTAGGATAAATTTGTGCTGCAGAACTGAGAATTTGAATGTTTTGAGTTTCAAAATGGCTTTCCTTGAAAAACCTGGGAAAGCAAAATGTTGATGATGGAAACTGCGCTTGAACATTAATCAGAACCACTTTACAATGGGCAATGGTTTTATTTTATTTTGTCACAAATTCTCTGACAATAATGTGAAGAGCAAATTTAGTAAGCCTTGCATGAATAATGCTTGATTTCATCTTTACATTTTATTAGGTAGCTAAAAGGTCATATTCACAGGCTAATTTCATAGAATGCTGGTGGAAGCCATTAAAGTATATAGATCCTCTAGCCCCTTAGCTTCAAATGGGCCAATTTCTAATGGATAAAAATTGTGTATTTGTTGTCCTATTTGCTGATGTTGCTAGCAGGAAAATTATCTTTACAACTGTTATCTCTGAAAAGGGATGAAGGGAAGGAGACTGAAAGCTGAAATCCCAATTGTCTGACCTGTACTTAGAAGAAGATTAAAAATTACTTGTTTTCTAAAAGGGTAAAACATACAAAGAGTATGCAAAAAACAATTGGCTGGTATGTATTGTTAAACCTGAAGTCTCCAATATCAGCTCTTGGAGCCTAGAAGCATTGTATAAGTTGAAGAATAGTCAACAAATCTTGCTTTAACAGCTACCAAAATCTCTGTCCTGCATGAACTGTTAAAATATTTTTTCTTTGGCAGCTCAGTGTTTATATGCCAAGGATTCTCAGATTTCAGAAAGCTACCTCCTCTCACCCAAAGCTAAATATCTCATGTCTAATCATCCTTTTGTACAACTCAGCTTACTTCTCTCAAAATTTTAGTTTGATGAGACTAACCAAAAGAAAGGTGTAAGAAGTATTTAGGAATGAAACCAACGGAAGCAGGGGGGCATCTTTACACTCGTTTTTGTAACTGTGCACTTTTGCAACATATGAAAAAACATTAAGGCACAAAAAATATACGATGCAGATTAACACGCAATTGTACTCACGGATCATTTGACTTGGGAATCAAAGTACCTAGTTCTTTAATGCGGTCATTTATGTTAAATCTTCTTCTTCGTTCAACTTCAAGAAAAGAGCACAGAAAGGACCATTAGTAATAGTGCCACATTCGCATTAACACAGCTCATTAAAGGCAAGCATGTATCAACTTTGCCGACAGGACCATGTAAACCTGAAGTTGTATTTCTGTTTTCACATGGTTTTGGTACTGAGATTAAACCACTTTTTAAAATGAGCTACCTTCTATCATTTACAAAGCTCTGGGATATACAGTTTCTCATTTGATCCTATAACAACCCTGAAATTAGAATTACAATTCTCAGTTACAAATGACAAACCCACTTTGGAGATTATAGAGACCTGAGGAAGACACCAAGCAGTTAGTGGGGAACAGCCAGAACTCAACCTTGACCCTCTGACCAGGGTGGCCAACTTCTTGCACAGGGCCAGGTAGTGAATACTTCCGGCTCTGTGGGTTAAATTGAGGCCAAAACTGAGGCTATTATGTAGGCACTTACATAACAAGAGAGAAAACAGATTTCCACAAATTATTCATTCACAAAAGTCAAAATATGATAATATTAACTGGGTACATTTTTTTTTTTTGTAGTGCAAATCTACTAAACAAGAAGCACTGGATGCCAAAATTTGGATTTTATATAGTTTCCACATATTCTAAAATACTATTCTTGTTTTGACTTTTTTAACCTTTTAAAAATGTAGAAACATTCTTAGTCCACAGGCCATACAAAAACCCCTGCTCTAGCCCAGGGCTACCCAATAGAAACATAATGCAAGTTACATATGTAATTAAAAATTTTCTAGTACCCATGTTAAAAACATAAAAAGAAAGAGTTGAAATTAACTCTAGTATTTTATTAAACCCAATATATCCAAAATATTATCATTTCAACATGTAATCAATATAAAACTTATAAATTGATATTTACATTCTCCTTTGTACTAAATGTTTGAAACCCAGTATGCATTTAACATGTATAGCACATCACAATGTGGACAAGCCTCATTCCAAGGGCCCAACAGGCAGATGTGACCAGGGGCTGCAGGACTGGATAACACACCCAAGAAATTAAATGCAGCAGCCTAAACCACACTGTGCATCCTAACAGCATTTCCCTATTATAAATCCAGCCGTGTGTCCATCTAAATTATCATCTTCAGGGGGCAGGGGAGATAGTAAAGCATATGAGTTAATAAATGTTCCTAATTTGCCTGTAGCCTGGCAAATAAATTCCAAATAATGTAAGGTCTAGTAAATTGAATTAAAAATGTTAACATTTTACTTTAAACATATGATATCCTATACATATTTTTTTATTATTAGGTTATTTTGTATAAACTCATACATATTTATATTTGACCCACTTAGATAAATAATAATATTCACTATTTTCCTAATATATATTGCATTTTTTAAGCTGATTATGATTAAATCAGTTACATATATTACTGTCTTATCATTAGACTTTTATAAAATAGAAATAGTAAGTGATACCCAATGATTCTGAAGAAGGAATTTTTGGACCTCTGATCTTCTAGCTAATCTCCTCCAAAATTCTGAGGCATGACATGCTTCCTTACTTTTTCCATAATAAAATCTGTTGGCTCTACTCGCAAATATTTCGGGAATCTGTTCACTTCCAACCTCCACTGCTGCCTGATATAAGCCACCATCACTTCTTGCTTGGGTTACTGCAAATCTATTAAGTGGTATCTGTGCTTCACTCATGTCTACCACTCCCTACCCCTTTGGTCTTCCTAGAACACACCAGCCACAGGGATCCTGTGAAAACATAACTCAGAGCGTGCCAGTCCTTTGCTGAAAATCCTGCAATCACTTCCTATCTCACCCAGACAAAGCCAGGTTCTCAAGGCATCCTACAAGGCATCCCTCTGATTTCATTTTCCACTCCTCTTCCACTCTGACCACATCTTCTATTGTGACTCATCTGTGTTCCCCCTTTCGCCCCATAGCTTCTTGCTATTCCTCAACCAAATCTGATACACCCCCCACTTTGGGACTTCATACTGCTATGAGCCCTGTCTGGACACTCTCCCCCAAATACCTGAATGGCTCTGCCATCATCTCCCTGAGGTAGGGACTCAGATTGACCTATGAGTCTCCCCTCCCCACCCTATTTAAATCTGAACCACCCTCTCCCATGTCTCTCCCCTTGGCTGCACTTTTGTCTTCTCATAGAACTTTCTACCATCTAATGTCTGCATACTTTATGCATGTATATATGTATATATGTGTTTGTTCATCGATGCATTCCAAGCATCCATATGAGCCTAACACATAGTAGGCCCTCAGTAACTACGTATTAAATAAAGAATGATAGTTACAGTACAATAATCACTAAAAATGATTTTGTATCTCTATTTTCTCACTTAACAGCACATTGCTGACATCGCTTTCTGTTAACATTTAGATGTACCACATTTTATATTTAATTCAGTGCCTTCCCACCCCAATTATTTTTACTATACAAGTGATATAAGCTTGTAAAAAATTGCAAGGCATATAAAAGTGTAAAGGAAAAGGTAAAAGCCACCTCTTTATACCACTGAATACTTATATGCCTAAAGAAATTGATAAGGGTGACTCCTAGGTGTTCTCCACCCCCTACACACACACACACACACACACACACACACACACACACCCCTATACAGTATGTTCTTTTTATATAATGGGACAGTATACATGTTATTCTGTCACTTGCTCTTGTCACTCAGTAATATATTGTAGATATCATCTAAGTCAGGTGAAACAGACCAATCCTATTCTTTTTTTTTTCTGAGGGCAGTGTCACTGGCCCTCATATGTGAGATCAGAACTGGGGCCGCTGGCGTCCCAAGCCAGCTCTTAACTACCACGCCACTTGGCTGGCCCACCAATTCTATTCTTAAGAGCCACTGAGTATCCCTTAATGGAGGTGCCATAATTTATTTACAAATCCTCTACTAATGAATAGACTCTTTCCAAGTTCTCACTCTTTTTCAATGGCGTAAGGAATATTTTTGCCAAGGCTTGCATGTACATTTCATTCCTAACATAACATTTATCTTATACTGAAACACCAACTTAATGTATTTGCTCATCTGTTCTGTCTGCCTCAACTCGAATGTAAGCTTATAGGGATGGGAAACCTGCCTGTCTGGTTCACTTCTATAGAAAAGTGCCTCACACATAATGGGGGCTCCATGGATAGTTATGCGTGAATAAATGAATATGTGCTCTTTTGTGCGTTTTGGCAATTCTTTTAAATTCCTAGAAGAGGAAGAGCTATGCCATTGGGCAATCTAAACTTGAGTACTAATTTCCAATCATTAGATGAGGTTTTAGGATTGTTTTGTAGCCCTCAGAGTTTGAGCTAATCATGTTTGCACTTTACTTGCAACCATGAATTTGAGAGATTAGGTGCCTAAGTAAAGGTAAATATTGTTTTTGACAAGATTTATTATAGATAATGCCTAACTATCTTATTTCTAAGTTATTTTAAAAAGGTAAAATATCTAAGAGTAAAATTACTTGGAAGCTAGAGGAAACCTTAGAAATATTAATTCAAATCTTTTGTTTAAGAGAGGAGAAAGCTTCTCACCTCTGAAATGGGAACTGGGAAGGGCAGTATCTATTAAAAGAAAAAAATTCACCCCCTCTGGTACCCAGCAAATCCATTTCTCAGTACCTAGCCTGGAGAAACAAACTCCACCCCCACTCCCGCCCCAAGGCATATACACAAATGTTCACTGTAGCATTGTTTATAACAGGGAAAAACTGGAACCAAAATAAATGCTTAGCTGTAGGTGAATTACTAAAATCACGCAGTCACACTGGAATATTATGCAACAGTTTTTAAAAAGTAGATGGATCTAGATTATTGACAGCAAAAGGTCTTCAGGATATACTGTTGAGTAAAAAAAGCAAGCAGCAACAAATAAGGATAATACAATACTATTTGTGTTAAATCCTGCACGAAACAATGCTTTTTATTTTCTGTGCACATTTGTGTATATATATATACATTCTGAAATACATGAAAAGGAGCTGGGAAGACCAACAAGAAGTTGGAAAAAAAAGATCATTCCTATGATCAAAGGAGAACTTTTGCCTTATTCTATCATTTTTATAAGGACAAAATATTTATACATAACTCATGTTCTTAAAAATCAATTTGGGAAAAAGAAGACAGGAGGCCATGAGATCAGAAATTCACACACACAATCAAAGTATTTCCTACCTCCAAGCCCATCCTTTTATTTTAACTGTGCAGCCTTTGTTACTTTATAAAACAAAAATCTTAAGTTTTTATAGGAATAGCTTAAAGATTTGATCAAGACTAAATTAAGTACATAAAAATTAATTGTAAGTGTTGAGCGATCTTTTTTTTAAGCCACAGGTAAAGTGAGAAATTTTGGAGGCTACCTCACCCACTGACTGATTCCCCTCCAGATGTTTCATTATTTTTCCTTTCAAATCTCACTGGAGAAGGTAATTCCATAATCCTCTTTTGTTAATAAGTTCCAGTATGAGCAACACTTATAATTGGGTAGTTGGGGATTACGTTCCTCTCTCCCACACACACATGCACACAAAACCACTACTATAAACAAGGAAAAGAAATAGTCCTCAGGATACTGAAAAAAATTTCAGTTTGATCTGAGATAAAACATGGGAAGAATATACACCTTAGTTTCTCTGAAAAACAATTTTCTTCCACAAAATGTACCTTTAACAGCTATAGAAATCAACTTCCCTCTAAAATTTCTAGAAAACTTTTGATATAAGGGGAACATCAAGTCCAATGTCAAATCACACAAACATTAAAACTTACTCAAGTTGTGATTGTCCTTTTTTTGTCTCTCTTTAGCCAATGCTCTCGCTTCAGACTCTGTGGGAAAAATACACGCTGTGCACGTGAATGAAGTAATTAGAAGTTGGAACTGTTCAAGGCACACAATAATGTAAACTACAAAACATTTCATTTGCTAAATATACGGAAGCTTATCTGACTTGACTCTAAATGAAACTAGGGTTTTTAAATTTATGACTTTAAAAAAGCTTGCATTTTTTCAATAGCAATATGTATCAAATAAATACAAAACGTTGGCTTCTACAAAATGGGAAAAGAAGAGTAACAAGTGTGTGTAACACACTGTAAACATACAGATATTAACAAGAAAAAAATAACTAGGAAACTATGGAAATTTGCTGTTGATAATTCATTATCAAGATTCAATTTTCTTTTCAGGCAGTAGAACTTTTCAATCTTTCTTTGATGCTTTTGTAACGCACTGACATGGAAACATAGCCAGTGAAGCAAATATATGTATATATACTTATCATATGTGTACTCATATCTAAATTTATATATAGATATATACACACACACACACACGCATAATTCAGAAGCTGAAGTATTTTAATTGGGAAGGTCAATCCAAATCATTTTCTGCTTTCTTCCTCACATAGAAAAGCATGACAGGCAACTTTTATTTACACACCCTCCAATCCAACATCTTCAGTTTTTTTGTTTCCTTTTGTTTTTTGTTTTCAGCTTGCCAGTCCCACCCCATGGTTCTCTGCCTGTAAACCTCACTCCCCAAGTGTGGACCAGCTCAAGGCTACCCAGTAACCTTGTCCATCCAGTGGGCTGTGACCATATCCTCCCCACTGAGCCTGCACACTGGGCTCTGGGAAGGAGGGTTCTCTCCCAAGTTGGACTCCCCTGCAGCCTCGGGGTATTAGTATGTATCCTCTCTTAGTGTTAATTGCCTGTACATGGTTAAGGAATACTTGTTTTACACTTTCCCATTCAAATCACTGTGTGGTTTCTGCTTCCTGACCGGACCCTACTACAGGTGGGAAACGGACTAACAAAGACAATTTGCCCTCCCCGCCTGCAGGCCAGGTCTGTTGATTCCTAAGCCTGTTTTCTTCTGGCTGCCTCATGCAGCCCTTGAGCTGTAAGTGGTCAGAACCTCAATTCCTGTCCATTTTCTCCTTTTCCTGGCATTTTACCCTTGTCCTATTGTGATGAATCATTTCCTAAGATACCAATGACTCTAGAAATGTATTGTACATTATATCTGCTATTTTTAAAATTTAATATATTTATGCCCCGTTCACCCATTTCTCCCACTCCCCACCCCTGCTTCTGTTATTTTCTTTGTTTTTGAAGAAAAAAATCATACACATAATTGAAAACTTTATTTTGTACTCAAGTAGTAAGAATTTTATTCATGTCACTCTAACCATATTTTATCATTATTTAATATAGATCTCACTGAGCAGTATTTTCTTTCTAAAACTTCACGGTGGGGCCGGCCGAGTGGTGCATTGGTTAAGTGCTGGTTTTGGGATGCCAGCGGCCCCGGTTCGGATTCCACATGAGGGCCAGTGACACTGCCCTCTACAGCTAACAACAGCTCCACCTGGAGCTGGGCTGTGCGAGCCCCGGTGATGGTGTGGGCTGCAGCCCCTGCTGCAGTGGGCTGCCATAGGCTACAGAGAGTGGCCCACAGCCAGCGTGAGTGGCTGGCAGCCAAGAGTGAGCTGCCAATAGCCGCGGTGAGTGACATCCAGAGGCCAGCGACTGATCTGCCTCATCTGGGAAGAGCACAATGACGATACCAACAGTGAAGCAACATCCTCCGCAACTAAACTGAAGAACAAAAAGACAGCAACTTGTCTGTTCCCCTTTCCCGATTCCCCAATGCTGTTCCCCTCCGCCAATTCCCCAATAAAATCTTTAAAAAAAAAAAACTTCATGGTGCTCCTCCTTCCTGGTAGGGTACCTATTTATTTGTTGGCTTTTGATGGTTTCTATGTATTCATTAATTACTTTTTTTTTTTTTTAACCCAAATCAATATTTTTTTACAATGTCTTTCTCCTGACACAATTTTCTAAAGAAATTTTTTAAAACACACGCTTGAAAAGGACAGAAATTGTTTTGCACCAAATGTATGTTCTATATTATGAGTCTGTTTATGAAATCCTGCAGGATGCAAGAACCAAATAATCAAAGGGGGATGATGTGAGGATCATAAAGTTCAGCATGGTAGAATGCCAGTTCTAACATAGCTGCAGCATGTTTTAATGGTCAAATACCTTCCCTAAAGAGTTAAACAAAATGGTGAAATAGGTAATTTCACACTTGCCTCAAGAAAAAACAATACCCACTGCTCCATTTTACAATTTATATTTTACTTTGTGTAATAAATCTTTTGCACCTAATATAGCAAAAATATAGAGGTGTCTGAAGATGCAAGAAATATATTCTTACCCCATCCCAACTGTGGACTTGACTGTCTGTCAAAGGAAAATGCAGACCAGGATTCTCAGACTCAAATGCCTCTAGGGACTTGGCAAGTAACGTAAACACCAGATTGGGTGGAGACATTTTACAAATGAAAGTGTTTCTGCTGTCCTCACCCCAGAGGGGACAGCAGTCTAGACACAATTATGGGTGTCCAGAGTAATGATGTCATAGAGTAACGGCAGCCCGATTCCCTGTATCTCAAGAAATACTGGAAATCAGCATGTTCAAGTATAAATACTGCTCAATGTATTAACCACTGCACAGTCCTACATCTGAGAGTTGGAAATAGTCTGGAGGTCACTATTTTAGAAACTTTGCTTTTAGAAAACTAAGAGAAAATCCTCAGTAAGTGGCACATTTGCTAGGTATTTACCTGTGAGCTCCCTTTTGATGTTGGGAAGGTTGGCAGGACAGGAGTTGCTGATGGTGAGGCCTGGAGGTGGCAGTCCTTGATTGCCATAAAGGTCAATCAAGTTTCCAGACACAGGTAACTGGAGGGAGAAAAACAATAACGGAAATGAACTGTTGAGCAATTCCTAAGTGATTCCTAGTCCAGACTTTAATTAAAGGAAACAGTTTGATGTAAAAAGTCATTTGTTAAAGTCAGAAAACATGAGATGTTTACCTTTTCATTCACTTACAGATACATGTTCTCCTTCGCTAGTTTCCTTTGCCAGAGGAAAGGATATGGAATCTCATACCCACACATGGCTACTCTACCCAGCCGACAGGTTTATTCTGAGGGCGGACACAATGGATAACGTGGTGAGCTCATCACCTAGTACATCTAGTAGCATACAGTAGATGATCAGGAAATGTTGGTTATTACTGTAAAATAGGGTTTTATATAGCCTGACCCAAATTGGGTATTTTCATTGAAGTCAGTTTTCTTCCTTCCCTCTCTTCCTCTCTCTTCCTTTCATAAGGAAAAGCAACAAAAAGTGTTTTCTCATTGAAAAAGAAATGGCTTCCTATTGCTAAAGAAAAGCTTTCTTCCTTGAAACTGAAATCTTCCACAAAGCCACGAGAGGGAGCTCAGTGACTTTAATAAAAGAATAAAAGTTTACACACACAAAAAAGAAAAAAAGGAGCATTTAGTTTCCTCAAGTTAGCTTAAGAGTGGTTTTCTCTAGTTCTGAATTTAATGTTTTAGAGTAGTGATATTATTTTTTCCCAGCACTGAGTTCCTTTTGTTGTATGTGCATTTCCCTATAACTAGTTCATAGCAGGAGTTTGATGTGCTCATTTTTGTGGACCTAAGAGCTCCAAGACATTTCTTCTTCAAACTCCCTGAAATAAAGTTTCAAATATTAACTATGGGAACACAGTTCCGTGACCTTACTACTTCTGCCATAGAAACTTCCCATTTGCAGCTTAATTCAATTCCTATAACTATTATGACTGGGTATGACTTTGTGTCATTTAGCCCTTCCCGTTCTTGCTTCACACTCTGAATTGTACTCTACATCTGAGAAATGTAATTTAGATAGTATTTAAGTGTGATAAAAATATTTGGTGACCAAGAGGAGCAAAGATTGTACTTCAATAGTCTACCTTTCATTCTCTCAAGTAGCCACTAACATACAGATGAAAATACCCAACAAAATAAAGATAGAATCAAATGTGTTTCCCCGCACTGGTAGCCATCAGTCATCTATTCCTACCATGGCTTCTAAATAAATACTCTAAACCCCTAACTAAAGAGCTGGGAAGAGCTGTACACAGAAGATTCTTCCTGACAGGTTAACATGACACTTGCTCTGCCAAGACTGGGTTGGGGGCAGGGATGACAGGCAGATCAGCAGGCACATCTGTCTCCTTTCCACTCAGTCTTCTGCTCCTTGTTGAAGGCAGGATTAATAGCCTGTAAAATGTAATACATGTATCCCACGACACAAATGCATCTATGAGAAAAAAATGCATTGTGCTAACTTAAAATGCCCTTAAATCATATTTCAGGGCCCTCTAGCTAAGAAACTGACAAAAAAGTGACTTTGATTATTTGAAGCTGTTTTATTTGAAACAGGTCACTTTCTTAGGGTCAGCTCTGCCCTGTGTGTGTTCAGTTTTATTCGTGTCCAGCTTAACATGCAGAGTGAAAGGTGTTGAAATGTCTCAATATAGCACTGTGAGGAAAGAGTCGAAATTATAAAGGTGCTATGACATCTCATAAACCCTCTAGAGTCCACAGATTTATTCTCCTATTTTTCTGAAGTTTCAGATTTTGGGAGAACTATTGGGTATTAATAAATCAAGAATGTGACTTCAAAGTTCAGTATAACCTAAAAAGATTATTCCCATAGCTTGAAAAATATAAATCATATCTATCATGTCTTCAAATGGAAATTGTAGGCAAAACATGCAAGTGTGTTATTATTATGATTTGTTAGGGAAAAATAATACTCAAGTGACATGTACAGCTAGCTTTAAAAAAATCCCTTAAGTCATCAGTGGATCGACATTGGACATCTCATTGTAAGTTTCTCCAGGACAAGAACATATTTTCTAACCGTATTCTAAAGGAAGATGATATATGTACATATACTTAATAAATATAGTCTGAGAGAGAGAGAGAAAAAAAGAGAGAGAGAGAGAGAGAGAGAGAGAGAGAGAGAGAGAGAGAGAGAGAATAAAAAACTGGGAATGAGAGTGAGACAGACACAGGGGTGGAGCAGAAACAGGAAGAGAGCCTCAGGTGGGCAGAGGGGATGAGAGGTGGAAAGACAGATGGATGAGCAGGTGGGGTAGGGTGGGGGAGACAGACAGCAAGACTGGGGGAGACCCAGAGAGAAGTGGGCAGGGAAGGGGGCTAAAAACTTAAGAGAAGATGGCTGTGATTGGAATGAACTGACAGTGCCCACTGAGAAGGGAGAGGACATAACCTCTGTAACAAGATGCCTTATCTTATCCACTGAGGTCAGACACCATTATTTCTAGTCAAAAAAGCACCTTATTAACCCTCTGTCTAGTTCTCTAAAAAAGCCCAGCTTTGGCTGCTTTTCCAATCCTTGTCCATCACAAATTGGCAGCATAAAACCTGCCATAATATTTTTTTGAAGAAAATGGAATTTTGTAGGGGCCAGGCCTAAAACTAGACAGGTACTTTGTGTATGTTATCTCACTGATTTTACAGAAAGAAAAGCCATACTTCTAGCTGTCAGAACAGAGGTTTTTGGTAAGGGGTTCATGTCTCGTGTTCAAAGCAGTATTTAGGGGGCAGTATCAACCTGCTAATGTTAACCAATTAGAAACTGTAATTTTCAATCAATTTCTAACTGGATCTGAGCAATTAAAAACCTAGTGCTCACTAACCAAGTATGGAAACTCAAATTTACAAAATGATAGTGCAGCAATTTATACCCTGGGCTTAGGTATCAGAGACTAGGATTAAAACCTGAACCTCTCTGGGGTGTGGTATCCCCCTTTGAAAAGTGGCAGTCATATCACTCAGCTCACAGGTTTTTAAGAATTAAATGAGACAGTGTAGGTGAAACAGTGCCTCCTACTTGTGCTATCAGGAAGTTGATGTTTGGTAATAATATAATTTTCTCTGAAGTACTGTATTCCCAAGCCTACAGTTTGGACAGCCCAGTTCATTTTCGCTTTGATCCGCAAAACCACCTGCCATGTTAATTAACAAGTAACCCACCAATTATAACACCATTTTTAATAGACTTCAATGCAAACCTGAACCCAGAAATCAGGGGCTATGTAGGGCCGAAGTGATCACACGATATCCTAATACCCGGTGCTTCTCCACCAGGCAGAATACTGTCCCTCCAGAAGATAGTCGTCAACGTCTAGGGACATTTTTGGTTGTCACAGCTGGGGGTGGGAGTGGGGGGCTGCTCTTGGCACCCAGGGGGCAGAGGCCAGGGATGCTGCTAAACATCCTACAATGGACAGGACGGCCCCCCACAGCACAGAATTATCTATCTCAAATGTTAATGGCACCGAGGCCAAGAGATCCTGCCCTAAATGGTGGCTCCTGCTCTTTGTATTAATGACTTGTTTGTTGAGGCCACTAAAAGGAAGGTTGATTAAAATAATATGGATTTCTAATTATTAATAAAACTTTGTCTCCTAGCCATGCATATTTAAGAATTCTTTGGTTCCCCTTCTGGGTTAGAAAATTCCCCCATAAACAAGTTAACATCATAATTAGGTCAAAATATCATCTTTGGAGCTAAGGAAGAAGAAGAAGCATCTTCTGAGAACAGGTATGTTGCACCTTTGCTGAGTTTTTAATCCAGCACGTTAACCTGATGAACAAGATTTCACCCCGGCGTACAATCTACACTGTGGATAGATAGAAGCCACAGTCTAATCAGGACAAATAAAGAGAAGGCAGACACACGTGAGTGTGGGCCCCAAACTTGGTCTGAATTGAGCTTTTCAGTGATATGCTCCACCAAAATGAATATTTTACCAAGTAAATGAACATTGTAAAGTGTTATTATTTTTTTTTCTTTGGATGGTCCCCTTCTCTGAATATCAATTGGGCACTGTTAGCACAAGGAAACTGGGACTTTTATTCTTTGTTTGTGATGCTACAAGAGGGCTTTGTGCTCTTGGAATAGTTATTTCTAGACTCCAATTCCCTTAGGATAGTTTCCTCTAGAAGTGTTCCTTCCACTTTTTTTTAAAGTTAACTTGAAACAAAGCATTTCAAAGAATCAAATGAAACGGAAAAATGCCTAACATGAAAAACATTGTTTAAATTTTACTGTGGAAAAAATTTTAAATGTCAGTAAGTTGTAATAGCTTAGTTATGTAATTTTCACAACCAAAACCCAAATTTATCAGAATAAGAGCTAGCAACTAACATTTGGCAAGAGCCTATCAGGGTCAGGACTGTTCTAAATGCTTTTTTATAGATTAACTCAAAATTCTCACATGGGTTCTGTTGTTTAGATGCTATTATTGCCCCATTTCCCAGACTAGAAAAGTGAGGCACAGAGGTCAAATTCTCAGGAATATGTGTTGAATTCAGATGTGTGGCTCAGAGTCTGTGTTCCTAAACCCTATGTCACACTGTTTTTCCCCTAACAGCAAAATGCTGAAATCGTTTTGTCGCAGGAAGGCTCCACTGGGGCCACGTTCAGCCTTTTCCAGGGTGGGAATACAAAGAGAAATGGACACTGGGACAAAGTCAGTGACTTCTGGGGGTGGCTACCAGTCACTACTCCTTTCCTGGCTAGGAATTAATTCACCTTTGCCCAGAGGATCTGTCCTATCCAGGAAATGCCCTGAGACGGCCTCCCTGCTCTTGAATTATCCTTCTCCACTCAAGATCTCCAGTGGTCTCCTTTTTCCAGACTGGTGAGCCCCATGAGAACAGGAAGTATACTTCATCTGAACCCACAGCTCCTCGCCCAGTGCTAGTCACATATTAGGCATGTAAGAAATTCTACATCAATCTTAAATGTAGTTCAGAGCAATCAGATAATGAAGGAATAAGATGCCGAATCTAATGAGACCGACTGAGGAGACATATGTATTGATCTAAAGGAGAGAAGCAAACAGGGTCATGACAACTGTCTCCAGACGGGCTGTCATGGGGAAAAATTCTCTGTGAGGCAAGTTGGATGCAGGTCTGGAATTCACAGAGACTCACTGTGAGGAGTACCTGGGTTATTAAGTATGATGTTATTCTAACATAGATCTGGACACATTATAGGTACTCAATGAATATCACCTGACTAAGACAATATCACAATTATTTGGTATTAAATTACACTTAATAATTTAGATATTGTTGAGTACAACTTATAGTTGTAATGCCAAATGCTATACCTGCTTTATGGGATGACCATGTGAAGTAGGTCCTATTATCAGTCCTACTTTACAGTTAGGAAGAAGCTAAGTAACATGCAAGGTCACTCAATAAACGGCCAACGTAAGACTTGAACCCAGGTCTGATCATAATCTCCAACTCCTAACCACTGTGCTTTACTGTTTCTCTTCTGAGTTAGTGCATATCCTTCATTGGAGGCTTTCAAGAAGGTAGGTGTCTGATTTTTTTCATAGAGAATACAAAGGATATACAAGAGGAGCTTAATGCAACGAGTACTAGGTTGGCTCAGATGACTGACTTCAAAGGTCTTTACCATTGGAGAAAAACAAAACCAATGATTAAAAACAAACAAAAAAAGCCCCCAAAACATATAAACTCTACAGTTCTCCTGAATGTGTCCAAGTATCCAATAGATATCACTGACAAAATGACTACCCTGTCAGCGAAGTTCTTCTGGGATGCCCAGGCCATTGCTAATTAATACCGCTGGGGCCCTGAAAACATTGTAAATATACCGGTGTTTTCAGGTATATTTATAAATTCCTTAAGGCAAGCTTCCCTAAGTGTTTTGGCTCATGGTCGTCCTAGGATTTTGACTGCTGACAAATGAAGTCTGCCTCACAGGAGGCACAAAGTTGGAAGCAGAAAGGTCCCACGGGAGTCAACCAAGGGCTCAAAGAGGGTGGGAAAGTTTGGCATGAAAACATGTCAGGATGGCAGAACATTTAGTTCTTTCAAAACCAGAGGATGAATTTAAATGGGTAGGAAGTTGACAAAAGCTAAAGATCCTAGAGGAGGCTTTGAGGTTTCAAGAGGAGTCCTCAAGTAAGTGACTGTAAAGAATTGGATCAGGATGGAAAAGAAAAGAAAATGCTGGGCCGGCCGAGTGGCGCGGTGGTTGGGAAGCCAGCGGCCCTGGTTCAGTCCCACATATGAGGGCCAGTGACACCGCCCTCAAAAAAAAAAAAAAAAAAAGAAAATGCTAACTATAAAAATTTAGTTTAAATAATTAAGGGTTATCATGGTCCCTGGCCGAGAGAATTTATTATAGGAATTTAGGCTTAAAAATTTTTTTGTGTGTGGTTAAGAAAAACATAGAACATAAAATTTATCATCTTAACCAAGTTGAAGTGTTAAGTATATTCACACTGTTATGAAACAGATCTCCAAAACTCTTCCATCTTACAAATCTGAAACTCTGTACCCATTAAACTTCTCTTCACCCCTATGGAGGTTAGTCTTTTAAATACTAGTTATTAAAGAATATGATAATCTCATGGCATTGCTTTCACAGAAAACAGAAAAGCATTGGCTAGGCTTTCAAAGATCTACCAAGAAGTCCTGACTCTGACATATCCAAAGCATGTAATCTTGGGCAGGACGAGCTAACCTTTCCTAATCCTAAGACTGAGGGCAACTATACCACCCAACTTGACTCACAGAATTGCTGCAAAGGCTAAATAAAATCTGCAATAAGACTTCAGCAAAACGGTAACATAAGGCATGAAACAAACAAACAACACAAGCAAGACTCCAAATTAGAGAAGTAACATATAACAGCAAATGTTTCTACTTGTTTATTAACTAAAATTGGAATAAATTTTGCTGTTGAAGAAGTGTAACTTGACTATCCCTCTATCACCTGTGAATGGTAAGGGACTGTAAAAACTGCAGTGAGTTTTCAGGTTAACTAGAACAGTACCCACTACTACACAGTAAGCTCTGTGGTACTTCCTTTGGCAGCAGTGTACTAAGTGGGCATTAGCTTAGTATACTAAGCAGGCATTCGCCGTCAGGGGGAATTGGAAGGCCTACTGTCCTACTGAAAGTAGACCTGGACTCCAAGGAACATAGAGCTTCATAAACTCATGAGAAATTTTTAATGTCCAAGTCACTTATTTGTAATCCTGAGATAATTACCTATTTAATTATTAATAAAATTTCTCAATGAATCACTTTCAAAGATAAATTAAAAGTTCAGGAAAAGGGAGAGAATACTGCAAGTAGCTCAGAATTTTCTTTAAAAAGAAAGCTGTCAATACCGTATTTGCCATTTGCAAGGCAGGATCCATCAAGCTCAGGATTTCTTCATTATAACTTGATTCTAGGCTAATGATGTCATCAATAACATCATCCATCTGTAGGGAAAAGGTCAATGGAAGAGAGAGAGATATAAGCAAAAACTGTGCAAAGCAATCCAATAAGAGATCCAGGGTCTTTTCTTACCCAAAGCAGTAATGCTCGTTAGTTAGAATCTAAGAAGTAACTGTCCTTACTCCCCAAATGTGAACGTCACTGAAGGCTGCTAACACTAACAGGTGATAAAATAACGTTTGCAGCCAGAGTTTAGTGATTCGTAGGCGCCAGGCACTGGGCTCAGGGCTGTTCAGGGGTTAAATTATTTCCCTCTGACAATAACCCAAATGGGGCAGTACTGTTACTTTATATATTTTCCAGGTGAGATAAGGAGAAGCAACTAGCCCAAAGTCACATATGGAAGAAGGTTGAGAACCACAATTTGAACCCATGTTCTCAACTGCTGTGGTAAACTGCCTGCCCTCAGCAGGAAAGATGAACCAGAAAACCACATCTTGAATGACAGCTGCCATTTCCTTTTCTCTGAAGACTGTATCTTGGACCCTTCCTGGACCCTCCTGTGAGCAGGAAAACACAGGTGGTCATTCAGCCCTTCACTCCCATGGGGGTGTGTTGGGCACTGGAACTCTCAGGCCACCAACAGCCCTGCGCTGATCTTCCAGGGATCTGCAAAGTGAGTTTCTTTGACAGCCACCCATGGGTGCTTGGTGCTTCCCAAGCCCCAAGGCGCTGATGTTCCCACTAAATCCATTCTATTCCTAAAGCATAACAGCATCAGTTTTGATAATGAACAATGGTGCTTATATGTGCGTTGCAGCAGTTGCAAAGACAAGTACGTGAAAACATTGCTTTGTAAACACTTCATGTACTTGAATTAGTTGGGTGTGTGTGTATGTGTGTTTACATTACTTTGTAAACACCTCATGTACTTGAGCTAGTTGGTGTGTGTGTGCGATCACACATGCATGGATCTTAGAGTGCTTCATAAGCACACAATGAAATCTCAGAACTCAGAGGCATGCTCCCTTGTGTCTTTTTTTGCCACTTCCAATTAAAGAGGACAGGCTCTCAAGTCAAGGGGCTTGTTGGAACCCTCATTCTCCCACTTTCTGTATTAGAGGCAAAGCCCCAAATCTTTAAGAGCTTCAGTGGGCCAATCTGCAAAATGGGATTAATAATACTCATTGCCTTATTGGATTCTTGTGAGACTTCAAGAGAAACCATATGAAGTGCTCACAGTGCCAGGAGTATATAATAAACATTCAAAAACTTATTATGTGGCCATTGAGAAGAATAATTGGAGGTCAGTTTTGAATAACCATTGGCACACTGTTTGTTAAGTTCCACTGCTAGATACACAGTTTTATCTGTTTTGTGTTTAAAAGATAGTTTTCTAATTGAGCTGACGAGCAGGCAAATGGGCCAAGGGACAACTTACGAACAATCTTTCTTTGTAAATTTTTTTTTTCTTTAGTGAAATAAAATTGTGATAGGATTTTAAAATAATTTTTTTCTTTCATGAAAAATGTAATGCAAGTTGATAATAGAAAATACAGAAAAGAAAAAAAAATCACGTGGCTTATTCTCTTATACATCTATACACACACGTTTTAAATATATAAATATATTAATAAATGAATGCAGCATAATTTATATATCCATTAAATAGGATGTCATAGAAGTACCTTTAATTACTTGGGAAAATATCCATGAAATATTATTAAATTAATCAAGTTTCAGAATGTATGTTTCATGAAATTCCATTTTATAAAACAATATATAGATTATGCATATACCTTTGGTTTTACTAATAGCCTATCAAAACTGCTACCCTACACATTTGCATAACATACGTGGATGATGGCATCTAAATGAAGTACACCCTTTTAATTTTGTTAAAATTTATGTATTTTAACCACTATTTAATGATTTAAAGCAACTTAAGAAAAACTGCATTTTAAGTTAATTTCCCTCGTAATTATTTAATCATGAGACACTATGGAGACAATGGCTTTCTAGCCAAAAACAATAATCGTGGTGGGGAGGACCCTTAGTCCTCAGGAAAGTGTGATGGGCACAAGCACAGCTTCTCATTACACCAGGTATGTCCTTGGGCAGTGAGTCTCAGTACCTGCATACACGACGCTCGGGAGTGCATGTTCATTGTTGGGCATTCGCTCTCTGCCCTGCTTTGTTCTTCAAACTTATAAAGTCCCTGCAAAAACACAAGCAAAATCAGTCCAGGACTTGGATTTGCAAACAGCTTTTCAGTGACATGTTCACATGAGGCTGATGGTGCAGCAACAAGATGAACTAAGCTTTCAAGCAAAGTGGAATCTGACCGAGAAGTGAAATAATGAAGGAAGAACTTCCACCAAATCAGCTTGATAGATGACAAATATGGACAGAGAACAATAAGACAGTTGGTTTGGGCGTGGGGGAAAGACTTCATCCCTTTAGAAATTAAACTTCACAAGTCACCTCTGAAATCACATACACGTTTTAGTGTACAGTAAAACTTCAGTAAAATGAGACTACCATCTCATAATTTGGAAATAACAGGCATTAAATCACAACTCTCCTCTCAGGTATTTTTATACATCAAACTTTGATGCAACGATTAGCTTGAGGTGTGTTTGAGTCTTGTCTCCAATCCAGGCTTAACAAAAGCAGGTTTAATGGGCAGCAGCAATTTTATTATAAAACTGAATGTATCTAGCAATTAAACCTTTGTTTTTCTATTAAATTCTCATATACTCTATGTTTCAAATCCATCCATGCACATTCTGTTATTTTTTTTAACTCTGAGAGAAATAAAAATAATATTCTAGACATTCACAACAAGTGGAACTTCAGAACCACCTGTCACACACCTTTTCTATTTTTTGCTTTTCCTTTGCCACCTTCCCTTCTCCTCTCTCTGCATTTTCACTACTTTGTAAATGGAAAGGCATTGAAGAGAACACTCAGCTAATGCAGCAGAAACAGGCAGGGAGAGAAAGCGTCCTTGCCTCTACATCCCCCTCAGAGTGGGCTAGGTTTCTCGCCATTTGCCATAACCCAATAACCCAGTGACACTGAGAAGAGGCAGAAGGGTGACAGCCATGCTGCAGAATCTGGGACACAGGCCGGTGAAGGTGGCCATGGGGACAGACCAGAGTCCATAGTCAAGGTGGGAATAATATCCAACAGACAGTCATTTAGTGTAAGAAAACAGAAGAGGGAGGAGACATGAATTACCTCTTTTTCACAGTTGGAGTTAAGTGTAAGCATAGCCATGGGGCTGTTGGGTGCGCTGCTCCCCGGCACTGGTGGCATGACATGATCGCCAGGCTGGTTTGGACATGGCAAGCTCAGGACTTGGTTGGCATGTTTATTTGCTAAAGTGGTAGAAAGGTACTGCTTTACCTGCTGCCTTTGGGCTTGCTGTATGTGGTACTTGGTGGGGTTTTCGAGGTGGGTCTGCACCTGAACATAGCCACAGAGGGAAGAGAAGACAGTGCTGTTATTTGTGAGTTTCGGACGCTCACCTTCAGGCACAATCATGAGACTTGCTGGTCCAACAGAATAAATGACTGAGCCTCTGTTACATACCAGGCATTGTGATAATGGATTTTCATGACTGAGGTTTAAAGTCTCTTAGGATCGGGGGTAATACTTTGCCCTGTTTTATTTCCCTGTTAATTAGTGGTACATCTCTTTTAAACCGTATGCCCTTCTTCTCATGTCTAATAACTAAAAATTTTGTAGGGCAAAAGTTTCCCCAACACACCTGAAAGGGTTTATTAAGATCAAAACAATCCTCTAGAAGAAGGAGTATAACTCAATTTATTTCATTGTCTTTGGCAACAGAACGACTTTTTGTTTAAAAAACAAAATTCCTTACGAAACAACATATAAAATGATTGTAGAAAATAAACAGAAATATTTTGATGATTAAATCAACTAGTTGTGGATTAATTCTTCCCACTTTCATTTGGACATTATTCAATGTTTTGATTATGATCTTGAACTTAACATAAAAAGCAATTATACATTAAACAGTTTCTTTCAAAAGGATAAGACATATATATATATATGTTTTTAAACATATGAATATTAAGTTACTAGAATATTTTTTCCTCTTTCCTTATTTCTTATAAACATTAATACAGAATCAGAAATTTAAAAAAAAAATCAATGATATTCAACTTAACGTCATTTTTCCTTGATAATCACAATTTAATCTTCTAAGCTTTGCACAGGAGCTGATGAGAGCAAGCCACGCACTAGGGGGAAAACATCCTACCAACATTTACTCTGTTCAAAACTACTTTGAATTACTTCTTATGGTATCAATAAACAGCATTAAACTATAATAGTAGAATTGTATTTATTGAAAATAGTGTCTATTACAATAACACGAAAAGGTGAATGACTCAATTTATTGCATTGTATTTCAGAGACTGAATAGGAATAAGAATAAAGCTCACCTGATAGTGATTATATTCTAGCATTTCCAGCATAACAACGTTTTAGGTGGCCCCAATCCAAGGAGAAACGGTAGACTATTCACTCCCTCTATTTTCTGTAATTCCGACTTGTAGACTGACTGGCACAGAGAAGGCACTATGAACAAAGTATCCCGAGAAACCACCGGAAACTTTATCACAGCAGCCCTGCTTATAATAACCTAAGCTAATTAGTTATGCATGTAAAAAACCCGTTCACAAGGGGCTTTTTCTTTGTTTGTTTCTTTTTGGAAGCTCTATGAGTTTGGACTTAAATATTGATACCAATTTCCCCTCTGGCTTGACGTCATGCTTTTTTCATAAATATAAAAGAACCTTTTCAAGTGATGAGCTATCAAAGTCAAACTCACTGTCAGATCAAGGCCAATTCACTATTCATCTTTAGTTCCAGTAGTATTAATAGACAATTGTATTTCTCTTTCAGCAACAGATTAAGAGCTAATGCCCCCTTTGGAGGACACACTGCCTAAAAGTTGCTGATATACAAGAGACTTTTCCAATGGATAACTCTGCCACTTCCGACTGCAGGAAGACCGTTTTTAATGGAAGGGTCTCTGTGCTGAACTTGGCATGTTCATCGGCTTGATCTTGCATCCTGGTCTCAATGTGCAGCTTATCCTTAGCTGGATAGACATGTAACTTTCCTACCGATCTTGCATCAGGAAAAGCATGTTATTTATGCTATCCTAAATAACACAGGAAAAATGTGCACGTGCGTGCACACACACATGACTGGATATATATTTATGTGGATGTACATTTAAGTGGAATAAAGTTCTCCCAAATTTAACCCTCAAATTAGGGAGAAAATTTTTACTAAATATCTTACTATAATTCCCGGGGCTAAAGAATAAGAGTTATCATATACACAACTGATGCATTTCCATATTTCCTCATTTATTCATTCCATTATTTACTGTTATTATATGCTAAATACTACACAAGGCACAGAATATATATTATGAAGAAACATATCATTTCCATCTTTATGAAGCTTACAGTCATCGGCAAGGCAACGGAAGAAAAAAGGCAAACAAATACACATCTAAAATTTGGTTAAGCGTTAATATTCACTGCTGAAATGGGAGATATTTTAAGCATATAAACCTGAAATTCAATAATTCTGTCCCAGTGTCCAGGATAATGAAGTCCTTTAGGTTGACAGTCTCATATTGTTTGAAATGACGGATCTAACATGCACGCAGAGGTACACAGATACACTGTAAGTTTCATAAGGATCCAGACACGGTAAGAATGGGGACAACAGGCATTACTAAAATAAACACAAAACCAGGGCAGTGAGTGTGAAGTGCTTATTTCACTATTACGCTTTAAAAAGAAAAGGCTGCATATTTAAAAATAAATGCTAATTTCCTGGTAGGTCCTTATTCTTTAATGAATCAGAATTTTGTGCTTTAGCAAGGAAAGAAGACACTTTACTACACCCAGTTTAGGGTCACCAGAGTGGGATATATTTTGCCCTCTGACTGCCAGTGTCCTTTTAGTTTTTAATTAAGTTGAGAACAGATTAGCTGTAAATACTGTGCAGTAGACAGAACATCTCCAGCTGTTTCCCATCCAAACACCTGAATCATGTAACATAAATGAGGTCCACGTGATGTGGGGATAATAGGGAGTGGTGAGGTCTGTGGCACACTAGAGGGCGCATGTTTCATCTAAAAGCAACAGGGACATAAGCTGCAGTGGACTCCGGTGGTACGGAATATCAGTCCAATAAATACAGCCAGATCTCCAACTTGTCAATTTACCTGGCAATCTGAACCTCTTTTTTAAGTGAAATCTCCCAGATTAAAAAAAAAAATGACACCTAATTGTTTGATTTTTTCACATTGTACAAGGCAAATCAAACCCATCTGTGGGTTGGAGTCAGCCCACAAGCCATTAGAATGCGACCTTTGCTTTCCACTGTCCATGAGCAGCCTCTCCATATCTGCATTCCCTGGGGCGGCCACAGTTCTGAGAAATCAGTTCCTCTTCTGAGAAGTGTCAAAATTCAGGCACTTCCTGATGCTTCTCTGAGAGGCCGCCTGTCTGACAGCACAGTCAGCAGAAGAGGTAAGAATTCGAAAACTGGGTTCGAATTCTGGCTTTGCTACTTTACTTCTGTACATCATTCGCTTTTTCAGGCCTTCATTTCCTCATGGGTTCAGTGAGGGTAATAATAGAAGCTGCTTCACAGAGGTATTTTCAGCACCAAGTCAAGTCACACCTCTAACAGACTTAACAATTATAGGCAACAGCAGTTCTCAAACTTTTTTGTCTTAGCACCCTTTTTAACTCTTCAAATTTATTGTGCTTATGTGGGTTATACCTATCAATATTTAGCATATTAGGAATTGAAACTGAGAAATTTTTAAAACACAAGATTACATACTAACATGTATCCCACTGGCCATCAAAACAATGACATTTTAACACATCCTGCAGTGTTGGTAAAACTCTTCTGTAAACTCGTGAGATGAGCATGAAAAAGGATCCGAGAATATTGGTATTATTATGAAAATAGTTTTGACCTGGTAGGACCACTGCAAGGATCCTGAAGCCCCTAGGGCCCTCTGGCCACACTCTGAAAACGTGGACTGTGATCTAGAACAGACAGCACTCTTCCCTCTACTCCCATCCAGCCAGGTCATTCGCTGCTTGGATGAGTTAAGAAGAGGACACACACAGCTTGTCCATCATTCACAACCTCTGTGCGCCTTGCTTCCTTCATCCAGAAGATGCTGGAGGAAGGCACTACCCTACCCTAGCTCCCTCATAGCATTACTGTGACACTCTATAGTCCCTTAACTGTTTTAAAAGCCATATAAATAAAAACTCCTGTCTTCAACAACCCTAAACCATAGCTTTCTAGTTATTGACTTCCCTTCATTAATTTTTAAATAGCCAACAAACAAGGATGCAAATTAAAACATGTGGCATTAAATATCTGTATGAGTTTCTGATAATTTTTGCATAGTTTTAACCTGTACACCAACTACCCAAATTAAGGAATTCAAAGAGCAAACATTGGGTGTTTCTCAGCACTTGAAGCACAGACCACAAAACAAAGTTAGAATACTTTATCCAAATATCGTATCTATTGATAAAATTTTTATTTCACATAAAGAATGATGGCTATCTAGTTAAAGTGCAAAAAACCAAAGGCTTGTAGCTTTTCTTCCTAGTTACTGTTTGTTACGTGTTCTTGACTTGGCAATGACTCCTGTCAACTCTGAATGAGCGTTGTCCAGTGTCCCATCCTCACAGCCCTGATCAGCTCCTAGAGACAGCCTAGGGCTTCTTTCATGGAGTCAGCCCATCTCATATTTGGTCTTCCTCTTTTTCTGCCGCCTCCTATTTTCCCAGCATGAGGGTCTTTTCCAAAAAAACCCCGCCTTCTCAGGATGTGCTGGAAGTAGGACAACTGCAGTTTTGACATTTTTGCCTCAGCAATGTTTCAGGCTACTGTCTTCTCTTTTTCCTTTCTTCATTCAGATCTTGAATTGATAGCAAGAGAATTGGAATGGATCACCTTCTAACTGTCACACTTTAGCTTTGCCACTTCCCATGTGACACAGACAGGTTATTTTCTACCAATTTCATTCTAAAGAGGTCTTAGAGCACCTCTGCAGGGGGCCTGCAGATACTACCATTTTGGCTGACAAATAATTCACTGGAAGGATAAAAATCACCATCTGATGTCCACTGTTCTTCTATTCACTACTATTTGTAAACCAGAATATAAATAAAACTGAAACTTGCCATAATCCTTTCAGTTTATAATTTATTTTATTTTTTAACAAGTCAACGAAGTGTTCAGATTTCTCATTTTATGTTTACACAGAATGTGTTCTTTTGCACAGTAAGTTTAAGGAAAATTAAATGACTTATAGTTCAATCAACTGCTACCCACTACCACCCCGCCCCCAAAACCATTATTTTCATACTGATTTTTGAATGACAGTTAGAGAAAGTCAGTGCAATCCCCATTCCCTTAAAACATATAATAAAACAGAGAAAGCTAGCTTCCTTAAATAACTTGGACAAAGTCTTGTCCAGGTCACATCTGCTAGGTGCCAAGGCTTTATAGTCCCACAATTCTAATATTACTCCAAAAGAAAACTCAAGCCCAGAACACATATTCTCAGACACTCAGTAATGGTTTCTGTACAGTCTATACAAAGGAACCCTTCACGAACAATATGGACAACAAAAAGGATATGAATCCTGACCTAAGAGAGAGGAACCAAACCATGTACAAACCAAAAGCAAAAATAAAAAGTACTTAAATAAAGGAAGTTGGAAATGACTACGGTTGATAAGCTGAGTCCTTTTACCCATCACAGGGGTCTGCCCACCAGCCCATCCGGGTCTCCTCCTGATTTTTGTTAAGGCCTGTAAACTAAGAATAGATTTTACATTTTTAAATGGTTGGAAAAGATCAAAAGAAGAATGGCATTTCATGATACATGAAAATTATATGAAACCTAAGTTTCGGTGTACATAAAGTTTTCTTCAAACACAGCCACGTCCACTCATTTACATATCTTGGCGGCTTTCACTCTACAAGGGCAGAGCTAAGTAGTTGCAACAAAGCCCACAAGGCCCCCAAAGCCTAAAATGTCCACTATCAGGGTTTTTACAGAAACAACAGACCCTTATCTGTAAGAAAGTTTGACCTAACTAGAATTCAGCTTTCCTATTACAGAGGAGTTTTAGCAAGGTTTGAAGGGAAGAACGAGGCGATTTTTCTACAAAGAAATAGTATATATGTGTATAATTTTGTGGAGCAGTTTTTCCAAATATCATCTAAATTGGACAAGCAGCCACGTAAGAACCCAGGGTGCGCTTAATTATTTCCTATTTTAAAGACAAAGAAACAAACTTTGAAGAGAAAGTTAAGACTTGCCATGGTTAGAAATGAAACCCAGGTCTCCATCATTCTGCCCCAGTAGCAAACGAGGCGAATGCCTGCATAGCTGATCAATATTAATCTAGGGCTCTCACTGAGTAAAGAGGGGAAAAACAAAACTGTGTAAATCCAGAGGTGTACTCACATACCCTGTGTGTGCACACAGAGACATATATGAAGTTACATCCCATTTGTATTGGTTGTATATTTTTATATCACTTCCTGTCATATTACTTTGTAGGACCATTAGGCTTCTGAATTCAGAGAACTGAGTTGTAGACATGTATGAAAAGAAAGGATAGCAAATATATTCTTTAAAATTTTGATGTTGTAGTAGAATAAACCAGACCAACCCTACCAAAACTTTCTAGTCAGTATTCTATCCTTAGTTAATGGCCTATAAAACAGTGTGCTTACTATTAATATAAACCACAAGGAGGGAACATTGTTTACAGAAACAACACTTAGTAGTCTCAGTATAAAAGGTATTATCATAAGAAAACTCCTCTTGTATGTATTTTTTTCTCTCTCAGACCAAAATATGCCAAAGGTCTGAGTATAAAAAAAATCAAGTTTTGACCTCAGCCAAATAGAAATATGAGAGATTTAAGAGTTGTAGCCATCTGCCTGCAGAGGATTTATAATCCTGGGGAGGAACATGCCACTTTCAGAATAAAATTCCTATGAGAGAAGCCACAAAACCTAATAAACTTAATCCATTACTCAATTTTGGGGGGAAAAAAAACAGGCATTTTACAGGTCCCGCACTCTGAGGATCCTATCAATCATTATGCATGGGTATCATAGTAAACAGCAAGATTTTATAAACAATAGAAAAACAGAATTAGCATTCATTCATTCAAAATTGTCTATCATGTACCAGATGCTATGCATTTTATTGGGTTGTCAGAAAAGTCATGACGTATATTTTTTCTGTTTTTCATTCCAAAAATGCGTCATGACTTTTCAGACAACCCAATATATTCACTCCTCGCTTAGGTCAATTCAAAATAAAACTAAGAACTTGGATGGCCATATAAAATATTCTTGAAAACCTCTTTACACTGTTTTTTTTTTTAAATCATGTGATAACTGAATACAGAAGCAACATAGAAAACATCTGATTTTGATAGTTTCTACCTCTTATTTTGAGTCGTTGACATCTGAGAGTAAATCCAAAGCTGTTGTTCTGTATACATAAAGAACTAGATACAAGATTGGATGCAAACTATAATGTGTGTGTAAATAGGCTGGGAGCTTGTTAAGTGCAGAGTGACTCCATAGGTTTAGTGTAGGACCCAAGATCCTGCATTTCTAATAAGCAGCCAGGGGATGCCCCAGGGACCACATCACACCTCCAGTGCAAGGCTTGAATACGTTCTCACCTGGACTTCTGCTCCCATTCATTCAACAAATATTGCTCGAGTACCCACCAGATGCCAGGCAACTATCCTAATATTTACTACACAGGCTGTAAAAGGAAGGCTTCATTGAGAAGGTGACATTTAAGCACAGACCTGGATTTAGGGAGGAGATGAGCCAGGCAAACTAGTGGGAAGAGCACCCTGCAAGTGCAAAAGTCCCCAGGTGTGAACAAGCCTTGCATGTTCAGGGAACAGCAAGGAGTCTCTTAACACACATTCTTTATTTGGCTTCTAATTTACCTCACTTCCCTGGTTTTCCTCTAAACCTCTTGCATCATTTCTTCTAGTCTCCTTTGCTAGTTCCCCACTCTCTACCCCTCTTAAATGTCAGATGCCTCAAGGCACAGAGCTTGCATTTTCTATCTGCATGCGCAGCCTGGTGGCCTGCACCCATCTCAGGGACTTACACCTCATCCAGAAGTCTCTGAAGTCCACATTCATCGTACTGCCTACTCCACAGCACAATTTGCAGGGCTGCAGATATCTCACACTTAACATGTTCACCATCCCCTCCAAACAGACTCACCGCAGTCTTCTCCACTTAGTATAATATATTACGTAGAATCATGAAATTGTCATTTTTTTTGTTGGTTCAAAAAAATGGTGTTCATATGGTTCAACCTAGTTGCTCATTAGGAACCCTGGTCATCTCTGACATCTTTCTTCCCTTCACAGCCTATATGTAATCCACCAAGAAGTATTGGCTCCCTCTTCGGAATACATCCAGAATTTAATGAATTTTCACCATCTTCTACTGTCACCATCTGATCCAAGACACCATTTCTCACTTGGATTACTGAAAGCCTCTTGACCCTTCCTTCTGTGTCTGTCTTTGCCCTCTCGCAGTCTATCTTCCATATGCTAACTGGAGTAATCTTTGTAAAACATGGCAGATCATGTCCCTCCTCTGCCAAAAGACGCTCTGGAATGGCTCCCTATGTATCTCTGAGATAAAACAAAGTACTTCTAATGGCCTCCAAGTCTCTGAACAACTGTGCTTGGTAGAAATGCACATTCCCAGGCCCCACCCAGAGCTACTGACTCAGAAGCTCTGGGTGTGGGGACCACAATCTATGTTTTAAGAAGCTTGCCAACATTTGCAGAGCCCTACCTACTTTGCCTCCTTCCCGCTCCACCCTGGCATCATGACCTCTCTGATCTCATCTCCCACAACTACCTGAAGAACTGATTTGAAATCCTGACCCATGCCCTCCCACACGCTGCTCTGTTGTCCAGACCATGGCCTGGCACATAGCAGACACTCGGCAAATCTCTGTGAATCAGTGAATGAAAGGAACCAGTGCGGCTGAGGCGCATGGCGACGGAAGAGCAGAAGCCAGAAACAAGGGGTCCGACTGTGTGGGCCCTTGTAGGGGCTGGAGCCCAGGACTCTTACAGCCTCTGGAGATGTCCTGAGTGAGTGGAGAGGGGCAGTCCTGCACTAAGTCAAAAAGCTCTGGAGGAACTAAGTCTCCAGGGCGAGGCAGTGATTCACAGCATGACTCCCTGCTCCAAGAGACAAAACTGGCTCTTCTCAGCATTTGCACAAAGATGGCCAGTTCTTACAGCTCTCACCAGGCTTAGGGCCCTGAGGATCTGGGATGCAGGGCCAGGGGCCCATGGATGTCCCTCCTTCTCTCAGCTGCAGACCTCTTAATAAGTCACAGTTAAAGCAGAGGTCCCCAAGCAGATAGTTCCTGGGGACAGTCTATAGGTATGGAAATTTGGAAGCTTTTAGTTAAAAACTTCCGGGGTTTAGTTAAAAATTGGAAGTTTTCACATGAAAATTTGGATTTCTGATTTCTCTGGATAAATCAGAAGCTCTAGTAGCACTGAATCGCATTCCAGTGGGCTGCATGGACAGAGCTGGAGGACAGCTTCCCTCTCCTGAGGGGCCACTTGCTCTCCACTGGCCAGTGTCCACCACTCCTCTATCTGACACTGACCACTAGTGGGCCTTACTCCGTATCTGCCTAACTCTTGAAGGCATCTCAATGAGAAAACCTATTCTGTCCTTTCATATTCCACATTCCTGGAGGCAGCTCCAAGTCTGATGGGGTGATGGTGGTACATGTGGACTTAGAAAGAGCCTCATTGGAGCCTAGCCGAGTGGCTCAGTTGGTTAAGAGCTGGCTCAAGAGTGCGAGCTGAGTTGAGCTCTGAGCAACAGCGGTTCGATACCAGCCTGAGCTGAGTTGCCGTTCAGTTGCCAACAGGTGGCAGGATGGCTCAGCTAAAAAAAAAAAATAGAAAGAGCCTCATTAAATGGACGATCTCATACGATGTGGGTGAGAAAATAAATAAGCTGATGTAAACTTTTAAAAGGCACATCCACGGGTCCACCAGCAATCACACATCCAAGAACTTTTCTAAGGAAATCATCACATACAGGTGTGAAGACTTAAGTCCCATGATGTCATCAGAGCATATCTATAACAGGAATGGTGACCTTACTACCCTAGGGCCCTCTGCCTGGTTTAGTAAATACAGCTTTGGGGGACACTGCCATACCCATTCAGTTACATGTAGTCTGTGACTGCCTTCCAGCTATAATAGTGCTAGAGAAGGGTTCAGCAATAGACCTTATGTTCTCCAAAGCCTAAAATATTGACTATCTGGCCCTTTACAGAAAGTATACCAACTATTATCTTCAATAACAAAAAACTGGAACCAAATATTTAATACTTGGAAATGGGTTAAATTAATTATGAGGTAGCCATATAAGGTCAGGGTTCCCCAATCTCAGCACAATTGACCTTGATGCCAGGTACTTCTTTGTGTGTGTGTGGCGGGGCGGGGGGAGGAGGGGAGGCCAGGGGGGCTGCCCTGTGTATTCTAGGATGTTTAGCGGCATTCTTGGCCTCTGCCCAGTAGATGCCAGTGACGCTTTCCCCCCAACACCAGTTGTGACAACCTAAAATGTCTCCAGGCCTTCCAAATGTCCTGTCGGGGACAAAGTTCTCCCGGTTGAGAGCCACTGCATATAGATGGATACAATGCAGTCATTAAAATCCATATTTTATAAAATAACTTAATGAGGGGGAAAGTTCACAATGTAAGTAGGAACACAAAGCAGGTTAGAAACACTACACACATGGTGACCCTAAACTGGCTTAAAACATTTATACACGTGCATAGACAAAAAGACCAATTATAAATCATTCAGCAAAGTCTTAATAATGATGAAATTATAAGTGCTTGTTATTTATTGGTTCTTTTTGATATTTTCTATAATATGCATGGCACTGATTTGATAGTTTTAAAAAAATCTATAGATTCCATAAAAATTAAATTCTGTGGATCTGGACAAATAAAAATATATTCAGGCACAATTCTTCTACTGAAAATTTTGCAATTTTTGCATATATAACAACCTATGAAGTTGTTATATAATGATGAAATTTGTCTTGTTTCAATGTTTTCTTTAAATATTTGATCAGAGTAAGAGGACCCTTTTATGAAATTTTTAGTCTAACAGTCAAGCCCAGACAGTTTGAGTTTATATTTGACATTTTATGGTTTTGTAAAGGGCTGTGATTACGTGGTTCAATGGTGCCCTTATAACGGCCCATTGTACGGACTGTCCAGTCCCCCTGCTTTCCTACTGGGAGTAGCAAGGGTAGCATTCCATGTGATAGAACTTTTCCATGTGCCCCAGTTTAGCGCTGCCTCTGAATTGCAGACGCCTTGTGTTAGCATTTCCCCCCAAAATGCCTCCATTGTTTGCAGTTTATCGGGTATTAGAGATCATTATGGCAGAGACAGCAAAACTCCTTTTCATAAGGACAACACTCTGAAAACACTGGCAGTGGTCAAGCTTCTCAGAGATGAAAACATTGCCCTGGGCCTAAGCAAAAGGTCAGTCTGAAATGAGAGCTGAATCCTGCTAGTCTGAAGGTCAAGTCCACAGGAGCTGAAAGCTGGCAAAAAGCAGCGGCTTCAGAATAACACAGGCTTCAGGATCTAAATCACAAGACTGAAGGGGGTTCTCTTGGTTTTTGAGGAAGTGCATTGTCTTGGGCAATTCCTAAGACTTGTATGGAGAGTATGAGGATGAAATTCCAGTGTGGAATTAACCACCCAACAGTAACAGCAGTAGCTCGAGAGCACTTTCTGAGAGCCTCACTGGTTGGCACACAGTACCTGCCCAATTTAACAGCCCACTCATTCATTCAGCCACCAGTTACGGAGCTACTGAGGACAGGCAGCAGCTAAAGCAAAGCTCCTGATCCCATGAACACTGTAATTCAGGCGGGGAAGCAGACAAACATGAGAGAAACAAATCAACAAGACAGGAGAACTGCATAGTGACACCGGTGCAGTGCGGAAAATACAGCAAAACAAGCCAGTGGGAGAGAGGAGAGAGAAAGGTGAGGCGTGCTGGTGACATTCCAGTGAAACCTAAATGATAGGAACGAAGAGGCCTGCTGTGCTAAGAACCAGAGGAGTTTAATCCTGAGGTGGGAGGCAGATTGGCAAATTGGAGGAACTGGGAAGGCAGCAGAACACTCACACCAGTAGGGCTGGCACGGTCACCAGGTCAGAGCATAACTGAGAGAGGCGGTCGGCGCAGATGGTATTTATGGAGCTCTGTAGGCCTCTGAAAGGAATTTCATTTGTCTTCTCTGGTACAAAAAGCCTTTGGGAGGTTTTAAGCAGAAGAGCGACATGTGTTGGTGAACATGTGTAAAACATCACTCTGGGGTACCTGTGGATAGGAGGTGAAGTGGATGCAGGAAACACACTTAAGAGGCACCCATCAGCACATACATGAGCTGATGATGCCCTGAATGCAAATATTAAGCAGTTGGGAATGAGACACATGCTGCTAGGTTTTGTCTCTGGCTTCCTCTTGGCTTGCCTCAAATCTAAGAATAACATATGCATTAAGAGGACTTTCTGAAGCAATGCTCTTAAATGTTTCATATCACCATCAATAAGTTATTTTAAATAATGCCCATGGTTATAAATATCCCATAATACCTGCTTGGGGCATACAAGCGAAGTATATGCCCCTGTCAGAGAGCAGTGGAGATGGGTGGTCTTAAGTATTGTTAATATCTAGAATCTCAGAGAGACCCCAGTTCTAATCCTAAGCAAGTTCCTTGAATGTTTTGAAAAACTTCAGTTTTGGTTTCTTTTTAATTTGCAAAACAGAATCATGGATTCTACCTGCCTAGTAGTTTCAGAGCCTGTTGATTAGTTTAAGGGATCAAAATGTATAGAAAGTACTCAGCACCCTATACTTGCTCAATAACTAAATAACATTACCTATCATTGTTAGTCCTGGAATTTTTGCTTTCATACTCAAGTAGATCGGTGTTAGATCATTTTGCTCATCCATCTCAAAAAAACATAAAGCCACTCTGAAGGTGGAGAGGGCAAAGGAAAGTGGAAGTGGGGGAGGACATTAGGCTTCTTTCAGACATCTTTTTCTTTTTAGTTAATTCAAATATCTCAGAGAGATGGTAAGGGTAAGAGTAAGGGGTAAGAAATAAGAACCTCAGAGCTCAGAGCATGTTCCGGCCGGAGTGTCTCACAGAGGCTTTTGTGAAATTTGTTCTCTCTCCCATTTCCAAACAATCCAGCTCCATTACGGATTCTTAAACTGGGGTTTAAGGAAAATGGAACTTGTGAAAATTGTACACCAACTTTTGACTGAGCATTTTTCTAGGAAGAGTTCTAATGTACTTAAATATTTACAGATGAAATTATGTCTATGATTTGCAAGTGAGAGGGAGGTACATATGTGAACCAAGATGAGCCATGGATAAATAATTCCTGAAGCTGAGGGGAATCCATGAGAGACTACTTTTATGCCACTTTGAAACAACCTATACACATTCATACAGAGCACAGACATTTATATATTAGTGAATGCAAGTATTCATTAATTTGCATTCATTTTCTATCTTGCATTCATTTTCTATCTTCTTCTATGAAAAGGAAAGTCTTACAGTAGCATACTTACTAAGCAAGGACTTGGTTGATCTATCAACCCACCACAACTATGAAAAGGCTGTTTTGCTGCTTGCGATTCTGGACCTTTGCCTGAACCTTTCTACCAAAGGAGTTGACTTTATGTTCCACAAACTGATCATGGATTCACTGATATCTGACCTTTCTCTGTGCTGTGGTCAGCCTGAGCTGCTCAGAGAAACATTTTATTAACAAAGGAAGTTGGATCTGCCTAGGGGGTGTTCCTGCTAATCATATCAGGAGTGTGTATTTTATCCACAAAGGGAACATCTTTTTATTTATGCAGAGGGTATAAAACTAAATCCATATTGACCTTTTTAGATCAAAGTCAGAACTGCCTCTTTCAAACAACAATGGCCAATGATCTACATTTATGTCATATAAAAAACAATCAACTGAAATTTAACCTTATAAAGATATTTAGGAGGAGTTTTGGTTCCTCATTAAAAAACACATCTCATTTATTTAAAAAAAAATGATTCATCACACTCTACAAAGCAAAATCGCAGAGGGATTTAATTTACTGTAAATTTATACAAATGTTTAAAGGTAAGATACAAAACCAATATATATAGTTGGGATAGACCCACTTGGATTTCTTTGTGTGACAAAAGTAATGGATAAAAGGTGTGGAGAGGAAATGGAAAAAAAAACACTTCTTTTGCAAATAGAGTAAGAAAATGGGACTATATTAGGATTTCTCATAATGAGGAGAAAAAAATTTAAAAAGTCAAAATGAAGTAATTACTGTGTGCCAGGTAGTTTTTCTAAAAGTTTTCAATGGATTCGCTTATATTACCTACAACCCTTTGAGGTTGGGGCTGTTATTATTCCCATTTTAGAGATGAGAAAACTGAGGCTCATTCCCACCATAATAAACACGGTCATCTAATGAGTTATCTGTAGAATTCACATTTCATCACCCTATTTTTGGTTTTGAAACTGTACAGAGAGCTTTTGTAATAACTGTTTCCTCCAAGTGCTTTTTTTCACACTTGCGTTATAAATAAGCCTCTCTTTAATATATAACTCTCACCTGGATAAACACTGGGCTTACAGCAAAGCTCTACTTGATTCCTAAGTGAACAAAAGCAGGAACTCAGGCCAGCAGAAAGGCCACCAAGAGAGGATATTCAGGATGTTACAACTGAGAAAGTCAAGGTGAATATTTGTTATGGAAAACTGCATCAAGACTTTTGAATCATTTAAGGGCTGATGCTTGTTCTTTCTTTCTGTTTGATGGGGGGAGAGGAGGGATAGGGGCCATATGTGTGGGGGAAGGGGTCGGCAGGCAAACAGAATCTTCCAGGCTCAAAAGGAATTTTTGTTAACCAAAACCATCTAAGTATCATGGGATTCTTTTTTTTTTAAGATTTCATTGGGACATTGGGGGAGGGGAACAGTGTTAGAGAATCAGGGAAGGGGAACAGACAAGTTGCTGTCCTTTTGTTCTTCAGTCTAGTTATGGAGGACATCGCTTGACTGGCCCATGTTGGTTTTATCATTGTGCTCTTCCCAGGTGAGGCAGTTGCTCCCTGGCCATTGGATGGCAGATCACGGCAGCTTAAGGTAGCTCACGAAAGCTCATGCCTGTTGCCGGCCAGCCCCATTACAACCTACACCTTCGCCAGTAACTCACGGCAGCCCAGCTCCAGGCTAAGCTGTTGTTCACCATCTTAGCTGTAGAGGATGCAGCGTCCTGGCCCTCATGTGGGATCTGAACCAGGGCCCTGCTGCTTAGAGTTCACACTCCCAAGCCAACTCCTACCAATGCGCCACTCGGCCGGCCCAGTATCATGAGATTTTTAAAGGAATGGTAAAACGATCATACACTATAGTAATGTCTTTTAAAAGAAAGAAAATGGGCCACTGTATCTATCACTGAAATGCCAGTCATCATATATCTAATTGTAAACCAATATCAAAATAGTTAGAAAAGTGTCTAGACTATTCTTGTTAAAAGGACCACTGCACTAAATGGTTTGGATAAAAACAAAACCAAGGGCAATGGTTTAGTCCCCCAAAGTCTATATATTACGTGTAGGAGGTAGAAAAGAAGAGCCTTACCATGAAAGAAATACCTCATTCCTCTCTCACGGAGCTTACAATTGGAGGGTTAGCATGGGGGGACCAAGGGATTGGAAACCCACACACAAATTTGCATTCAAGGTGCTCCTACCATTTAAGACTGTGGTTCTCAATCACAGGCGATTTTGACTTTTAAGGAACATTTGGGAATGTCTGGAGACACTTTTGGTTATCACAACTAGGGGTACTCTGGGGCAGTGGTGGCTTGCTACTGGCATCTAGTGGGTAGACACCAGCAACGATACTAAACATCCTATGGTGCACAGGACAGAGAATGACCTGGCCCCAACGTCGACAGTGGAGAAGCCCTACACTAAGAGATGTGTCGGTTCACCACCCCAAACCTCTTCAAGGTAGATGTGAGAAAAAGGCAACAAAAGCAGTGAAGCCACAGGAATGGCATAGATACTTCATCAACTATTAATGTGCTTCCTCCTTGTATCTAAGCTTCATAGTTGGTCAACAGTTATTTCGTGTCTTGTCCTGACATGCAAAGCATAGCTTTTCAGTGAATCAGAAGGAAGAGGAAATGTTCATCACTGTGAATAGCTTAATTCAAAACCCAAGATTTCACATCACCTTGAGTTCTGGACAGCAATGTGGGCAGGAAAAATTATGCTGGTAAATTGAGAATTATTAATTCAACACAATAATGATAAACTGTGCCCCCAAACTACACGGAATGAAAACGAACAATTGTAATGATTCACAAATCACACTAGGAACCTGCTTTAATGTGTCTGACATCAATTCTGAGTGCCATGGCCATATCAGAGAGTGTCACTTAGAAGTCGTTTCTGTCTGATAAAGTACTAAATAAAGGATTATTACTGCATTTGCAAACAAAGCCAAAGTTCGCTAATTCTTAGTTCTACAATGTTGCACATAAATCCTATTCATTCTCCCAGGCTATCAATAATAAAACAACAAATAGTTTTTTATCTATTGATTTCCTATATTTTAAAAAAGGAATTATTTTTTTCAATATATTTTAGTAACTTCCAAAAGTCATTAGTTTATAATTTTGTAGATGACATGCATACTTTTATTTTCTAACAGCTTTTGTTTTTTTTTTTGAGGGCAGTGTCACTGGCCCTCATATGTGGGATCCAAACTGGGGCCGCTGGCATCCCAAGCCAGCTCTTAACCACCATGCCACTTGGCTGGCCCTCTAATAGCTTTTAAAGGTATAAACAGAAGTACAGCAAATGCTGATAATTATTAAAACTGAACGATAGGGGAGAAACAAACTCACTGTGTTATTCTTCCTACTTTAGTATCTATTAGAAATTTTCCATAACAAAGAGTTTTAAAAAAAGAAAAAAGGGCAAATAGTTATGAACACACACACACACACACACACACACACACACACACACACACAATGGAATACTACTCAGCCATAAAAAATGAAATCTTGTCATTTGTGATAATATGGATGGACCTTGAGGATATTATGCTAAGTGAAATAAGTCAGAGACAAAGACAAATAACATATGATTTCACTCATGTGAAATCTAAAACAAAGAAACAAACAAAACAAACTCATATATTGTTGATTACCAGAGAAGGGGGTTTGGGGTTGGGAAAATGTTTGAAGAGAGATGACTATATGGTGAAAGATGGTATTTTAGACGTCTGGTGCTAATCAATTTACAGTGTATACAAATGTCAAATTATAATGTTGTACACCTGAAACTTATACAGTGCTACATACCAATTTTACCTCAATTAAAAAAAAAAAAAAGAGCCAGGAGTATGTATACATTTAAATCAATTAAAGAAAGGCATAAATTAAGTGGACTGATTTTTCTTATTAGAGGAGAGTTTAATAAGATTTCTCTCTAGGTTCTTAACTGCCAAATTCAATGTCCAGATGCCAAAGCTTTAAATATGAACATATTCATCACATTATTTTTTATAATTATAGAAATAAATCCACAGTCTCCAACATTAGAATAATGGCAAAGTATATTCATTTAAATATTATGACACCATTAAAAATGATACATATGGGGAGTATACAGTAGTTAGAAAAACACTTGAAAATTGAAAGTGACATATAGATGTAAGAGTATAAAAGCTATGAATTCACTGGAAAAAAAAATACTAATTGAAAAAGACTAAGAAAATTATATTTTAAAATAGTTTTGGCCGGCCGAGTGGTGCGGTGGTTAAGCGCTGGCTTGGAAAGCCAGCGGCCCCGCTTCAGTCTCACCTATGTGGGCCAGTGACACTGCCCTCAAAAAAAAAATAAATAAATAAAATAAAATAAAACAGTTTTGTATCAAAACAATGGATTATGATATTTTCATCTTTTCCACCTTCTAAATTTTCTGGTATGATTATTATAATAACAATTTGCCAATTTTCTTGACTGATGAGTTAGTCTCCTATTAAGAAGCAGGAAAATGTAGGCCTTTCTTTTCCAGCCTTTCTTGCAGCTCAGGAATGAGCATGTGACTTAGGATCCACCAATCAGATATACTCCTACTGAACTCAAGTGTTAGAGATAAGCAGCAGGCAGCACTGGGGATGGTCACGTTGCAGGAAGATTGAGTTCCTGGTGGAGCAGGGGCAACAGAGCAGGTTTCTGTGGTTATTCTCAGACGAGTTCTGTGGTTTGAGGTACTGCTCCTGGCTGCATGGCGACAAGCCTGCTTCTTTTACCTACCTAGCAACTCTGCAGGTAACCCAATATCCTGTCAATAAATGTCCTTTCTTCTAAAATCAACCAGTCATTTACTGTTGCTAGCTCTTAAAAACTCTGATATAGGGCTAAGGTTTATTACTTTTATAAATACATATACTGATGTGTTATAAATATATATTTCTTATAGAAATATGTACATACTTAAATATATATGAATATGTGTTTACATATCAATATACTTATTTATATACATATATATAAAGGGCGATTACCATTAAGTTTTATGTATTAGGAATGTTTAACACAAACAAGAACTATATGGTATGATTCATTGTTATTATACCTGATTATGATGTACACGTCTTATGTTTAAAGGAAACAAATTCTATGAGATGGAAAACCTCAAATGAATGTATTCTCTTAGATTTCTTCCCATTGGAAGCAACTAAAATGAACTGCTAGCATTTTTCTCTGGGCTATATTAAATGTAATCATGTGGAAGCAGGTAGTATATCTAACTTAGGAGAAAAAAGTGACTGATGATGTTTAACAACCATGTTTATATCTGTGTATTCACAGGGACTGACCCACAGAACACAAGAATTTTTTGTTATATACTCGTAAAGACGCACACTAATTTTAAGATATTTACATTTCATTAGAACCTTCTAAACTAGGATTTCTGTCTCCTCCTATGCTTAGTACAATATACTACTCATAGCAGGCATTGACTAAATATTTGTTCAAATATTGAATGGATATGAGCTACCCTGAACTGCTCATTATGTTTACATGTTAACATCACTACAGAAAGTCAAGTTCAGGGCTCCTCTTCTTAGTCTCCTGTTTTAATCACAAGCCACTATTACAACCCAGCCCTGGGCACAACTACCCAGCCCTTAGCAATCATCCTTCTTCCCGTGCTTACTTATCCGATGCTGAGCAGTGATGGCATCTACCCAATGCTCCAGGGGGCAGGTGACTGTCACCACTGCCACCTCAGAAGTCGATGGAATATCCGTAAGTTAGAGGAAGTAACAATTGGTGCAAAAGCAGACAATAAATACACAATGGAGTGTCAAGTTCATTTGCTGGAGAGTTTTCACTGCATGGTCCAATTCAATATTTTCACTGAAATACAAAATTGTTGTTTGAAAACAAAACAGTTCTATTCTAGTAGCAAGTATTGATGAGTATAAAGTGTGTGTGTGTGTGTGTGTGTGTGTGTGTGTGTGTGTGTGTGTAATAAAGGAGAGGAAGGCAACCTCCACAGAAACAAATGGGGAAGGCCATGAAAACAACTTTTCCCAAGGAGAGACATTTTTTTGTTGTTGTTCTTAAAGATTTTATTGGGGAACTGGGGGAGGGAAACAGCATTGGGGAACTGGGAACGGGGAACAGACAAATTGCTGTCCTTTTTTGTTCTTTAGTTTAGTTGTGGAGGACGTTGCTTCACTGGCCCATGTTGGTATCATCATTGCACTCTTCCCGGGTGAGGCAAATCGGTCGCCGGCCTATGGATGGACGCTCAAGGCAGCCCTTGGCAGCTCACGCTGGCTGCCAGCCACTCAGTGTTGCCTATGGCAGCCCACTGCAGCAGAGGTTGCAGCCCACACTGTGCCATGCCGGCGACTCACAGCAGCCCAGCACCAGGTGGAGCTGTTGTTCAACATCTTAGCTATAGCGGGCATTGTCAATGGCCCTCATATGTGGGATCCAAACTGGGGCCCAACTGCTCAGAGCTGGCGTCCCAAGAGAGCTCCTAACCAATGCGCCACTCGGCCGGCCCCAAGGAGAGACATTTTGTTAACTCACATTTTAAAAAGAGAGAATTCCCCTTCTCATTTAAAGTGCCACCATCCATTGTGTCAGAGTTAATAAAAAGTGCAATATCAAATCCATACTGTGTTCATGAAAGCCAGTTACAGCTTTATGTCATCCTGAATATGGAAAGGTTGAGTAGGCACTACCACCAAAACAATTCAAGAGCCTCTGCTTTATCATGCTCTTAACACATTTGTTAGGATGATATAAAATCACTGGCTTAGTTTACACGCTGATGGCACTCGTGGAACTGCCCGGCTCCAGGCTCTTATTCAATAAGCTGTGCTATTATTTGTATCTAAAAAGAGTTGACTGTGTTATCATAAATGAGATGCAGTCCATCACTGCACATGATGACCCAGTATCTCAAGGGGCTGAAATCTGAGTCACCTTCATGCAAACTCAACTGTGCACTATTGTCACTGCTCCATTACCTCAGCTTTTTCTTCGGAACTGTAGAAAAACCTTACATTACAAATGCAGGGCAAATGAAAATGCTCAAGGAAGAATTCAACCCAAAAGAAAATGACATACAACATGAAAAGCAACACACGACATGTTTCCTTCACATACATACACAGAAGCGTCATTCAAACATCATTACTACCATTATGGTGTTCATTAAACGATAAGACAAGCTCATCAAAAAAAAAATCTTAATAAAATGCAAATATAAATCTAGACCACAAAGCCCCATTTCATTCTTCTCTTCTATTTCCACTCTCTGGAATTAATCAGCTTTAGAATTTATGTGCATTTTCTGCATTTCAATATTTCTAGGCTAATTCAAGTAGAATTAAAAAAATTATAATCACATATCTACAATACATGCATTTAAAACAAACATTTGGTTACGTGATGCACGTTTCTACAGTTCACTTTAATAATAATATAAACATTCCAGGTCACAATACATAGATCTATCTCTCTTTAAAAAAAGCAGCCATCTTGTGTTTCATTCTATTAACAGAAAATTAAAACTGTTCCTAGATTGAAGGTCACTTAGGTGATCCCAATTTTCACTATAGTAAATTCAGAATTACACAGTCTTGCATTCATGAACATATTGCACTGTTATATGAGCTTTTTGGGGGTAGAGTCTTTACAGTAGAAGAGATTTGGGCAAAGACAGTGCCTAAAAGATGCTGCCCAATTCCCTGCAACAGGCTATTCCTCTTTGATTCCTAACAGGAGACCCCAGTGCCCATGTACCTTCACCGTCTCCGACACTGACTCCAACAGTTTTGAGCTTTTTAACAATTTTTGTGAGCAGCTCAAAGAATTAGCATCACACACATTCTTTGGGAAATAGTATGAAGCTTGACTTTGTGGAAATCATAGGTGACATTCCTCCCTGAGATAATTCCAGTGAAAAGGAAAATGGCAACACAGAAGACAACTAAAACATATCTAAGCCAGTCCTCCAGGAAGATGACCAAGAGAGGCAGCGAGGACAAGCTTCTGTGACACGCACTTGGGCGGTCTCTTAGGTTGCGACGTGCCTCACTCTTTTCTCCTCTCTTAAAATAAAGCCTTCCCACCTTTGAAATTTAAAACAAAACTTTATTGAGATATAATTGACATATTATTTTCAGGGTCACAACATAATGATTCGATATAGGTATTTATTGTGAAATGATCACCACAATAAGTCTAGTTAACATCCATCACCATACATAGCTACAAATTATTTTTTATTTAAAATTTATGCCCCGTGGAATGAAAAAAGTTAAAATATTGCCTTTTGCTTTGGACGAAATACTGGAAACAATAGTAAGTCCCTTAGGCTCCCCTGTACCATCTTGCTCCCCTCTCTCCCTCCCCAGAATTTATCGTGTGTCCACCCAGTCCACATCTCCATGCATTTACAACACAGCACCTATGAAGTCCCTATGTTATTTTGTGTGATTTTCTTCACAAAAAAAAATAAATGCTGACCATATATATGTCTGAACCAAGCTGCTTTTATCACTCAATATTACATTTCAGAATCTATCCACAATGATACATACACATCTAATTCATTAATTTTCTAGACGTTATGATGTTCCATGTAATCTATTTGCTTATTGACAGACATTTAGGTTGACTGCAATTTGTTATAAATACAGATAATGCTGCAGTGCATGTCTCTTTTGGGGTTTCTTTAGGGTATAAGCCTTGAAATGGAATTGCTAGATGGTATGTTCCACATATTGAAAACTTCATTAAATAATGTGGCCAAATTGTTCCCAAAGTGTTGGTACAATATATGCTCACACTAGCAATGTATGAGGGTTCTCATTTTCATGTTCTGTCTAAACAAAGAATTATGAGACTTTCTAGTTTTGTCAATCTGTTTTTAAAATAACATCTGATTGTTGCTCTGATTTGCAGTTCCTCTGGTTAGAAATCAGGCTGAGCTTTTGTGAACTCCGTCTATATTCTATATCCTTCCTTTTATAGCATTGTTTTCTTAATGGTTTTCAGGAGTTTTTCCATTTTTCTTTGTCCCATTTGCATTTGTGTTTCAATCAATTTTCCAAAGTAAAATGTAAAGTTATATAAAACAAAGGAGGAGGGCCGGCCGAGTGGCGCGGTGGTTAAGCGCTGGCTTCGGAAGCCAGCGGCCCCGGTTCGGTCCCACATGTGAGGACCAGTGACACTGCCCTCAAAAAAATAAATAAATAAAAAAACAAAGAAGGCATAGAGTATTTTCTAAATGATTTTACACAAAATTATTTTTAATTATCTTATTAGTGAACTAATCCATAAACATTATAATAAAATTGTCACTCTATAAAATCTGGTTTCTGAACACTGGAAAATCAGTTTGTTTTTTTTTAATGAGAACTTTTGTATACAAATAGATTCACCTTTTAAACGCAATCACTAACTACGATATTCAAATTTAATACAGAAGATTAAAACCTTACAGGATGACTAAGAATCACTTCTGTAGTACTTAATTTACCTTTCACGTTACAAGTCATACACTCATTATATTAATGTCCCAACATTTATAATGCCATCTCCTGAAAGCGTAGTTATAAACTTAACAAAATTTAGCAGCTGGTAAAGGAAATGACCATATTCTATAACTATAAGCATCAAAGACATATTTTCTAAGGACTCATTCCATTATAAACAAATTTTATAACATAAATAATCTACTCGCACTGATGATGTAACAACCAAGTGCAACAATTCACATAAAGCACTTGGTCCTGTGTCCAGCATGTTAAGTAGCTAATAACTGAAAGCTGCTGCTTGTATTGTGTACATGTGTCGCAGAGGTAGAAAAGGGAGTGTACTGACGGCTCCTATTATAAATCGTACCCAACGGTCTATAGGTTGACAGCCTCTACTCTAGACCTGCTCTCTACTTGGGTACCATATAAAATAAGCAAACAAAAACCCACCCAGTCCTGGACACACAATCCATTGCAGAATATACCAGGGCGAAATCAGTTTTGTGACAAGCACCATGAAGTCACTGCATATGTGCCAAATAATTATATTATTAAAGACCATGTATAAACTAAGACAGAAAAAAAATTAAAGACTAAAAAAATGAATGTGTACATAACTCATCTCTCTGCTATTTGGGAAAATTCTGAAATGTCTCAGATAAATTATTTTGAGACAGACACCTAGTAGACTGCCAAATCATGGCATTTATTAACCAGAGTGATAAAGCAAAGTTTCAGTTTTACCTCTCTAAAGACTGACGTCAGATACATACTATTAACCATTGAATTTCACTAAAAAAAATAGCAGAATAAATTGACGAGCAAACATCATCTGATCTCAGGCTTACTAGAATGCTCTATAGCCATCAAGATCGTTTGGTATCGGTGTCAAAATAGATAAGTGGAACGGAACAGAGAATACAGAAATAGACCTACACAGACATGATCAACTGATTTTTGACAAAGGTGCAAAGGCAATGCAATGGAGAAAAAACAGTCTTTTCAACAAATGATGTTGGAACAACTGAATATCCATATGTAAAAGAATGAACTTCAACCCATATCTTACAACATACACAAAAATTAGCTCAGAATGAATTATGAAACCTAAAACTATAAAACTTCTAGAATAAAACATAGGAGGGATCTTTATAATCTTGGATTAGGCTAAGAGTTATTAGATATGACATCAAAAGCATGGGTAATAAAGGAATAAACTGATAAACTGGGCTTTGTCAAAATTAAAAACTTATCTTCAACAGACACTATTAATAGAATGAAAAGACAAACCACAAACTGGGAGAAAATATTTCAAAGCATATATCTGATAAAGAACTTGTAGATCCAGAACAAATAAAGAATTTTCAAAACACAGTAAGACAAACAGTCCAATTAAAAAATGGGCAAGCAATGTATAGACACTTCACTAAAATAAGATATATCGATAGCAAATAGGTACATGATAAGATGCTCTACCCTGTAAGACATTCGGGAGATGTAAATTAAAACCACAATGAGATGGCATCACACACCTATCAGTATATATACCTATCGGAAAACTTTAAAAGACTAACCATTCCAAGTACTAGAAAGGATGTAAGAAAATGCAGCTCTCATAAATTGCTGGTGATAATATAAAATGGAAAAAGTTTGGTAGTTTCTGAAAAACTTAAATGTATGCCTACTGTGTGATTCAGCTGATCCACTCCAGGTATTCATGTGAAAGAAGGAATGCATTTATACACAGACCCGTACACGAATGTGTACAGCAGCTTTATTTGTCATATGCCAAGGCTGGAATCCCCAAATGTACATCCAAAGGTGACTGGATAAACAAACTGTGCTAAATCCACAGAAAGGAATACCATTTAGCAATACAAGCGAATGAGCTATTCATCCATGACACACTACCACTGAATCTCAAATTAATTATGCTTGATTGAAAGGAGCAGACCCCTCCCCGCCAAATACTACATACTGTATAAACTCATATTTATTAAACTCTAGAAAATGTAAACTAACATACGACAGAAATCAAATCAGTGGTTGCCTGGGATGCTAAGAGAAGGGCTGACTGGGTGGGAAGGGGGGATGATAAGGAGACACAGAAAACTTTTGGGGGTGAAGGATATGTCCATTATCTTGATTGTGGTGATCATTTCACAAGTGTAGAATATATCAAAGTTGATCAAATTATACACTTTCACAGTGTGTACAGTTTATCATACACCAACTATGCCTCAACACACCTGTTTTGAAAATTAACAATTAGTTATTGAAACTGTACCATGCGCTGGCAGAGTGGCGTGTTGGTTAAGAGCTGGCTTGAGATGCCAGCTCTGAGCAGCAGAGCCAACGTTCAGATCCCATGAGGGCCAGTGACACTGCACCCTCTATAGCTAAGATGGTGAACAACAGCTCCACCTGGAGCTGGGCTGCCATAAGTCGCCGGCAACGGTGTAGGCTGCAGCCCCTGCTGCAGTGGACTGCCACAAGCTACCGTGAGTGGCCGGCAGCCAGCGTGAGCAGCTGGCAGCCAGCATGGGCTGCCAAGAGCTGCTGTGAGTGGCCTTCCAGTGGCAGGCGACCGATATGCCTCACCTGGGAAGAGCGCAATGATAATATCAACATGGGCCAGTGAAGCAACTTCCTATACAACTAGACTGATGAACAAAAGGACAGCAATTTGTCTGTTCCCTTTCCCCAATTCCCCACCGCCGTTCCCCTCCCCAAATTCCCTAATAATATTGTGTACACACACGCGCGCGCGCACACACACACACACACACACACACACACACACACACACACACGAATGCCGTGTATTCTTACCAGTCTAGAGGTAGGTATTATTTACCCATTTTACAGAGGAAATATCACTTGCAGACTGAAGTTTCTTTCTCTCTCAATTAACTCTGCATTATATCGACTACTTAATACATCTAGGGACTGTCCTAAGAGCCAGGATATGGTCCTTCTGTCACATTACTCACAGCACATAAGGGTAAACATAAGTGATGGCAGTAGACAGGATAAACTGGCATGTGCAGTCAGTGGAATACAAGCAAACTTCTAGGACGGAGGAGGGTGGAGAGTGGAGCAGAGGGAGGTGGAGGGAGAAGAGGAAAACTCAAGCAGCATCTCCCATGGGAGGCAGTGTCTGAGCTGGACCTTACAGGTTGGACAAAGTTTGGCCAAAGAGGATGGACATACAAGGACAGACTAGAAGACATAATGAGTAAACTCCTTGCATTTCTTTTTTTTTTTTTTTTTTGAGGGCAGTGTTACTGGCCCTCATATGTGGGACCGAACCGGGGCCACTGGCTTCCCAAGCCAGCACTTAACCACCACGCCACTCGGCCGGCTCTTCCTTGCATTTCTGTTGCTATTGTTCATGCTGGTCAGTGCCTCATCTGGGCAAATACGTAAAATCTAAAAATGATCAAGCATCGTATTTCTTCTTCAGACATCAGTATGCTTACATGGTGGGGCTGCTAAAGGGTCACACAGTGGCATTTTGTAACTGTCATTGACATTTTGTTTCTTTCATTCATGATGGTATCCCCAGTGCCTGGTATCTTACTAGGCACATAGTAGCACTGAGTAAATATTTGTGAAATGCATGAATGAATAAAAATTCCACAGAGGACAAATGGAGACCATAATTAACGAATAATCATGGGCAACATCGTTTCATCCCAATCACGGCAAGTTGTCTCTAGAGTTTTTATTAAACATTTATAGTAATAACAGCAGCCATCAACATGCAAGTAAATTAGCTTACTTTTTCACATGCATAGGCATTAGCTCCTATCTCCAACAACCTCACATCATTATTACTGCCTTTTGGCCAATGGGAAACCAGGCTCTCAAAGTAACTTTGCTGACAATGTCACATATGTAGCACATGGGAGAGGCAGAGTCAGAACCCAGGCGATTTGATTCTAGTGCCTCTTGCTCACTGGCTCCTGAAGCACCTCCCACCATGGCAGAGTTAGGAGCTCTGGGTTCCAGAGGGAGATGAGTTTCTGAAATCCAGCTCCCGTGGAAACTAGGAAGGATCATTGAGTCTCAGTTAGTGGCAACTCAACAATGCCCCTTTGATGACCGCTGATTAAAAAAAGAAGAAAGCCCCCAGCGATAAGGCTGCTGTTTGACAGTTAACAAAATAAGCTGCCTTTAGAGAAGGTGGCCCTAGCTGCCTCACCATCCAAGAGCTGGTCAGGGTCAGAAGCAGGTCTCAGAGTACAATCAATAAGCAACACACAAATCCTACCCATGACCTTGAACTCATTGATCTAGTGTTCTAAACCAGTCTTTGCATCAGAAACCACTAGGGAGGGTTTTTGTTTTTTAAATAAAGATTGACAGGCCACTTCCACACTGTAGGTCAGGACCCAGCTACCTTTATTTTTAAAAGCTTGCCAGGGTATCCCAATTATTAGCTAGTGTGGAAATCACTATTCTCAACCACAAACTAGATCCACATCATAGGAAACAACTGTTCTTATGATACACATTGAATTTTCAACTGTATGGTTTCATAATAATTGAAACTAAAAACCCATAAAACCTGGTCAACTTAAATGGGAAATCTAGTTCCTAGAGTCTTTGAAGACTCAGAGACCATAGCTTATAAACTCCAAAAACAAAACTGGAAATGATGAATTGGAAACATGATAGAAAATATCATCATTGCATTATTTTAATTATTCTGTATTTTTGCAAAACAAAAACAAAACAGAGGAATTTATTTTAAAATTCAAAAACAAACTATTTGTTTTTTGGGGTTTTTTTTTTTGGTTTTTTTTGGGGGGGGTTGCCTTTAAAAAAATAAAGTATATATTCAAGTGTTCCAGAGTCAATTCCAACTAAATATCATGAACTGCCAATAACCAAGTCAAAAGGCAACATCTCTAAAAACAAAGAACTGAATGTGTTACCACTTCAATGTTCCAAAGTTTAGGAGTGTAACTAAAGACTGCACAGTAATTAAAAGTAGTATTTTGGTCAGAAGATCAAACTAGCGTCATATACTTTAAAAAAAACCAAAAAACCCCGGAAGCCTCAGGCTGGTTTTCAAAGGGTCTATTTTATACCAGAATAACCTCTGAGCTGTCTGTTTAACCCTTCAGTTGGAGGAAAATATAAGTCATCCACACAAGCCCATGGGACAGCTCAGTCACTCAAACATAAAAATCATGGGGTGAACAGTGATTTGTGAATTAAGCTTCAATTTCATTCTATATTTATTAAACCCACGGTATGTCCCAGTCCTCTTCTACGTGCTAAGGCCCCAGCAGATCCATGTTCTCATGAAGCTAAAACTGAGCCTTAAAATAAATATATTTAAGTATGGGATAGTTATGAATTTATATAAATGGGAAGAAGAGGAGGAAGCACAAGACATGGTCCATCACCGCAGAAACAAAAGAAAAGCTAAAGAACAAAACAATCACACGACATGAACGTTTCTTCCTAGTAGGTATCAGGACTCTGATGTAAAGGGGTCTCAGTTCCACCGATAGCCACCATTGCACTTTCATTTTCACCAAACACATGGGACACTATCTACAAGGAGGGTTCCTCTCCACTGCCAGGTGGATTGGGGGACTACATCTCAATTTCCAATGCACAGCAAATTACGTTTTGTCACTTGCCCCCACCCTGCCAGACTGGGCAAGGGCTCTCCTGTGTCGACTATCTCTATGCAGGCACAGAGTGGACAGCTCTGAGCTTGTAGCACTTGAACTTGCAAGGCTGACGCATGCTGAGATAAATGGGTCAGTGAATCGCCTACACCACATGAGCTCTTACTGATACGGATGGGAGGCTCTACTCAGCATACACGCTGTCTCCGAAGCTCAAAGTACTGCCCAAGATTTTCTGCACATCTCTGGATTAGATACGTGATGATATGTTAAATGCCTGTTTTCAGAATTTACTATAAAATTAACTGGTTTCTTATTTGGGTTGCACTGTGTGCCAAGTGTGGAAGCTACTCAAGATAGGATCAGCTACCCTGTCTCAAACTGGCCATGGGCTACAGAGAGAAAATAATTAAGCAATAATTAACCTCCATAGGTTCACATACTTCATTCTAAGTGTACCCTGATAAAGACAGTCATAAAAAATATATGAAGTATGGGGGTTGGAAGAAGAATGGAGGACTAGCAGAATCGTAGAGTCAGCAGCATAATGGAAAACACTTGGGTTCTTAAATTAAAAAGACTGTACCCAAACCCATGAAATTTATCTAAATGTTGGCAAAATGGAAACAGTATAAATTGTTATTAAAAACTATTTTTTAAAAAAAGCTTAACCAGTTGTATTATTAATAACACGCTACTCATATTAAGTAAAAAAGAGTCCAAATAAAGGCAAAGTGTTACTAAAGATGTATTGGATTTTTAAAACTCACATTGGTTCGTATCACTGTTAATGTGGTTACAGAGAAATTCCTTTCATCTAGCTGGTCTAGGAGTCCATTGCCTGAAATCACACCCCAAACCCCAAGTCACAGGTACATAAAGAGTTACACAGTAGCAGCTTTCCTCCAAAGAGTTTCGTGTACTTCACACATATCTCATTCCATCCTCACAAGTTTGTTTTTTTTTATTCCTTTTTAATTGAAACACTTTTTGGGGAGATTTAAAAAGGGGGAGCTTCTGGTGCTTAATATATTTTAAGTTCACTTATCCTCGGTAGTTACTGCTTTTCCAGACAAGCTCTTCTAAATGGAATAGGTAACAAATTCAGGCTCACAATAGGCATCCATCATAAATCACTTTTTACTCCGCCCATCTGTCACATCTTCTCTTATTGAGCCTGGCCTCTATCCCTCATTTGCCTTCATTATATTAAACTTTTGTTCTTGAGAAAATTGTCCCATCAAATACTCAAAACATAACTTTTTCATACATTCATCTAAGCTGCTGCTTCCTTACAGAAGTAAGGGCCAGCTGCATGCTTCCATCTACCCTTTTTTTTATCCTACTCTATCAGCTTCTGTCAACTCTAGTTCATAAAGAAGGTCACTGGTTTGCCAAGTGTCAGCCAGTGTCATCTCCTGAGTCAATCAGCATGAGCACAGAGAACAAAAATGTGGGAGGTGTTTGGAAAAACAGCGCCAGGAAGGATGAGAAGAAATTCAGGTAATTGTATCACACATTTTATGTAGCACTAATTAAGGGGACACTCCTATAAAATGGAAGAGGGGTTAGAAAGGAGACTGCAGGTGAGAACAAGACAGGGACATAGAATCACAATTGTTTAATTCTGTAGAGACAGGTTATTATGGATGCAAAACCAAACCAGCTGTAACAGGGCTGATGAGGTGAGCCTTCCCTGGGGGCAGAGAGGCCACCCACTGGCTGAGAAAACAAGGGTGGCACAGGAAGCCACAGTTTCCTGCCTCAGGAGGCCCTGGTGCCTGCTACCACTTTCTCTGAAAATCCCTCACTGTCCCTCCTGCCCCCATGGAGCAGTAATCAGTCCTCCCAATACACCCAGATTTTGGAGTCACACAGCTCTCAATCACTCTTAGGAGGCCTTCTTCACTCATCAAATCCCAGGGCAGGAAAGCACAAAAGTGGGGGGTTTGTACAAACGGCTTTTAAAGGGGAAAGTGTCCGAAAACACCTGTCTGCTTCGCAAACATGTCCTTAGGCGGACCCCATGGATGGACACCACCCAGAGGGAACACAGGCCGAAAGCCAGCGGCCCTGAAAATCATTTCTGTCAGAAAGTGCCTGCATTTGTTGCTCTTCTGCGTGAAGGTGGCTGATCCAGAGGTTCAGGCCTCCTAAGATAAACAGCATGTAGAGTTAAGGAGGACATTGTTCTCCTGAGGAGAATTTTGTCCAGATGACTTCAGAGACACTTCCGTGTGGTCCACCAAGGCAGGCGTGGATTGTGTATGACCTGTGATTCCCTGAGAGCTCTGGGCACCCACGCTCAATGATGGGACGGCATTCCCGAGATGAGGATTGATCTCAGGACTGGTTGCCTGCATGGGTCCAGAAAGGTCTAACAGGTTCACACTCTCCAAACAAAGCAGGCTCACTTCTTAAAACTTATGTCTGGTCACTGGTCAGTCTGTCCATGACTTTCCCTGGCTCTAGGGATAAAGACCACAATCCGTAAGGTGGTCTACAAGCCTAGGCTCTGGCCCTTGCCCACCCTTCCACATGTGCTGCACAGTCCTCGCCCTCCCTCTCTGCATAGCCACCCAGACTTCACTTCCTGTTCCTGGACCTGTGGAGCCCTCTGGCACCCAGGGCATGGCCATAAGCTTTTCTTCATAGTCTGGAATGTTCTCTCACCATAGGCTTCACAGTTAACACCTATGCTTCCTTCAGCTCCAGGGTCACTGAGAGAATTCTTCCCTGCCCAAACTCTTGCCCTCTCCCTTGCTATCCATTCCCACAGAACTTTCTTCCCCTCATAGTTAGTTTTTAATTGTCCATTCACATTTTTGGGCAGTGCTGGGGGTCTGTCTGACTAGGTGTCCATCTCTCCGACTTAACAACAGCCCCAGGAAAATGAGGACTATGTCTGTGTGCTCAACACTGGATCCCGAATATACAGATGCTCAATAAACTGTCTGTTGAATAAATTAATATATACTTGTTTCCATTTTCTCTCTGCTCATTCATTCAACAAATTGGCAGCTCCACCTTTCCCCCTCCACTCTCCCAAGTCTACTCCTCTTTCAAAGGTCACAGTGATCTCCCAATAGAAAAAAAACAATGACACTACTCAGTCCTTTACATACATACCATATCTAAAATTGATCAGCTGTTCTTCCACCTTGAAACTTTTCTGCCACACTAGTTTCTTCAAGTTTTGTTCCTAGATTTTACATCTCTTGATAGGTTTCCATCCTCTGCCCTTCCCTCTATTGGTGTGTTCAACAGCTCTTCTCAAGGTCCATATCTTAAAATGCTTACTAGACCACTAAGTCCCAAACGTGTAGCTCCAGTTCAGACTTGGCTCGAGAAGCAGATGGAATCCCCTATCCTGATCACAAGAGCCCTGCCCATTTCTCCAGTCTCACCCATAAGGCCAGCTTTCTCTCTGTTTTCTGCCTGCTCTCTCCTGCCACAGGACCTTTACACACGCAGTTCCCTCGGCCTGAAATATTCTTCCCATGTCCCTTTACCAAATTAAAGTCTTTCACTCTTCAGACCTCAAGACAAGTAAATATAGGAAAGGCTTCTCAGGCTCTTTCCATCAAATCCACCCATTATCAGCTTTCAGCCCTGTGCTCCTCTTTTCTGGATCTGTCAACACCTTAACCACACATTCGTTTCTGTGATTATTTGATTAACATTTGTCTCCTCTATTAGCAGTAAGCTTCACAAGGGCACATAAAAATTCTCAAACCGAGAGCAATGCCTTGTACTTTCATTGATAATAAATATTTGTTTTATATATTAGATTGTACTAGACATCTTTATAATAATTAATACAGAATAACTGTGAACAGCACAGGCTGTGAATCAAGTAGATTTGACTTTGCCACTTCATTCATTCATTCACTCATTCATTCACATTCAATAAGAGTCTATTTATGAAGCCTTACTCTATATTGGACACCATATTTTGAGTTGTCGGAAAAGTGATGACGTATTTTTTTCTTTTTCGTTGCAAAAATGTGTCATGACTTTTCCAACAACCCAATAAAATGCTCAGGATCAGAGGTAAACAAAAGAGTTATGATCCCAGCTCTTAAAGACTTGAAGCCTAGGTCTACAATTATTAACCCTGTGCCCAGGCTTGCAACCAGCAAACCCTTTCTCTGAAGATCCGAGTAACTATTTTCTGCTCTGCAGGTCTGCGGGCTCTGATGCACTGCCCCTCCCAGTCCTGGTAGTGGGAAGGCAGCCACATGGAAATGAATGAGCCCAGCTATACTCCAGTACAACTTTATAGAAAAGAGAGCAGGTAGGGTTTGGTCTGGGGACACTGTTTCCCAAGCCCTGGCCCAGAGCAATTTCTCAATCTCTGCTATATTCAGTTTTCCTTTATGTAAAATATATAGTATTATGTTTTCTTCTTTCTCCTCTCTCCAACAAGGTTCCATTTACTTTACCCCTTAATTTTTTTAACCAGCTCTGTCTTCTTATGTCTCTTAAGATTTCTGGAGTCAATGCTTTCATCATTTTCCCCCAAATGATTTTGAGAGCCTTTCCATCTCCAATCACATTCCTCTAAAACCCATCCCTCCATCTCGTCCTTCCAGACTCCACCCACAGGTGCCCCCTCAGAGCTGCACTGTGTCCTTTAGACACATGAATTCATCAATCAGCACTACTCTGAAGTTGGTTCAGGTGTGTCTGCTCTAACTTTACCCAGACAGTCCTGAAAAGCTATGTTCTGCAAACTCATGCACTCTAAAGAACAACCAGGCACAGAGGAAACAGGAAGGTTAAGGGCTGACTGCTCCAAACCTATGGACCTTTGTAACCAGAGCATGAAAAAAGCACAAACATCAGTAAAGCCTAATTCAGCAGGAACTGATTCCATTTCTACTGGTATTTGCAGCTGGCTTCACACACACTTATAAACCCTAAGACTCCTGCTTCTTCCCTTCAAAAGGCAAATTGTGGATGGTGCTTCTAATGTAGATCATGTCTTTAAAAATTAAAATCTGACCCTGCATATTGCCTCTGTGACAGGTGCACTGTGTCAGCACAGAGAGACATGTGTGTGCCGTGTCCTCTGTACTGTTAGCTTCCCTAGAGAGGGAATATTGCTGAAAGGCTAGCAGTTTAAGCTCGATTCCACTAAACCTGCAGGAGAAGCGATGCTTTGTGGACATTTGGCTTATCTTATTAAAGTCTTTATCTATGGCTACAGCTTTCTCTTTAAATACAATATAAATATAAGAAACAGCTTGCCTCTGGCTGCTTCAACCATTACTATGCTGTGGAAAATGAACCCAAGGAATTCCATGTTACTGTAGCATGAGTTCTTAATTAACCAATAACATTTGAGGTATTCACATTAAATAAACACTGCAACAGAAGAGGGCACACTGAGACTGGGCCCATTTTAAAGAAGAAGAAACCAAGGTTTTGACTGGAGACTAATCAATCACCTGCCCAAATTACCGAGACAGAGTTACGATTCAAAGCAGCTGAGTAATTCTAGATTGAAGGAAGAAAGAAAGGAGGGGCGGGAGGTTAACATCTATAAAGGTAACTTCCAAGCGGGGGAAAAGGAAAAATTAAAATATGGTTAAAAGGGAAAGCCTTTGAGAGACAATTAGTAATCTCTCTCTCTCTTTCTCTCTCTCTCTCTCTCTCTCTCTCTCTCTCTCTCTCTCTCTCTCTCTCTCAGAGAATTAAAGTCAGTATTAATATGTATAAACCAAAGGAAAACGAATAAAATAACATAATGAATCGCATTTTTAAATTCCCCTTATCCTGCCTCCTTACTAACTGATCAACCATAAACAAACATTTGGAATCTTGACTGGTTTTCTGTTTAACAAAGGAAAGAAAGTAAAAGCTGTAAAGTATTCTGTGGCCAAATCATGTCAGAAATTTCATGTTAGAGATTTAGGCAATCTGAGAATTAAATATTTAATATGGATTTTAAGACATTGGTATAAATAAACTCGTGGCAGTTTTGTCAACTCCATTGTCATCTATTACTAAAAGTCTGTGCTCAGTCTCTGCTTAAAAGACCTTCAGGAAAATATCAGAAATGCAGTAAGTGACAGCAGTATTAATGTTACTGATACAATAAGATATAACATATGATAAAATATATAAACTATATGATATAATAATATATTATATATAAATAAAACATTTGGACAAAATAAAAGAGTACCTAAGTATCAATAAAAGAGGTTTTCCAGCTCACCTTTTGCCCCCCTTTAGGAGAAACTGTTCACTTAAACTACAGGAGAACCGTATGCATTACATACACTGAGGTTCTTTATTATGACATCTGTTCAATGTATTTGAAACAAAACTAATGTTTCTTTCAAGGGCTTTGAAAGTCCTTTGTTGTCTTCATCTTATCAGGAATGAAACTTCAGTGATTTGTAACTAAGAACATCTCAAGGAAAAAGAAGCCAGTTCACTGAATATTAGAGTTAGGGGGTGATGGGGAGACCGACGCCCAGACAGGCTCCTCAAGGTCACGCTGCAGGCCCAGGAGTGGGCACGGACACTACACTTGGATGGTACTGACTTGACTTAGTGAACATTTCAAGATCTAATGAAGGGAGTCGCCTCTGGTCTTATCTCAAAGTCATACATATCACAAAAGTAAGATAAATGGTTTAATAGCAAAACTAAAGGGCAGCAAGCAGTTATATTGACTACAGAACATTCAAGGTAACATGTTTTAAAATTTTATATAAATTACAAGATATGCAAGGGGGGGACAGCAGGATCTTAGACTAGGAAAAAAGAAGACATATCATGTAGGGAAGAAGTCATGTAGTTGCAATGCATGTGAGTCAAAACACTTGGGAGATTAGAGAAAAACAATTATTCAATTTAATCAGAGACAAGAACTCTAAACAGAGGTATTGGTTACCATAAATTGACTCTATAAAGTGGGCCCTGGGGCTCAGGGATGAGAGGCTGTGATTAATGAATTTTGAATCTCTACTTGCCTAAAAATAATGCTTTCAAAAGTGAACAGTTAATAAAATCATGTATTGTCACTTATGTTTAACCAGAGTTTCAGCACCCAAACTGTTGACGTCTCAGCTTATAAGTAAAATAAGCAGAATCAGGGAGAATTTTGACAGCCTAACGTCTATTAATTTTTCTTGAAAATGTAACCCCAATTTTTAACACTTTTCCCAGAATTTTCTGTAAGGGAGGTTTAACAGTTGCCTGATTTGGCTTTCAATCATCAAAACAATTTCTAAGAATTTTAAGTAATGGGTATAATTTAGGGGGAAGTTAAAAACTATGGCTAAGCATCCTACTCATTCTCCCACACACAAAAATACACTGTTAAGGGAAGCTGCATAGCCAGGGGATTCTTTTTATCTTTATTAAATTTATTGGGGTGACTCTGGTTAGTAAAATTATATAGGTTTGAAGTGTATAATTTTGTAATACATCACCTATATATTGATTGCATTGTGTGTTCACCACCCAGAGTCAGTTCTTCTTCCATCACCATATATTTGATCCCCTTTTTCCTCATCTACCACCCTTCTTCCCCCTTACCCTCTGGTAACCACTAAACTGTTGTCTGTGTCTATGAGTTTTTGTTTGTTTGTCTTTTTCCTTTCTGGCTTTCGGTTCTACATCCCACATATGAATGAAGTCACATGGTTCTTGATTTTTTCTGTCTGACTTATTTCGCTTAGCATAATAATCTAAGATCCATCCATGTTGTTGCAAGATGTGGTACATATATACAATGGACTATCACCCAGCCATAAGAAGAGATGAAATACCACTACTTGTGACAACATAACCAGGTGATTTTTAAGAATAAAAATATTTTGCTGCTAAAATGTAACTCAAAAGTTATCAGTTAAAAAAATCTTGATATATCCCATATACATTCAGAAAAACTAATGCCAGATCGTATGCAGAATCAACTTTCCTCTCCTTTTGCCACAGTATTAACATTTTGATCATTTCACAAGAACCCATTACGTGGATCAATCACTGTGGACTTGGTGTGTGGCTCTGGTTGAAACACTGATGACAGTGATCAGCATTAATTGTACTAATTAATTGTACTAGTAAGTATTGTGCCAGTGCTAAGCACTTTGCAAGCATCTTGTCACTATTTCTCACAGTGACCCTACAAGCTAGGGGCTTTTATCATCCCTGCCACACAGACAAGGGAACTGAGGTGGAAGGGATTTGGGCACTGTCCATCAAAAGCCAGAGCCATGTCCTTACACATATATGCTACAACCAGAGAGCAGGGGTAGCACATAATCAGAGACCTCTGGGCAAGAATTGTCTGAATGAATTTTAATTGAAAAATGGAAACCCGAACAGAAAAGCAAAGTAGACCTAGGAAACAAAGTTCACGATCCATGCAGAAGTTTACTAGGGACATGTTAGAGTTATTTCTGATTGTTTCCTCTCACTGGGATGGAGGTAAGAAGATAATCTATGTCTTCTGGTGGAAGAAAAGTACACTTCATGCCTCCTATGCGAGCCATGCCTCTTCTAACACCAGGCTAGGGCCTCCACATTGTGGGCAGGTTAAGTACTCCAGCATCAGGAAGAGTTGATCTTTCCATGTAGCTTCCAAAAAAGAGTGTTTGTTTTAATCCAACCAGGAGGCAAGCTGGGCACATGCACTGGATATACTGCCTTAGGGCAGAAAACTATAATACTGAAAAAGAAAACAGAAAGAAAAACACTTTCTGTTGATGTCAACGCTGCAGTGAAAGAAGCAAAGCCAAGACTATGGCCATGTCTGAAAAGACCTTCAGTGACAGAGACTGAGCTTCCAGGGCCTCTGCTTGTGAAAGCACAGATGTCAGGGTCCTTCATGCTCTCTACGAGGCCATTTGGGGTGACCATTTAAACTAAGTCCAATTGGGGAAAAAAAAGAGTAGATCCTGAAACGAATTTAAATAATACTTGATAGTTAAAAACAAGTGTCCGAAAAGAAGTAGCTCTTAACCTTTGTTAAAAGTCAAATACTTCAAGCTCCTATTTCATTAGGTGTCATGCTCCTAGTTCTCCTTAAGAAAATGTCTAAAATAAAATAGATAAATAAATCTGTGGCTTAGGTGTCAATTTGTACTGTGTTCATCACAGCAGTATCTATATTTATTTGAAAAGAGATGTACATATATAAGTCGGACAATTAAGTTTGCGAGCTCATCCCAGAAAAAGTGCTACATACCTCATTGCTGAATATCACTACGATCACCTTTGAAGTACTCCCCTTGGGAAGCTATGCACAGACGCCAATGCCTAGTCAACACTTCAAAGCCATTTTGGAACTCTTTTTCTGGAATGGCCATCAGAGCTGTCATTGTATACCCTTGATGCCCTGAATGTCATCAAAATGTCTTCCTTTTAGGCCAGCCGAGTGGGGCATTGGTTAAGAGTTGGCTTGGGACACCAGCTCTGAGCAGCATGACCCCGGTTCAGATCCCACGAGGGCCGGTGACACTGAGCCCTCTACAGCTAAGATGGTGAACAATAGTTCAACCTGGAGCTGGGTTGCCGTGAGTCACTGGCGACAGCATAGGCTGTAGTGGGGCTGGCTGGCAGCTGGTGTGAGCTTTCATGAGCTGCCGTGAGTCGCCAGGAGCAGCGTCCTATGGCCGGCAAGCGACTGCCTCACCCAGGAAGAGCGCAATAATACCAACATGGGCCAATGAGGCGACGTCCTCCACAACTAGACTGAAGAATAAAAGGACAGCAACCTGTCTGTTCCCCTTCCCCGGTTCCCCAACGCTGTTCTCCTCCACCAATTCCCCAATAAAATCTTTAAAAAAAAAAAAGTCTTCCTTTTAAAATTTCCTTTGTCTTCGGGTAAAGAAAGAAGTCACTGGGGGCCAAATCAGGTGAGTAGGCAGGATGTTCCAATACAGTTATTTGTTTACTGGCTAAAAACTCCCTCACAGACAGCGCCATGTGAGCTGGTGCATTGTTGTGATGCAAGAGCCATGAATTGTTGGCAAAAAGTTCATGTCATCTAACTTTTTCACGCAGCCTTTTTAGCACTTCCAAATAGTGAACTTGGTCAACTGTTTGTCCAGTTGGTACAAATTCCTAATGAATGATCCCTTTGATGTCAAAAAAGGTCAGCAATATCGTTGCAACAAGTTCATGAACTTAATTATCACACCTCGTATGGTATATATGTAAGTGAGATATATTTAATTTACAAATATATTTGTGGAGAAATGGATTTACTGACGTCTTAGAGTTCCTCCAAAGAAACAATAGTTTCTGAAGCTGGAAGTGGCAACCCCTGTGTAATTTTAGAGTTTCTTGTGTTTATTTGCAATTCATCTCCCCAAGATTTGACAGGATTAATCTATTTTTATGAACTTTGTGTAAGCATATGTTATAATGGAATATACCTCATGAACAAAAGACTCTGCAACTTCCACTGATCAATTCTATATGAAGGCAAAATTTCCTTTGCTGTCTTCCTCCTCTCCTCTCTTCTCAAAATGCCCACCTGTTGTGCCACTGTTGGAGATATACCATAACTTTTTCTATGTTTACTGTAGGACTAAGAAGCCCTAAAGAAACGTGGGTTACTTTATATGCACTAACATTTCCCAATTTTTCTTATGTTTCTTACACATTAACATCCAGATCTCAATGGCAGTGATTCTCAAGCGTGAGCATGCATGAGAATCAATCCAAATGCTGCCTAAAATATAGATTAATAAGCCCTTTCCCCAGGGTTTTGGCTCCATAGGTTTGGGACGGATGCAGAAAACTGGCATTTCTAAACAGTCTGTTGTGATGCCGGGCTGCGGCCCAACCACACCTGAGAGCCACTAAGCACAGAATACTTTTCAAGAAACACCAGTTAGGGTGAAATTCTATATATCTTAGCTTCATGTCAAATTGAATGAGGATTATACATCAAAATTCACTATCTTTTCTGAATGTTCTTGTTGTGTTCCTATCTATGAGATATTGGTGGTCCTAAGTGTCAATAAAAATGGGCACAGTGATGCATACTCTTAACATTGTATTATGAATTCTATCAAGATTATGTCAAGTAATGAGTTGAAAAAATTCTTATGATTTGAAGGTAAACCTGGACAGCTACTAGGAAAACTGAAATCAACTTTACAATGGCCTGTATGTTTATTAACTTATATTAAAATAAAATAATACATATTGAGAAAATATATAATTCCAAACTAAGGAAACAGTGAAATCTGACAACACAGTGATTTATCTTTCAGGAAGTCATAGAATGGTTAATTTTTTTGCCTAGCTTTCTTGCTTGTTGTAACTAAACAAGAACAGAGCTTTATAGGTTCTTAGTATTATAGGAAGATCTCCAACAGAGTTTACTAATTCCAATATAATGAACTCATTGTTTGCACGAGGAAATGACAAGCTACCTAAAAAATATAAATTATAATTTAAGTACATAATTTGTTTCTGGAAAAGATTATGCTCACAAATCAACTGTATATTATTTCTGGTTTAATAAATTGTCAAAAATTAGTATCAAGACAGAAAATTTGGGTGCCTGGTGAATAAGAAGAGGGGGAATACCTGTTTCATTATCAGCTGTGCTGCAAATTCCTAAAAATATACTGCAAGTTAACTGAGAAAAAAAAAAACTGTCTTAGAGATATTAGCATGGATTTAAAAAAATATATCTAAAACTCCACTAAAAAACTAACACGTAAATTCAGCTGCTATCAAATGTATGAGTATAGTTACAGAATAATTTAGGATTAACTAATCTTTTCCTTCAATGTCTTTTTTGCACTAAGAATGATGACATGCTTATATATTCCCAGGTATTAGACTTCTTTCACACACTGGACTGAAAAGAAACTGGACTGAGAGTATGAGTAAGACGTACGACTAACAAGTGAAGAGCTGTCAACACGCTCAGGCCTCAATGGAAGGCTGCTGGCAGAGATGGGTCCAGATGCCACATTATCAAGAAGGCCTCTTCACTGTGTTCTCCTGCTAGAGACTATTTCTGATAGGAAATACAACCAGACATACATGAGTTATGTCAGTGAACCTAGGCTCCAAAGGGTTGCGAGAAAGAGAATAATGACTAAATATTGGGGGTTTTGTTGTTGTTTTCTTTGGTGGGGAGGAAGGCAGTATAAAGCAGTGTTGGATAGGTTTAATGGGCGCATATAAAGAAGGCAATTTGGAGATGATAATTACTATATATAGGTGATTAATAATTAGAAATTATTACACTATCAATAACAATAAAGAGACTTACTTATTGAGTACTGTCCATACCTAACACTGTGCTAAACGCTTTAGATCTGTGCTAACACAGAGGCCACAGGTCACATACAGCTATTCAGCACTAGAAGTGGGCCCAACAGGACCGAGGAAATGCATTTCTTATTTTATTTAAATCTAAATTTAAAGACATACTCCACATAATTATTAGAAATCTTTTAAATATGTTAGCAACAACTTGGGTATATAAATCTACTTTTTCAACTCTAGATTCCATAAACCTAAATATGGAGTAATTCTGATGAAAATTTAGCATCTGAACTGAGATGTGCTAATAGGTGTACAATACACATCCAATTGTGAAGCCTTAGTATAAAAGACTAATATAAAAACTTACCATGAAAAATTCAAAAGGAATTAAAAACCCTTGTTAATTTTTATATTGATTACATGTTGTAATGATATTTTGGATATGCTGAGTTAAATTAAATATATTCTTAAATTGATTTGACCTGTTTCTTTCTACTGTTTTAAAAGGACTATTAGAAAATTTAAATCTACTCATGTGTCTCACATTCTCTCTCTATTGGGTGGGGCTGAGGGAGGTGAATCATCTCATTTCACCCTCACAGAGCCTCTCCAGAGAACTCTTACTTCCATTTCACAGATGAGGACCAGAGAGAAGAGAAAAGGTGCCCAAGGTCACCCAGCTAAGTACTGGACCAGTCTAATCCTAGATTTTCAACAGGGACACTGATTATGGTCGCACCTCAAAGCACAATGAAGCACATCAATTGGCATTAATGGGATTGTGGCATCCAAATAATCATTTACTACAGTGTTTGGATACCAACGCTACGAGGAAGAAGTCACAAGGTTCTCATAGATTCAATCTGTTAAGATTAACCTGGCTGTCATAAAGATCACCAAACACTTAACAATGCAGGAGGACCGAAGGCCATTACTACAGCCTGTCTGGCCAGATGAAGGACTCAAATCAAATTCCATAAAACCACACTGAGTCAACATACTTCGACAAGCACCTCACATCCAAAATCTCCAAGAGACTGCAATTTTTTTTCTAATTTGCTCCCCTTTTCTCTTCACCAAGAGACGAAAAAACAAAAAAAACAAAACACTAATATGTTGCAATACTGAATGGGGTAAAAGAAAACTAGCAAAAATTAATAGGGGACTATAGATGGCCCTTCAGAATTTGTAAAAACACAAAAACAAGTGGATATGTTTCTATTGCTGCACAGTATTGCTTTGTTTAAGAACCAAGTCTGAGTCTTGAAACGTGTTGGTAATAAATCAGCAGACATTATTTTAAATCAACTGGTTTTATGAAACAAGCCAAGAGTTGAAAGAGGCAGGACTAATTACTAGCATTCCTTGATGAATTACTTAGCGGCGTGTGCTAAGTCAATGTGTGTCTGCATCTTGATCCCCAATTTTATCCCATGCTTATTTCCCAGGAGGTAGAAAGAACATGTGGCTAATTAAAGCACCGATCTCCACAGCCAGAAGTACTCAAGGTAATATTTCTTTCGGAAAAAAGAAAAAGTTCTTTGCCTGGTACTTGTTAATCTAATTTTTACTACTTCACTAGAAAAACAGAGCTAATCTTGTCACCCTTAGGCAGTCTGAACTACCATGCAGTGTTCAGAAAAAATGTTACATATTTGTAATTTAGCCAATAAGAATTTCTTAAGCCTTTCCTAACCAGCAGGAATGTCTCTGGTTTGTCGCTTCTAATTAAGTCTCAACAAAATTTCTAGCTTCTAAATTTTAATTATACAAAACTTGGGGCCAACAGTGGAGATTACGACAAAGCTATGCCTGGTGATAAGGTGGCAGAAATCTCAATTTTGCTTTCGTGTTGGGCCTCTTAACTACTTTGAAAAATGATTCACAATTTGGTGATTCAAATCCTTTTATGCATTTCTAATTTTCAGAACTCTTACACCTTGCTATCTTTCCTATAGGAAAGACCATCAGAGTTACATAATGTGCATAAATAAGTCCAGCAAATGAGTCTGACAGGAGCTGTGGGTAAAGAGAACTTTCTTAAGACTCCTCAAAAAAATTAATTAAAGACACTCACTTTAATTACATTAAGCATATGCTCTTCTAGTAAAAAAAAAAATAATAATAATAATAATAATAATAATAATAATAAAGCCTTCGACCACCACTACCTCAAATCCCAAATTCATTCGAGAGGTAACTAGTAGAAACAGTTTGGTATAGATTCATCTAGGCCCTTTTCTAGGACATTCTCTATTTTTTAAAAGAGCAATCAAAACATTTATTTCCCTAGGATCATTCTCTACCTTAATTGCCTCCTACTTCATTTGTTTCATGTGATCCAATTTTGAATCACCTCATTTTCACAAAGTTATAAATCAATACGCAAAAACATTTAACTATAAACAAGGACTGAAAGACTGAAGTATGGTCAGGAGCTAAATTTTCCTTAAAGTTCAGGCTAATACTCAAAGAAATCAATAAAAAGAGAAATATTCAGAGCAAAAGCCAATATTCTGGTACTGACTACAGCTACAACCTTGCACAAAACCACTGTAATAATTTACACAGTTTTCAACACAGATCCCACCCACTTATTTTAGTAGAGTGATGTTAAAATCAGATTTCGCTTGCACTTGCCCCAAATCTCTATTGTTCAAGAGCACACCAATGAAGATAGTCCATCAGTGGTCTTTCAAATCTGAGTCTTTAATCGTTGAGATTAAGTCGGTAGCATCAGTGAAGAAGACCTGTGACCTATTCATACAGTAAGACAAGACTTATTAAGCTGACATTATTTACTTAAAACAAATAGAAAAACAACCAGAACTGAAGTTCCAGTTTTAAGTAATAAAATATAGCTCTAATAGTACAGGGGAGCCGGGAAAGAAAAACTATAAATGGAACCATAATTTCAGGGGAAAGTTCATAGCAAAAGACGTGCATGAGTCTATTAAATTGAATATTTCAAAAATCACTTAAAACAATACAAATGTACTACTAAAATACACAGAACTATGAAGCATATGAATTGTAATAGCGTGAGCCAACAGGATCTTTAAAACATAAGACTGGAGTTACAGTCTCTGGCTGCTGTTTCAGAAACTTTCACTGCAGTGCTTTTTGACATATAATGATAACTATAACCAACCATAAATTACCACTGTGGTCTATGTGGCCAGGTGGTCTTTTTATGGTGTAAGAACACATCTAGGTCTTTCATCAGACATATGGAGACTCATAGAAACATGCCAATTATTCAATATGGAGGGCCCTTACTCATTCCAAATGCTTAATGTCACGTATCCTTTTGTTAAACCTGTGAGATGCCTCTACAGCTTCTTTGTCCTCCCACTTTGCTCTAACATTCTGTTACTGGTGATGTTTAGAGTCCATCCTTCAAGTCAGCAGAAAACATAGCAGCAGGAGGGTATGTGGCTATAAGTAGATACGGTAGGTTGTGGAGCCTGTGTGACCAAGAGATGGGGGACACTCTATGCCTATTTCCCCATGGGAAGATGGGGCTTACCCTATCTATCCCATAGGTTTAGCTGGAGAGGTAATGAGATAAAGGATATGAAGTGTTCCGCCTACCACCCAATTCACCCAATAATTAATGTCCATGCAGTCATTGCCTTCCACCCTCCACACTACTTTAGTTAGTACCATGTTTTCACCAATGATTCCTATAAAAGTTAAGATATGGCCTGAAACTCTGTAATAAACGTTTGCAACAGGCCCCAGGCTACCATGTCAGATCAGAGACTGAACATTCCTACTTCTCCCTTCTAGAGTTTCTCAGGTCATCCACTCTAGGAGAGGTATGGCCGCCCATGGTTAAGAAATCCAGGCCATGGAGTCCAGTTGAGTAAGTTCAAATCCTTATGGCACCCCTTGCTTCAGTGACTTCCGGTGAGCTATGCAACCCCTCTGCCTCTGCTCCCACATCTGTGACATGGGGATGCTAATAATGACTGTCCAGTGCTGGACGTGGTAATGAGGACTGCTGCTCTAACAGTTCTCCGAGGGAGACAGGCCACCCGGAATGCAGTGCACACAGCTGCAAGAGCCATCTAGAATGTTCTCTGAACACAACACAAAGAGACGAGCTGAGAAGCTGCCATGTGCTCTACAGGAATGGATCTCAACATTTTTGTCATTTCCCCCCAAAGAGCCATTTTGGACATTTTCTTTTCAAATTGCTTCTCCCTCATCCCCATCCCCATGAAATTTTAACAGGCACATGTACAGTGTATCTGTTTCTGTACTATGGCCCATGAGGCCATTGCATCATCTAAGACGTCTGTCTCCAAGAGCCCCTTTTTGCCCCCCTGGGGGACATTATCACCTCTGCCAAGAATGCATGCTTGACAGGTCTCATCACATTAAAAAGAAGTTACCATACAGAGCCAGATTTTTTAAAAGGCCCACTCTAATTTTTAGTACTCACTCCTAGGCTCCAGACCTTAGTAGTCTCCTTTAGATGCCATCCAAACCACTAGTAGCATGGAATTATGGGAACTGTGTGAATGAAAGGAGAGCATACCTATTGGGTTGGCTTCTTTTAACAGCAGAAAAAGGGCTGAGCTGAGCAGGTGGCTCCTCAGTGATTGCTAAGTGCTTCAATGAGAAGATGATGAAGACCCTCAAGCCTACAGAGCAGGGGCGCCCCCTAGACCTGCACAGCGCAGGTGCCCAGGGCACAGCTGACCTTACCCACAACCCAAGGAAATCAAACCACCCAGATTTGCCTGTACCCCTTGGCCACATAAAAATACCCCTGTGGACATCGGGGGAGAAATCATTTCCATTTAGTGCCAATATCACCAAATAAACATGTGATTAGAGCTGATGTTTCAATGTTTTCAGAAAAGTAGAATTAATTCATAGGCTCAGCTGTGTCAAAGTTGAATATTGTTTTAGATAGTTGCTCTCCATGGGTCTGCCCTGTCAAGTGGACCAGGTCTAACAATCTAAGCAAAGATGGCTTTCTTCAGCCAGCAGCTCATGACTAGTTACTAGTGACCAAAAGTAGTGTAGACAGTAGTCCGTGCCCACGTGAACCAGTGCCTACCTGGAATACCGGAATGATCCAACTGCTTCCAAAACACAGCATAAGAAGTCCCCATTGTGTGTGGGAAAGAAGAGCGTTTGAAGTAATGCTATTCTCAAAAGTAGAGACAACTCAGAAAGAGAAGAAACTCTATTTCTTTTGTTCTGTTTGCAAATGTGAACAGAGAAAGATAAGGTTTATGTCTACCTGACCAAAACTGCCTGACATATTTCTTCAGACCTGGCTCCCACGAAAGGCAATCAGAAATGTGGAAAGCAGCCAAGGTTAGAAGGGCTGCACCCTAAACTGTTAGCAGCTGCTCCCTCCAGGGAGCTCCACTGGGGGAGGAGTTTCCTGCTGCACTATTAAAATCTGTTCCAAGTGAACAAATAGTGTCTGTAAATATTTTTAAAAATCAATAAAAATGAGTTTTAAAATGAAAGAAAATTACCTTATGTTTGACATTGAATACATCAAAGTGATACTACTAGGAGATTCAACCAGCCTGTAGGGAAATGAGGTCTCTCTCAGGGAGAATAAAGAGCTGTCTGTGGAACCTGGAAACTGCGTCCTGTTGTCTCCCTGGAGAAGGATGTGGCCTTACACACACACAGTGTGATCCCAAAGCAAAAGGACACCAAAGTTTATAAACACTCCTAAAACTGAGACTCACAAAATGTTTGTGTAAGTCACACTAACTGGTGACAAAAACACATGATGCCCCCAGGTGAACCTGAATAGATATATGATGGCCCATGAACTATGGAATCAGAAAGGTTCCCAGAGGTCCTTTCTTATGGGGTCAACGCTTCTGGCAAAGACTCCTCTAACTAAGGGTACAGAAGCCAGCCAATCTGAGACTGCTGGTCTGCTCCTGCTCTTGGCAGTCACCGTGACACTAGTCAGGCTGTGTTTTCCTGGCTAAAAAATCAGGAACAGAATGTAAACGTACAGTTGGGTGTGGGAGTAGTCCCTTTTACTGATCTGTAACCGACCAGCCCATCTGTAACTCCACACACACTTTGTCAAGTTTATTTATATACCTAAAGAATATGCAACACCTTCAAAATTCTACACCAGGAGGATGTGACAAGTTATAGAGAAAGGCCAGTAATTCAATCATCTACCCTTGCCCTCACTAGCCAAATCTCAAGGAATGTCAGGTGTAGAACAGGGTGACAAAAAGAACTTCCATTCTGACTCGCCAGAAAAACTATCCGTGTGGAATGCCACATTATGAGATAATCACCAAATAAATGCCCAAGTAAATTTAGTTTACAATGTAGAAGCCCTGGCCAAATGTGTTTCTGTGTTTCATGAATACCAAGCATCATTTCTAATTGGCAGCAATCTGCCCAACTCCTTGGATTGTCTGAGATGATTTGGAAAAAAGGAAAAATTCAAAAATAAATTCTTTCAAACTACTGAAAATATCCTAAAGTTTAAAAATCATGGTTTTTTTTGGGGGGGAGGGGGTTTAAATTCATATAACATTCCTCCTCAGCAGAACAGAAAATTTCAGTGTACAATCTATTCCAGAGTGAGCCCATGGCTTTCAATTTTTAAATCCTAAATTGATAGGAGGGAGGGAGGGAGAGAGGGAAATCCTTGGCAATTCCTTACAAATTTCAAAACAGAGAAATGTTTGCAAACGATAAACTAATATTTTCAAGCTATCAGAGTCCATGTTGTGGGAGAGATGTTCTGATGAACTTGCCTTTCCAAGGTCAGAGCGACCAGGTGCTCCTATGATCAGCCAGTGTCAGAGAGATGGGACAGTACGAACACACGCCTGGTGTGCTGGCGATGGTGCATTGCCTGGGAAGCCCTGCTTCTTCAGCTGTGAGACCTGACATGTGTCTACCAACTCTATCCCTGGTTGCCCTGCTTTTGTTTGAAAGAAGTTATCAAATTTCAAACCTCAGGTTTGTATGACTCCTATGTCAACAAAACCCACCTGTACAATAAACTGCTTCCACTAATGATTCTTAGTAAGTTTTTTTGTTAATTCATCATTTGAAATACAAGGTGTGTTCACTGCTGCAAAAAAAAAAAAAATGCATTATGCACCCCAAGCATTGGTTAATTTATGATAAAGAAGCATCCTTAAATTATAATACCCAATTGAGTAGGGTTCTTCTTAATCCCAGAGGATATCTCTAATACCTAAATATATAGCAATAAGACTAATCATTCCATGTCACCCCACATGGAAATCCATAATTGGAATAAAGCCATAAATTAATTAAATCAGTATAGAAACCAGAGGCTGATCTTGCAAATGTTCATGAATTTACAGACTGAACGATGACCATGGAGGAATAAGCAATGCAAATCTCCAACATCTAATACTAATTCCAAAGACTAGACTTAAGTTTCCCTGAAGCTGTGAACAATTTTTAAACATGCTTTATAAAGCTTCATATTTTTTCTTTTTTTTTTTAGGGCAGTGTCACTGGCCCTCATATGTGGGACCCGAACTGGGGCCGCTGGCGTCCCAAGCCAGCTCTTAACCACCGCGTCACTTGGCCAGCCCTAAAGCTTCATATTTTTTAAGCATAACTCTGCTTAAAAAAAAAAAAAAAAGGAATTAACCTAAAAGTACTAATTTAGCTTTTCAAATCAGTCATTCAATCCATGGATAAGCACAATGTTGGTAAGCTGAGCTTATGTGTGTGATCTTCTATCAAGTTCTTGCAGATTTAACCAGGATGCTTTAGCACCTGCTATTATGGTATGGCTGACTGTACATACATATCTGCCTCCACTGAGAAGCAGGTATGTTCCGTTTTGGCAATTTAAATCTTTAAACATTAAATGAAGAATTTATTCAGGCTACCCTACGAGGAAATATTTAGTCAATGTAATCTGTATATAATGTACTCAATTAGTATACTCGATATTACTCATTCTTTAAACATGTAAATCCACAGAAAAATGGTCAAAGATTAACTGTTTTTTGCTATTAACCATTTACTTTATAAAATTATGCTGATGATTTAAAACTTATTAAAGGGAAAAGAAAAGACCACATTTCTCTCACTTACCTTTCTATAGTCAGAATATATTTTCATACATAAAACTTTTGAAAATATGTAAACTATTTTTATAAAGTACCCAATTTTTAAGTCTTTGAAGCACTTATGTGATACTCTCCTTAAATGTGTTATCTGTATTTCTTAGAATGTCATATGAAGTCATATATTTTTATTTGGTCTTTCACTTGAGGATACTAAAATTGTCTAAATAGCTATCAAACCCATCCTCATTGCTATGCGAATAATTCTTTTCTTTATTTATGACACACTTCCCTGCTTTATATAACTAAAGTACAAAAATGCACACTTTAGAGGTCAACTATATTTAACATGAAATATAAATTTACCAATTGCTCATTTTTAGTTAAACTAAATAAGTATCCCAGTTCTTCTTCTTCGTCTTATTATTATTTTGTATACTTTAACTTTGGACATTTTTCTGACATACCTAAAGTGAGAATTGCAGCTCAAGCCAGTATTACCAGGACACAGTAACACATGAGGAAAAATGGGGATATTATTCAAACAATGTAGTATGGATTTTAATTTTAATCGTTTTCAAAATAACATATTTTAAGTAAAAAAAGCATTTAGGAACGATGTCCATTTTTAAGATGATATGGAAATGTTTCAACACATTTGCATTTGGGTAATTGTCCCACCATGGGATGACTGTAACTGCCTTAATAGGATGGTGATTTCAACTAATATACTTTAAAGTTGTATTAAATATTACCTTTGAATTGGACATAAACCATTACTAGCACAAACCCATGTCTTCATTTCTAAAATCTGTCCTTCATATTTAAAAAGCTGACTATTAAAGTGAATAAAACAGACATATTGCTCCACATTTTATTATTTAATTCACACAAGTTTAAATAATCTAAAGTATAGACAAAACAATTATGATTTCTGTGAACCAGACAACAACTTATCTTAAATCTTAAATCTATAAAAACTTAGTGATTGTCAATCTTCACTCAAGCAGACAGAAAGATTTAATATATAATCTCTCGAACCTTGCCTTTACTTGGGGGTGGAGTGGGGAATAAAATATCCATTAACTGTGGCAAAATCTGGAAATTCAATCACATCAGAGTAAAATTTTATGCTAAATTTAGATCTTTTTTACCCTAACAGAATTGCAATGAGTTTTTCCATGCAAGTTTCATTATTTCATCACTACATTTTTAAAAGTCTTTGCAAATAAAAAAACCAATTGATTTTAAATTTGTTTTTAAAGCATCTCTTTTCTATTCCTGGTAAGGATCCTATATTGCTACCGAATTATAAAACATCATCCCCTCTATTTGCTTTAGCCACTTGAAATAGTGGGAGATGTTTTTTTAAGCCCACAAATGAATGCAAAGATCAACAACGAATCACTGGTGTGTAAAATTCACATTGTTTAATGAAAAGTAACAGGCGGGACTCTTCAAAATGAATCAATTAGGTGAACGGCTTTAAAAAAATTTTTTAAGTAAGTAAAGTTCCCTTGCTTTCTTTTTAACTTCTCTTGCATCAGTCATATTTAAGAGTTGGAATGTTTATCTTTAAACAAGGAATGCACCCCAATGTGATGTGAAGGACACATGTGTGAAATGGGATTCTATTCTGAGACTTGTTACAATTTTCCCTCTAATTAGGAAGCTATATGTCCCTGATAGAGTGACGCTAACAAGCTCCCGCAGTTTCTTCTGTTCCAACAAGAAATCAGAGACCCAAAGCAGACAACTCACTTCAGTTAAAGAGGTGTACACTCTGGTTATTAAGGCATAGAAAGCTCCTCCACTGTTTTATATCTGAAGAGACTTTCTAAAACAGTAAGATTTTACAGCCAAGATTACTTACAAAATAAAGAAGAAAATTAAAGAAGGGCCACAGAATGTATTGGGGGGGGACAACGTATATAGATTACTAGAAGACGCTCATTTTAGATGACTTGTACATTTTGAAACTTTCCAAAGAAAGGAAGAAAGATGTTACAACAGTTTCTACTTGTGACTCCTCCTGGAGCATCAGCACTCTTTCTCGGTTTAGTGAGGGTTACTATTAAGTTTACAGCGAGTTTGCATCTGTCTTAAAATACAAAGCCTTGGAGGAATCAATGGTGTTGGCATTGACAGACAGGCTGCTATGACCAAATACACATTCAGAGGAATAAAACACCTAGGACATGGAAAAGGTTCTGGAAGAGGGCTTGGCCCAACCAGCAAGAGCAACACTCACCTTAAGGACTTCCATGGGCACCTGGGTGGCAGAGGGAAGGGTGCTGGGCACGCTGACGTTTATGGCGGGCGTCTGACTCACGGGCACTCTCTGTTGCATGAACTGGGCCACCTGCAGCTTCTGCTGCTGCTCCCTGCGCTCCTGCTCCTGCATCTGTTCACGCATGAGTTGCTGGCGTAGCAAGATGCGTGATGTCATACTGGAGGAGCTTATCGGAGGCTTGGAGGCCCCAGGACGCTCCTCGGAACTGCTGTGGGAAAAACCACAAAAATGCACATTCAGTCCTAGCGAGACCCTTCACTTGCATTTTGGGGTATCCTAAATTGCAACAAACTATGAAATGAGCCTGTGCAAATATAATCAAGTTACAGAATAGTACTCCACGCAATTGAAAATCAAGGGGTGACAGGACTGAAGTCACTACTAGTTGAATTAGAATAAATCAGCTTGATTACATCTAGGCATTTTTATCATGCAGCTTAAATTTTTGTGTGTGTGGTATTTCATAACAAATACTACTCATCACCATCAAATATAGCGCCACCACACAAAGTACCAAGAAGCATCGTAATGGCACCCACATTTATATTTCCACATTGAAAAATGATTGCTTGATTTGCTTTTTTATAACTGAATCTAACCCAATAACTACTTCTACGTTATTCAAATTCCTTGTCTAAAAATATCTAAAATGTTTACTAACACAGAAGAATAGTTTAAAGCAAAGGTGAATTTTGTCATGTGGAAATTTTTCTAAGATCTGGGAAGTAAAAATCATTAATGAAACAAGCATTTGGACCAGAATGTTAACACTGAACTCGACCTTAGACTTTGGGAAAGTGGGCAGAAGACAAGCTGATCTGACAACTCAATTCTTATCCGCCGGGTTTTCTTTGTACCATCTTTTCTTCTGATTCATGGTGCTATGCCCTCTCCCACATGCACTCAGAGAGTTCCCCATGAAGCCTACTTCTAATGATTCAGAAACTTACTTTCACCCAAATTATTTAAAATGCTTAAATACTAGTCATTAGGTAAGAAAAAAAGACCTCCTCATTTTCCTAAATATGGTTTTCGGTAGCTGATCTTGCCAGCTCTATGACATTGACAAGTTCCTAAACCTCTTTACCTTAGTTACCATATCCAGAAAGAGGGAAAACAATAGTTTTTTTGCCTAATTACCCATTCATAAAAGTGGGAGGTGTTTCTAAAATTTCTGTTACATCACTGTATTTTAAAACCCTAGCTCACAGGGATTTTGCGAAGATTAAAAAAAGTAATAAAAATTTCACATAAATCCCTAGTACACTGAGTACCAGGTATTACTACTGCCGCACTAAACTGGCACTGTTGCTATTATTATTATCTGGAAAATAATTGTTTTCTCTTACGTCTAGCAATATTTTCTAAAAAATATGTTTAGAGCTCACAGTAGAAAACATTAGCACCTGAAAACAGAAAGTACCATTTGAAAACATATTCACCCCCATGTAAGTGACTCTTCAAGGGAGTCACGTTCAGCTTCCTTCTGGGAATATAAAGCCCAGTATTTTTACTTTCTAACAAAAGGCAAAATAAAGCCTTTAAATCATTGACCATCCTCATGAACTCCTTTAAGAGAGGAACACTCAAACTCTGGAGGTGAGAAAATATACTAAAGGAAGAGGAAAGGTTTATGTTTCACCCTCACACAGTTTCAGAAAACGACATGATAAAAATTATGATAGCAGTTTACTTATTACTCACCACAGGAAATTGTTTCAGTAAACTATCATAGGTTTCTATAATGTAATACTATGCAGCCATTAAAAATGATATAGAAATATATTTATTGCTCTGAATAAAAACTACATAATGCAATAAACTTAGAAAAGCCAGATGCAAAACAGAATTCAAGGTATGATCCAATTTAAAAGATGTTCACTATATGAAAATGTATAATATAATGTTACTCTGAGCCATTACTAGTATATATTAATTACAATGCTTTAAGAAAAAAACAATATTATCAAAAGCTGTAAAATTGTTTATACGAGTTGATTCAAAAAATTTCATTGGTGGAAAATTTTCCTAAGAAAATAATTCAAAATGTAGAAAACCTGACATCATTAAAAAGCTATTTTCAAACTGCAAAATATTCTGAGCCACCTAAATTTGCCCCTAATATGAGAATAGTTAAGTAAATTATGAGGGGAGATGTTGGTTAAAGGGTACAAACTTTTTGTTATGAGATAAATTCTAGGGATCTAAGATAGAGTATGGTGGCTATACATAATAATACTGTATTATGTACTTGTAATGTGCTAAGAGAGATCTTAAGTTGTTCTCACTACAAAAAAGAAAATAAATGGAACTATGTGAGGAAATGGATATGTTATTTAGCTTGATTGTAATCATTTCACAATATTTATATGTATCAAATCATTAGGTTATATACCTTAAATATATACAATTTTTGTCAATTACACTGCAACAAAACTTTATTTACATCCCAATAAATAAATTTTTTATTTATTAAAAAAAACAAAACCATTTAAAATCTTTAAGCATAAATGGGTTAAAAAAGTAAATCAATATATGAATGATACATGAATCTGATAATATACTATTTTTTAATTACAACTACAGAGCAAAGTGAGAAGTGCATGTAATAAGAGTTAATTTACAAAGTAGGATTCAAAAATGCATTCACACTCTAATTTAAAATAAGTGAAGTGTGTGTATGCTCACAATACACACACAACTAGAAGGGAATGTATAACAATGACCACAATTGCCAGAGTGGGAATGGAATTACAGGTACATTTCTTTTTTAGTTTTTTTTCCCCTAAATTAAATAAAGCCATAGTGATTTTTCCCCCCAATGGCAGAATATATGCCACTAACTGAAGAACATGAAGAAATGACCTGAGTGATCAAAGTCACCCTTTGGCTAGAAGAAAGGAGACTGGCTCCATCACAGGCACTGTTTTGTCCACAGGATGGAAAGCAGTGACCATGCCCAGCACATGGATTCTCTCAGAAGTTTTCAGCACCCCTGAAGAATTAAACCCTCTTTCCTTTAAAGTTTCCTACAGACTCACACAGACTGAACAATGCTGACACTCTGATTATGATTTTAGTATCATGTACTCATCCACACCATAAAAATATGGGGCCATTACTCAAAATAATCTATTCACCTGGTAAAGCTCTAAAAGAGCATCAGAAGAAAATGCACTTTCCCACTTTGAGTATGTGTTCAAAACTAGACTGTCCTTTCCTAAACCAGAAAAGAAGGGCGGGGGTAGGGGGACCGTTTAAATAAATAAATAAATAAATAAATAAATAAATAAATACATAAACAAACAAACAAACAGTCTAAGCATTCAAAGTCTGTCAGATTAAAACACTCCCAGAGAGGCTGACCCTTTTGATAAAAACAGGAGCAAACCTTTGTGCTGTAGCAAATGCAGCTGTAGAATAATCGCACTAATTAGCAGCTCAAGACAAGCCATTGGCTATGATACTTGGGAAAAAATCTTCCCAATTAATAGTAAAACATTCTTCAGACATCTTAAATTAAAATTATTAGTTAACCACATTGAGGCTTGAGATTTTAAAGTCGACAACAATATCATTTAAAGCACTTACTGAAATAGTCCATCAGGAAAAAAATACATATTTATAGAATAGACCCATATAAATAAATGGAAACCCCACTAAAGAAAATCTAGCAGAGCTCACTAATTGACATTATTAATAAATATTCCCCCCCCCAAAAAAAAGGTGCAAAGGAAGACCAGTCACTTCATTACACATACTCCCTGGGGGAAATTTCTATGACGCTACGGTGACTCCCAGTTCTGAGCTTTACTTTTAATCTTTTAAACATCCCTTTCTCTTAGAAATAATTGAATCTGCAATTATCACCTTATAGACAAAAATGAAGATATCTACACTTCCAAATGTTATCAAAAACAAATGAGCATACGGTTTTAAACTCAAAATTGAGGTTTATGTGAGAACATTACAGGTGGCCACAACACTTATTTTTAAAATAAGGACCTGATCCTGAAGCCACTAATGAATGGTCAACAAGGAGGGCTGTCCAAATGTATTTAATGTTCAAAGCCAACTGAACTCATCCAAGGCCCAGGAAGCTCAATCTGCATTAGATAATCCTAATTCCATGAGTCCAATTCCTTTTAATCAGATTATGTAAAGGTCATTTATTCAACAAATAGTTATTGAGTGTTTCCTCTCAGCCAGGTGCTGGGAATACCTGGATTTTAATCTCAGAGTTTAAAGCCATGGTCATATAATTTTTATGAGGTGTTTTAAAATTAAGTCAATTATCTAGAACAGGGGTTGGCAAACTTTTGAGAAGGAAGAGCCGCCAGTGGTCACCAAACTGCAGCTCATGAGCCACATGTGGCTCTTTGGGTACGTACATGTGGCTCTGAAGTAAAATTGAAAATGAAAATAAAACTATCAGAGTTTCATTTATAAAATTTTTAAAGGGTATTATTCACATAGTGGTGATTATGTAAAAATATATTTGTGGCTCTCGAATAATTTTTAAATTGTTGTGAGGGACAAAATTGGCTCTTCTAGGGGTCGGCAAACTTTTGAGAAGGAATGTATCCAAAGAGCCGCATGTGGCTCACGAGCCACAGTTTGCCGACCCCTGGGCTCTTCCGTCTCAACAGTTTGCCGACCCCTGCTCTAGATGATCTGACTCTCATCTAGTTCCATGTGGGAAGGCATCCATCTCACAGTAAGAAATCACCCTTCAACAGCCAACTGCAGACAGAAGAGGCAGATGCCTTCAACTGCCTGAGAACTGGGAATCACTCAACAGTGACTCCAGGAGAATGGCCATGCGTTGGGCTCAAATTCCAGCTCAGTCACTGTTAAGTAGGGTGACCCGAAATGAGCCACTCCATCTCTCTGAGCCTCTCCAGAAGCTCCCCCAAAGGTACTATGTTGACTGAGGGAACTAATGTTAGAAGTTAAAGGGCTCAACCCCAGCGGCTGTGGACACCAGGGAGCCACTATGTGTGACCTGATCCCACCTTGGTGGCTGAATTGACATTTTTAACCTTCAAAGCTTCTCCCTTTTCTGTGATGGCATAGGTATGTGGACATGTGCTCCAAATTATCTGGTATATTCCTAAATTCAAATAGTTAATCCCACTGCCTTCATTAACCACTTAAGAATATCAGATATTCCACTAAATCCATGACCCCAGCATCCAGCCGATGTCGGCCTGAACACAGCTCACCTTGGACAGTGATGCCTAACTTCTGCACTAGACCTCATGGAGCAGTCTCTGGTGTCCACATCACGGTCATGCAGGTAGGAACCTGGTTGTCAGGTGAAACTTAGCCACTAGGCTGAAGGAGCTGGTAAACTTTTCCCTGCATTGCCTCTCTTCATTTTCTCAGGCAGAACCGAGCTCTGCTATTTATTAACCTGTAACCATGACCATCACCTCTGAGCTTCAATTTTCCTTATTTATAAAAAGCGTTTAACACATCTGCTTGTCAGCATTGTGATAAGGATTAAAATTTGTAATAGATGTAAAAAGCTAAGCACAATGACTGGAACATAGTCCAATACACTGGCATAGAGTTCAAAAATTAGTAGTAAAAAAATAATATTAAACCATGAATATGTTACTTCTTTCCTGATGCAAGGAAGCAGTTTTGTATAAGTCTATATGAAAGTTTGGACCATAGCCAATCCACCTTTTAAAGTTTCGGCAACCCTTATCTAATTCAGAGAACTCGACAAAGCTTTTCCGGAGTGGAAAGAGAAGATAATTTATCCTGCAATTATTTCATGAACCATAAAGTAAAAATCCTAGCATTTTCTCCAGGAAGAATTCATCTTCACTATAATCATTCAATTGATAGAGCTCAAGGCCTATCATTTGCCAGCACTAGGGTACAATGTAATGCTGTCCAGGAAGGCACAGTGGGTGATGTTCACATCCACAGTGGAGACACAGAAAGACATATATTATTCACTAAGTACCGGTGAGAAAGCTATGTCATGGGTAGGTTAAGCTACAGGGGTTTCCAAATACGAAAGGCTGGCGGCGACAAAACCAACAGAGTCTGCTGTCTAAACTCAAAATGCCCAGTCTCCATCCTGGAAACTAATTTCAGTTTAGGTTAAGTCCCAGGAATCAATGTCTACAAAAATTCTGCAGTTGATTCTCATGCCTGACCATGTTTGGAAACTAACAGGCAAATACCCAAGATCACCAACTTTTTTAGTAGGAGCTTGTACAGGAGCCCACATCTCTGAATCTTAGACCAGAACACTTTCTTCCATTTGTGAATTTCTGAGGAAATTCACATTCCATTCCTCACCTCTAGTGCACCTAAGAAGAATTCTGAGGAGTCCTTCTGACACGGACATCAATGTGTGGAATGAAATGGAATGAGGAGGACTACTCAGCTCTGCCAAATGGGTTATGAACCCAAAGTCCAGAAATTGCTGATGGATCTTTATGCTTACATCACAACTACTTCATCACAAGTAAAAGGGACATGTAGGCTGAATCTATAGAAATTGCCCCCAGCCAGTCTGCTCTGTCAACTGTCTTTTAAAAGTGCCTACATGTGCTCAAATCACTGAAGAGTTGGTAAATGGATCCAGGAGGTCTGCCAATTAAGTTCGTAAACTCATCTTAGAAAAAGTGCTACACACCTCATTGCTGAATATCACTATGGTCACCTTCGAAGTACTCCCTTTGGGAAGCTATGTACTAACGCTAGCACTTAGTCCAACCTTCAAAGCAATTTTGGAACTCTTTTTCTGGACTGGCCATCAGAGCAGTCGTCATATTACCCTTAATGTCCTGAATGTCATCAAAATGTCTTCCTTTCAATATTTCCTTTATCTTGGGGTAAAGAAAGAAGTCATGGAGGGTGGGGGGCAGATCAGGTGAGTAGGGAGGGTATTCCAATACAGATATTTGTTTACTGGCTAAAAAACCGCCCTCACAGACAGTGCTGTGTGACCTGGTGCATTGTCGTGATACAAGAGCCATGAATTATTGGCAAAAAGTTTAGGTCGTTTTCATCCAACTTTTTCACGCAGGCTTTTCAGCACCTCCAAATAGTAAACTTGGTTAACTGTTTGTCCAGTTGGTACAAATTTATAATGAATAATCCCTCTGATATCAAAAAAGGTTAGCAACATTGTTTTGACTTTTCATTTGGCCTGAAGGAATTTTTTGGTTGTGGAGAATTGGCTGACTTCTATTGTGCACTTTGATGCTGTTTCAGGGTCATATTGGTACACCCATGTTTCACTGCCAGTAATAACACAGCCTAAAACATCGTCATGCCCCTCCAAAAGGTCTTGGAAAACTAGGACTCTCCTTTGCTTTTGTTCATCGGTTAGCTCCTTTGGGACCATTTATGCACACACCTTTCTCATGCCAAGATTTTCAGTTAAGATTTTCCTACCTGTTTCTCTATCGATGTTTACTTGGTCTGCTATGCTTCTCACAGTCAGCTGATAATTTTGATGCACAATTCGATGAATTTTTGCAATTTTTTCATCAGTTCTGCTTGTTACTGGCCGCCCTGATCTTTCTTCATCAGTGATGCATTTTCTCCCCTCAGAAAAACATCTAATCCATTTGTACACTGCCGTTTTCTTCATGGCATTAACCCCATAAACTTGGACTAACATGTCCCTGATTTAACTTCTACTCTTGCCAAGTTTAACAAGAGATGTAACGTTTGTTCATTGTTCTAATTCAAGCTCAGACATTCTCGAAAGCACACAAAAACAGACAACAACAGTAATAAATGCCACTCAGCAAGACACCACTACATGTCGACACAAATGAACACAGCTGTGAGACACTGATATACCAAGGTTATGAAACCGTATCTAGCTGTTTGTACAGTGCTGCCAATGTAAGTGCACAGTGGCAAGTTCGCAAACTTAACTGTCAGAACGCATATCTTTTTAAATGACACTCTAACATTTCAGAATGATCGGCATTTCCATATCTTAATCTTTCCAGTCCTTCCAAAGTAATCACTTTGTAAATGTAATGATGACTTTATATATATATATAGTTTATCCATCATTCTTATTTTCTATTTTTGTACATATTGTATAATACAATATAATATTAGTACAGTGGCACATGTATACAATTTATAAATAAAATAAAAATATGTTGAGAAGCAGCTTGAAAAAAAATTCTTTAACTAGGAGTGATGTCCAAAAATATTTAAGAGACCTTGTAGTATATGAACAGTGTTTGTTCTTACAGGTGATTTTCATCATCAGATTTTAAGTTGATTATTTTCACCACTCCCAGAGAGTTTCTCACATTTATACATTCCAACTAAGGGGAATATCAGTCTCTTACTAAAAGATATTTTCAACCAAAGACATGAGGATGCCATTTCCTCACTTTATAACCATAACTCATCTCCATTTTCCATAGTGCTGCTATAAGTTGGTACATGCTTAACACTCGATTCCCTTCAAGAAACTGTCTCAGAGTCAGGCCATCAAAAGGTTATAAAGCAGATGAAGTAGAGGTGCGTCACACCCAAGCTTTCTATCTTTCATATCAAGCTTCCTTCCACTAGACCACACTCTAGGATTCTTCTTAATCTGTCCAACAATAGAAACCCATTCACACCTGACAGTCATGTTTTTAATGGCTCGGAAAAACTCTTCCCCAATAAGGTGTATATAATTGATATGGCATGGCATGATACCCCACCTAGAGTATTTTAAAAGGAAGAATTTTTTTTTATCCAAAAATTAAGCAATCTAATGACAGAATTCAGACATCAGTGAGAAAGTAATTTGGAAAGGTCTTTTTAAAGACAGAAAGCCCTACTTTCCTTACTCAAATAATTGCCCCAGGCATAGGGTATGCTCTGTCTACTTGTCTAGACATCCTACTAGGTCAGATAATTCAAAAGCCTTAGACTGCTATCACTTAACAATTACTGCATATCTAGAAATATCTACCAAGTTTGCAATACTGTGGGGAAATGAGGACAAAAGTACAAACTATGGTGTCAAGAGCAGTGAGTGGGTGCACTTATGGAGCAGTAGGCAGCCTTACATATAGTAATAATGATTTATGGTGGTCACATGTTATTTGTACTTGCCCAGGATCCTGCCCCACTTCTTGGGTAAAGTACCCTGAGTTTACTTTGAAGAACCAGCCTCCTCACTTGCAGTTCATGATTATGGTAGTGCTACTAACTCCAGACATAGAAACACACCCCAGGCTTGACCAATCAGCATATGCATCAAATGGGTTTGGCTACAAGATGGTCTCATAAGAGTCAGCCCTGTGCCTTTGACAAGAACTACTGGGGTAAAATAACTCTCTTTATACTAAGATTTGAAAAGTTGGTAGAATGCAAAATGTAAATCAGGAACTTCCTCGGCTTGTCTGAAAAAAATATATATAAAAAGCCAAACTAGATGCAACAGTAATGTGAGTTGAAAGAGGAAACACAGAACTGAAAAGAAGAAAGAACAAAGAGCCAGTGTTTGGAGACAGTGACCATCTGAATCAAACCAACTCTGAACCCTTGATAACCCTGGGTATGGATTTGCAAGGGCCAATCTCCATTTTTGCTTAAGCCAATTTGATGTGCTCTGTTATACCATAGCTGGTTTTGTGGAACATTTTAGAAACTATCAACTATTCTGAAAAAAAAAATTATCAAAGTTTCAGCCTAAGAGCTACAACTCAACCAATCTAGTATGCATTTCCGTTTTCTCCTTGTTTTGGCTAGTATACTGCCACCCACAACATTCCCCAGCTTTCCAGGAATTGGATTGATTCTATGTCTAAGTTTTGCCAATGAGATTTAAGCAGAAATGTCATGTGGTACTTCCAGGAATTTTCCTTATAAAGACATACCATTCTTTGAACCATCTGCCATCTGTCCCCTGAATTTGGCTGTAATGGTTGGAGCTCCAGCAGCCATTTTAGACCATGAGGATGGGACTTGGAACTTAAGAATGGAGCTGAAATATACCTGGTCCTTCATGATCTAGTGGAGCCAGGTCCATGAGGAGAAGGGCTTTTATGTTTTATTCACATAGATTCCCCAGCACCTATAAAAATGTCTGGCACATAGTAAGATGAGATAAATATCTTTTCAACCGGTAAATTTGGTACCTATACCCTAACAAATACCCCATCTCAGAAAATCAGATAACACTAGAACCTCAGTGTTGAAAGAACTTTAGTCAAACCATTTGCTTAAATCATCCAGTGACACAGAGCATATTGTTCCAAGAACAGCTGAGCTCTAGAGACTTACTGTATTTCCTTAACTCTAAGGCAAACTTTCCCTCCACATTTTAAGACTTTCCAAGGCAGGACATTTGATTATATATATATATATATATATATATATATATATATATATATATACATTTTTTTTTTTTCGGTTTTGAGGGCAGTGTCACTGGCCCTCATATGTGGGACCCGAACCGGGGCCAATGGCTTCCCAAGCCAGCGCTTAACCACCGTGCCACTCAGCTGGCCCTGATCAATGTATATATTTAATAGACTTTTCTCCTCTTCCAAACAGTTGCCTTTAATCAATAGTGAATTAGATACAAGGAAATACATTTCATAGACAAATACTGCAGTACTGGAGCATACATGGTCCCTTGAAAGCTGAAAGGAGTAATAGCTTGGGTAATTCAGAAATCTTGGCATTGAAGAAACCTATCAATAAAAAGGCAGATGAAGAAAGATCAATTCTTCAATGTCTTAAATGAAACTCCACAGAACATAACAGAGAAAAACATAAACCCTACAGCCAGAATACATAGGTTGAAATCCTGGCTCTCATTTTTCAGCTATTAATATAGAACTTGAGCAAGATTTTCCACCAGCCCAAACCTCAATTTTTCTCATCTGCAAAATGGAAGTAGCAAAAAGCACCTTCGTCACAGAGAGATTGTGGGAATTAAATGTGTTAATACAGGTAGGATACTTAGAATGGTGGCCATGTAGATAACAAGTAAAAGTTAAACAATGTATTCTTCTTGACTGTGTTTTAAATCCTGCACTGGCATCGTTTGAACACCTTAGCATCTCAAAACTAGTGAAAACTGGTAAGCTGTTGGGCCAGCCGAGTGGCACATTGGTTAAGAGCTGGTTTTGGGATGCCAGCGGCCCCGGTTCGGATCCCACATGAGGGCCAGTGACACTGCCCTCTACAGCTAACAACAGCTCCACCTGGAGCTGGGCTGTGCGAGCCCCGGCGGCGGTGTAGGCTGCAGCCCCTGCTGCAGTGGGCTTCCATAGGCTACAGTGAGTGGCCGGCAGCCAGCGTGAGCGGCGGGCAGCCAGCGTGAGCTGCCAATAGCCACGGTAAGCGATCATCCAGAGGCCAGTGACCGATCTGCCTCATCCGGGAAGAGCGCAATGACAATACCAACATGGGCCAGTGAAGCAATGTCCTCCGCAACTAGACTGAAGAACAAAGAGACAGAAACTTGTCTGTTCCCCTTCCCTGATTCCCCAACACTGTTCCCCTCCCCCAATTCCCCAATAAAATCTTTAAAAAAAAAACCCAAAAAACTGGTAAGCTGTTTTCTAGGAAGCCAAAACTCTTACAATGGTCCCTTCTACTGCGGTGTTTCTTTTCTTTCTTTCCTAGAGGATAATACAAAAGAAACAATTAATTCCCAGTGTGTGCCTTCCCTCAAAGAACAGGCACAAAGAAGTTAATAGGCAACAGGCCAGTGAACAAGTTCTGTCACAGATATGTGCTACGAATTTCATTCTCAGAGTTTATAGGGGAAGCATGCTTCTACGGCAAGTAGTTTAGTTCTCCAGAACAAACAATTCAAAATAAGCAAAAGTCGTTGAGATAAAGAATTAATTTGGGTGTGCATTCAAGGGTGACACCACCACTGTCCTTATACTGCATCTGAGTGATATGTTTTAGCCATTCATGGCATCTGTTAATTTGTTTAAAATTAATATTTTGAAAATTATTAAGTTATAGAAAATATTAATCACAAGGAGTAACTATCAGCTCCCAAAGCAGAGATTTATAACATTTCTAGCATGATGGACATTTTAAATACAATTATATGCACTTTGTTCATAAAAATGCTGTATCATTTTAGAGAGGTAATTACACTGTTTTAATGAAATACAGATGAAAAAAAATCTATAAAAGCAAACTCAAGCCTGCAAAAATAGCACAAGAAATTAGAAATCATTGTAAAAGCTTCTATAAGACCTTTTAAAGATGTATCTAGGGAACATTAAGAATTTTAACCACACTTAAATTTGTGGCAACTTATTTTTTTTAAGAATCACATTCTCAAAATAGTTCTGCTACATTTAGTATTTTTCCATTATTCTTGTCGTCTTTAAATACACCTTCACAAGCTGCTGAACATAATGCTTTTCTGGCTTAATCAGAACCTCTCTCATGACCTAGGAACGTTCAGTAAATAATTATTAAGCTCCTGAGGTGGCTTTTGCATAAGTTGATTTGCTTCAATGCCCATTCACTTAGGGACACAGCTTTTAGCATTGTTTTCAAATCTTATCACCTAACGTTGAAAGTAAATGTTAAATTGGGGACAGCTGTCACCCATTTAGTATTTCTCCATTTTTGTGTGTGTGTGTATATATAATTTTTTTTTGAAACTGACAATTTCAAATTTGTTCTATATTGATATGCTGGGCAGATGAGTCTGATGTTTGGACATTTTGTTTTCCTCTCAAAGAGAAATAAAATCAATATACGGAAATACAAGAGACGTTTATTAATGTTACTATTTCACAGTCAGAAAAAAAATAGGAGAAAGCAAAAATCCAAAGTGTTTGCAAAGGGACGGTTTTGACAAATGTTACTACTAAGTGCACTCCTTCTCCTGAAGAAAATTCTTTTCTAATTCATAACAGAGCTGGACTGCAGTCTCCCTTGTAATCATAAATCAAGCTCTGTTCTCAGATTTTTCAAGCAGTTGTTTTTTTGGCATTATTAATTGAAGACCAACATTCAATTTTAAACCAAAAGGCATAACTAAGAGGATAGCATTTCAATTCCCTCCACAAATTAGTTGTTCTCCTTGTCATATCCACCTCCTAGAGGTTACAGCTCACACTGATTAAAGCCAGTCACAAAGTAACAACTCCAGTATTTTTCACTCCCAGTAAAACCTTCCCTTTCGCTGTCCTCCCCCTTAAAATAAAAAAATTAAAAAAATTAAAAATCACTACTGTTAAGTGGTCCCGGGCTTATTTCCAGAAGAAAACTTCACTTACAGATACAAGCTTTCAAAGGCATAGGGCATGAACATCTGAACTCTCAGCGCCTCCATCCTTTTTCCTTTAAGGTGTCTGCAAGCCCTTGGCAAAGACTGAAAGTCAAAGTTAGTTCTGGCACTGGCTATGTCACTAGGGGTGGCTCCTGATAAGGCCCTGGAAACTCCAATCCAAACACAGCTCCTGCTAGTAAGGTGCTTGGTGTCTGTCTGCAACACCAGACCTGTTTAATCCAGTACCTACTGTACCTGCAGGACAAAAATGCTGCCTCACACTGTAAAGGGGGCTCCTCAAGGATCCAGGCGCAGCCTAAAAGAAACTCACCAGTAGCCAGGCGGGCCCCTCCAGATGCTTACTTAGCCCTCATGAGTGCAGGACTGGAGGCTTAGTGGAAGCTGCCGTTATTAGAGGGCTAGAAAGGAGAGGTCATTTCACATACTGCTGAATTTTTAACACTTAATAGGGTCCCAGAATCAAGGAGGACTGTGGGGTAGCTAGTGCCCCTTCTCGGTTGGGGAGATCTCGGGCATCAGCTCATCACACACCACTAGCTGCTCTGCATCTGTTTACAGGCATTTTTGGAACTGAAGCTTGATAAAGGAACATGCTTTCCTGCAGACAGGCTGGAGATCCTGCAGCATTCTTGCCCCAGGCCCCAAGAACCTAAGGAGTGCCTTCCTTGCCCAGTCCCCGTGGGAGTCACACAAGCTGCTGCTACATGTGGGTACCCCATTTTAGGACACACATATCTTTGGGCCATAAATAGGTGCATTCTTAGACTGCCATCCAATTAAATTCTGAACGCACTGATACACAAAAAGAAAAAAAACAAAAATACATGTTCTTAAAAGACACTTTAAATTCTGACATGAATTTATAATGATAATGATAACATTATCAATGTTATCAAATATTGATGGAGCTCCTAAAGACCCAGCACACCGACAATGTCCTGCAGTTATGAAAGTATGACTCTTTCTCTGCACACAATTCAAAGGTCAGAACAAAGACATCTGATACTGACTAGCTATGTACCCTGGGGAACTTACTTTACCTCTCTGTGCCCAAGAGTTTGTCTCCCAAGTCAATGGTTGGAAAACAATGTGACCTCTATAAGCCATAATCAAACTCAAATTCCAGAATATAATGAAATTATCTTTTTTAAGCTTCCCTTTAATAATAGGAAACATCCAGCCAGGAGTCTCAGACAAGATATTTCTGGTTCTTTTTATACTTTGTTCATTTTTCATTCACTCATCCTTTTGTTTAATATGTATTTATGGAACACCCACTATGTCCCAAGCACTGCATAAATCCTTGGAGTTTACAGTTCAGTGTGAGAAATATATTAAATAATCACACAAATATATAATGACATATGTAACACAACAGGAAGTTAGAAATGCTTAAAACATGAGGGTCAGAAAAGGTCTCCTTTAAGGCAGGGTCCTCTTGGCTGAGATCTGAGTCGGGGAAGCAGTTAGGCGATATGAAGTGGGGCATGGAAAAAGAGTCTTCTGAGCTGTGGTAATGTTTGCCAAATCCTGAGCCGGGAAGTTAGAAGGAAGAGCCATTGCGGCTGGAGGATAGAGAGGGCAGGAAAAGCATGTTACCCATGAGATGAAGGCAGCAGCCAGGGCCAGAACACGCAGGGTCTGGTAGCCCAGGGAAAAGCAGCTGATTTTGATCCAAGATGAGCAGGAACTATCACGAGTTTCTAAGCAGGGGACATGTGAGTTTGTAGAAGCGTCCCCCTCACTGCTATATTGAGAACCAACTGGAGAAGGGGCAAGATTGGCTTTTGCAAGGTCCTGGTGGGGGCATTGATAGCTCATGGGTAAGGGGTAGTAAGAAGGGTGGGGGAGAAACGTGGGCCAATGACTGGTAAAATTAAAGACGACAAGTAAAAAGAATGGAGGTGGAGTGGGGAATCCAGGTCCCTGATACAATAATTGCATTCACTAACGACAGTTACGGAGCACTTGCTACATGCCAGGTATGGTGCTGGGTACTGCGGTAATGACTAAGGCAACAACACTATCACCCTTACGAACCTACCTCATCAATCCTACTCCTGCCTCTAGCACAGTAGGACATAAAAATTAACCCACCCAATAAATCTATTAAAAATTAAAAAAAATTAACAGCACAGGTTCTGGTATCAATTTATCTAGGTTGAAAACCCTCCACTTACTAATTCTGTGACTGCGAATTATTAAACTTTCTGTTCCCCAGTTTCTTCACCTGAAAAGGGGAAATGCTAAGTAGCTATCCACAGATAATTGTTAGAAATGAAGGAGATACTATATGTAATGTGTCTAGCATACTCTCTGACACATAGTAAAGCTCTCAATGAAAAAAAAATAGCTCTTATGATTATGATTGTGGTTAGGCTGGTTATTCTGGATTCACATTGACCAGAAATAGAGAAAGTGGAAGATCAAGGAATATAGAAAGGGCAAGAAATGATCATATCAGGACCTTTAAGGGATTATTTTTAAAAAGATAGAGCTGGACTCTCTCCAGCCTTGGGTACTATTTATAACTGCCTTACGTTACAAGGTATTAGACTATGTTTTAGAAATGAAACCCTGATTTATTCCATGCTTACACACAGGAAAAATCTGTACCCTCCATGGGGTCTCAAACGTTGACCATGAAACCAATGGTATCAATTCCAACCATTCCAAGAGGGGACACAGTGTGGTCCCAAATCTCCCCTGGTATGTTCAGGCAGTGACATCGCCTGGCTTTTTATCCTGAACAAGCCAACACCCCAAGAAAGCTATCCACTGATCATACATGTTTAAATAAAATTACTTTTTAGGGGCATGTGTTCAACATATGAATGATATTTTAGAAAGTTCTGTATTAACCAGTGCTCTTCGAGAATCTTCTCAGATTCAGCAACGGGATAGCCACCAGCAAATGGGCCAAAGCTAGACTTAAATGAGCACTTCTGCCACCACTTACAAAATTCATGGATATTACATACTTTTCCCCAATACTAAAATATTGGTCCTCAAGTAGTCACCCAATTATTCAACAAATGTCTTCTGAGCAGCAGGAACCATGTCTATTTGGTGTACCCCTGCAACCACCATAGAACCTCGTGGAATAAACAGTTGATGGTTATTGTTCAATAAATGTCTTTAAAATAAATTCATCTATAATGTGTGAGCAACTCTCTCGTGCACCTTTGTTCTATCCAGATGAGTACCTAAGTGCATATACAAATGTATTTGCATATGTATACACACATACACACACCCGTATATAAATACACAAACCCTAAATTTAAACACAAAGACATGACAGTGGAAAAAAAGGAAAAACAATACTTTACAAAATGAAACACTGAATACAAAATACAAATATTACTTGTAGTCCAATGCATTTCAAATCTTAATTACTCCTCTGTGCCCCAAATTCCAGCAAAACCGCTAGAGTCATCAGAATTCTTACTGACCTTTTCTAAGATGACCTTGACTAAAATGGAACTTAAAACTGTCAACCATCCAAGAGAGAGCCAACTTGTTCTACGGATACTAAATTTGGGCCTCGGAATCTTTTTGGAAGGAAAAATTCAATCTCTGTGTAGAATGGGATACAGAAGAGATAAGAGGTGTTACTTGTTATCAACCTGTCCAAAACTCAGCTGAAGAAAAGTAGAACCACTGCTTTATCACAGTCAGAATTCACTTATTTTATTTGAGTATCAAATGTTTTATTGCTCCCAAAGCACTCAATTTTCTCTTCTATGTTTTCTTTTGATAGTCATTGCTCTTTTCAGTAACCTCACACTTTCATTCACCAGCCTGATGACAGTTAACATCTGAGGGCTTATTACGTGCCCAGCACTATACACACCACGAACTAGCTCCTGTACCATCGAGGGAGCATATACCCAGTCTTCACATATTTTGTTGTGACCCCAGCCAATGGTTCCCAAATCTGTATTCCTGTCAGAAGCAACTAGGGACACACCACCCCCTCAAAATCAACTCAGGAGATTTAAAATCATAAATGTCATGGATCTTTCCCAAAACAACTGAATGAAACTCTCCAGGGATATAGTTTGGAATTCTCTGTTTTTTCAAAAGATTCTCATAAAAGTCTAGTGCAAAGTCAGGCCTGGAAAACGTAATATATATTACAATGTGTATAATTATATATTATATATCCTGAATTAAAATTATCTCCCTAAGAGTGGCAGCAAAACACCCAAGAATGTAAGTTCCCTCTATTTGTTGAATGAAGAAATCTTTACTTATATGATTTAATTCTTTAAAGCATCTATTTGGAATTTCTATGGATACGTTTTGAATGTTCATTGAAAGCCTTAGTATGAGGTCATTAAGAATACCACAAAAGTGGTTATAAAACTCAAGAGTATTCTTTAGAGTAACAAATGCATCCCGTCTCTTCTCCATATGCCATTAAGCTGACGTTCTGTGAAAAGATGCCACTGAAAGACCCTACATCTGAAACATGCATGGATTCCCCCACCATGTGAGAGACACTGTTCTCAGTGCTGTGCCAAAGACAAAAGTGAGCTTTTCAGGGGCTCACACCAGAGAAACCCCAAACTCACACACACATGCTCATCACCTGTGATCCAAGTGGGGAGGGAGGACAGAATGCCTGCTCCAAGGACCCCTTCCCGTAGCCAGCTCCTCTCACCTCCCAGGTGAGGGCTTACAGGTTTTATATTTCTCTCCCAGAGAGGTCTTCCCTGCCCATGAAACCGAAGGTAGAAACACCCGCTTCCGTTTTTTGTTCTCTCAGCAAATGTTTGTTTGTTTTATAGCACTTAATCTAACTTGTAATCATTTTATTTGCTCAAGTATCCTTTATCCTTGAGAGCAGGATCCTTTCTATTTATTTTATTCTCAGCGCCTGGGATATAGTAAGTACTCAATAAATATTTGCTGAGTGGATGGATAGATGGCTGGCAGGAAGGAAGGAAGGAAGGAAGGAAGGAAGGAAGGAAGGAAGGAAGGAAGGAAGACAAAAATGACAAGAGATCCGTAAGGAAGGACCTATGAAGTATAACTTGAGGGTGAAATTTAATTAATTAGGAAGTCATCATGAATTAGGAAGGAAGGCAAAAATGGACACACAATTTTATACTCTGTTTGGAAGGCTTTAGTTGCTGAACACTATTCACTTCCCATAAAGTATTAGGAAACAAAGTTACAAGGAATGGTGTCTACCAGTTCTAATTTGAAACCCTCACAGCTTGACTGAAGGAAAGTTTTAATGACTGACTACTCATCTGCAGAAATAACTGTTCAGTACCACTCAATAACCTTTATCTCTTCTATCCTGTTTCTACTTTTTTTCTACTCCCAAGAACAGATCTCCCAGTAACAGTGATGGTACATAGCATCTTCGGAAATACTGCTCACTGTACCTGGCACCCAAAGATGCCCTTTAAACTTAAAAATGAAAGTGCGGATGAGACCAAGGTGACCCCTGGTAAACTTGACTTAGGCTCATGATAAGATTATTAAAGAACTATTCAGATTCTTATACAAACATCCAGAGGGGAAAATGTTTCTTTTAAAACTGTTTAAAAACATTTGTCCTGAGAATAAAAACATAACCTACAAAGAGATACTTAAAATTCCATCTGAAATAAATTTTCAAGCAATCGAAGGGAGAAATACATGAAATAATAGCTTAGCCTTTTGTTTAATATAATAATCAATAAAACAGATTAATTTTCTATCTTGAGCTCTGTGATAATTCCTCTCTTATAGCGCACTTCAAAAATACTTGTTACAGGGCCGGCCGGGTGGCGCGTTGGTTAAGAGCTGGCTTGGGATTCCAGCGGCCCCGGTCAGATCCGACATATGAGGGCCAGTGACACTGCCCTCTACAGCTAAGATGGTGAACAACAACTCCACCTGGAGCTGGGCTGCTGTGAGTCCCCGAGTCCCCGAGATGGCATAGCTGCAGCCCCTGCTGCAGTGGGCTGCCACAGGCTACAGTGAGTGGCCAGCAACCAGAGTGAGTGGCCGGCAGCCCATGTGAGCAGCAGGTAGCCAGCATGAGCTGCCAATAGCCGCGGTGAGCGACCATCCAGAGGCCGGCAACAGATCTGCCTCATCCAGGAAGAGTGCAATGATGATACCAACATGGGCTAGTGAAGCAACGTCCTCCATAACTAGGCTGAAGAACAAAAAAGACAGCAACTTGTCTGTTCCCCTCCCTCAATTCCCCAAAGCTGTTCCCCACCCCCAATTCCCCAATAAAATCTTAAAAAAAAAAAATACTTGTTACAGCATTAAAATTAAAGGTGACTCAGAAGCTGTTTCTTCATTATCTATAAATGGCACCCAGGTATTTGCATTAACAGACCACAGTCTCCAATATAAACCAAGTTTGTGACACAACACAAAGCTGGGGAGAAAAACGCTGAGAAGATTATGCCTCTTTGAAGGCATTTCTTCAAATCACAAATATAGTGAAAATGCAGTTTCCTTTCCTTGTCTAGGTAAACAAAAGGGAAAAGACAATGCTGCCCCCATTGTGGAGGGTCAGAGTTACTCACAATAAAGAAAATCTTCCACTTCAGGACTTCAAAATTGTGGTATTTTTCTCTCAATTTAGTGGTTACCTACTAACTCATTTAAAAAGAAAAATGCGGACTGCTCTTTCACTGTAGTATCTTTTAAAAATGTAATTAAAGATTAAAGAGCCAATAAGCACAGAGGATGTCGCTGCGGTCCTCTTAAGGGTGCTGAGGACTAAAGACTGAAGCAAGCGAGTCCACGTCCACCACCACCACCACCACCATCATCTAAGACGTCAGTGTCTTTCCTCTTCCAGCAAGAGTCAAGACATTAAAATACCTTAAAGCCACATGATATCTAGCTATTAGAAATGGTCTCCACAGAGCGCCTTACTGAGGTCCTGGCTCTCAGGACGGTGAATCCAGCCTAACCAAGCTTTCACCCCTGAATGAGACACCAGGGCACTAACAGCTCAGAGAACCACCCATATCCTTTATGGTCCCAGGGGAAGTGGGAAAAGGGGGTGGACATAAAGAAGAAAGGGATACTTTGTCAGCTAGACTTTCTAGTCTATTCACGTAAATTAAATTAAATATTTGCATTCAAAACTCAGCTGAAGGTAGAGACAGACTGTTTCTCATGGAGAATCATGCCATGGTGGAAAGAGGGATGGAAACTCAAGCTTGTACAAGAGGTGGTAATGATTCAGGGCAGTGCTTTCAACCTACAGGCAGCAAACCTCTGAATCGTCCGCTGTTTTATAAATGAATGAATAGTTGATATGTCTCTCCTACGGATATAAACTTAGCCCCGTTTTTCAATTGGAGACAGCACAGTGTGGTGGCACAACGTAGACACACACACACACCCCACACAGTGTGGGCACGTCATTTCATTCCTCAGTCTAAAGACTTGCATCTATAAAGTGGGGATATTAATCACCTATTTAATAGGTTAATGTGATGATCATATGAGGTAAAATCGTGAAAAACATCTAGCACGGTGCCTGAAAAAAACCAGTAGTCAATCAATGTTATGCAAGGAACAAGGGTTCTATTTCAGAATACTGTAGGGAATGAAAAGTCGGCCCTTAGAGCCTTAAAGAATTTCAAGTTGTAAGGCAAATAAAAACTACTGTTTGGAAGCAACAGCGAAGATGCTTTTGAAACGTGATGCAAGGTGTGATCAACAATACAGTAAATGTTTACATTTTAAAAATTAGTATAGTAAAAGACATATTGCCATTACTCCCCCTCAAAATACTCCACCTCACTTCGAACACACTTATCCCATCATCCTTGCCACTTTCTGAAGAAGTTCTGGAAGTCCTCTTTCATGAGTGTCTTTAGTTGGGCTGTTGTGGCTGCCTCAATGTCCTGAATCATTTTGACTTTAGGGAAGAGCCAGAAGTTGCATGGTGCCAGATCCAGTGAATAAGTTGGATGAAGACACACTGTAATGTTTTTATTGGACAGAAATTGCTGTACCAAAAGCAATATGTGACACAGAGCATTGTCATGATGGAGGATTTAAAACACACCATCTCTCAACTGTAGCTCACACCTGACTAGTTGTATAAGTTGTATACACACTGTATAAGTTGAAACTTGTTACACACTGTTACTGAGGTTCCATGTGTCACTTCCCATATTGAAGATCCCTGCCTTTCCATTGGATGGCACTCAGCAGCAGCATTCACCATAGCTTTTGATCACACTTAGTATTTAAAGAGGAGGTATGGATTTTATATATATATATATATATATATATATGCGCTCAGAAAAGATCTAGAGAAATTTGTGAATAATAAATATACACATAATAAATAACTAAAAACAAAGATGTTGGTGGTGACCTGTGACTTCTGATAGTAGACAACTAACTATGCCTTTTCAATAGTTGTCTTAGCTACAGACAAAAACTCTAGCCCAGGGAACCTTCTCCTCTCACTCGGTGTATCAATTACGTTTTTAATTTGTATTTTTACTATTTAAACATATCCATAAGTCAAGCAGGAAATCATGTATTTAAATAAGCAAAACTACAACAATCTATTGTGTTCAATAGATCACTTTATGTTACATTTGTGTTAATAGTCAAATTTCCCAAACTTCTAAAGCATCTCTATACTCACTCTTCTACTAATGACATCCTATTTCAGTTATGCTGAGCAGACAGGATATAACATGAGAAAAATAATTTTTGCATAGAAATCCTTCCCGTCTGTTGATAAAATCCAATGAATCATAATAAACTCAATACACATTAGTGTTCTGTATCTCATTTACACTCTAAGAAGTCTTACCTATAATGTAAGTGTATATTTTTGTTGATAGTAAAACATTAAAATAATCAATACTTTAAACTAATAGACTGTGTAATTTCAAGTTATACTGTCATGAAGTGACAAAAAGGAAAAATTAAATCTTTGTTTAAAAAAATTAAATCCATTAAAAAAAAGTGCCTAACAAAGCTACCTAATTCTTTCTTTAACATTTACTAAGTATTAACTACCTGCCAGGTATTACAGGCAAGGATGGTAACGTTGATGCAGAAAATAATAACCACTCCCATTCAAGTTCACTGGCTCCCTATATCAAATAACATTGGTTTATTTTTAAGAGATATGGACAAAATGATAAATAAAAGATAAAACAAACAAACAGAATATTCTTATTAAAACTCATTCATTCAACAAATATATACTGAGCACTTAGTATGTCCCAGGCACTGTTCAATATCATTGAAATACATCAGTGATATATCATGGATCTTACATTCTAAAGAGAAATGTTGTGGGGTAACTCTGAATGTTCAAATCATTCATTAATTTAAACAGACTATTTGGAAATTGCATGGATTTCCAATTTTTAAGCACCATCCACTGTGATATTGCCATTAAGAAGGAGGTTTGGTTTCCAATACTGTATCAAGGATCAACATATTTTTATTTCCTAGTGTGCTAGACAAAAGTTTGAAAAAGTGATATCATATTCTATCTCATTAAAAAGTGGGGGGCAGAAGGACGGAGTGACAGAGAATTCATCATATTATCACACACTGATAACTGTACCTCATATTGGCATATCACACCTCCTGTTTATTTAATCTGTTTTTAACTAAATAAAGAAACTAAAGATAGGAAGTGAGGTAAGTAATTTGCCCAAAGTTAAGATGTTAATGAGCTGCATACAGATCTGGAGTTTGAAAACTCTTGGGCCACATATCTCTCACTGTGGTTCTCTGTTCCAAGTTCATGTGCGACCAGCAACAATCACAAAAGCAAAACAGTTCTAAAATTAGAACTTTGCACTGGAGTTGCCTCTTTAGTTTTCTATACCCAACACCCCACATGAATTCTAAATTCCATGAAGGCATAAACCATGTCTGTTTCATTCACCTCCTCATTCTATTTTTTTTATATTATTTTTTTTATTTTAATTAGTTTCAGGTGTACAACACAGTGCAATAGTTATGCTTTTTACACCTCAAAGTGACAACCCTCCTCCTCCAATTTGCCACCCCACTCCTCTACCCCATACCATATATATCTATTACACTTCCTCTGACTCCCTTCCACAGTATAATCCACATCCTGTGACTATCTATATATTCAATTACAGTTGGTATATAATATTTTACAACATCAGCTTCAGGTGTACAGTGCAGTGATCAAGCCTTTACTGCATCCATGAAATGGTCTCCCTAGCAAGATATGTGACCATCTGACACCCCACAAAATATTTACAACATTATTAATTATATTCCCCGAACTGTCTTTCATATCCCTGTGGCAATATTGTAGTTACCTATTTATGCTGTCTAATCCCTTCCCCCTCTCTCTCATCCCCACCCCTCTCCCAACTAGCAATTCTGTTTTTTCTCTATATCTATGAGACTGTTTCTGTTTACTTTGTTCGTTCATTCCGTTTTTCAGATTCCACATATAAGTGAAATCATATGGTATTTGTCTCTCTCCGACTGACTTATTTCACTTAACATAATAGTCTCTAGGTCCATCCATATCATTGCAAATGGTATGATTTCATTCTTCTTTATAGCAGAGTAATACTCCATTGTATAAATGTACCACAGTTTCTTAATCCAGTCATCTACCAACTGGCATTTCGGTTGTTTCCAAGTCTTGGCTATTGTAAATAGCGCTGCAATGAACATAGGGGTGCATATATTTTTTCGAATTAGTGTCTTGGGTTTTTCAGGATAAATACCTAGGGGTGGAATTGCTGGGTCAAAAGGTAGTTCCATTTCCAGTTTTTTGAGATACCTCCATACGTACTTCCATAGTGGCTGCACCAATCTGCAGTCCCACCAACAGTGCAGCAGGGTCCCCTTTTCCCCACAGCCCCACCAGCACTTGTTGTTTGTTGATTTATTGATGATAGCCATTCTGACTGGAGTGAGGTGGTATCTCATTGTGGTTTTTATTTGCATTTCCCTAATGACCAGTGAGGTTGAACATTTTTTCATATGCCTGTTGGCCATCTGTATGTCCTCTTTAGAGAAATGTCTCTTCATATCTTCTGTCCATTTTTTAATTGGGTTGTATTTTTGGTGTTGAGTTGCATGAGTATTTTATAAATTTTGGATATTAACCCCTTATCAGATATATCATTGGCAAATATATTCTCCCATTCAGTAGGCTTCCTTTTTATTTTATTGATGGTTTCCTTTGTTGTGAAAAAACTTTTAAGTCTGATATAATCCCATATGTTCATTTTTTCTTTTACTTCCCTTGCCCGCAGGGATGTATCAGTAAAAATATTGCTCCGGGTAATGTCTGCAAATGTACTCCCAATATTTTCTTTTAGGAGTTTTATGGTTTCAGGTCTTACATTTAAGTCTTTCACCTCCTCATTCTTGAATCAGGCCCAATTCCAGAGAAGGTGCCTAATAACTATTTGTCAATGGGTTAAAAATCAGGGATTGGCAAACTTTTGAAATGGAAGAGCCACCAGGAGTCAGCAAACTGCGGCTTGTGAGCCACATGCAGCTCTTTGGGTAGTACATGTGGCTCTGAGGTAAACTTGCAAATGAAAATAAAACTATTATAGTTTCATTTATAAAATTTTTAAAGGAATAGTATTCACATAATCGTGATTATGTAAAAATATATTTACGGCTCTCGAATAATTTTTAAATTGCTGCAAGGGACAGGATTGGCTCTTGCAGGGGTCGGCAAACTTTTGAAAGGGAATGTACCCAAAGAGCCACATATGGCTCGTGAGCCGCAGTTTGCTACCTCTGGGTTAAATGATTAATTAATTGACCATGGTACTTTTTTTGGCCACTTTTGACCATGATCTTACCTTTAAAACAGAACAAAATAGAGAAAGAAGCAGGCTTCCCTGAATATTTATACCAAGCAAGAGTTAAATTAATGATACTCACTAGAAAGAAACATAAAGAAACACACAATGTTTGTTCTCAAAAAAATTAGTTGGAAAAAACAGTGAGAAAATGTGGCTACAAAGAAAAAAAAGCAACAACAATGAGTACAATTTATATTTGCTAATAGGAAAGGGAATAAGAAAGTGCTCAGAAAAGAAAGGAATTATTTGAAAAGACTTTCGAGGAGAAACAAGGCCTTTGGAAATTTGGGGTACAATGACGAACTTCCTTTGGCAAAGATGGTAAACCTTGAGCAAAGTTTCCCAAAGCATGGGATACAAGATGATCCCAAATCCAGACACACAGACTCCACAGTAAATAACCATGGACTTATACAGTGAGAATGGGCCTTTCAAATTTCTTTCATCCCCGGAAAAGTCTGTCTGATGCTAATATGTCTTTAATCTCTCAACACTTGCCCTTTGTAACAAAAAAGGTCAGATGTCAGGCTCAGGCCCTTCCAGATAACACACCGTGTTAGTAAGAATCTAATATTTTCTTCCAATTTCATTACACTTATTTTACACATTCTTGTATTTGCGGTTTCCATTTAATTGTAACATCTCCTTTAAAATACATTTTTAATTTTTTTAGGGGGCAAAAGTCATGAAGTTAGCATGAAAATTGCTGAAATTTGGGAAACAGTGATTGAGAGAAATGAAGACTACGCCAGAATCACTCAGTGGAGCAAGATTACACACAACCCAGAAAAAGTGGCCTGCCATATTGCAGTGAAAAGCTAACAGCTACAAGGAATTTCAGTCTGATAAAGCAAATCATGGAGGGCTCTGAAGTCATAGTAAGTGGGCCTGCAATGGAAAATGACCATGGCTGTCAGATAGGACTCCGTACAGAAAGAGCGGGAATCTTGCCAAATAGGGCTGAGAACATCACAATGAAAGTGACATGCTGTGTTTGTTGATAGTGCCTGTAAATAAGACCGGGTCCAGAAAAAAACAAAAGGCAAGGCTGTTAGAACAACATGTCAGGTATGCTTGATGTTGATGTTTCAACATACCTCTCCTGTAATGTTGTGAAGGTCACTTCTGCTCGTGTTATCTCCTGGGCACAAATATAGCTTGTAGGCCAGTAATGTTTTGATTTTTTTTTTCTAATTTCATAATGAAGTACCAAAAGAGTAACCTAATACAGATTTTTTCACCTAGCTGTAAAATACTTTCATACACTAGATGGAGCTACTAATGCTTTGGGATTTCTGGACAGGTTTGTTGTGTTGCACTTGAAAAAAATCTATACGTAATGTTCTGGGAGAGCTGTGTGCTATCTAAATATATTTTAATTTTTTAAACTTTAATTAAATTTATTGGGGTGACAATGGTTAGTAAAATCACATAGGTAATACATTATCTATATATTGCATTGTGTGCTCACCACCCAGAGTCAGTTCTCCTTCCATCACCATATATTTGACCCCCCTGTATCCTCTTCGACCATCCCCCTCCCCACTTACCCTCTGATAACCACTGAACTGTTAAGTCTATGAGTTATTGTTTCTTTGTTTGTCTTATCCCTTTGTTGCTTTCAGTTTTATATCTCACATGTGAGTGAAGTCATATGGTTCTCGACTTTTTCTGTCCAACCTAATGGGAGAAGATATTTGCAAACAACACCTCTGATAATGGGCTAATATCCAAAATATACAGAGAACTCGTACAATTTAACAACAAAAACACAAACAATCCAATTAAAAAATGGGCAGAGGACCTAAACAGACACTTCTCCCAACAAAGCATACAAATAGCCAACAGATATATGAAAAATGCTCAACTTCACTAGCTATTAGGGAAATACAAATCAAAACCACAATGAGATATCACCTCACACCAGTTAGAATGGCTACCATCAACAGGACAAATAATAACAAGTGTTGGAGAGGCTGTGGAGAAAAAGGAACCCTCATACACTGTTGGTGGGAGTGCAGATTGGTGCAGCCACTATGGAAGGCAGTGTGGAGATGCCTCAAAAAATTAAGAATAGAATTACCATATGACCCAGCAATCCCTCTCCTGGGTAACTACCAAAAAAAAATCTGAAAATTTATCCATAAAGCTATATGTACCCCTTTGTTCACTGCAGCATTATTCATAGTGGCCAAGACATGGAAACAACCAAAGTGTCCTTTGATAGATGACTGGATAAAGAAGATCTAGTATATATACACAGTGGAATTTAAAATTTTTTTTTAAGATTTTATTGGGGAATTGGGGGAGGGAAACAGTGTTGGGGAATTGGGGAAAGGGACCCGCCAAGTTGTTGTTCTTCAATCTTCGTTGTGGAGGGCGCCAGTCACCATCTGGCTACCCGGCAGTAGCTCGTAAGCTCAAGTTGCTATGGTCAATCTTAGTTGCAGGTGGGTGTAGCCACCATCCCATGTGGGAGTCGAACCAGCAGCCTTGTTGTTAAGAGCGCATGCTCTATCCACTGAGCCATCCAGGCGGCAGCTCAGCTCAGCTCAAGATGCCGAGATCAGTCTTAGTAGCCGAGTTCAGTCTTAGTTGCGGATGGGTGTAACCCACCATTGAACAGTTAATCTTATTACACCAGCTGAGCCATCCTGCCACCTGTTGGCAGCTCAGTGACAGCTCAGCTAGGGTGCAGCATTCACTGGCCCATGTGGGAATCAAACCGGCGGTCCTGCTGCTCAGAACATGCACTCTAAGCCAACTCTTAACTAACCGAGCCACTCGGCCAGCCCGAATTTAAATTTGTTTTTCTTTTTAAAGATTTTATTGGGGAACTGGGGAAGGGGAACTGACAAGTTGCTGTCTTTTTGTTCTTCAGTCTAGCTGCGGAGGACATTGCTTCACTGGCCCATGTTGGCATTGTCATTGTGCTCTTCCCAGATGAGGCAGATCGGTCGCTGGCCTCTGGATGGTCGCTCACCGCAGCTATTGGCAGCTCACGCTGGCTGCTGGCCACTCACTGTAGCCCACGGCAGCCCACTGCAGCAGGGGCTGCAGCCCACACCATCGCCAGGGCTCACACAGCTCAGCTCCACGTGGAGCTGTTGTTAGCTGTAGAGGGCAGTGTCACTGGCCCCCACATGTGTGATCCAAACCAGGGCCGTTGGCATCCCAAACCAGTTTTTAACCAATGCGCCACTCGGCCGGCCCCCGAATTTAAATTTTTTAAAAGTTAATTTTAAAGATTAAAAGTCCCATCATTTTACCATTCCACATTATTTTCTATAACCCTTAAGTCTAAATTAATAGCCAACTATCAATCATACTATAAAAAATGTGTGTTTAAAACATGTACATGTTATAGTTCACTGGCATTTTTAACGTTGGTTGATTAAATATGTTACATAATTTTTAAAATAATTTCAAAAAATACATGGTGTTTTTGCTTTGGGGGACATGCGAGCAATTTACAAATGCAGTGGGCATGACTGTCCCATCAGACATAAAGACTGTCTCTAGGATAGGAGGGGTTATTGCAGAGAGTCAGAGGTAGATAGAATGCAGGCTTGCAGTCTATGAAAATATAGACAATAGTCGCCAGCACAAAATGAGGCTGCTAATGCACTTGCAAGAGAAAACAGCTGGTCTCCTGGATCAGGGGAGGCCCCCCGCCAAAAGGTAAGAATAAACCACTGTCCACCATCTCTGACCTGGGGCTGGAAAGGGCAGCAGGGAAGTAAGAGGAATCCTACGGAGGTGATCCAGGCAGTTGTGGTAAGTCAGTGCCTCCTCTTTTTTTTTTTTTTTTTTTTTTTTAGGGCAGTGTCACTGGCCCTCATATCTGGGACCTGAACCAGGGCCGCTGGCTTCCCAGGCCAGCACTTAACCACCGCGCCACTCGGCCAGCTGTCAGTGCCTTTTCACTGAATCCTAATACTTTAAAGCAGTGGTTCTCAACTGGGGATGATTTTGTTCCCAGGGGACATTTGACAATGTCTGGAGACACTTCAGGTTGTTACAAATGACGAGGCGGGTGCTACTGGCATCTAGTACAGAGGTCAGGGATGCTGCTAAACATCCTCCCGTGCACAGGAAGGTCCCATAACAGAGAATATCTAGCCCAAAATTTCAGTAGTGCCAAGCAAGTTTCAGAAACACCATTTTAGAGGAAGCACCTCTTCCATATAGGAAACAAAGTAATTCCAACCCATTGCAAGCATTACATAAATAAGCAAAATTTCCAATATGTTCATAAGACATACTTTAAATCTGAGACACTGTATGTTGATGTACTTGAATCTTTCACATATGTCACAGTATTTGTCAATGTGTAAAAATTATTTTGAGTGATTAAAGCCATCGCACAGGGATTAAAGATTAAGAGGGAATAGATTAATAGAGGATTACAGATATGATGGACTACTACACAACTGTGAAAATAAATGAACTACAGCTATACGTCTCTACATGGATAAAATAAAAAATGTTGCATGAAAAAAGTGAAGTCACACAGAATACTGCCATATGATTCCATTTGTTTAAAGCTCAAAGTATATTTCAGAGATGTACTAATAGATAGTAAAACTATAATGAAAGGAAGGGAGTGATCAAAAGTCAGGTGGAGGTTAACTTGGAGGCGGGTAGAGAGGAGGATGTAACCAAAGGTGAGGCTTCTACAGTCTTCTACATCTCCAGATATAGTGGGTACATGGCTGTTCATTGTATTGTTTTTTATTAAACCAATAGGCTTTGGACACTTGTCTACATGTATAACATATTCAACAATTTTTTTAAAAAATTACAAAGTAAGGAGTGTAAGAGAAGAGAAAGGAAGAAATAGAGATAGCAGATTTAGGTCACTCGTTAAGAAAGATAATAGTAAATTTGGACATAACTGGCTAAGGTATCACCAGGTCAGAGGTATCTCTTACTCTTCTTTCCACTTAACTGCCTACTGTCCAGTCACTTATCACATATTATCTATCAACCGCCAACTGCATCTCCTCTGCCCTCACAGAGTTATACGGGCATGATTCAGCTCTGGCCTAGACTGCTAAATTGTTCCCCCTCCCTTTCAGTATAGCCTAAACCTACTACTGGGTAGCTCTTCTTAAAACATAGCTTTGCTATTTTAAAAAATTATTGGTTCACCAACGTAGAATGAATGAATTTCAAATGTCTTATTTAGACTAACAATCAAGGCCAACTTACTTTAGTAGTCTGACCTACTGTACGTATCCCAAGCAATATAAACAACGCACTCCTTCTCTAATCCTAGCTGTATACTGTTGCTTGGGTCATCCTCTTGCCTGGAGGACCCTTCCTGCACTGACAATCCCTTTCTAACAAAAATCCTGCACATTCTTCAGTGAAAGTGAAATAGAGGGGCATTACAAAATGTTAGCAAGGACAGAGCAGCTGGAACACTCAGATACCACTGCTGAGGGTGTGAACTTGTCCAAAGACCTTGGAAACTGTCTAAAGGAGCTACCAGAGCTGAACATATGCATGCCTTTTCACCCACTGATTCCACTCCTTGGTACATACCAAACAGAAACACGTATGTATGATCACCAAAACCACACAGCAGTAACATTCACAGCAGCACTGATCATAACAATGCAAACAGTAGACAACCCAAATGTCCAACAGCAGAGGAGATAAATGGTGATGCAGTCACACAACGGAATATTCCAGGAGCATGAACTACTGCTACAGACAACCACAGGGATGGATCTCCCATATGTAATGTTGAGCAAAAGAATCCAGGTGTGAGAGTACATGCTGTATGATCCCATTTGTATAGGGTTAAATAACATGAATCCAAGGGATTAGAAGTCAGAATAGTGACTATGCTTGGGGGAGCAGCAGGCACAGGGTGCTAATAATGATCTGTCTCATAGACTGGGTGCTGATTACTTGGTGAAAATTCACCAGGCAGTACACGTAGAATATGCATAGTTTTCTGCAGCAATGGCATATAGTTTGATTAAAAGTTTACTAAAAATCATATTTTAAATCTACCCATTCTTCAAGATTATTCTTTGAGGGCTGGCCAAGTGGCATAGTGATTAAGAGCTGGCTTGAGATGCCAGCGGCCCTGGTTCAGATCCCACACATGAAGGATAGTGATACTGCCCTCAAAAAAAAAAAAAAAAAAGAAAAAAAAAAGATTATTCCTTGATATTCCTTCCTCATGTTGTTTTAAAAAAATCATCCATGATCCCAACTGAATGTCTCTTCCACCTCTATCTAAATTCTCATAATATACTTAAAACCTTAAAATTACCTTGTAGTTTTTTTTTTTGTACATGTTTATCAAAGTCGATTTCTACACCACTGAGCACATGGACTAGTATTTCCTTCATGATTTCCCATAAAGCACTGCATTATGGTAACTAATCAATAAACATTTATGGAATTTAAATGCCAAAAAAATGTATACACATTTTAAGAGATGTTAGAATTTGGTCAACGTTGCTCAAGCAGTAGTTCGCCATAATCAGAAGTGTCTGGACACTGATGGTAACCACTTTGAGCACCTCTTGTAATTGCAGAAGTCAAACGTGACTTGTATTCATCTTTTGTTATCAGTATTTATTAATAGTTTTTTTCCTTTCTTAAAATGTGTATACATTTTTTGGCACCCTCCGTAGATTGCCCCTTTCAAAGCAAGTCCACATTTCTGAGTGTGTCAGGTAAATGCTGTCATTCCTTTTTATTATTTTAATTTGTATACATTAAAATTCACTTTCTTTGGTATACAGTTCTGTAAGTTTTAAAATACACAGACTGACATAATCACCATCACAATCAAGATACAGAATAGTTCCATCAACTCCCACTACGACCCTGGGCTGCGCCTCAGAGTGCAAATGTCACCCCTTCTCAACCCCAGAAACCACCTACGCATGGACACAAGTTCCTAAAGTGTTGTCTTCTCCTGAATGTCACATACATGGAATCCCATATTTACGGGCTTTTGTCAGGTTCCCTTCCCTTAGCAAGCGCACCTGAGGTTCCTTCATGTTAGCATCCATTGTGTGGAGGAAGCACAGCATGCTTATTCCTTTACCAGTGAAAGGACATCTGGGCTGTTTCCAGTTTAGGGTGATTGCAAATAAAGCTGCTATCCACATTTAAGATTTGTTTTAAAAAGGATACTTGGAAGAAACTCACCCAAGTTACTTTTTTTTACTTGTGATGAAAAGAAACGGTATACACTTAAAAAACAAACAAACAAACAAAAATCCTATGGGAAAAGTTAAGAGTCAACAATTTTTCCTTTCTGTCAATGAATTCAGTTCACTCACAATATATTTTTGTAAAGAGGTTTCGAGCTACCTTTTCTATATACATATTTAGTGCACCTTAATGGGCCGATGTTCATCAGTACACATGAAAGCACTTTTCTGAAAGCTGTTCTTGCCAATGTGATCCCAAGGCCGCACTATGGTAAGCACTGAGTATGTCCTGGTCCTTGCACAGCTATTCCTCAGTGTTACGTGAATATGTAACTCTGCCCTGCCGGCCTCTGCCTTTCATCTGACCTATTGGACTCACCTGCGATGCACAGAGTGGACAGTAAGTGACGAGCCTGGCACTCGGGATCCAAGAACACGCAAGGAAAAGGGCTACTTCAATGGTTATGAGGAGGGGTGGCTACAGCTGCACTTTTTTTCTGTTGATTTAAACACAAAAAACATATGTCCAAATCCTCAGGGGCAGAGTGCCCATATCACAAAGTTTCCATTAGCTGGCGTTTCGGGGTGTCCCTCTGCGGAGCCTGAGCCATTGCATGGCCGGGGTCGAGGTCAGAGGAAAGAAAATGCCCTAGAGCAACATTTCAGGGAGGCATCTGAGCTGCACCTGCCACTGCATTAGAGAAAACCTGTTGGTTCTAGGCCTTCAAATCTGACAGTGGCATGGCAGCTCTTTTTGTAATGTCTCCATGATAGTAACTAGAAAAATCATGAGAACATCATCCTCTAGCCCATTCAAAAGTTCTTAATTAATAATAATAATAACAATTGCTACTTACGGAGGATATGCTATACACTCCTATACTAGACATTTCGCATGCTGTCCTTTGTTTTTATCCCCAATAACTCCAACTTAAATACTATTATGATGTCCCACCACCAATGAGCAGAACCGGGCTTTGAGGGCTTACGTCACTTGCTGACGGGTTTGCAGAAAAGGAACTCAGTTCAAGGCACAGTCTGAATCCATTCCTATGTTCTTAACCCAGGGGCTATACCATAGCCCTTCTAGTAAATACAAGGATCTATCTAGATACTCAAAAAATTGCATTATTATATCTACCCAAGGAAATAAATTGAGGAAGATAATGCTCCTCCCCTCCAGGTGCTCCTTACTAGGGGGTAGGTGGAGTTCTGTAAATAGTATCTTAACCTTATACAATTCTGAGACTCATATGGAAACTACACAGTAGCTCCTGAAAAAATTCAGATCTCAGCTGAGTGCTTGGGCCACAATCTAGGAATGCCCAGGAAAGTCCAGTAGCTGACTGTTACCTACAAAGGGTTTTGATTAAGATAGAAGCAAAGTACTATGAGAACTCAAAGGAGAAAGCCCAGGGTAGGAAGTCGCGAAGACTGATACAAATTCACCAGGAAAGGAAGGAAGAAAGGGAGGGAACGAGGGAGGGAGGAAGGGGGCTTCACTGGGGAGGCACCTGCTTCAGAAAGCTGGTATCAGGAAAAGATCTAAGAGGAAATAGGAGGGAAGCAGGGAAATACATAGCATGTCACTGAAATATTTTGAGCACATCTTCCTACTTCCAGAAAGGATATGGTGAGAATAAGGTATGAGCCCAGGCTCTGAGGTCAGAAAGAACTGGGTTCAAGTGCATACAGGGGAAAATTTTTCAACCCCTCTAAGCTCTCCTCATCTATAAAATGGGGAAAAGAAGAGCCCCAAAGGCACAGACTGTTGTGAGATAACCCACAGAATAATGCATGGCATGCACGGGGCCTGGAACTTGATATGGGGTGAGCATTTGGTACACTGTAACCATTATTATAATATTAACCACATCATCACCACGACTGTTATCACTGTGACCATGACCTGATGCTAACATGGCCTCCCAAAAGGAACACCTTTGTAATGGCAACAGAACTGAGTTACTTGATCTATGTTTCAGCCAACATGCTACATTCTTAGACACATGAGGTCTTGTAGAAGGATCTTTGTCCAAATAAAGACCCAGTGCAAAAATCCACCTCTCAAAATACTCTCCCTGTAAACCACTTGTAAACACACACCTTAGTACTTTTTCTCATTATCACATAAAAGTATGAGAGGCATATCTAGGGAAGATGGAAAAACATTATGATGATTGTTGGAATATCTATGGTGGGTTTGTTTTGTTTTATTACATCATCAATGTCTGCTCTTAAGTGAGGATAGAGATCATTATCAAGAACTAATGAAATGTTACATATTATCATCATTACTATCATGTCCATGACAAGAGTCTGAAAGCATAAATTCTTGCAAAAGCCTTTCTGTACCCCCTTCATCTCCGTCACCATTCCTGACATGGCATTACTATGCAGAAAAAGTGAAATAGTACAATGCAGTCCTTCTTAATTATTGTGTTTTCAGTTATATTTTAAATTCTTCGTGGTCTAGGAGCTAACATAAAAGTAATAGACTGGAACCCATCCATGAATGGTCGAGGAAATATGTGAGAATATTTTGTTTTGATTCCTCAGCTATGGTAATAGACAGAACATTCATGAAACCCTTGCTCTTTAAAATGTTCCATGGCCAGCCAATATTTGCCAGAGTGATACTGCCATATAGTCAGCCCTGGAAAATAAAGTCATGAGACACACAAGATTCTCGTCGTCTCCAGAAAGCTGGCCAGGATATATGATTCTCTCTGTCATCTAAGCTGACACCATCTATAAAAATCACAATGTTCCCCACACGTTAAAGCACAAAAATAAAAGCAAAAGGTAGGGATTCCAGTGATACTCCCTGAACTCAACAGACTGTTACAAATTCACCAAGCTTCCTTTCAGGCTTAAATTTGTTCTCCTGCAAAAGCATAATAGTAAATGAGCTCATTTCACAGAAAAAGAAAATAAGAGAACACCCAGTTGTCCCAGAACCAAAAGTAGCAGAATGTGTCCATGAGTTCGGGACACAAGGAAGGAATTGAAGCTGACAGGAGATCATGTTGCCAGTACATCATTAACCGGGAATTTGATGGGAAGAGCTGATAGGCTGTGAATGAAGCATGTGGAATGTGATGATGGCAGTTAGAATATACCCCATCCTACCAGAACTAAAACAAGGACTCAAGTCAGGAAGGTGTTTCCAAACGCATTTCAGAAAACCTGATAAATTCTCAGGAAACTGAGCCGAAGCAGACTTTGAGGTATACACAAGGAAACTAAAGAAATGTGAGTTGTGAAGTAGATCTTTCCATCTGAAACTTGTCATATGTATTTGAAAGAAACTTACATCAACAGAAAGGCTCATCAGTCACTAACGCCACTAATATAGTCCATTTAACCTACGGGGAATTCTTCTCATATTTCTGTTTCTATCATTGCAGTTACTCTTCCTTATAAGCAATACATTGTAGGGGTTAAGAACACAACCTCTGACTCAAGCTAGCTGGCTGTGCCACTTACTAAATCTAAGCTCCATTTTCGCCATCCGTAGATAAGGATAATAACAAAATGAGTTAAAGCAAATAAGACATTAACACTATCTGAAAACATTTATCCCTAAAGCTATATGCAACCCTATGTTCACTGCAGCATTATTCACAGTGGCCAAGATATGGAAACAACCAAAGTGTCCTATGATAGATGATTGGATAAAGAAGATGTGGTAGATGTGGTACATGTATACAATGGAGTACTACCAGGCTCTAAGAAAAGATAAAATAGTACCATTTGTGACAACATGGATGGATTTTGAGCTTATCATGCTAAGTGAAATAAGACACAAAAATTGGATAACGATTAGACTTCACTCATATGTGGGATATAAAACAGAAAGCAACAAATGAACAAACAAAATACACAAACCAAAAAAGCTCATAGACACAGACAACAGTATAGTGGTTACCAGATGGGAAGGTGGGTCGGGGGAGGCAGAAGAAGCTAAAAGGGGTCAAATATATGGTGATGAAAGGACAACTGATTCTGGGTGGTGAGCATACAATACAATATATAGATGATGTACGAGCATTATAGAATTGTAAACCTGAAATCTATATAATTTTGCTGAACAATGTCACCCCAATAAATTTACTAAAAATTTTTTTAAAATGAAACCTCAGAAGCATGGTCTAACCTATCAGCCTCAAATTAAACAGAAAACCCTCTTGGCTTTATTCTTCTTTGTAGCACTTAGCACCACCCACCAGAATGTAAACCAGGAGGACACACCTTTTCGTCTGCTGTTGTCATTGCTCTATCTCCAGAACAGGAACAGAATGGGTGCTCAACAAATATTTGTTGAATGAGTAAGCCCAGTGTTCCTTTTACCAGTGCACGCGCGCATACTCACACCCATGACACACATGCTGAAGAAGCTTAAAACCCTCAGGTTGGGGAGAAGAGGGACAATGAAGAAAATCTGTCCCTGACAAAGTGTGGGATGCACTTACCCAGCTCGGTGAGCTGGTGTGATGCACCAACATGGCATTAAATAACAAAGGGCTACATATCAAGAAAATGGAGGCATAGAAGACAAGTGGCACTCCACCTCAGAGTCATGGGGACAACAGGGAGAGGCAGAGGTGTAGTAAACTAGGCACAGACTCACCCAAGGGAGGATGTTGGCTCATGCTTGTTGGGTCTTCAGACTTTTCAAAGGAATATGGAAATCCCGAATATGTGAAAATTAATGATTCTAGATTTTGATCAAAACAGAGTAATGTTTTCAACATTACCTGGGCTCCACTAACATTTAACAGCAGGATTCAATCAGTGACCGTCCAGAGCAGTAGCAGCCTTGTCTCCTCTGATCATTTCCCAGGATGCACAGTAGTGCCCCATGCAGGGGCCTGGATGGTGCCTTCCCATGATCTCTGCAGCTGGTAAATGACCTGTTAAGAGGTTTGTGCTGTCCCGACCTCCCGGTTAGACCAGATTGAACAGCTATTCTGATTTTCCTTTTCAGTTCTTAATGCAAGAAGATGGAAAGTCAACCAATCTTAACTATTTTCTCAGAGTCTCTATGAAAAATTACACAAAAAAGACAAAACGAAGAATTGCAGAGCTCTTAACAGTACTAGAATCAAGCAGACTCTAAAATAGGTCAGAGAAAGAGCTGAAATCATTTTAAACTCTTGCCAGGCAAAAAGTAAAAATAAAATGATCTTGGGTGGGGGGGGATCAATCTTCTATTTTTATTTATTCATACTTTGTTTCTTCCCAAAAAGGACTTCAAACAGCTTATGTAAAAGCAGACAACATCCCAAGATAAAACAACAAAAAATTAATATGTGTGGGTGAAGAAAATAGGATGAAGAAAAGAGAATTCAAGAAAAATATATAAAATGACCCTGGAAATAAGATTAGTACACAAAATGCAAACAAGAGTTCACACATATTCTAGAGGAGAGTGGCAAACTGCTTTCTAAGCCAGGGCAACAGTCCAATGTCTATCTACAAGGGCCAGGCAGTTAAAAGAGTGAAACAAACTGAAAAATGCGTGTTCTATTTTAAGGAGAATGGCATTACTTTATTGGATCCCATGATTACCATGGAGATATGTGAGCCCAATATTGCCAGATCTGATTTTTCAAGAGATGTTGGAAATTCAAACACACCTGTGTATAATTGTCCCGTTTTTCCAATGTTGGAAAACTAGTTTTCTTTTGGTTTAAAAAAAAAAAATGTGTGCGTTACAAAACACATGCCTGTGGCCATAAAGAGGAAGAAGACGTGATCAGTTACATGACTAACTATATCCATAAAGTAAAATCCCAAAGTTGTGTAGAAGTACAGTCATTCATTACATAGAAACCAGAGACACTTCTCCCAAGTCTTCATAAAAAGGACACTGTATACAATCCACCAGATAGGCATGCATACAATCAAGATTCATAGGGCTCTATCTTATAATAACCTTCAACAGGGGCTAAGGTCATAATACTAAGTGTCATTTAGTAAAAATAACCGCAGGGAGGGGGGTAGGGGGAGGGTACAAATTCTCAGGTATAGCGATTTCTGCTGGTCTTGATTATTTCAGGTATTGACTTTACAGATTTCTCTTAACTATTTTTTTAATCAATATCCCCTTTTGGTAAGTGTAAAACCTCAAAGATTTCTGTAATGTTATTTCACAAACCAAAGCAAAAGCCACCAGTGAAAATGATTTTTCAAATGACATTCCCTCCCTTTCTCGTTGTTTAAATAAGAGTATTCAGAGAAATGAATGAATCTCTATCCTTCCGATTGTAATCCATAAACACTGGTTTTTCACAGCAGCATTTGGTAAATATTGAGTAACACCATATTCAAGGTTAGATTCCCTGACAAGAACCTGAAGTGACATATTCTAGGGGGCCATTAAGTTCAAGGTCACTAGCTTTACCAAGCAGTCCATCTGGCAGTGGGACTGAACTTTGTGAATGCTGAAGAACCTGGCACGCCTCCAGTCATCGGCCAAGGAAAGATACACAGGTAGGACCAATGTATCCACAAAAGGAACACTGTTCTGTATCTGTTCAAGGTGATGAATAAATGGACGATCAAGTTCTAGGGTATACTGTGATGCTCTGTGGAATCCCTAGAATGGTCATAGACAGGTTGGATTCCAAGGTGGGCTTTTGATATACCTAGAACAACTGTAGCTTTATTTCATTTATCTCACGTACACTTAGTTCTGCTGTAATGCTTGTTTTGAAAATGCAGGTTTGTTCAAACAAGATTGATACATTAGGGAACAATTTGAGCATAACCCAAATAAATTCTGGTTTGCTTATGCATGATTTTGTCTGCAAGACACACTAGGTGAACAGAGAAAACTGCACGCAGCTGAATCAAGTGATGTAGAAATACACATACTGAAAAGCCTCAAGCATCTGCCAGCTACCTCCATTTCCCACACGTATCGGGCACCACACACACCCACATCTGGTACTACATCTTTCCGACGATATCAGATGAGCCTTCTTCCACCACTTCACCTTAATTTACAATCTGTAATCCTTCCTACACCCACTTGCACAAGAAAATGTCAGGTCTTTTCAAGGCAAAACACCAAGTATATTGTATTTATATCTTGCTTAACCATTTAACAAGTTGTAAAATGTCTACTGTTTTTATTACCTTCTTACCTTTTCTTTTTTACATATGTTACTGATGAACTTATTGTGCCCCTAACTCCATTTTTCTTGTAGACTCTATGGTATCTACTGCATGGTCTGGCATAACTTGGTGATTTTTTAGAAACGCATATGTTGTGTTATAGCAGCACTGCCTATACTGGGATTCAATATAAAACATTATATGCAAACATTAATTTCACTAGACTGTAAGGTCTACTCAAAGCTACCATACTGCTCAACTCCAAGAGACACTATTCACATCATATTTGATGTGTGTCACTTTAATTACACATTTATTAACTCAGCATTTTAACAAATAGTTATAGTGAAGCCTGATGTGTGTCACAAACGTACTATGTTCAAAAGAATGTATGAGTTGTGATCAAACAATATGGTGAATGTTTAAATTAAAATAATTTATTACAGTACAAGACACATTGCCATTAATCCCCTTCAAAAACACTTATCCCATTGTTCTTGCCACTTTCTGAAGCAGTTCTGGAAGTCCTCTTTCGTGAGTGTCTTTAGTTGAGCTGTTGTGGCTGCCTCGATGTTCTGAATCACTTTGACTTTGGGGAAGAGCCAAAAGTTGCATGGTGCCAGATCTGGTGAATAAGGTGGATGTGGACACACCATAATGTTTCTGATAGAAATTGTCACATACCAGAAGCGATGTGTGACATGGAGCCTTGTCATAATGGAGGATGATTTACAGCACACTTTTAAACACACCTTCTCTCAACTGTAGCTCACACCTGACTGACTGCACTGAACAAGTTGAAACTTGTCACACACTGTTACTAAGGTTCAACACACTGCTTCCTGTATTGGAAATCCCTGCCTTTCCATTGGATGGCACTTGGAAGCTGCATTCGCGTATTTTGTGATCACAATGGAAAAGCTCCATGTCACACAGTGCTTCTGGTATATGGCAATTTCTGTCAAATAAAAACATTACAGTGTGTCCTCATCCACCTTATTTGCCGAATCCGTCACTGTGCAACTTCTGGCTCTTCCCCAACGTCAAAATGACCATGTAAGGTAAATTTTTTGAATCGATTCAGGATATTGAGGCAGCCACAAAGAAATTCATAAAAGAGGACTTTCAGAACTGCTTCAGAAAGTGGCAAGAACGATGGGATAAGTGTGTTCAAAGCAAAGAGGAGTATTTTGAAGGGGATTAATGGCAATGTGTTTTTTACTGTAATAAATTTTTTTAAATTTAAACATTTACTGTATTTTTTATCATACCTCATATTTGCTCACTTTGACATATTAAAGGAAAGAAAAAAATGTGTAAAAAATAAAAATCAGTCATCACTTTAACATGCAAGTATTTTGATGTTTTTCCTTTCAGTCTTTTCTCTTTGGACATATAACACTACAATCCCTGCTATGTGCACAACTTTGCCTGACCCATCAATCTTAACTTAGCTTTAAAATCAATCTGCCACTTCTAAATCAAATATGCTTACTTTTCTTTAAAAAAGGTGGGGGGAATTGTTGCCAAATTGACTCAATCTCTTTTAACATTAACTGAGCACACACTACCTACCCAGAACTCTGCTCCGTGACATATAAATTAGAATACTAATTAACAGGCTGGGCTTAACCACCAAGAAAATTACATAAAGCTTCCAAATTTGGCATAGTTGCAACATTTCTTTCCCTTAAGAATAATTACTATTTTTATTCTGGTTCTAAGATTTGTTAAAAATATAAATTATATAAATAGCACATTTGGAAAAGAAAATGGATGTGTATTATTAGGCTCCTGTAAATTACAGTTTCAAGAATTGCATTCTGCCCTTTTATCTGTCACTCTCTCAAATATTGTACCACCAGAATTAAGTATGCAAAACAAAGCTGTATTTGAACATTTCTAAGAAGTAAATACACACATTAAAGTGTCATGTAGACTGCTTCCTAGCTTCCCTCTGTATTTCTTCTAACAAAGTTATTTTAACTTTCGTTTTTTTGTGTGAACATGGATTTAAGAGTTTAGTAAACTATGTGGAAGATATAACTACACAGATACACACATATATGTCATATATGTATGTACATATCAAACACTATGCTCAAATATATGTATTCTTGAATTTTCTCTCCTACAAAATATAAAATATGTCTGTCACTAGATGTATTTAAGTTAAATTCACTAACTAGCAATAAACAACTAGGAGTAAAAAGCTGTTTGGGGGCTGGCCGAGTGGCGCATTGGTTAAGAGCTGGCTTGGGACGCCAGCAGCCCTGGTTCAGATCCCACATAAGAGGGCCAGTGACACTGCCCTCTACAGCTAAGATGGTGAACAACAGCTCCACCTGGAGCTGGGCTGCCCTGAGTCACCAGCAACGGTGTAGCTGCAGCCCCTGCTGCAGTGGGCTGCCATAGGCTACAGTGAGTGGCCAGCAGCCAGTGTGAGCAGCTGGCAGCCACTGTGAGCTGCTAAGAGCCACTGTGAGTGGCCTTCCAGAGGCCAGTGACAGATCTGCCTCACCCTGGAAGAGTGCAATGATAATTCCAAGATGGGCTAGTGAAACAATGTCCTCCACAACTAGACTGAAGAACAAAAGGACAGCAACTTGTCTGTTCCCCTTCCATGGTTCCCCAACGCTGTTCCCCTCCTCCAATTCCCCAATAAAATCTTTTTTTAAAAAAGCTGTTTGGGGTTACACTCTCTCTCGCCTTTTGATGAGATGCTGAGAAACACTAAGAAATGGGGACAACAGGACAAAATCAAAAGAGGCCAATTATCCATACACATAACAGTGTGCACTGAAATCATTGGGTAGTACTTTTCTCACACCTCTCAGCTATTCACCTGTTTTACCCATAGGAGCATTCCCAGGAAGGTTCTGTTTGACAACAGGTGAAAGTGACCCCTGTACCTTTTCCACCAAAGCACATCTCACAGCAGAGGAGGCTCAGACCACACATGAGGATGAAGCAAGGCCAAGAGTATGGTCTGAGTTCACTGTTGGAAAGAAGACATCTCTTTGCAGCCTCCCTCACACTTTACCCACATTCAACTCCATTATATACCCTTGCTTATGTCAGCAGCAGAAAGTTCCTAAATTACTGACCTAAATTACTGGATTGTTGAAATGGTCACACCCCTACCCACATATTCAAAAACCATTGATGCTCCAGAAAGATGGGCACATTAACCTCCAACTTCACGCAGTTCTTAGCACCAAGTTTCAGATTCAGAGTGGGGTGCGGGTGGGGGGTACAAATATTTCTAGGTGAAACACTCAGCACTGAGGACATAAATGCTTTCATTTTCAAAGTCCTAATTTGAACGTTTACATTTTTTTACAAAATCAACTGAAATTCCCTTACTCATTTTTATGTATCAGTCTTTCTTGAGGTAAGATGGTATTTAGGACAGATTGATTTTCTCCTTCGTGGGTACTGAACATTAATGAACAGAAATCTTGACGAAAAGTTCCCTTCTGAGCCAGCAGAGATGTCACTGCCACATGGAAAAGGTATTAGCCACTGACATGTCCAACCCTTATATCACAATGGCCTGCCTACGAGCTGGGGGGAAGGGAGGAGCTGGCAGCAGTGCCATCAGGCTCTCCCAGACCCTGGAGCCCAGGTTCCTCTGTACCCTCCTCCATTTAGAGAGCTACGCGTACGTATCCCATCATTCATCAGTCTCTTAAAAAGACACAAGATAAAGTCGTTGACTGTGCTAGACACCAGAAGAAAAAAAGCAGCCACAAAATTGAAACTGCCTTTAAAAGCAACTATAGTTAAACATTAAAAAAAAAAAAAAAACCCACATGATTTTGCTCCCCATACCATAGTAATGAAAAGAGGCATTTAACACCCAGTGGGAAAAGCAGTGTTTTTGTAGTTTCTTCAGCAATTACTACAAAGCTCATTTGTATGAGCTTGGCGAATCCTTACTTTCTCTGACCTTAAGAACCAACATTCTCTGAAGTCAGAAGCCAGGGACTTATTTTAATGTCAAATGTTCTCCTGAGTCCCTTTAAAAGAAGAAAAAAAACCCCAAAAACTTTACATTGACTAATGTATGACAATGTTTTAATTCTATTAAAAAAATGTGCAGGTTGGAACCATTATAACATATCATAAAGCATTAGTAATGTCCACTCAGCAAAATCTGAACCATTTTTAAGGTCATAAACAAGATCACAGAATGTACCACACTGATTTATTGAAAACATCCTCTTTGAAAGACAGAGTCAAAAGGGGCTACACTGCCACAGCCGTTACAGATGACCTTTGCAATTCCCCTTTCAGCACTTGGGCATTTGACTTTAAAACTTAAGGAGAGGTGAGGTAAAGCTATAAAAATCAGAAGCAGGAATGCCAGAATATGCCGGAATATGATAAATGTCTTTCTCACAGAAGAAATACAGGCACTATTAATTTACAGAATCCAGTGCAAAGGGCAACCAGTCAGATCTCCTTTACCACTTACCTTTTAAACCAGAAAAGCAAAATCAGACTTACCCTGGGACGCCATCCTATACACTGACTCACAAAAGAGCCTGTTGACAAGCCAAAAACAGCTACGAACCAATGTGCCAAAAATTCACTGGGTTGAATCCTCTCACCCACCTACTAACTCCTGCTATTTTAATGCATCTGGCTTTTGTTAAAGAACTTCTGCAAATGTACAGTGGATGAGTAATCATTCAGACTTCACAAAACATGCCAAACCCAACACTAATAACAATTTCATTTATTCATCACATTTTTGAGTGGCTTTATTTTACTTTTTAAAGCAAAATTATTGTTTTTGCTGATGCAAATTGAAAAGGCAGTATGTTGCCGGGTGTGTATCTAACTTTTTCTGGGTCCTCGTCAGCAGTCAATAATGTTGAACTAATATGTAAAGGCATAGACTGCTTGATAAACTATTTTTTAAAATTAATATTACCACTGTTTCCCAAATAAAACCTCTAGTCAATTCTACATTTTCCTCTCTTTCATTGAAAAAGGCAATCATTTTATTACAATAATTTTTAGAAATACTGAAGAATATGAAGCATAAATTCACCATCCACTGTCTCCCGATCTAATTCTTTCTCTTAGAGATAATCATTGTGGACAGTTTTTAATGTATCATTCCAGAAATTTCTATATACATATTATGGGCGCGTGCGCGCGCGCGCGCACACACACACACACACACTCTCTCTCTCTCTCTCTCTCTTTTAAAAAAACTCCTGGGGACTGATGGGCCTTGGATCAGAATTTTCTACATTCTGTAAAGATATTAGATACATACACAGTATAATATCCCCATTGAGATCATTGCAAGAGCTCCTAATCAAATGCATTAATATTTCTGCCAGGAAACATGAATATTCAACTATTTGGATAATAAAGACTATAATAGCCTTGTGTCATTTTAGGTCAGATAATTTTGGCAAATGAGGTAAAGAAAATAATAAAATCCTACAACATTCAGAGAATTTTGAATTTTGGAATTATGGGTATTTCAGACCTATAGTTTTCTCCCAGTTACTTACCAAGTTTTGAAAACTTTATTTTTATTACAAATGTGTATGATAGGAAATTTAGAAGACATACATGAATGAAATTAAACTAACCTGTAAAATCCCACCACACAGAGAACAGAGTTTTTATTCAGTCACATATTAAGTGCCTCCTGGGAGTACAGACTCAATACACAGTAAGCACATTAAAAAAGTAATGCAAACATAATTCCTATTTTCACACAAGGTAGAAAGTAATATCTATCCTAAAATTAGAAGGCACTGTGCTACCAGAGTTCAAAGGTGATGTTAGGTGGACATATATGATCTTTTAGGCTATCCAGCACCCTTTAAGACATGTCCTGTGTTTGTAGAATTCACCGTATGAGTTTAAAGAGACAGAGAGAGAGAGATAGCTTAGACTTTGGAAGCCAAAGGTTCACTTTCCCAGACTCCCTTGCAGCTAGGATGAAGACATGCGCCTTCAGTCCTTCCAAATGGATATATATGGGCCAGACTATGTGGAACTGTACACTGGCAAGGAAAGAAGCAGCTACATGTGGAAGGCCTTGGGGTAGGGGCTGGGCTTTGTGAGTTAGCAGTGTGCCCTGGTGGGATCCTTGGTACAAACCACAGTATCTGTGCCTGGAAGCGGCAATATCAGGACCTCCATCGGGAGCTACAGTGAGCTAGGGCAGGACTCAGGTCAACGTTTTTGGCCTATCACAGACCCTGGGCTCCTACAGGTCCTTTAATAAACATTCTTTCTGCTTGAACTAAAGAGAATTCAGGTTTCTATTTATACAACTAAGAAATCTGCTACAAGAAGGAAAATTTTTTAATAAGGTGAGGCAGCATGATATAATGAAAAGAATACAAAGATAACTGAAAGCCAAAGCAAGCAGCTTTCAGAATCTTACTCTTACCCCAACTCTGTACCAACTGTCTGGACACATGCACATACTAAAGCTTATTAGATTATTTAAACATCAGTTACCCTACTGTAAAATAATAATACCCACGAGGAACAAATGAGCTCTTTTATTTATTCACTCATTCATTTATTCAAACATTTATTGGGTTTCTATTATGTGTTGCACACACACTGTGCTAAATATCAGTACTAGAGTGGCCAGATGTAACAAACAGAGGAACCAGAGATCAAACTAGAGTTTCAAATAAACCACAAATAATATTTCAATATAAGCATGTCCCACATTTGAGAGAATACAGCTTTTCTACATTTTTTAAGGATATAGTTTTTTAAGTATTTACAATACAGTTATGCTTTTTAAATGCCCCATATTTGGGACATACTTAAATATTCATTTTGATCTGAAATTCAAATTTCACTGGATGTCCTATATTTCATCTGGCAACCCTAGGCAAACTAGGTAAACAGTAGGGCACCAAAGAGGTAGGGTCCTTGCTGTCACAGACCCACAATATAGTGTTAGGGGTAGAGGGAAGATGACTGGACAGGTAATAAATAGGCAAAACACTACATACACTATGTAAACAGAGAAAAGAGCTATGAACGTAAGGAATTGAGCCAAAGATAAAAATAAAAAGGAAAGTGTATTTAAATATACTGTTGTTAAGGAAAGGCTTGTCTAGGAAGTTATCTCTGAAAGAAAATCAGGCAGAAGGAAACAAAAACCTCACGTAACAGCAGATCATCTCACAAGAGGCCTAGCACCCAGCAGGTGCTCAATAAATGCTCATTCCATTCCCTGGCAGGACAAGCACTTCCACCTCTTCTGGCTCACCCTAGTCTAGCCCTGTCCCTTGCGGTGGAAAAAGAGGGTAAGGAAGGGTATAAACTGACCACCAAAGGTTTCCTCCTTCAGTAGCTCTGGCTACTATCTGTCTACACCCTCATGAGAGTCCCAGAGCCAGAACTGCCCAGCCCAGCCCTCCTGAATGCCTGGCCCACAGAAACCATGACAGATAATGAAATGAGAGCTACTGTTTTCACTCACTATGTTTTGGCATGACTTGCTTTGCAGCAAAGTGTTGGCAAGAACAGGGAAAGCCTAAAGCACTCACATACTGCAGGTGGAGGTGTAAATGGGGCAACTGCTTTGGGAGGCTGGTGGCAGGACCAAGCAAAGCTGGACACACAGACCCTGTGTACTACCTCAGCTACAACCTCACTGGCCCTGCTGCATTTTTGGCTCTTTCCACCTCCCACAATACATCCCCTCCCTCACTTCTCTGGATTTGTAACACCAATTATGTACATGGCCCCCAGGCTAATCTTTCAAAGTTCACCTTTCACCATGCCATTTTGTTACTCAAAATGCCCTCCTCATACTTAATAAACATTTGCTGATTGATTGCTTATAAGATCCAAGTCTGAGGAGTTTTAGTAACCTGGCACTGAGGGAAAAAAGACAAAGCAAATAACCCAGGCATTCACAGATTTGTAAGGCAGCTCCTTGAACGCCCTCCAAAAAATGAAACCTCTGCCAGAAATCGTGATTGTTGTGAAATACTTCTGTGGATATGTTTCAAGGACCCAGACAAGTAACCTACTGCTGTCTTTTCAAACAGGATGTTGCAAAAAGACTAAGTGCTGCAATGATGGTGACAACCAATATCACATGGAACAGCAAAGAATGAATTTGAAGCCTGGTAGCTCTTCCATTGCCCACCACAGAAAAGGAAAAGAAAGAGGAAGGGAAGGGAAAAAAAAGGAAAAGAAGGGAAGACAACGCAGCCTTAGTCTTCCCCAGAATGTTCTACCAACGCCCTACTCTGTGATGACTGCCTAGAACCATGTCACTGGTGAGTGTAACAATGGGGGAGGGGGAGTAAAAAGCATTATAATTATAACAACTGCCATTTACTCTGTGCATGCCACATGCCAGACATTATGCTGAGCTACGAGATACTTACATCTTCATCAGCATCACTGCAGCCAATGCTTCTGTGCCAGGCACTGTGCTAGCCACTCACCAGCATCACCTCATTTCACTCTCACAGCAACCTCATAAGGTGATGTATTATTATTCCCATTTTACAGATGAGAAAATGGGGGGAAGGAGAGGCTAGCCTAAGCTCTTATCTATGAACCTTTGAGGATCTAGGGTAAAGTAAGATTAAATACACAGTAAACAGCAATAAGAAAAAGATGAAAATTCCTCATGGGAATATTTGAAAAATGGAAAGAAAAATAAATCAATTTGAAAGCTTATTTATGGCAACATAGAATTGAGATTTATGAAACCATAACCAGTGGGATGGAATATACAACGCGAGGAATCTCAGTTAAACTGGCTGAATTTAAGCTCCATGTTGTATACTCTGAAATGGAGAATAAGATCCCATATTCATTCCTTCCTTCCTTCATTCATTCATTCATCAAACATTTACTGAGCACCTACTATGTGCCAGACACTATTTGAGGTGCTAGAGACACATTAGTGAACAAAGAGACAAGAATCCCTACTTCTATGGAGCATCAGAGTAGGGAGGGAAATATGGACAAAAACTCAATAACTAACTAAGCCATAAAAGATGTTAAAGGTAATCGTGCTAGGGGCAAAAATAAAGGACCAAGACAGGCTGAAGAGGGATGCAGTTTTCATACAGCAGTCAGGGTAACCCACAGGGTGACAGTAGAGCAAAGGCTTTCAGGAGGAAAAAGAGAGCTCTTGCCTGGCTGGAGGCTGAGCTTTCCAGCTGGGACCATGCTAGCATGCTGGATCAACAGCCAGGAGGCCATCTAGCTACTGCAGGGAAGCACAAGGGAGAAAAGAGGAGATGAAAATCAGATAAAACCTTAGGGACCAAACTGCAACAGGCTCTTTAGGCCACTGTACACCAATGCTTCTTCAGCTCCAGAGTCATGAATTACTTGTAGAAGCCGGTGAAGGCTTGAGGCTCTCAGCCCAGGAAGCGCCCATACATAGAACACTGCCCTAACCTCAGAGGTTAACATTTCCCCAGCACTCATAGTCTAGACTCCTAGGATCAGAACATCCTCCTCCGGCTGAACCAAAGAAACACACTAGCTCTGACTCTGGATTTAAGGGCATCCCCCACAGGCTCAGCAACTCAGGACAGAGAACACCAAGGTTCCTCCAGTCTCTGAGGCGTCACTGTACCATGGTCCGCACAGACCTGGCAGGCTGAGCTCAAGCACCAGTGGCCCTCAGGGAAGCACGTGCATTCATCACCATCACCGGGACACTTACTTGGTCAATCACAGGCTCAGACACAAAACCATATCAACAGTGACCTTGGCATCCACAGGGCAGAGGAATGCATTCAGCAGGAGCCCGAGGGACATATGGGACCAATCCCCACCTTGCAGTTCACACATGTGTGTGCATATACGTGTGTATGCAAATATATTTTACTTCTTTTCATATAAGATAGAAGAGAGGGAATTATGTTTTGGTTTGTTACCGCTGAATTCTCAGTGCATAGAACCAACTCTGGCACACAGAAAATGCTCAATAATATTGGTTAAATAAATGAATATATCCAAAGAATTACTTCTTTGTAAACCCTCCAAGGAAGTAAGCAAATCAAAATGTCACAATTAAAAAGGCAGAAGAGTTATGTTGGAAAGGTTAGGGGGTGTGGCTTACCTAGGGGTTACAAAAGGTCAATTCAACAGAAGCCACAGTATTCCATGTCATAAACTGTGCCTTTGGGATACCAGAAATTATACTATACCACCTTTCTGCCTCAGTAAGGCAAGCTTCTCACCAGTGCTACTAAAACAATTTGTGCTGTATACCAGTTTGCCTGTTGTTGCTTTTGTTTTAAATTTCAAATCCATTATAGACCAATACTTCGTGAACCATAACAAAAATTAATTCTTAGACAAATGAAACCAAAAAAATAATAACACACACAAATATGCAAACCCAAATTTATAATAGATTCAACAGAACTAATGTGTCCAATTGTTATAAAGGTTTCTAAACACTCTCAATTTCTGTTCTTATGTCACTGCAGACCAGCAACACTCAGTTCATGAACCAGTCTAGTCTGTGGGTCACACTTAGAATAACATGACTCTTAGATCTCATACACACACATACACACACACACACACACACACACACACACACACACACACACACAGATTTCTGTATTCAATTCAGATGCCAGTGCTTTTGCTTTTCAGTTGATAATGAAAAAAACAATGTTCTGCTTCCTCTTAAACTTCTGTCAGATACTTATTTCAATTACCAAGGAATAAAATTAGCAAATCCATGATACTCATATCAGTCTCCAAGAATATGTTAATAGAGTCATTATCCCATTATCCCTGACTTCAAATCATCCTAAGATTTAAACACAGAAATTACGATAAGAGTGTTCATTTTATAACAGATCCTACATTGAGTAGAATAATTATGAGATTCATTTTTTGTATCTAAATATGATGATTTTATATTAATGCACTTATAAGATGCAATCTTTACATACTTATCTTCTATATTTATGTATCTGCAGCTTTATAGAAATATAGTTATTGTGTAAACTAGTATGACGAGATTTTTAGAAATGCTACTGAAATTATGTACCACAAGTGTTTTTCTTTAAACCTATTCTAAGTTTATATTATTTACTTGAAAATTATCCCAAACAAACCCAAAAATATTAGATTAAATATAATTTATAAACAAAACTGACATGACTCTTCTAAGAAGAAAACACGTTGTCCTTTTTTTTTCATTAAAATAGCTACAGATTAATGAGGAATGCTAGCTAATCTTCTTAAATTATCCTTCATTTTAAAATACAACCTTTGAAACTATATAAACATAATCCTGAAATCTCTAGTCATTCACCAAGCTTTCTTAAGTCAGGATGAGTTAATGATTTTCCTCCTCAAAGCCCAATTAATCGTGCATTCCAGAGAAAAGCCATTAGAGGTTGAGCATGGAGCCAATACTGACCCATTTCCTCATTGGCTGTCGCCCAGGCATGAAATCCTAGCTTTGGGGCCAACTGTAAATAACGCCAGGATATTCTTGATCGTTACTTATACCATGAATTTTCTAGAAGCAGGGCTCAGAACTGTTGCCTTCAAGCTCCACAGAGCTTCTATCACATTATCTAGAAGAAGGAAAAACTACAGAAGGTGCAAAAAAAAGTATACACATTTTAAGAAAGGAAAAAACTGTATTGAAATTGTAATACAATGAATGACGCTAGCATTCATTTGATTAACACCTTTAAAAATTTTGTTTTTTGGGCCGGCCGAGTGGCACATTGGTTAAGCGCTGGTTTTGGGATGCCAGCGGCCCCGGTTCGGATCTCACATGAGGGCCAGTGACACTGCCCTCTACAGCTAACAACAGCTCCACCTGGAGCTGGGCTGTGCGAGCCCCGGTGATGGTGTGGGCTGCAGCCCCTGCTGCAGTGGGCTGCCGTAGGCTGCAGTGAGTGGCCCGCAGCCAGCGTGAGCGGCTGGCAGCCAAGAGTGAGCTGCCAATAGCCGCGATGAGCGACATCCAGAGGCCAGTGACCGATCTGCCTCATCTGGGAAGAGCGCAATGACGATACCAACAGTGAAGCAACATCCTCCGCAACTAAACTGAAGAACAAGAAGACGGCAACTTGTCTGTTCCCCTTCCCCGATTCCCCAACGCTGTTCCCCTCCACCAATTCCCCAATAAAATCTTTAAAAAAAAAAAAAAATTTTGTTTTTTAAATTGGGGAACAGCCATGGTCATTGGTTACACATTGCTTTCATGCTACAATAGCACAGTTGACTCTTTTAAGGAGGGTGCAGCCCACAGTGGCCCATGCGGGGATCGAACTGGCAACCTTGGTGTTATCAGCACCATGCTCTAAGCAACTGAGCTATAAACAGTCACCCCTGATTAACATCATCTTTTGAGCGAATGTCATACTATTCATTACTATGTAATCAACTTCTAAAAGTAATACATAGATAGCATCTCTTAACCTTCCATGGGACGCAACTGATCTCACAGATTGTTTTGAATTTCTATTGATTTTTATACTGAATTTATGTAATAAATATATAGTTTTTACTTTGTGGCAAATTAAAATTTCATTTTTAATAAATAATAAGCATGCTTACACATTATTTTCATTCACTTTCAATTTAAATAAATAAATCTCATACACGCATCTAGTAGATGCATTGCACCAGAACTCGTAACTTGTGCATTGCGCCTGACGGAAGGTTAAAATGTGTACACATTTTAGAGCACCCACAGTATTTATTGAATTACAGAAGTTAACTTGGCTTCTCATTCTTCCAGACTGCTGAGATCACTGATGCCCAGGCATACTTGTGTGAGAAGCAGGAAGTCATCAGGGTCCCCGCCATTGACCTATTAGCCAGGTTTTCTGTCCATCTTGTGCATTGCCTATTTAGTGGTTTGGCGTAAACTTACTTGCAGGTCCAAAAAAGAAGGAAGTTGTTGAATAAAACTGACAGTGGAAAACAAATTGAGGATTATGAGAAAACATCCACTGATTCAATGACAATGTTTGAAACATGACCACACTACCCTTCCTTGCCAAGTCCCTTAGCACTGGGAGGTTATATTTCCATCCCACTCAGAGCAGGCCTGGCCACTGACATGTTGTGGCCAATGAAATGTGTATGCAAGTGACAGGTGCCACTTCCCAGGAGAATTTCCAAGAGCCAAGCCAGTGTATGGTTCCACCACTGCCCTCTTCTTTCTATTCAAGACAAGTATGTCCCAGACAGGTGCTGCTCCTGAAGACTTAATTTCAGAAGGAAAGAGATACAGCAGGGCAACTGCCAATATGAGATTTCTGTAAAAGTCTAACATTTTAGTCCTTTGTTAATGCAGCAAAATTTGACCTCTGCAGACTGATACAATGGCCTTCTCTCATGGTGTATCATGTCTCTAAGAGAAAACTCCATATGACAGGGTGGACTTGAGGGCAAAGCTGAGTTTTCTCGAATTCTTTCTATATAAATCTACTGGAAGCAGCAGTCCTGAAGAAGAGCTATCCTGTCAACCCCAGGAGCATGGGTTATACTAGTGAGAGGTGGAAGAGGAGCAATTTAGCATTCCGAGTCTGGTGTGGGGTGGCGAGTGTGAGCTAAGACAGTGGCAGTGAGATACCAGCAAAATTATAATACGTGGGCTATCTGCTCAATTCTGCACATCTATCCATAGAAGGAGTTCCAGTAAGCAAGGCCCATGTTTCCAATAGTGTGATGTGCATGTCAGTGGTGGTATATGAAATGGGTTTTTGTTTGTTTGCTTTGTTTGTTTTTTATTCTGATTTACTGAAGCATAATTGACAAATAAAACTGTAATATATCTAAAGTATACAATGTGATTTGACATATGTCTACATTGTGAAATAATTCCCAACATTGAGTTAACACATCCATCACCTCACATATTTACATTTTTTTTGTTGTTGTTAACAACACTTAAGTTCTCCTCTCTCAGGAAATTTCAATTTTATAATACAGTATTACCAACTATAATTACCATGTTATACATTAGAACCTCAGACCTTATTCATCTTATATCTGAACATTTGTATCTTTTTAAATTTAATTTAATTTTTATATTAGTTTCAGGTGTACAAAAAAACATATGATTAGACATTTACACCCCTCACAAAGTGATAACGCCCCCTGCCATGTCCACTACCCCTTTGATATCGTACATACCTGTTCCAATGCTACTGACTATATTCCCTATGCTGTGCTTGACATCTGTGATTACACACACACACACACAGAGTATATACACAAACACAGATATACATGTATGGAATATTTTTGATGGCAAATAGAAAAAGCTCTAAAATATTGCTACAAACCCCTTTTTTCAAAAAATTTGCATCTTTGGGCAAAGCAAAGAAAAACAAAGTGAGCCGATTAAGACAAAACAAGAAAAAACAATAAGCCATTTTTATTATAAAAATAATCCTACATGGCAAAATGAGATGATAACTGAGGAAAGAATGAGTCTGGTAAAAACTCCATTCTTCAGTCCCTGGGACTGCACCTGGAATAGAACAGGCAGGTAATGAGTGTAGAATTAAGGAAGGGAGAGGGAAGATAAAGGAGATTTACACAAAGCACATGCGAGCCCTGAAAAAAACAAAAACACTATATACAAGCAAGAGAATGCAAACAGCAAATTACACTGATATTTGCTACAATTTATAAAAGTTTAATTAAAAAAAAAAAGGAACTTCCATTCTTTGAGTACTTACTAGGTTGTGTCAAGAACTGTGCATAATATCCATTCAATTTTTATGAAAACCCTGCAAGGAGGGAGTGAATATGCCCATTCCAATGAGAGGACAGGTTCAAAAATGTCAGGAACTTGACTAAGGTCACACGGTTAATGTGTGTATCCAATTCCAAGCTTCTGCCCTTAACCTCATAATTCACAGTCTTCCAATGTCCAAACATTGAAAAAATATTTAATAATAAAAATGGCAAATGTTCATAGCTACACTCTTGGTGAATGCCCCAAGCTAAAAAAACTCCCTAAATGCCTATGAACAGAAAAATTGATATATAAATCCCAGTGGATTCACACAATGAAATATCATATAGAAATGAAAATAAGTTTCTCTAACATAATCATGATCAACAGATGCCAGGCACAGGCAAAGTCCCTACTGTATGACTGCATGCCTGATTTTCCATTTCTACAAAGTACAAAACAGGAGAAATTAGCCTGTGCTGTAGGAGTAGAATGGTGGCTCCCTTTGGCACAGGAAGGGAGCATCCGGAGTGCAAGTCACGCTCAATTTAACTGATTTGAGTGTTGGTTAACTGGAGTCCAGTTTAAGAAATTCACCATGCTATAAATTGAAAGTAAGAGCACTTTTGTCTACATATGTTACACTTCAGGAGCTATTCTTAAAATAAAAAATCATGCACCCACTCAAGGCATTTTCTGCTTTATCCTTTTAATGTATTTAGATTCATGTATTCTTTAATAAAACACAAACTATATTTTTCCAAGCCTTATAAATTTTAAGTACAAATTTAAAGAAAATAAGAAAATAAATCATTAAAATCTAAAAGTTAATATTGTAGATTTGAGTAAGGCAAAAAAAGACCGACTAGGAATAGGAAACTGTGTTGGCATCTTCCTTTCTTCTCTAGGGGCATACTTTTGAGAGTGAGGCATGCAACCTCACCTGTGGTCAGTTTCCCCATCTCAAAATTAAAGGGATCAGACCAGATAATTCTCAAGGCGCCTCATTCTGGTCCTTTTTTTTCCCCCCGCTGAGGCCTACACTTGCCCATATCACATTGCTGCAGCATTCACACAGAAAAGGGGAACAAAAGAGCAACTGCTTGCAGCCCTATCACATGATACAAGGGTAGAAGGAAACAAACTTGACATGTACATTTAATCAGCTTTTGATTATCAGCGTAGATGTTACAGTTCTGCACATGGTCCCCACTCACCAACGGGGTCCCATCAGCAGCCTGTTCACATACCCCGAAGCTCCCACACAAAGCAGAATGGTTCATCTGTCATAAAATCTTTTACGGATTTTTTACTCTAGGATCATGAGAACCACTAACCTCCTCTAGGGCTAGAAATAACTGCAAATTTCTAGATTTTCCTAAGATTTGTTCATTTAATCAGAAGAAAGCCAAGAAATATGTAATTGCATATAAATTCATGCTCCATAAGCCTTTGTACACATCCTTTAGGCTCTCTTACCTACTTCTTGTGGTGCCAGTGCAGAGCCTCTCTATTGATGGGACCTTGTATTAATCAGGGTCCAATCAGAGAGCGAAACCACACAGTAACTGGAATGGGAAAAATTTAATGTAAGAAATTATTAACTAAAACAGGATCAGCTAGTAAGCAGTAAAGAGAACCCTAGAAAAGACAGGAATGGCAGACAGAAGGAACAGCCACTGCTCCACGGCTGAGACATAGCCCTAGGAACAGCCTTCTTCCCCAGGACTCAGCTCCCAATTGCAAGGGCTCACTGCATAGCAGAGAATGTGCTGTGGTACTTCACCTGTGGGACTCACTGGACTTCATCTTCTAGGGTACCAAAGAAAGCTGTTCACAGCGAGGTATCTCACCAGAGATACTGCTCCCCCATCACCCGTGTTGGCATGCCTGAGGAGCTGCCGGTTACCCCGTGCAGCTCTGGCCTGGCACTGCAGAAGCACCCACGCTATAGGAGCCAGTGATGGGGAGGGTGCATGCACCGTCGGAAACAAGCACTAGGGACATCTCTGTGCTGCAGGAGACAAGGGCTGGAAAAGCAATGGATGTTGCAGTACCCAGGTGAGTGCACATACCAGCTCCAGAAAAGAAACCCCTTCCTGCTACAATGTATCTTCAGCGCCCTCTCCTGACAAAGCTTCACATCATGCAGCTGATGAAAGACATTCAGAGTCCATGTCCATTTTCACAGAGCAGGCAATAAAGGGTGAATCTGGACTAGACCCTATAGCAAGCAATCGCGGTAAGTTCTAATAGCCCAACACCCTACATGCATGCCACAGATACTAACTTGATCATGTGAGTCCTCCCTGGTTACAGATGACAAACTGATTTAGAAAGAAAATTCTCTTGTCAGGAGGCAAACAAGTCTAATAGTAGCACAAATAACAACTACTGAGTCTGGTGCAGGGTCTTTGTTTCCTTGGATACATCTAAATTGTCTTCATTTTACTGTATTCTGAGTTTGTACCAAATCGATTTTTAGATGGTCCTTAGCCTGGCACAGACATTGATAACAACAGTATTTTAACCAATGATAACAGACTTTGAATATCAAATCTCTCACTGAGCCATAAATAATTTTGTTCATGTTTTGACCTTTGCTGAGCCATTTATATGAATGTGGTAACTGTTTTGCAATAAGATCGTTTCAGGCCTGTGTATGTGTCAGTTGTGGCCTTTTGTCCACGCTCCGGTCATTCTGCTAACCAAAGACAGGCTAAAGGGCATATTCTGAACCAGAAAGGGAGTCCTACTCAACCATGCATATGCTCAGGGGAGCAGGAGTCAATGATCAGATAGTGTCACAAAGGATTCAACAACAGGAATGAGACAAAATGAAGGAAACAGACAAACATTTGTCAATAGCTGTCTTTGGTGCAGATTACATAATGCAGCATTTTTGAGAAAATATTGTAATATCTGGGGAAAGACCCTGATGCCTTTAAAAGAAATAATCATAATCCATGTTTTCAGAGAGAGGGGGGAAAAAGCATAAAAAACTAAGGTTTAAAACACACACACACACACACACACACACACACACACACACACACACACACACACAAACACGTTGCATAACAGCAACAAACCTGAAGCGGAAGGACACAGAAAAGCTGACTGAAAAACAAGGATGGAAATAAATATACCCTGTGAACACCAGGTATATGGTGTTGAGTAATACACCTGGGTTGAATAATGAACTTCACTTGAGGTAAAGAGACTTTGGGAAGAAAGAAAACAGAAACTAAGGAAATCATAGGGAAATGCAAAAAAGTGTCTTGAGTCTGTGTGTGGACATGCAGGGGATGAGTTCAAAACCAGGGAAATAACTCAGTCACCATTCCACAGCGCAGTCCAGGCAGACGAAGTGAGACACACAGGACGCCCTATGGTTCCCAATCGCACACACAGCTGCTTTGTCTTCCCAGGACTTCGTTTTTCAGTTTCTTGTTTCCACTTAATCTGGCTAGGGCTAGACTCTTTTCTCCAAAGAAACATAAGCTCTGAAGGTACAGAGATGTGTCTCTTCTTTTAACTTTATTTCCCCAGTATTTATGACAGTGCTAGGAACAAAACCCTCAAGAAATATCTGCTGGGTGAATTAACAAACTTCAAGAAAGGGCCTTTTTATTTGATTATGTATCTAATGTCAAGCGTTGCACGGCGAGCACACTCTGAACCGAGGGTCAGCAAACTGTGCAGGTAAAGGGCTGGGAAGTATTCTCGGCTAGGCAAGCCACGTATGGTCTCTAGCACATGTTTCTTCTTTTGTTTTGAGCCTTAAATGTCTGAAAACAACTAGTAAGTAATTGTAAAAACCATTCGTAGTTCTATGGCTATACATGAACTGGTAGAGAGCAGTCTGCAGGCAGATAATGGTGTGTGAAACACTCCATATATAAACCCAGAGTATAAGAGCAGAATATTTTTAAATTACATATACAAACACACACACACATAAAATAACATATATATTATATGTATAATACCATCAAGAGAATCTGGCTTGTAATTTTGCTTTCATGGATAGATGTCTTTTTTTTTTTTTTTTTGTATTCTAACTGGAGAATTCAGGATCTAATATTAGCCTTGATGGCTATCTACTTAAGTTCTGTTTTAATGTTTTTCAATCTAAGTCTAATTCGATCCTATTCAAGGAAAAAAAAAACAAAAAACTCAAAGACCTGAAACAATAAAATGCCAAGTGAGCAATTTGCAGGACTGCAACAGACAAGCCGCCTGTGAATCCCAGCTATAGCTTCTGCCATCTTTCATTGTTTCTCTCATTCACATCCAACCAATTAGAGTTTAGGTTTCAGCAACCTCATTAGTTTTTCAGGCTTTATGACTCAAGCTTAGGGGGTGGGAGAGAGGGCAGCAACCCACAAAACAAAGGCGTCAATGTCTGCAGCAGCTGAGAAAATTCCAGCATTGTTAGGGCAGCTACTATTTATAACCCGTTTAATGTGTGTGCTTCTGAACGCTTTTGAGAAGGAGAATATCTGACCTACTCTTCGGGCTTCCTGGCTTTGACCATGCTGAAGAAGTCAAGCAGCTAAAGTCTGTAGACTACAGGGGAAAGAAATGAACTCCTTGCTATTGCTATTTTATAACATCTGGCATCATGTGACGGAATTAAAAGGTTCTTGTTTTTGACTCACCTTTGACAAGAACGTGCCTCATTGCTATGAGTTTTGAGCTTAAGTTACTGGAAAAATGTGGGATCGGAAAATATCCTACAATTAGGATGAAAAAAAAAAGGTGTGGAAAACCCCACTTAACTTTTTTCCAGAAACAAACACAAAACACACACACACACACGAATACGTGCCAAACAACTTGACTGAATGTGTGTACATGTGGCCTATAATTACACACATATTCTATTTCTATGTTTACGCTTTTCTCTTATTGCACAAGAGTACGGGAGTCCAGGAAGGAACCTGAACATGCTGCTGCCCGAAGCACCGGGCGCTAGGCAGCCCAGCATCACAGCAGACTTCTACAGTGATTGATTACAATGGACTCTGCAAGCCTGCACATTACCTCCCCTCCATTCACGGATCCCAACCAAATTAATTTTCTCCTGTGCCAATTCTATCACATCCCCTGGGTTTACAAAGAAGTTTTACCAGACCATCAGAACCCAAAAGGGAATGAACATTTTTGTACTGGCAGAAACTTAAAATAGAGCTTAAAAAGAAAACAATGAAAATGAATTTTTAGCTCTGCAAAGCCCTTAGTTTCTAGAAATTTCTTTTACAACTGAAAAGAAAAATCCTACCTTTGCTTTTATTGTTATATTTAACTGCCAATTAAGAAACTAACTTAGAAATCCCAAGGTTTTCATTTCATATCTGACCTGACATATTTCACAATAAACAGTCATGCCAAAGTGTGAGTTAGACAAGACCCACGTGCATCTCTGGTAAAGATTCTCCCTAAAACAGCACCATCCAATCAAGTGAGCCACATATATAAACATACATTTTCTAGGAACCATATTAAAAAGAAAACCAAAATAAAACAGGTGAAATTAATTTTATTATCCTATTTAACCCAGTGTGCTCAAAATACCATTTCAACATTAATCAATATTTAAATTGTTAATTAGGTATTTTACATGTTTATACTATCTCTACAAAGGCTGGTGTGCACACTACACTTACAACACATCTCCCTGTGGACTAGTCACATTTCAAATTCTTGACAGCCACGTGTGGCCAGTGCTACCGTGTGGACAACACAGCTCTAAAGCCTTCTCCTAAGCTTCTCTGACTTTGCTCTTCCAACCCCGAAGGTTACAGTTGTAATGACACAGCTATCATCGGGAGACTATGTTCTGAGAAGCGTTTCAGCTTATTGGACAAGTTCACACTCCGGCTTCACTCTTCTGGCACATCCCCACCTCACGCCATCTGTTATGATGGAACAATGCCCACCAGAGAGAAGGCGGGGCTTCTAGAACGTGCCATGCAACCACAGCAAGCAGCTTCTCCTAGCTTAAGCAGTTCTAAGTTCTGAACTTCTGAACTTCGTTTTCCCAGGTGCTGCATCTGGACATTTATTTAGCAGGGCTTAATTGAGTACCACTGTTGAGATACGGTCTTGAAAGAGGGGAGAAAGAGCAAAGCTAGCCCTTTCATACGATGGGCCTTTGAGGAAGGTCACATTTATGTGGCATTTTTAAAAAAACAAATCATGACTTAAAATGTCTCTTCAGTGGGAACAATTTTTGCCATACAACCCTCACATGAACAACTGTAGTAACTTTTCTTAAATCATTATAGTGTTCTGATGTACACACGGATATATTTTTTTCTTCTTAAAGGTGAATCTTACTGAAATTTTAAACTATTTAATCACATAGTATTGAGAAACAGTGGGGCTGATGACTGCTGCTTTTCATTTTAAACGCTCACTCTCTGATTTTTTTCCACATGTGCTGCTTGTAAAAAAACATTAAATTTTCTTAATTAAAGAAATTAGTTAAATTATCTAACAACAAAAATAAAGTTAATGCTATGGACTCTAACATTGCTTTCCTTGTGAGTAAATACTACTTCTATGACTTTAAAATATACCTTTGACCCCAAATCCTATTAACATTTTATGAAAACATTCATAAAAACACTCAGAAATGTTTAGTTTAAATCCAGTATTTCCATTTAAAATTCAAACTATTTAGTGAGAATATGTAAGTCAGAAGCCCAAACTGTACTTCATCCATGTAGTCATTCATCAAAATTTACTTACTGCCTGTGCTACATGAAACAACATACAGGTACTGGAGAAATGCAAACCCACATGGTTTGTGCTTAGCAGAGATGACACTGGAAAGATGGATAAGTAAGTAGTAAAAGGAGGATATGAGCTTTGATATAGGGGAATTGTGGGCAATTATATATAAGGATACTGAAGCTAAAGTTGATAAACGTGTAAGAGTAAGCTGGAAAACTGAGAGAAGAGGGGAGGGAGTGACAGATGAAGGGGAAGTCAAGTGCAAACGCCTGGAATGAAAGCCAGAGAACGAACAAGAAACTAGAGAAGAAACAAAAGAAAAAGACGAAAAAAACTGAGTATGCTTGGGTGACAAAAATAATGAGCAGATGATGTGGGAGGCACAACAGGGAGAAAATAACAGCTTTGTAGGTCCCCTTAAGTTGTATGGACTTTGTCCCCACAATGAGAAGCCATCCCGGGGTTTTAAGATTTGAAAGGCTAAGAGGAGAGATTAGACTTAGAACACAGACTGGCCCAGGAGAAATTTCCTGCATTCTGATTCCCAAAATTCAAACTTAGGTGGACCAGCCACCAGATTTTATACTAACCATAACTACTGCAAATATACGTATACAGATGGAGAGGTGTTCTGACCCCTAAGCGTGACTTTATATTCTGGAATTGTCCCAGGGTAAGACACAATGCAGAATACTGTCATCACATCACTGGAAACATTGCCAAAAGGCTGGAGAGAACATGAACAAAACCACTAAAGTAGTTTTAGTACCAACTAGAACATTATTATTACATTTGTTTTTAAGATATATATCAAATATACAGAGAATATAACAAATGCTCATATAAACACTGTCCAGATATTAAGTTGTTATTCTGAATACCTGATTCAATTTTCAGAAATAAAATACAACAGATTCAATTTAAGACCTTCAATTCTTGCCTGTTCTTCCCTCCCATCCATTTTTCTCCTTAGAAAAGAACTGCTTTCCTAAAGTTGATGTTTCTTTCTAAATCAAGTTTCCATGTACATGTGTGTGAGCATGCACACACGCACATTAAGAGTACATATGGTAATGTTCTGTATGTATTTTAAAACTTCACCTAAGTGGGAAATACCCTACCTATCATACTGAAACTTACATGTTTAATTCAATATTTTTTTAAACATCAGGACCATCCGAGGGGTAAAACAGGTTTTCAAAATCAGGGAACATTTTAGGTGTAGCAAAACAATGAAAACAAAGATAATAAACACACAGCTTACAAAATAAAATTCTAAAGTATAATTGGGTTGATTTTAAAAGGCATTTTATACAGTCTTCAGTTTTGTACCGTAAAGGTTATATGAGTAGTTTCAGAAGAGGCATCAACTCTTCTGGCTGCCATACCTAAAAGTCATCAATGAATTTTTCTGAATATTTTGACAGTTGCAAGCAGAGAAAGAAAAAAGTATCTAAGTTCTCCTTGATCCTATCACACTTAGGTGATAATTAACTGCCACAAGACTTGCAACACCTTAAGTTTCTAACATAAGATAGCATGTTTTTCCCTGTGACAGTTTATGGTGAAAATACAGCCAAATACCACCACTACCATCACTGCCATCATCACCATCATCATCAAAGAACAAGCCTTAATATTTGTCAGGGGCTATACTTAAGCATTTTACTTACACTATCACAAATAATGCTCATAAAAATCCTATGAATTAGATAGTATGATATCCATTTTACAGATAAAGCAACTAAGGCAGAGAGATGTTAACAAACTGCCAAATATCAAAAGATAGTAAATGCTGGAGACTAAGTCTGAACCCCATGTGCCTGATTATCAAGCCCTGATCTTAACCATTACATAAAAATTATGTTTAAAAAAAAATTCCACTTCCAACAATGCATAGTAATTGGTACCAGATTATCTCTTCTACTGTAATTTACTAGAAAATTAGACAAAATAGATGAAACAACACTTTTCAATCACCAAACAATAAGCATTTCATGACTGTGATCCTTGAAGGAAAAGAAACAAATGAAATGAATATGACCAACCTAAGTTTCTGCCTGGAAGTATTTTCTGGATTGTGAGGCAAAGAGGGGAAATCTGAGATGAGCAGAGCAATCTCAGTGAGTTGAGAAGAAAAGGTTGGAATTCAGGGAGAATGAGATGTTTGGGATATGAAGGTCAGAGTAGTAGAAAGGAAGAAGCAATGCAAAAAAAAAAAAAAGGAGATCTAGAAATCTTTATAGGGGTCTCCTTCAGTCTTGAGGCTAATAGCAATATCCATTTGCAGAGGGTGAGGCTCTACAAGGCTGAGCAAAGAACAATTACCACAGAAAAAAATGGCTACTAGGAAAAGAACATCTATTGGGAAGCTATAAACTGAACTTTGAGAACTCACAAAGGGCTGGGAGACATTCAAGGTCCAACTCACCAAAGTGTTCACTGAACACCTGCAGCATTCAGTAGAGACTCCAGAAAGGTCAAACTTGGGAGAAGGGATAAATTAGGTCTACAATCAGGATACACTGGATCCACTCTCACAAAGATTAAAAAGAACCTCAAAGGAAACAAGCTGATCCCCAAGTAAGTTAACTGCCTGCCAGGACAAAACTGAACACTTCTAAAGCAAGACAACAAAATCCTGAGACTCATTCACAATGACTAGCATCCACTAAATATTACCAGACATGTGGGAAGGAAAGACTTAGCAGTCCTGCAGTGCTCAAACCCTGCACATCTTCAGGACTGGCTTTTGTTACTTCCTAGGAGATAACCTGTGAGCCCTTGGAATATTCTGCTTGCTAAGAGTTTTTGCATGCCTGAGGCCTTGGGCCATGCTATACCAATTTACCAGAAAAGTTTATCCTAGAAAAGTTTTCCTAACAGCATGATTAAGGGTAAACACATGTTTTCGCTGGGGTGGAGGTGGGGTTGAAGTATGGGGTAGAGTCTGATAGCTGAGGTCAGTCACCAGGACACTACACTGTGACCAAAAAAAAAAAATCCTGGACACCAAGGCTCAGGCAAACTTCCTTGGTTGGCAACACTTTGCACGTGTTACTACATATTATTGCTGGGAGAGTTAAGTGAATCCCCACTGGGAAGGGCCAACTGGAGTTTGCAGCTTGTTTCTATATGAACCAAGAGATTAATAACTGGCACATCTCTCTGGTATACAGAGATAGCAAAATTTCAGAATACAAACACACACACACACACACACACACACACACATGGAATTGACAGATTAAAAATACAGAGTAGGAAAAGACTTACTCAATCAATGAATCAATCTATTACTCAATACTTAAATTATATCTAATAAAATATATCACAAGGCTGTGAATATATCACATTGAGAAGACGATCAAAATCTATAGAGAACTGTTGCTTTGAGAAGGAAATCAAGAAGCTGACCAGTCACGCAGTGATTGGACTCATGGTATATAACTCTTTTTCCACTTTCCATGAGCCAATCATATACCATTTGCCCCATGGACACAAGGTCATGAAACAATAATCAACCATAGTGTTAATAAGCATCTAATATCTTTGAGGAACATTTAAATTAAATACCTAGAGGCCCTCCATTAAGTTTCTGTAGCTCTTAATATGTCCCTAGAAAATAATGGATTAACAATCCTCTTTCAGTGCCCTATTACAGAATTTTATCTATGATCCTTAAACTTAAGTACTTTCTCTTTTTGTTCATAACACCAATCAAAACAAACAAAGGTGCCCTCTGAGAATTACTGATTTTCCACTGAACTTAATTCTATAAACTCCCATCAATTTGTCAATAAGTTATAAAAAAAAGAACAGTATTTGACATTCATTCATACTTCACTGGGAATAATAAACTTCACACCTTTTTAAAAAATTGTTAAATATCTTGCAGCTAGGTAATTCAATAAAGCTGCTAATGATTCAAAAAATTGTGGTCCAAGTCAGATCTACAAGAGTTGCATTTGATGATCTTCCTTTCCCATTAAAGCAATGATAAACAATTTGGAATGCAAAGGGGAAAGTAGCCTAGGTCTTTTCAGCAGGAAAATTTATTAAAACTCCTTACACTTTTGCCTCTGACATCAACTGAATTTATAAGTGGCCCTGAGAAAGGGAATAACATTAATGTCCAAATATACCTGGAAATGTAACAGAGCTTCCAGGAGGAAGAATTATTCCACTTGATGTAAATAAATGCATAAGTATTACGATAGATTTTGTACACATTCTACCTACTGAATCACCCAATCTTCCTTTTATTTTACCTTATCTTTCTCAGTTACCTGACTGTGTCAATGAAAAGTTATCAAGAATAATGTAAGATGAGACACTCTTATCAAGAGTCAGGCTTAACGGTGTCCAAATGCTAAGCATGTTCACTGCAGGGACAATTTCCCTCAGTCCTGAACTCTTGACATCTTTACTATTTCAATGACAAACCTTCCTATTATCTGCCCAACCCACTGACCAAATGACAATAAATTAATTTTAGGATGTTCTAACTGAGGACAAGAAAGAAAACAATCAACTAAATCGTTTGCATGCATGACCTAATTCTTGCTCTTCACTGAACCCAAAGAATGAAAAATAATAACTTTATCATTAACTCATAACACCCAGAACTCTGTTACCCATATTTTCAGCAGAACTTCATTAAAATATTGAACTGTATCTAAAAATATATATAAGAACTCTGAGATGATTTAGGCAACAAATAATTAGAAATTCTGAGAATGAAACAATAATCATTGGGGAAAATCAAGCTATGAAAATTAAAAATTCACAGAAGTAAAAATGTATTCCGTTTAGAGTTAAACCAACACCTAAAAATGTAATCTCTCCAGCACATTTTATAACTCAGCCTCTCTTCCCTAATGTCTGTCTTTGAGGGCAAACATCTCAAAACTCACATTTTCCAAAGATCTCTTCACAAAGTGATCCCCTCACTGACATGCCCTTTTTCCTTTTCAAAGCATTTCTACACCCTACTCTAATGTTTCATTACACCATCCCTATGAGATTGCACCATTCCTGTTTTAGACAAACCTGGTAGTCAAGCTCCTTGGATAAGGTCACTGAGCTATTTTGAGATGAAGCTATGACTATAACTTACAATCCTCATTCTTCCCACAACACTGTACTATTTTGCTTATTCTCCTTACCCCATTTCTATTTTTATTATTGCCCCCATTTTTTTCTCAAAAATTTCTACTAACCTAATGTTCTACTCAAAGCATTGGGTTGCAAAGGACAGAAACCCACTGAAGGAATACAAGGAAAGAGGAATGATAAGGAAACATGAGGCGATATCACAGTTGCCCAAGGACAGGAGTTAAATAGAGCTGGGGTCCTGGAGACCAGGGGGACGAGGTCAAACACCAATCTCTCCTCACCACCTCTTGGTCACCTCGTGCATTCCCGTGGATATCGTGCCTGGCCTCACGCACCTACCGTAGTTAGTCTCTGCACAGTCGGCCTCAGTTTACACACGTTGCAAGGTGTCACTAAGGCCACCGCCTCTTCTTCAGCTCATCCTTCTACATTCCACAGACTATAACAACATTTGTATCTTTCCTCAAACTCTCTCAAGACTGAGTCTCTCTCCATTGACCATCTGATGGTCTGGCAGGCTTTGGCTCGGTGGTCACCACTGGTTTGATTAGCAACAGGGAAGGGAGGGGACACAGCACAGGCCAGGAAGCCATTCTGGTTAACAGGTAAGTCACGTACTGGGACATTAAATCTACACATTGGAGCACAGCGAAATGCTAGTACTACCAGCACCCTCTCAGCATTTAACCAAACCTCTTGTTTTAAAGATGAGAAGATGGAGGTCTGCACAGGAAAGCGACTCAGCTAAGGTGACACAGGGCAGTTCACATATCTTAGGTCTGCGAAGCCTCATACTTTACTCTAAAACCTATCATCAAAATTGTTCCATCCATAGCTAATGGTATAGCTTCTCTCTCACATCATGTTACACATCTTGATATAAAAATAGCAAATCTATCACTAACCATAATGTGTAAATACACATAAAATATTCACACCTGAAAGCGGTAAGGCTCAACCATAGCTGCCCATTAGAATCACCTTAGGAGCTTTTCAAAAACTATCATTGAGGGCTGGCTGAGTGGCGCGTTGGTTAAGAGTTGGCTTGGGATGCCAGCTCTGAGCAGCAGGGCCCCAGTTCGGATCCCACATGCGGGCCAGTGATGCTGCACCCTCTACAGCTAAGATGGTGAACAACAGCTCGACCTGGAGCTGGGCTGCCATGAGTCGCCGGTGACAGTGTAGGCTGCAGTGGGGCTGGCCAGCAGCAGCTGGAGCACGCTTTCGTGAGCTGCCGTGAGCGGCTGTCCAATGGCCGGTGGGCAACTGCCTCACCCAGGAAGAGCGCAATGATAATACCAACATGGGCCAGTGAAGCAACGTCCTCCACAACTAGACTGAAGAAGAAAAAGGACAGCAACTTGTCTGTTTCCCTCCCCCAATTCCCCAATAAAAGCTTAAAAAAAAAAAAATACTGCCCAGATCTCTGAAGGCAGCCTCCTGCAATGGAATTTTAGTTTTTTAAAAGCTCTTCAGGTCATTCTCATGTGCAATCAGAGCTGAGCATCACTGTTTTAGAACTTCATTTGTTAAAGATTTTTATTAAAATCGAGCTAACATATAACATTATATCAGTTTCAGGGATACACCACAGTTAGTCAACATTTATATACCTAAAGAGTGATCACCATGATGAGTCCAGCAACTACCTAACACTATACCATGCTATCACAATATTATTGACTATATTTCCCATGCTGTACGTTACACCCCCATGACTTAATTTGTTTTATACCTGGAAATTTGGACCTCTTATTCCCCTTCATATTCCCCCCCTTTTATAAAATTTTCACTTACAGCTAACATTCAATATTATTTGATATTAATTTCAGGTGTACAGCATAGTGGTTAGACATTTATATAACTTAAGAAGTTATCCCCCTATAGAACTTTAAAACTAATGTACAGATATATCTACAGAAATTCTTCAACACCTCTACTTGAATTCAAATTCAAAATAAGGAAAGTTCTCAATTTAACATATTTTAGATCACAAGTTTTAGACAAACATTGGCTAGCGACAATTAGTTACCACTGATTAATCATCTATAATGTGCTTTACAAATATTAATATGAAAGCTCCATGAGGGCAAGGACTCGGCTTAGTACATTCCTTGTACATTTACATGCTTAATAAATAATTGTTGAAGGAACAAATGAATGAATGATCCTATTTATCCCTCATAGTGGCCCTTGCAGGTAGTCATTATTATTTCCTTGTCACTAATGAGGATTTTTACACTAAGAAAGAGGTGAAGCAACATCTGTGCTCCACTTATCATACAGATAATGTTGAAATTTCATGTCTTCAGGGAGTTAATCAAAACTGATCTTTTGCTCAAAGATCAAAACTGGTATGTTACAAAAGTTACTATGAATACTACCTCTATTATTTAATTTCAGAAGCTAAGCACATTGCCATGAAATAACTCTGTGGACTGTGTAAATTCATGCAGGACAACAATCCAGGAACCCTGCTTACAACAAACATAGTTTAAACTTAAGCCACATATCTAACTCAGTGTGCAAGGTTTTAAGAACTGAACGGAAAACATTAACCACATTTAATTTAAAATATGATTCAATGCTTAGTAAAGTAATGAGTTGGCAAGCAGTAGTAAAAGCCACCCGAGTTATCCGTGAACACTGGCCTCGGTCATCCTGTAACAAGATATCAAAATCTGCACTAAGCTTTTAAAAAATAACGTCTAATTCTTTTGGCCAGCCAACATCAAGCTCAGAATGAAGGGTCAAAGTTAGATGAGCCTGCTTAAAATACTTAGCTTAGAACAAATAAAAGAAAACCAAAAAGGGAAGAGATAGTAGATGAAATGAAAACTTCTAAGAACATCCTTCCTCACCTCCAATCAAGCAAAAAAGACTATTAATGGAAACTGAATCTGTATGTAAAAACTGGGATTGAAAATTCATAATTTGCCAAGATTAAAAAGCTAAACTAAAGAAGAGAAGAGAAAGCTGTGAAAGAACCTCTGCTTCTTATTTAATTGAAACAGTATTTTTGTTTTCTTGTGTTTTTGTTTTGTTTTGTTTTGTTTTTGAGGGCAGTGTCACTGGCCCTCCTATGTGGGACCGGAAGCTGGGCCGCTGGCTTCCGAAGCCAGCGCTTAACCACCACACCACTCGGCCGGCCCTGAAACAGTATTTTTGAAAGAACATTCATAATACCATCTTAAGAATTTTAGAAGGCCATTACATTGATATTTAATACCTAAGGAGCAAACAGAATTTTGCTTATAAATTTTGATGCTCTTAGCACATTATCTGAACTAAGATTGCAAGAGGACCCCAAAAATAGGTCTGGTTCAACTATTGCTAAAAAGTGTGCACACCACATCAGCAATACAGACAGTATGAGTGAAATCAGAATCCAGAGTCTAGGGAAGAAGCAAATGACAATATTTCATCATTTGGCAAATACTGAAATGCCAATGTTAGCCTGATGCTATGCCATGAACTAAAGCAAAAGTCTTCCACCCACAACATTATGTTCTACAAAGAAGATATACATAGTTCATTGGGGTTTATACACACTCACATGACCCTGTGGGTTTTTGTTTTTAATTCATAGCACTATTATATCACTCTTTATATGAGCAACAGCCTTATAAAGCAAACATGTGTTAATTAAACCAGTTGGGTTCAACATCTAAGATGCACTCTCATTACAGATGACACATCTGGGAATGCTTACCTTAACCCCTTCAATGAATGTACCTTCAATCCCTATTACTTAGAAAATTATGATCCTGGCATCCTAAATGATACCCTGCTCATGATGCCCTGTAGGCTGAGGAGAGATGAGGGTAAGAAATCAATGACACGCTACACTAGTTGGGATCATACTCTAGCTCAACTCTCACAACAATTAAAGGCTGTACTCTCCCCACACCCAGCTCACTCGGTATGCCACACACTGTGTGTACCCTGTGATACCACATAGTTAAGATATTTGCTGAGTTTCTGACTTCTCAGAAACTATCTCCAGTCACTTAGAAACTATCTCAGAAGTGAGTGATGCTAGTCCTATCTGTTCTGTGGTTTCTGCTCAGTGTTCCCAGTTTTAATTTACAAAATAGGCTGATAGGACACGACAGAGCTGTATATCAGTGTAAGTGGCTACAAAAGAATTTTAAACACCCTTCATTCCCCTAACAGTATGTTTCTAAGTCCTTCTGAGTTCTGCTCAGAAATACCACATCCATTTGTTCCAACTTCGTGGTTACCACTCTAAAATCGGAGCCTCTCAGTTATTCTAATACAAGAGCTGCCTAACCACTCTCCCCAGATTTACTCCTGCCCCTGGCCTGCTTCACCCGACCCATCCTGCTCAATCTACTCTTCACACAGCAGCCCAAGTAACAGCAAAATACTAAATCCTTTCCAGGCATCAAAGCCATGTGGTGTGGGCCTGACCGAGCTTCCTGGCCTCGGCCCCACACGCTCTGCACTGAGGTCCATGCCTGCATCACTATGGCCTCCCCACAGTTGTCTGCACACACCACACTCCCTTCCTACCCCAAAAATTTCCTTCTGAAATATTCCCCTCAGACTCCACTTTCACCCTTCCGGATCTCAGCATAAAATATGCCTTAGAGACGCCTTCCCTCACCCCATGACCAGGGCAAATCCCCTATTAGATGGTCTTTTATCATTTTTCATAGCTGCAAATTGGTATTTATTATATGATTATTGGATTAATCTCTATCTCCTACATTGAAGGCAAGCTCCATGAAGACAGAGACCAGGCCTGTTTTAACCAGGATGACAATTCATCCCAACTTTCCTGGAACAGTCCCAGTTTACACCTGTTTTCCTAGAGTGATTACTAAGAGTGGCACCTGTGCATCTCAGAGGTAGCCAATAAAACTTATATGATTATCCTAGTTTTAGTGCATCATTGAATTCCCAGTAACTACTGCTACAGCAACTATATAAAGTAGTCAGTAAACACTGATTGAATTATTAATGAGCATAAAATCTAAATATATATATATATATATATATATATATATATATATATAGTCATAGCAAGAAAAAAAAAAGAGATTTACCAAGTAGCTTTCCAACATGCCAAATTGCTAAACAGAGAGAACAATCAAATATACAGCCAACTCAACAATCCCTGGCATTTAAAATAACTAAGCTTAGTTACTAAACACACTATATACTAGGGATCAACTCCAGAGAAGCACCTTTGTGTCGGTATCATTCCAAAACAGGTCACTGGGAGATTAACTGTTTCGATGAGGTCTGTGCTTCCAAGGCTGTATAAAGAACACTTTGACCCAAATGCAGGCATCAGAGCGGTGTATCCACCACGGAGTGCAGTAAAAAGCGTTCTGCCATCATGACTGCACTTCTTCAACAAAGGTGTTGCTGTGTATATGTCACTGCAGACAAGTAAGATCCATCTTTGTCAAATTCAACCATAGGTGTAGAAGGAATGAAATTACATTTCCATTTATTAATTGGCTTTCATCAATACAAAAAGTCTTTGTTGAACCACCACCTTTGAGAAGGGAAATGTAAAATTAAACACAGTCCGTGTATCTAATTTGGGCACTAGCCAATATTTGATCATTAATTCCATCAAAGCAGTAATAGTTCAGGTGCACTATCTCCTAACTGTAGTTCTGAATTCCCCCTTAAGCAGACTGACCCAGACTGCCAAATGGCAATAAAATCACATCCAAGCATTCCTCAGGTCTGAGGTGTGCTATGTCATCCAAAGAGCTCCAGAGGGCTAGAATGTACCACAGGAATTTTAAATCCAAGAGAAGTCAGGCCACCAACCAACATACTGGGGCACACCATGTAAGTTCAGAGAAAATGGTCCAGCCAGAATACTTTCTTGGAGAGGCTTCCCCAAGAAAAGGCAGACCACTTTGTTTTCCTTTATGTTGAAAACTCTGAATACTCTGTGCCGCCAAGATAAGAATCTTCACCAGAGAACCAGACAGGGATGGACGTGTAAAACCCTCTTCTGAAGCTGTGCATCAGAATTTCCTTGCATTACTTTTTACTGGCTTGTATTTTTTCCTGTCTTAATTATACATGGAACCAATCTAACAATAATTGCAGTTTTGATTATAAGTCCATAAGCTCACAGAGTTTTAAGGAAAGAGCTACATCTTTTAGCAATCAGGGTTTTGTTCTTTATACAAAGTGTCAAAGAAAACAGGCTGAGTTCTTAGGATATGAGTTCAAGGATATACCTATCAAGGTCCATAAATCTTATTGTTATATGCACAAATTTATAAAGAACTAAATACATTTTTTCTGGGGAAAGGGTCCTTAGCATCAAATTATATACTGGCTCTTGATCTCAAAGTTAAGAATGTTTTTATTATTAAATTAATTTCTCGTTTAAAAATCTTTCAGTTAGAAGAATAGCAAAATGAATCCCTTAGCTTTTAAAAAAATAAGTTTAGTCCTGCAAATTGAGTGCACCCAAAATTTGTTTTGCGAGGTGGATTTTCACATATCCATTTACAAGAAATGGACTAAATTATAACACTATATGCCACTCTTTTTTTTTTTTTTTTTTTTGAGGGCAGTGCCACTGGCCCTCATATGTGGGACCTGAACCAGGGCTGCTGGCTTCCCAAACCAGCGCTTAACCTCCGCGCCACTCGGCTGGTCCTATATGCCACTCTTTTAAAAGTGCATTTATTCACTCACCAAATATTTATGAGTGTCTATTATATATCATGAATGTTTTAAGTATTGAGGTGTAGTGAACAAAATGAGCATTCTTCTTGTCCTTATGGCAGAGGTGGTGCAGAAGAGAAGATAACAAATAAGCAAATAAGTAAATGATTAAAACACAAGATCGCAGATGTCCTTAATCACTGAGAAAGAAACCAACAGGAAGCTGCGACTTAGTGTAATATCAGATGGTCAGGAAAGGCCTCCCTCTTTTTTCCTCCCCCAAGAAAAAGAAAACAGGTCTTTAAATAATCAGGGGACTGTGCAGAGCTGCTTGTTTTTAGCTCAGAGTACCTCTAAAATATAGAGTTACCATTAAAATTTCAGTTAAAATAATGAATGGCTGTTAAAATATTAGTTACTTTAAAATTCTAGTTTCTATCCAATCAAGAACAAAAAGATTACAAATGGGGAAGAAATGGAGAGGTTAAGAAACATGGGACAATAGACAAATTATTTTTATAATTTGAAGGTTAAAAGGAAATTACAAGGTCATAAAAGTTACCAGGCAAATTATGTCATATTACAGACCCAGTGTCTTGTTAGTTTAAATAGAACAAGCACAAAAAGTCAGAGAATGATTCCTGTAGCATCGTCTCTATGACACATCCAGAAAATGACATGCTTTATTCCAAAACTAGATTTAGAACCATTAGCAGTATGCATAGACTAGAGATGTGTGACCTCCATATATACCCTAATCTGGTTTCATAGTTCTAATAAGCAGAACAAAGCTTTTTCACAGCTTTTCAAGTTCAAGGAACAAGGTTCCACATGGTGAGGTCTTAGGACTTCCACAAGAGAGCAGACACCCCATATCTTCTTTGAACTCAGAGCTCCCTCTCTGAGCATGGTCTCAAGCCTGTAGAGGCTCTTGAAAAGCAGAACAAAAGCAAGTTGAAAAGTATACATATTAGAGTCAAATAAAAAAATCCTGTCCTCATGTATCACAAAGGCAAATCACAATTTGAAACTACTAATTGTACTTGTGTACAAAAACTTTACAAAATGCCAGTAACAAGCACAAGAATAATACCAAGTGCTAGTGTATATTTTTTAAAAAGATTTAACCATGAAAAACACTGAATGTTGGGCATGGGAGAATCACAGGGGGAAAAAAGATAAGTGGTAAAGAACAGAAAAAGGGAAGGAGAAGACAGAATTAAAAAAAAAGAGGCCTCGACCCCGAAAGTATGCAGAGGGTTCAAAGAGATTGTTGGCAGGAAAGAGGAGAGAGTAGGAAACAGGAAGAAAGGGGAAAGAACCAAACTAGAAAAATGGATCAAGAAAACAAATATTATAGGACTGTCATAACCAATGGTTATGTATTTTTAGAACTTCAGAGAGGTCTAGAGTTGGTTGTCCCACAGTGGAAGAATAAACTACTCAGTGCCATGTTCGGACTACACAGAAGTGAGCAGCAAAACTGCAGTGCTGACTCAGTCCTTCCTTCTGCACAGCACAGGGTACATCTGCCTTAGACTCTTCTATTTATATATGGACAGAACCTAAAAAAAACAGCCTAGCTCTTCCATGATGAACATACACTTCTAAGATGGAGGCTTCCCAGCATCAAGAAAACTGTTTACATCTTCCTCACTATGGGAAAATTTGTGGTTAATAAACAAAGCAAAACAAAACAAACAAACCTGAGCTATAGGTCAATGGAGTTAATAATAATAATAATAATAATAATAATAATAACACTAGCAATGCTTGCTTTTCCATAGGATAAAAGTACCAACTGTGAAGAATATGTGCATACTTATTTTTTGTCATTAATGTAATTTCTATCAATAGACACATTAAAAAAAACAGAATTGCTTTATTCCCATCTTTTTATAAGTCAAGCATTTTTTAGAGAAATTAGGTATTTTATGATATTTCCCATAAAACCCAGCAAACTGTCTCATACTAAAATAATTATTAAAAGTAAACCACAGGGCTCATAAGTATCCAAGGAAGGTTCTTCCTTCCCCAAGCATTAACCTCAATTCCAAGTCATCTGAAACCAGTACATACCAATACAGCTCCTATTTCTGAAAAGACTTCCAATGGTAATGAGAATGATAAAACTGCAAATTCTTTCTGAGGGATATATAAGGGTTTACAGAAAGACAAACAGAAGACAGATTTCCTTACAAACACAGTACCAGGACCTAACAGAGTTCCCAGCAAGAAGATGCCAGGGCATAAATGTATTAGAGCAGTCAATGAATAAAGGAATAAAAAATAATGTGAGGGTTCCAATTACACAACTTCATGAACAATTTTCATTTCTCAAATCTTTTTCTCTTCTTCTACTACACTTCAGAAATGTTCTCTTCCATTTCTACAATGTTTGGCAAACAAACTATTATAAAAGCTGCATGAGAATATGGACTGTCAAGTAGCACAAGAGTTGGTGCTCATTAAGAGTTTGGAGAATTAATGATCAACACATGAATCGATACATGAGAATCAAATCGATACATGAATGAATGGTGAAAAAAATAAATGAATTGTGGTTCCCTCCAACATCACCTTGGTTTCTCTGGACTTGGCTTGTCATCCTCCCCATGAAGCCATATTTGAGTCTCAAGCCATGAGACTATCTTAAAAGGGACTTATCAAAAACTAATTTTATTTCACTCCTTGGATTCTCATGAAGAAACAGTATCATTTCAAGCAGAAAGTAAACCCGTATGATTCAGAAAAGTTGATTAAAATCCTGCTCCTCCACCTAGAAGGTGCATGGCTCAGCCAGGGATTTTCAACCTTGGCACAATGGACATTTTGGGCTAGATAATTCTCTGTTGTAGGGGCCATCCTACACATTGAAGAATGTTCATCCCCGGCCTCTATTTACTAGATGCCAGTATGACCCTGCACACCCTCTTGTAACAACAAGAAACATTTCTCCAGACATTGCCAAATGTCTCCTGGGAGTCAAAATCACTCCCAGGTAAGAACCACATGGTTAATATTTACCGAGTGCCCATTATGGGCCAGGCACCAAATAGAGAAGTTACTTAAATTGATTTCCTTCAAGCCTCACCACAACCAAATGGATTGTGGGTATTCTCAATTTCACCATAATCACACAAACAGAAGATGTCACAGCCAAGATTCAAATTGAAGCCATCTGACTACAAGACCCCTAGCCCTCAACCACCATACTCGTACTCTACAATCAGTCTCTAAACAAATGTTAGGTTGAGGCCCTCAACAAATATTTGTCTCCTTACAACATTTTTTCCTAATTTTCTTTTCTCAAAATAATCAGAGATCAGTTTCCATGCTACCTGAAATATAGAAATGGTGTCTTAAAATCCCTATAACAAATGTATCACAGTTACCTCTTCCATCCTTATAATGAATGTCTTCCTCCAACCTTCTGTATGCGGCAAACAGTTCATATCCATGACATCTACTAGCATCAATGCTGTCTGTATTCAACTTTAAGTCCCTCAAGATTAAAGATGAGTTATCCCATATAATTGAAGTACTCATTATATATTTATGGGTGATGGTGGTGATCTTACATTAGAGAGAAACAAAAGTATATCTTATTGATTTGACACTGTCAAGGCTTACAATGAAAAAGTCATATATAGAATTTGGGAAGGGATTAAGACAGCTGCAGTTGACTGAAGTTGAGTAATTTTATCTTTTTAGTACTAAATTACATCTAATGAATGAGAGGAAGATAAATGTATAATTGTTTAAACTTCTTACTGCTGGACCTTAGCCATGATGTTTTATCCACTTCAAACAACAGGATAAAAAATGGCTAATGTTAGCGGAGCTTTTTCTAGAGGATTTAAAAAATCTTACAAGATTAGTCTACAGATGAATAATCATGGCAACAGCATATGAAGAATAAGCATTTAATGTTAAAAAAAAAAAAATTACACAAGGAAAAAATCCAAACCACAGAGAGACCCAAATTTTTATTAACCAAATTTTTTGACATTTTTCCTATAATGATAGGTTTCTATAATTCATACATGAGAATATTTATTTGAGGCATGATTTGGTAGAAGAAATCCTAATTTATAGGTCATAACTGCTATTTTCTGGTTCAGTTACTTTCTCTAAGCATATTGTTCCCCAATCACAAAGTAGTATTTCAAATACTATTCAGGATTCCACCTATCCTAGAAAAGGCCTGTTTCAAAATACAATTCTAACGAAAATGACAAGAACAATATCCTGTTTTAAAAAAAAAAAAAAAAAAAATGGGGGAATCCGTGGAGGGGAATAGCATTAGGGAACCGGGAAAGGGGAACAGACAAGTTCCTGTCCTTTCGTTCTTCAGTCTAGCTGTGGAGGATGTTGCTTCACTGGCCCATGTTGGTATCGTCATTGCACTCTTCCTGGGTAAGGCAGATCCGTTGCTGGCCTCTGGATGGTCGCTCACAGAGGCTCTTGGCAGCTCACGCTGGCTGCCAGCCACTCACTGTAGCCTGTGGCAGTCCACTGCAGCAGGGGCTGCAGGCACTACATCTATGCCAGCGACTCACAGCAGCCCAGCTCCAGGTTGAGTTGTTGTTCACCATCTTAGCTGTAGAGGGCAGTGTCACTGGCCCTCATATGTGGGATCTGAACCAGGGTCCAGCTGCTCAGAGCTGGCGTCCCAAGCCGGCTGTTAAACAATGCGCCACTCTGCTGGCCCAACAATATTCATTTTTTTAAAATGAAAGGCATGGGGGGAAGAACTAACAAGCAAAGCCCACCAGAAACCACCATTTAAAAAGTCAGGCTCGAAAAAGGGGGAAAATGGCGTCTGTGAGGCAGGCTCCCTGAGTTCTCCCCTGGAAAAAGCCGCAATTTGAACTGCTGTATCTCTTCAAAAGAACCTCTATTGGGCAGGGCGAGTGGCGTGTTGGTTGGGAGCTGGCTTGGGACGCCAGAGATACAGGTTCAGATCCCACATATGAGGGCCAGTGATACTGCCCTCTACAAAAAAAAAAAAAAAAAAAGAAGAACCTCTATTCATCACACAGAGCAGCTAAGTCTCACACGATGATTGCTGATGATCGCTGGAAGGTGGGCAGACCGAGCGAGTTGGGCAAAAGGGAGGTGAGACGTTTGGAGGTGCAACCCGCAACCACGCTGCTGAGACACCGGGCTTCAGGGAGCAGATCCGTGAGTGTTCCCGCTGATGACTCCCTACGCCTCGCCGACCGGCTAGAGTACAGCAAGAGGGCAATGATTTGAGTCTGAGGCAGAAGACTCGCACAAGGCGAGTGGGGGAAAAGAGAGAGGAGACGGGTGTGCAGAGGTGTGATCTGCACCCACGGCTCTGGAGCCGCAGGACTCCGGGAGACAGAGCGGAGAGCGTAGCAGAGGCAGGGTGGGATCAGTCCCTGCGCCCATCCGGTCCAGCCAGGAGGGCAACCGGAGCTCCGTGCGCAGTCTCTGAGGCAAAAGCCTCAAACCAGGCGAATGTGGTAAGAGGGAAGCCAGACTCGTGGAGACTCAGCCTGGACGCACAGCTGCGGAGACCCGTGATCCGAGGAGGCAGAGAGGGGAGCATAGCAGCCACAGGGTGGGCTCAGTCTCTGCACCCCCGCTGTACCGCCACGAGCGCAGCAGGAGCTCAACTGGAGCCTCTGAAGCAGAAAGCCTCAGCTCAAAACAGAGGTGGGACAGTTTTTTGTTTTTTTGTGTTTTTTTGTTTGTTTTTTTCTTTCTCAGACAGAAAGCAAAAAACAACTGTATAAATAAGAACCCACCCCCACCCCCCCTCAGAAACCTTTCCGCCCCCTCCCCCTCCCCATGCCAGAGTCTTAAGCTGACTCCAGAATGGAGGAGTAGGGTCAGATTACAGGCCTACTTCTACCCTCAAGGGGTTGAGAATCTTTACCTGAGAAGAGGCTGCAAAGTGTGAGCCTACCTACCCCGCCCCCTCCTTTTTCTTGTGAGCTTGGGAGGCAGGGCAGGTTCAGCTGCTGAGGCGCTAGCAGACTCAAGGCAGGTGGCGCACATCAAGCCTTCTGGTTGTGCAGCGTCCCTGGGGCAGGTGAGGGCAGAAACAGCAGTGATTTTGTAAAAACTACCAATCACACCTCATAACTCTACTCATCTACAATAGACCTGCATTGCCAGGGTCACTTTAGGTGCCGGGCAGCCGGCTCTGCCCTGACGATACAGAGGAGTGTTTGTACAGCAGAGGACAACCTGGAGAGAGCTTGGTGGACTTCAGCCAAGACTGGCACTGGTTTTTTTCTTTTTTTTTGGTTGCTTGTTTTGGTTGTTTTTGGTATTTTTCTATTTCATTATTATCATTTTCAACTTTTAATATAGGCATATATATGTGAATATATATGTCCATATGTATGGGTATGTAGATATATATATATGGTTTATATATTTTTTTATTTTTTTTCTTTCTTTCCTTCTTTCTTTTCAACCCTCACTCTCTCCGTTCTTTTCTTCATTCTTTTCACAGCTCTACTATTCCTCCTTCTTTCCTTTTTTTTTTTGAGGGCAGTGTCACTGGCCCTCTCTTTCCATTTTTTTGAAAATTTTATTTCTTTGGGGGGTATTGCTATTTTGTTTTTCAGGTTTATTCTATTTTTTCTTTTATTATATTTTATTTTGTTTTTGTTTTCTCTTCTTTGTTTTGTTGTTGTTATTGTTTTGTTTTTGTTTCCTTTTGTATGTTTGATATTTCTGTACAAGGTAACTGTAGGTTGTTGGTTGTGTTTTAACATGTGGGAGCATCTGGTTTCCTTTGGTGGCTGTTATGGTTGTGTTTGTTAATCTGTTTCGCTCTAAAATCGCTCTGCAGCAGGGCCCAGCCAAAGAGACACAAGAATCATCAGACCCAGAGGCCAACTTTAGATAAAACCAGAGTATTACCAGGTTTGACCTACAAGAGTCACACTCAAAGGGAAATTGCTATGAGCACAAGAGCCCAAAGGGGCCAAGCTTCATCAGAGGAGTCAACACTCACAGCAGCTCATAAACTGTGGACACAGCAAATCCTCACAGCTAGTCACCCTGGGAGTCAATCCTACCTACTGACAAGCCAAAAGCAATCAAAGCTTCAACAGGACAAGACAAACAACACAAGGAACACCTCTGGTACACAGGCACAGGAGAATAGGGAAACTGAGTATTCAAATATAAAGGACACACACCACATAAGTTCACCCAGACAAGACTGACAGACCTAGAAGATCTACCTTTCACATCAAAGCAAGCACAACGAGTATGCCAGAATAGGGAAACAAACAAACACATCCCAAATAAAACAACAAAAGAAACCTCCTGAATCAGTGGAACTAGAGGAAACAGAGCTGAACAACCTATCAGACACAGTTCTGAACACTGATTATTAGAATGTTCAAAAAAATTAGTGGGAATATAAACAAGGATAGAGAAATCATGAAAAAAGAAACCCAGCTACAACGAAAGAAGACAATTACAGAATTAAATAACAAACTCTGTGGAATTACTAGCAGATTAAATGAAGCAGAGGATTGAATCAGTCACTCAGAAGACAAGATAGCAAAGATGATCCAAGCAGAACAACCCAAAGAAAAAAAATAAAAAACATTGAAAATAGTTTAAGAGAACTGGGCGACAATATCAAGAGCAACAACATGGGCATCTTAGTAATACCAGAAGGAGAAGAGAGGGAGCAAGGGATCGAGAATATATTTGAAGTAATAATGTCTGAAAACTTCCCTAACCTGTCAAAGGACATTGACATACAAGCCCAGGAAGTGCAGAGAGTTCCAACCAAGAAGATCCCAAATAGGACCACATCAAGATACATTATAGTGAAAATGGCAAGGGTTAAAGACAAAGACAGAATCCTAAAAGCAGCAAAGGAAAGGCAGCAAGTTACTTACAAGGGTACCCCCATAAGATTATCAGCTCACTTTTCTACAGAAACTCTGCAGGCCAGAAGGGAGGGCCAGGAGGTTTTCAAAGTGATGAAAAACAAAGGTCTACAACCCAGATTGCTTTATCCAGCACAGTTATCATTTAAAATTGAATGAGAGATAAAGAGCTTCCAAGAAAAGAACAGGCTAAAAGAATTCAGTACCACCAAATCAGCATTTCAGGAAATGTTAAAAGGGTTTCTTTAAGCAGAAGAGAAAAACAACCTAACTAAGAAAGACTAGGAACACAAATAACAAAATGGCAATAAATATGCACCTATCAATAATCACATTAAATGTAAATGGATTAAACGCTCCAATCATAAGTCATAAGGTGGCGGAATGGATAAGAAAGCAAAACCCTTGCATATGCTGTATACAAGAGACTCACCTCAGATCAAAAGACATATAAAGGCTGAAAGTAAAGGGATGGAGTAAAATATTTCATGCAATGAAACTAAGAAAAAAGCTGGACTAACAATATTTATATCAGATAAAATGGACTTTAAATTGAAGAATATAATAAAGGACCAAGAAGGACACTTCATAATAATAAAGGGATCAATCCAACGAGAGGACATAACCCCAATAGACATCTAAGCACCTAACAGATATTGACAGACATAAAGATGGAGATAAACAATAACACTATCATATTAGGGAACTTCAACACCCCGTGGTCACCAATGGACAGATCCTCCAGACAGAAAATCAATGTGGAAACAGCGGCCTTAAATGACACACTAGACCAGCTGGATTTAACTGATATTTTCGGAGCATTTCACCCCAAAGCTACAGAATATACATTCTTCTCAAGTGCACATGGAACATTTTCCAAGATAGACCACATTTTAGGCCATAAAACAAGTCTCAATAAATTTAATAAGATTGAAATCATATCAAGCATCTTCTCTGACTACAATGCTATAAACTAGAAATCAATAAGAAAAAGAAATCTGGAAAGCTCACCAATACATGGAGGCTGAATAACATGCTACAGTGAGTGGGTCAAAAATGAGATCAAAGAAGAAATCAAAAGACACCTCGAGGCAAATGAAAATGAAAACACCACGACCCAAAATCTTTGGGATGCAGTGAAAGCAGTCCTAAAAGGGAAGTTCATAGCAGTGCAGGCCTACCTAAAGACAGAAGAAAAATCTCAAATCAACAGTTTATCCTTACACCTCAGGGAACTGGGAAAAGAACAGCAAAATAAACCCAAAGGGAGTAAAAGGAAGGAGATAATAAAGACCAGAGTGGAAATCAATGAAATAGAGACCAGAAAAACAATACAAAAGATCAACAAAATCAACAGCGGATTTTTTGAGAAGATAAACAAAAGTCACAAACCCCTAGACAGGCTCATCAAAGAAAAAAAGAGAGAGGACTCAAATTAGTAAAATCAGCAATGAGAGAGGTGAAGTGACAACAAACATCACAGAAATACAAAAAATTCTAAGAAATTACTATGAGCAACTATATGCCAACAAATTTGACAATCTGGAAGAAATGGATTATTTTCCAGAAGTACACAACCTTCCAAAGCTAACTCGAAAGAAATGGAAAATCCGAATACACTGATTACTACCAAAGACACTGATTACTACCAAAGAAACTGAATAAGTAATCAACAAGCTTCCAACAAACAAAAGCCCTGGACCAGATGGCTTCACAAGTGAATTTTACCAAACATTATCACCTATTCTTCTCAATTCCAAAAAATCCAGGTGGGAAGGCTCCCAAACTCTTTCCATGAAGCCACTATCACCCTGATTCTAAAACCAGATAAAGACAGCACAAAAAAGGAAAACTACAGGTCGATATCCCTGATGAACATAGATACAAAACTCCTCAACAAAATATTAGCAAACAGAATTCAGCAATTTATTAAGAAGATCATACATCACGATCAAGTTGGTTTCATCCCTAGTACGCGAGGTTGGTTCAATATCCGCAAATGAATAAATGTGAAACACCACATCAACAAAATGAAAACTAAAAATCCTATGGTCATATCAATAGATGCAGAAAAAGCATTTGACAAAATCCAGCAGCCATTTATAAAAACTCTTAGCAAAGTGGGAATAGATGGATCATATCTCAACATAATAAATGCCATATAATGATAAACCCACAGCTAACAGCATACTCAACAGGAAAAACCTAAAACCATTCACCTTAAGATCAAAACAAGACAAGGATGTCCACTTTCTCCACTCTTATTGAACATACTTCTGAAAGTTCTAGCCACAGCAATCAGACAAGAAAAAGAAATAAAACGCATCCAAATTGGCAAGGAAGAAGTAAAATTGTCATTATATGCAGATGACTTGATACTATATATAGTGAACCCCAAAGACTCCATCAAAAAGCTACTGGAACTGATAGACAAACTCAGTAAGGTAGCAGGATACAAATTCAATATTCAGAAATAAGTTGCATTTGCATATACCAATAATAAACTATCGGAAGGGGAAATTAAGAAAACAGTCCCATTTACAATTGCTTCAAGAACAATAAAATACGTAGGAATAAACTTAACCAAAGAAGTAAAAGACCTGTATTCAGAAAATTATAAGACACTGAAGAAAGAAATAAAAGATACAAATCAATGGAAACACCTACCATGCTCATGGATGTGAAGAGTTAATATAGTTCAAATGTCCATACTGCCTAAAACAATATATAGATTCAATGGAATTCCTATCAAATTACCAAGGGCATTTTTCACAGAAATAGAAAATATAATCCTAAAATTTATATGGACCCATAAAAGGCCCCGAATAGCCTTGGCAATCCTGAGAAATAAGAACAAAGTCACGGTATCAAGACATCAAACATAGTACATCAAAACATACTACAAGGCTAGAATAATCAAAGCAGTGTGGTACCTGCATAAAAACAGGCACATAGATCAATGGAACAGAATAAAGAACTCAGAAATAAATCCATGCATATATGGACAGTTAATCTATGATGATGGAAGCAGAAATTTACACTGGGGTAAAGACAGTCTATGTAATAAATGGTGCTGGGAAAATTGGACTGACACATGCAGAAAAATGAAACTGGACCACCTCCTTACGTCATATACAAAAAAAAAAAAAATTCAAAATGGATTAAAGACCTAAATGTAAGAACTGAAACGATACAACTCCTAGAAGAAAATATAGGGAGTAAGTTTGCAGACATTACCCAGAGCAATATTTTTACTGATACATCCCCACGGGCAAGGGAAGTAAAAGAAAAAATGAACATATGGGATTATATCAAACTTAGAAGTTTTTCCATAACAAAGGAAACCATCAGTAAAACAAAAAGAAGCCTACTGAATGGGAGAATATATTTGTCAACAATATATCTGATAAGGGGTTAATATCCAAAATTTATAAAACACTCATGCAACTCAACATCAAAAAAACAAACAACCCAATTAAAAAATGGGCAGAAGATATGAAGAGACATTTTTCTAAAGAGGACATACAGATGGCCAACAGGCATATGAAAAAATGTTCAACCTCACTGATCATTAGGGAAATGTAAATAAAAACCACAATGAGATACCACCTCACTCCGGTCAGAATGGCTATCATCAATAAATCAACAAACAAGTGCTGGCAGGGCTGTGGGGACAAGGGAACCTTGCTGCACTACTGGTGGGATTGCAGATTGGTGCAGCCACTATGGAAGTCAGTATGGAGGTATCTCAAAAAACTGGAAATGGAACTAACTACCTTATGACCTAGCAATTCCACTCCTAGACATTTATCCTGAAGAATCCAAGATAACTAATTCAAAAAAATATATGCACCCATATGTTCATTACAGCACTATTTACAATAGCCAAGACTTGGAAACAATTGAAATGCCCATCAGTAGATGACTGGATTAAGAACTGTGGTACATTTACACAATGGAGTATTACACAGCTATAAAGAAGAAAGAAATCGTACCATTTGCATCAATATGGATGGACCTAGAGAACATTATGCTAAGTGAAATAAGTCAGTCAGAGAAAGACAAATACCATATGATCTCACTTATAATGTGGAATCTAAAGAACTGATTAAACAAGCAATGTAAACAGAAATGAGTCTTAGAGACACAGAGGAAAAACTGATGATTGCTAGATGGGACGGGGGTGGACATGAGGGAGAAGGGGAAGGGATGAAACAACATAAATTGGTAACTATAATGTTGCTGCAGGGATAGAAAAGACAGCTTGGGGAATATAATCAATAATGTTGTAAATATTTTTTAAAGGATCAGATGGACTCATATTTTGTTAGGGAGGCCACTTCACAGGCTGAGTAGAGGCCTGACCACTGCACTATACATCTGAAGCTGCCACTGAATAATATTAGATATTAACTATAATTTAACACATATATAGTCATGGGATGTGGAGTATAGTGTGGGAATGGAGTCAATGGAATTGTAATAGATATGTATGATATCAGGGGTGGAGGGCAGTGGATGGGGAGAGGGGTTGTTACTTTGTAAATGGTGAAAATGACAACTATTGCATTGTTTTGTACACCTGAAACTACTAAATAAATAAATAAATTTTAAAATTTTGAAAAAGGTCAGGCTCAACAACCACTTTAAATACTATAGAATGACTGTTATAGAAAAAACTGAAAATAATGTATGTTGGCAAGAATATGGAGAAACTGGGAACTGGAACCCTAGTCCATTGCTGGAGAGAATGTAAAATGGTTTTAGGCAGAAAACAGCCAAAAAGTTTTGCAAAAGGCTAAACAGAGTCACACTATGACCCACGAATTCTACTACGTCTCTACGCCCAAGAGAACTGAAAACATGGTCACATAAAAACCTGTATAAGATTATTCACAGCAGCTTTAGTCATAATAACCAAAAAGTGGAAGGAACTCAAATGTCCAGCAACTGAAGAATGAATAAACAAAGTGCTGTCTGTCCATACAAGGGAGTATTTACTTGGCCGAAAAAAGGAACAAATTACTGATATATGTTACAACGAGGAAGAAACTTGAAATCATTATGCCAAGTGAAAGAAGCCAGTCCAAAAAAACCACATGCTGCATAATTTATATGAAATATCTAGTAAGCAAATCCATAGATACAGAAAGTAGACTGACGGATGCTGGGGACAGAGGGGAAGGGAAGTGGGGACTGACTGCTTATAGCTCCGAGGCTTCCTTTGGAGGTGACAGAAATGTTCTGAAATTAGATTATGGTGATAGCTGCACAAGATGGTGAAAATATTAAAACCACTGAGGTATACACTTTAAAATGGTGAATTTTATGTTACGTGAATTATATCTTCAACATAATGTAAAAAAGAAAAGGTTAGAGGCTAAAAAGGAGAACTACCGGGCCAGCCAAGTGGCGCTTTGGTTAAGAGCTGGCTTGGGATTCCAGCGGCCCCGGTTCGGATCCCACATATGAGGGCCAGTGACACTGCCCTGTACAGCTAAGATGGTGAACAACAGCTCCACCTGGAGCTGGGCTGCTGTGAGTCCCTCGGACGGCATAGCTGCAGCCCCTGCTGCAGTGGGCTGCCACAGGCTACAGTGAGTGGCCAGCAGCCAGCGTGAATGGCTGGCAGCCGGTGTGAGCTGCCAAGAGCCGCTGTAAGTGGCTGTCCAGAGGCCGGCTACCAATCTGCCTCACCTGAGAAGAGCACAATGACGACACCAACATGGGCTAGTGAAGCAATGTCCTCCACAACTAGACAGAAGAACAGAAGGACAGGAACTTGTCTCTTCCCCTTCGCTGGTTTCCCAACACTGTTCCCCTCCCCCAATTCCCCAATAAAAATTTTTTTAAGAAAAAGGAAAAGAAAAATACCAAACTTACAGCTGCACAGCTGGTTCCGTACCGCCTGCAGCCAGAGCACCTGACAGTGGTCTCAGTAGAGGTCTCTTCCCTGAAAAGTCTCCCCGTCCACTTAAGTGACAGGAATAACAGAAATGAGAAGCAAAGGCTGAAGCTTTAAGCAATGAGCAATGGTAAGGGGAGCAAGGTAAGGGGGCTTAAATCCGGTTCAGAGTAGCGAATCACAAGAAAGTGTACTTTTGACAGAAGAACTAAGACAGTGAAAGAAAGTGATAAAGGGGAGGGAGGGTTTGTTCTAGGAAGGGAAGATAAAGATGAAATTGCTACTGTTTCTGTGCTCATTTTTGGTATATAAGTTTATCTGTGTAAATAAATGGACATGGCATCTCGGGGGGGAGAAGAAAAATTGTAAACAGTGAAAAAAAAAAGCTCCAGGGCCGGCTGAGTGGCTCAGTTGGTTAAGAGCTCGCTCAATAGTGACAGCTGAGCTCTGAGCAGCAGCAGTTCGATGCCCAGCCTGAGCTGAGCTGCTACTGAACTGCCAACAGGTGGCAGGATTGCTCAGCTAAAAAAAAAAAAAAAAGAAAAGAAAAAAAAATGCTCCATGGTGGCAAATAAGTAAATGAGAAAAATAAGAACTATAGCAGAGGAAACGCATGCACAATTTTCTATCAAGTCACTTCTCAGTTATTTCCTCTTTCCAACACTCCACAACTATTTCCTGTAAGCTTTTTCCTTCCTCCCTGCATTTCTTCGTTTGCACAGTTTTTCCTCCTGCATAAACACACCACTCCTCCTCCATGGAGTGCCAGACCATGAGCTAATCTGCCTTCTTCCTATGCATTCTCCCAGGGATGACCCTCACACCCCATAACCTCCTCTATTTCCTCAAAATTGCCCAGATCTTGTCTATTACCACCTCAGCCATTCACCCACATATTCACTCCATTACACACAAATGAGTGTAGTAGGAAACTAAATGAAAATACAATGAGAACCCAAATCTGACATTATCTCTGCTCTATCAGAACCTATAGTCCAGTGTAGGGCTTAGGATTCATTGAATGAGCCCACAAAAAAATGTAAAATGACAGTGGGTTATATAATTAAGTATAAGGCAAAGTTAAGGTGAAGTACAAGGATCCTAAGAGGATATTTAATAAGGGGATGAGTAGGGAAGTGAGAAGGTAGAAGGAGAGGTGAAAAGAGGTTGTGACTATTCCAAGGAGAAAAAAACAGCATGTGCAAAAGGCCCTGTACAGGGAAGTAGAATAATACATTTGAAGCAACAAATGAAGTCCGTGGTAAGTGAATCCGACAAAGAACTCAGGAGCAATTTGGGAAAATGGGGAGGTAGGCAAAGGCCAGCTCAGGTAGTGTCTTTATAGCAGCACAGGAGAAGGCCAATACAGGAATCAAAGGACAGAAAATAGTAGCTGGGTATGGAAATGGCAGCAAAAATTATGCGATGTAAATATATGGTCAAATAATAATAAAAATGATAATAACAATCACCATAAGAACAGCAGCAGCTATCATTTGTTAAATATTTATTATTACATGCCAAGACCCATGCTATGTATTTTAACTGTATTATCTTTTTTCCTCACAACTCTGAATGGTAAATATTGTGATTCTCATTTTGCAATAAAGGCAGTGGAGACTCAGAGGCAGATGTTAAATCAGCTGGCCACGACCCCATGCAGCCGGTATGTCATACAACAGGAAGTGAGCAACATCCATCTGCCTGGCTTCCACTAATACAGCATCGTTTCCTTACCATAACAATAACAAAAATATCAACTATTGTGGAGCCAGGAACTGTGCTGGCATGTTTAAAATCAGTGGGGCTTTTAATCCTTCCAACAACTGCAGTATATGGGCAGCAGCATCCTCACTTTACAGATAGGAAACTGAGGCAGAACAAAGTCAGTTGCAGATGTAAGCTGAGGACATAAATGTTCTCACTGCGGAAAATCACAGAACTGGGGTCTGCATCCACTGAAGACCCAGAGCTCTGGAGGCGTTTTCCATTTCAGTTAGAACGCTGATTAATTAGAAACTAAAACTTGGAAATCACCATTTTATCTATAATCCGTTTAAGGCCCTCTATAAAATCTAAAAGGCGTGATGCTTCTGAAATCGACATTCATATTTTTACTGTAATCTCTGACCCACAGCATTGGGAGTCCCAGATTTGTATCACTACATGTGTCGCCACACCACCGACAGCTCACCAAAGATAATCGAAGATAAGTTCGGTTACAGATGAAAAATATCAAGTATTTCCATCACAATGGGCAGAAGAAATTACTTTAGCAAGTAAGTCAACTCTAAGGAATCATCTCACTTTTTATTAAATGTATAGTGAAAGTATTAGCATTTCAAAATCAAGACTGAAAATAAATGTCACTCAAAACCAAAGAGGACGATATTAGAGTATGAGAGCTCAAGAAATCAGGAAAGAGTGAAAGGGGCTCCCTGAATTCCTAATTACTCAGCTATCATAATCTATCGCCCTTTAAATATCTAACACTGCAACAGGATCTTTTCTTTGTAATTTCTCCCATTGAGCCCAACAAAACAGAAAATCCTTCCTGTTTTGCCAAAAGAAGACTTTTTTCCTATAATCTATTCACATCTTAAAATTATTTAATGATTACTAGTATATAGTAGATGCTGTAATAAACATCCATTCATGTGATTTGTAGATATTGCCCCCCAGCTACAATTACCTCTGTGAATGTGTACAATGCGAGAACACAGGTTAAAAAAAACAAAAACAAAAAACACATAGGCACGGGCCGGCCGAGTGGCACGGTGGTTAAGCGCTGGCTTGGGAAGCCAGCGGCCCCGGTTCGGATCCCACATATGAGGGCCAGTAACACTGCCCTCAAAAAAAAAAAAAAAAAAAAAAAAACCACATAGGCACAGAAAGATTGGTATTCTGTTTCCCTGTATCACCCTAACCTTCAGTTACTGTGACAGGGGTGATCCAGTTTTCCATTCACATGTGGCGCTAAACTGGTTTGAGAAAAGCCAAATAATGAGAGGTATATATACCCTTTTGACTACGACATAGAGCAAACTGCTGCATATTGCTATTAAAAATACTTTGTAAACCTACTACAAAGACTTTCTCAGTGCTAAAGCATTTAGCTCATAGTAGAGTCTCAGAAAGCTACAAGAAAACCTCCTCTTAAATGGACAAGGTTTCTGCAACCTTTTTATCATCTAAATGTGGTCTTGGTGCTTTAAGGACATAAATCCCAGACATCATTTGTTTTTGGCATTTGCCCAAATATTTTGAATTGTTTTGTTTGTTGTCAAGGCAACCGATGTGGACTAGGGAATAAGCCGGTGCTCCCAAGTTTTGTTTTACAACTCTCCCAAAGAAAGGCTGTTAGCCTCACAAACTACAGGAAGCCCAAATAGCTCTAAAGGTTTTACTATCTGTTTCAGAAGATTCTTCAAGGCACTGACAGGTCATCTCAGAAAAAGTCCTGTCAGATCATATTCCCTTCTTCCACCAAAAAGGACAACAGCCATACCCCTTACTGGAGTAACAACTGAACCCAATCCTCAAAAGTAACAGAAAATGCAAATTTTGTTTCATACCAACAGATTTTATGTGATTTATGATGGAAGGGGGATCCCTGTACTATATAACTTGGTATAGTATGCAGATGAGCAAAAATAAAGAGAAATCACAGACGACCTAAACATGTGTTTTTTTGTGTACTTATAATTTTATGTGCATCTGAAATATGTAAGACTCATTTACTAAACTAGCTATATACATACATTTAAATTTTATGAACAGATTGATTTTTAAGTGAGGTGAGAAAACTCATTTTTTAAAACCAAAGGCAATTTCTTTGTAATATGAAAAGTGATTACATAATTTTCTGTATTTTTTTTTAATTGAAAGTGTTCTACATCAGGCTTTAAGAAGAGGCAAGGGAACAAATACCGGTTAATTCCATCTATATGAAGTTCAAGAATAGGCAAAGCTAAGAGTGACAGAGTCTAACAGTTTCTTTTGTGGGGGAGGAGGTACTGGTTGAGAGGGAATCATTCTAATTCTTGACCTGGGTAGCAGCTACATAGGTATGGGTGTGTGTGTGTGTGTGTGTGTGTGTGTGCGCGCGCGCGCACGCGCACATGCACGCATATGTATGGGTATGTGTAAATGAATGAAACACAAACAAAGCAACCTGGATGAAATTCCTATTTTCTACATAAATGCATGTAAACTTATGTTTGCCTATTACCTTGACATCAAAGCTATCAAACTATAATAAAATGCCAACCAAGGAAAGGACAATGGAGCCTCAATCATCTCAGCTCCCAATTAAGGCAAAAGAGGCTGTGGGCTTATTCCCCAATTCCTGGAAACATCAGGAATCTTTATAGTCACCTATCTGCAAAGGGCACTAAGTCAAGTCAACACAAGGCCATCTGACTTTTTGTATAAAAAAAAAATACTTTGATAAACGGCCACATTCCTGATTAAGGGCCCGATGCCCAGCTGTGTTCATATATAACACACATACTATTAATTAAACAAATCAACCATAAATCCATAAATAGTCATTTGTAAAATGTGAAGTTACTTAAATCATTATTCAATGCATGTATTTACAGCCAAAAGTTACAGAATACCATGGGCAGGTCTCTGTGCTCTACAGGAAGTGCCCGAATCCCATTTGAATAAAATGCTATGACAAATGGCATTCCTGTGTCATCCCCACTCTTCTCTGAGTAGGTGTTGTCCCAACCACAGCCAAGAGATACTCAGCTGTGATTAAGACAGCACGCTTGTAATGGAGGCCCTGTGTCAATACACCAGTATGTCATCAAAATGGCATGACCTACAGGTGATCCGAAGGCTGGCCTGCCCACGAGCCAACTGAGGCTCATTATTTGGAGCCTAATACTGAGACTCATTTCCAATCATATTATGTGATATCAGCTTCATGTTGTGAAGGTTAGATGAACATATAAGAAACATAATTTTCTGCCACATCACTAGGTTTTTAAATACATACTTTATATACACTATACATAATAGCAGTGGTTCTCACCCAGGTGATTTTGCCCCCAGGGGAAACCTGATGGTGTCTGGGGACATTTTTGGTTGTCACAACTTGCGGAAGGTTGGCATGGTAAAGGGTGGGGGCCAGGGACGCTGTTAAGTACCCTCGAGTGCCCCGGGGCAGGCCCACAACAGAGAACTAACTACCTAGCCTAGATGTCCTAAAAGCAGATTCCAAGAGGTAAATCAGCAAATTAGAAGGCTAGACTTAAGCACATAAAACCAAATGAAATAGTAAAGAAAAAATAAAAGCAAAATGAAAACTAAGAAGCCCTTTAACCCTCTTCATCTATCACACAGGCTTTTGGAAAAAATGCAGCTAAAATAAGCAACACTATTTGGCTTGTTTTTGGGGGGAGGGGGGTTCTCTCATTGAATCTGAATGAATCAATGGGGGATTATGTGAATTATGATAAGATCATACTATGAAATATTCTGCAGCCATTAAAAAATAATGATTTTTAGCTAAATGTACTAATTTGGAGATATGTCTATGAAATGGTGTAAGCAAAACAAAGAAAGTTACACAGCAGGAGTCTACTTTTGTAAAAGTTGAACCAATTTTTCTGTATACATACATGGTTGTCATGAGCAGCAAAGAATTGTCGATACAAACCAAACTGTTAGTATTGACTTATTCAGAAGGGCAGAATGGGGATGGTGAGGAAGAAAATTAACCGTTTTTCTTTATGTTATTATTCTTTTGGAATTAAAAAAAAACAGAGCTTAGGAAGGGAGGGAAAGAGCAAATAAAGGGAACTAGGGAGAAGAGGGGAAAGAAAAAAGAGAATATCACTATAATAGCTGCTATGAAAACAAGTCTGCTGTTCCTGTTTTTACCAGTGAGGGCTGCTGTTGACTAATTTAATGGATAAAAAGCAGTCAAATAAAATTTGGGAAAGCAACTGCAAACATCTGCCACTTTGTTCACTCTCAGGCCCCTTCAGCTAGCACCACAGTTTGGTTCAAATGGCTCATGTGGTCTGGTTTCTCTGACCGACTGCTCATCTTCAAAAACTCCAGATAGTGATGGGATCAACAACAGTCATATCTCTTTCCAAAAACAGAGCACCAGCTGTGCTAGATGACAGCCTCACTTCTGGCCTGTGTAGATAAAGACTCGCATATCAGCCACCCTTTGAGGAGTGATGCTCAGGGCACAGGACCTTAGCTACCCGAGTCTCAGTACCAGAACATTTTCTGAATACCACCAGTCTACAGATACTGGAAACAAAGGCCTTCCAGTGCTGGTCACTAGAAGGCCTTCTACTGCACAAATGAAGTAGACCCAGAATGAAACATACAAGCATTTCTAAAAATGCTCCATGCATGTACACTTACCACACACAGAAATGCCACACAACACAGAGCTTTAAAAATGCACGACTGCTGCTTTCCCGTATTTTGCCCCTACCTGCAACAAAAACCACTGGCCCTATCTTGAAAGGCTACAATACTGATAAGTTTTAAAAGATGCGAGATAACACATTGGGTCAATGTGAACTTTCAAATAGCCAAGATTTGTATATTTTGAACAAGTAACTATTCTTAACTTCCTTTGAAGAGGCAAGCTCTTGGGTTTCTGAATTCTTTTCTATGCACAGACATTTATTTATAGATGGCACATTACAAAAATCAGAAAACAGCATTTGTTTTGCTTGCAAAAGTGATTTATCCTGTGTTATTAATCCAGTGCTAGTAAAATGAACAGAGGAACTTGTATTTTTCTTTCCTAAGTTAGGACACTCAAAGAACCACCACACTGTTTGGAAGGAAAACCACTTGGAGAAGAGCCGGTGACAGCTTCAGAGCTAAAGCAACACTGAGAGGCCGGACTTCACAATCCTTGCCCCCACCCCACCCCCCACCCCATGCCAGAGTCTGTAAAGGCGGGCGCCAATCACAGCATTTCCTCTGATTAGCAAACTGGCTTTAGACCCATCAGAAACTCTCACATTTGAAATTTAACACATCTGTATTTAGAACATGATTCGCAGGACAACATTTGCTGCAAGTGAAATGGCAAAAGAAAAAACCATCACTGAGGCTGTTTCTGTTCCTATAGAAAGATGGTCCTAATGGTCAGATTTAAAACAGAAGAGGCTACACAGAGAAGAGGGACCTGAGTGGTTAGTGGGGGACCAGCAGAGCACCCACAGCACACTATTTAAGGAAGGCATTTGGAATTAAGGAGTTTAACATGTTAAACCTACAAATAATGTGGGGTGGGGGGATGGGGCGAGGGAGAGAGAGGGAGAGAGGGGGGGAGAGACAGAGGGAGAGGGAGACAGAGGGAGACAGAAAGGGAGAGGGAGAGGGAGGAAGGGAGAGGGAGGGGGAAGGGAGAGAGAAAGAGAGAAAGACTAGGATGTGTGTGCGCAAGCAGCCTAGGGCCTGACAGAAGAATAAAAAGGCTGGCTACTCCTCAGTTCGTCATTGGTTGATTAGACAGAACGTAGGCCCAGAGCTTCCAGAGTTTCCAGTTTTCCAAGAGAAGCTAGAAATAGAGATTTTTTTTATGTGAAATTTCCTAATCTTCTAAATGTTGACTACTAATTCCTTCTTTTTCCAAAAATATATTGTGGGTCCACCTGAACATGTCTGTGGGCCACCTTCGGCCTGTAGGCTCAGGCTTGGCAGCCTCAAGGCAGAAGTTAAATAGCCAATTAAGTCATTACGTTAGCACCAGGAGACAGACGTGATTTTTGAAAATTCTAGTAAAAAACACAGATCATAAAACTTACCATCTTTTAAGTATCCAGTTCAGTGGTGTTAAGTACATTCACATTGCTGTGTAACAGATCTCCAAAATGTTTTCATCTTGCAAAACTTAAACTCTATATCCATGAACAAACTCCCCCACCCCTCCCCGTGACAACCTGACAACCACCATTCTCCTTTCTGTTTCTAGGTACCTCATATAAGTGGAATCTCACAATATTTGTCTTCTTGTGACTGGCTCACATCACTTATAATGTCCTCAAGGTTCTGTGTGTTATAGCATGTAACTGACTTCCCTCCCTTTTCAAGACTAAATAACATTCCATTGTATGCACACAGCACATTTTGCTTATCCATTTGGTTTGCCTCCCCCTCATGGCTACTATGAATTGTGCTGGGCATGGGTGTGAAAACACCTGTTTGAGACCCTGCTTTCAATTCTTTTCCTATATACCCAGATACAAGATTGCTGAGTCACACTATAGTTCTATTTTTGAATTTTTGAAGAACCTCCACACTGATTTCCATAGTATTTCCATCATTTTATAAACCCTCTACCTGGGCACAAGGTTTCCAATTTTTCCACACCATCACCAACACTTGTTATTTTCTATTTTCTTATGATAGCCATTCTACTAAGTAGGAGGTAATAGCTCATTGTGGTTTTCACGCGCGTTTTGCTTATGATTAGTGATGTTTAGCATTTGCTCATATCATTGTTGGTCATTTCTATGTCATCTTAGGAGAAAAGTCTATTCAAGTCCTTTGCTCGTTTTTTAATCAGGTTAATTTTTTGTTATTGAGCTGTAGGAGTTCTTTATATATTCTGGATATTAAACCCTTATCAGATACATGATTTACAAATATTTTCTATCATTCCATAGGTTGCTTTTTCACTCTGTTGATTACATCCTTGGATGTAAAAAAGTGTTTAAATTTTATGTAGTCCTACTTGTCTCTTTTTCTATGTTTTTGTTGGTATATCCAAGAAATCATTGCTAGTCAATGTCATGAAGCTTTTCCTCTATGTTTCCCTCTAAGAGTTTCATTTGGAATCTTACGTTTTGGATCTTTAATGCATTTTGAATTAATTTTTGTATAAGGTATATGAATAGGATTCAACTTCATTCTTTTGTATATAAATATCCGATTTTCCCAACCCCACTATCTGGAGAGACTGTCATTTCCCTGTCATTTTGTGGTCTTGGCACCCCTGTCAGTCGAAGATCAGTTGAACATATATGTGAGGGTTTATTTCTGAGCTCTCTATTCTAGTCCACTGTTCTATTCGTGTATCTTTATGTCAGTCAAACATTGCTTTGATTACCATAGCTTTGTAATATGCCTTGAAATCAGAAGTGTGGTTGAAATCAGAAGTGACTTTACTCTTTTTCAAAATTGTTTTGGCTACTGGGACAAACTCAAACTTTTTGTGAAAGACTCTTGGGTTAGGTTTTTCCAAGGCACAGCTGGCAAATGCTCTCTTTCAATCTTCTGTCACTGCTAATATATAGAAGCACTAACTTCAGAAGGACTTGAAGACATAATGCAACTTCCGGGATTTCCAAACTTAACAATAGATGGAGCTGACTCGAAGTATCCTGGCTTTGCTGGAGGAGGGAATCCTGGTTAAGGACACAGGGCCTTTGGGGCAGGCCAAGTGGCTCAGTTGATTAAGAGTTGGCTTAAAAGCGTGAGCTCTGAGCAACAGGTCTGCCATTTTGATTCCCACACGGGCCAGTGACGCTCACCGGAACTGAGTTGCTGCTGAGCTGCCAATAGGTGGCAGGATTGCTCAGCTGGTGAGAGCACAGGCTCCTAACAATAAGACTGCCAGTTGATTGTGGGCTACGCCCGCCTGCAACTAAGACTGAACGCAGCACCTTGAGCTAAGCTGCCACCTGGATGCTCAGTGGATAGAGCATGCGCTCTTAACAAGGCTGCTGGTTCGACTCCCACATGGGATGGTGGCTATGCCCACCTATAACTAAGATTGTAACACGGCACCTTGAGCTTGGAGGCCACAAGCTGCCGATGGGCCGCCAGATGGCGACTGGCGCTCTCCACAACTAAGACTAAAGAACAACAACTTGACTGGTCCTCCTCCGCAATTCCCCAACACTGTTCCCCTTCCCCAATTCCCCAATTTAAAAAAAAAAAAAAAGAACATGGGGTCCAGCATTAAAGAGTTCTGTTTCAGCTCCACCGTTTCCTGTCTATTCAGCCTTGTACATATTTTGTAGCCCCCAATTCCCAACTGTAACATGGAAGTAATGATAGCACCTCCTTCCCAGGGTTGTTGGGATGCACAAACAGAACAATGCAGATCAAGCACTTAGCACTGTGCTTTCCAGGCACACAGACAATACTCAGGTCACCTACCATCATTCTTGGTATTTATGCCTCTTAACATTAACTATTTTATTTTTATCAGTGGGATAATTTTTGTAGAATATTATATAATGTCAAGCACCTAGGAGACCCATATGGAAACAGAGGAAACAGATATCTTTTATTTAGTAAAGCATGAAGTTCAATTTCACAAGCAAGGAGCAGCCATACTGAGATCAATAAGAAGAAAAAAGAAATAAAGTTAGGGTGATTCACACTATATTAATGAAACCTCAGATTCACTCATCCAAAAGGCATTTAGTGTACAAAAACACTGGCCAGACAGAGACTCAACTTGATACTTTACAAATTCAAAACCAAAACACCAAGACTTTTCAAAAAGCCGAAAAGAAGAAAATCGGGAAGTTTGGTCTGGTATAGTCTGTACTACTAAGAAAGAGTGGAGCTTAAAGCTGAATCCTTTAGAAGTTAAACCCTAATCTAATACCTGTTTCACATGTAACTGCTAACATGAGTGTGTAAGAGAAAACTATCAGGCAAATTGTTCATGAGTCTCAACTGTTTAAATCTGCATCCAAGAGGCCAGCAGAATGGCATGATGGTTAAGAGCTTGCTTGGGACGCCAGTGGCCCCAGTTCAGGTCCCACATATGAGGGCGAGTGACACTGCCCTCAAAAAAAAAAAAAAAAAAAAAGTTAAACCTGCCTCCATTCTCACTTACTTTGTAAACTATCCTGATTTTCCTCTAGGCTCCACAACTCCTTTGGCGAAGCTCACCCCTCCTTAGAATCTAGGAGTGGGACACGGAGCCCTTGTGTGTAGTAATCAGCCTAAATGCATTCCCGTGTCAGAGGCACTGGCTGCTGAACGGTAACATGGCTTAAGTGTGGTCAACAAAACAGGTTTGATCTGCTTCCTTGCTATTCTAAAAGAACTTCCAGGAATCAATCAATCTCTCTTTCTCTCTCTCTCTCAGTGTGGAAGAGGGAATAAGCAGCCCTGAAGTACTTGGTAGACATCTTGATATGAAGTAGAATCAACAATAGATTAAAGATGACATGACACCATGAAGGCAGAGTGGATTGGATCAGAAACCAGACCCATGATAGTAACACTAGGCCTCTGTATCAAACCAATCCTGAAATTCAAACCAACTCTGGAAGGACCTGAACTCTTCACCTCAATGAACCAATGAATCTTTTTTTGCTTGAGTTGGATTTTATGTCATTTATAACTAAATGGATTTTTTACATGATAAGCTGATCAAACTCTAATGCTGAAACAAAATGTTTTAAATAACACACACTTCCAAGGATATGTGCCCATGACGTATGTATTTGGGTCTCCGGCCTCAAATATTTGGACCACAAAATGATAAACCACACAAACATGGCTTCCACAGTCTTATAGGAGATTCAGCGTTACTCAGTGATTGTCATAAATCATGATGCCTCACTGCTACCTATAAGAACTTGAAGATTTGACTCCTGAGAGCAGTGAACATTTTCCAGATATATTTTCTTTCTTCCCCTGAATAAGCTAAAGCCATTTAATCCATTCTGCTAGGATATACATTCATTTTTCAATGCTGACATTAATGAAGGAACTCTGGATATTTGCTAGGACATCACAAAGACCTTGGACTTCAATAGCTTCTTTCTTCTAAGGATCCCAAAGAGCTTTATAATCATTTACTGTCAACATTCCTATAAAGTAGACGGAAGCAGGTATTCATGTCCCTGGGGACAGTAGGATGGTGCCCTGATGAGGTCAACAAGCATGGGCAGTTGCATTACGAAGCCAGGCTCTCAGGGAGTCCCTGCTCTGTTTTGAAAATAAGTCGTGTCTCAACCCTGTATTTGAGGGGAAGCAAAGTGAGAATAAAATGATTCTGTTGTTCATAATTTCCCAAAATGCACAATAGCAGAAATTTTCCCTTCAACTCTCCTCCCTCTACAAGAAAGGCAGAAAAATTATGTAGTCAAGTAAATATGAGAAACACTGGACAAAGATAAACAAGTTTATTAATTGCTGGACATTTCAGAACCTTTAATATGCTGATATACATTAGGATGCTTGAGAGGATTAAAGGAGTCCATATAAATATGCGTGAGAACTTAGAATGGGACCTGGAGCATACCTGTGTGCTCGGTAGATGTCGCTAGAAGAGTCAATAGTATTAATAGATGGGAGATCCGTGTGTGGAGCCAGACTCCCTTGATGAGGATCCAGCTCTACCATCAACAGCAGGACGGCTTGTCCTCACCTGTGATACTGGGACCACAGTAATACCTACCCTACAGTGTTGGTCATTTAAGTGCACACAGGGGTACTCAGTAAGTGTTAGGTGCTATGGGCGCACTTGTTATTGCTCTACAAATGGATGTCAGAATGTACAGTTTCCCAAACCTATCTGATCACAAAAGCTTTTCATTTTTTTCATAAAGCCCCCATGGCATTATTACCTAGCTGACCTCTGAACTCTAGTTCTTAAATTATATTTGATAGCCCTCCTTCTCCTCTAAGAAGGTAGAAATCGCTCTGGATGTGCCCACCTATGTATCTCTCTCTTACCTTACCTTCCCAACACTTCACACCCCACCCCAAGATTCGTCTTTTCTCTTGACCATTCAGTAGATGGACATGATCTTAAGCTGAAGGTAATTCTCAGTTTCCCAATGTTAAACTTTCTCATGTTGTATTTCCGCTCACTTAAAACCTAAATTCATGAAAAACAAGAGAAGAGAGTCTTCAGGTCCCCAAATTACTATGTAAAAACTGATTATGTGCCTAGCCCAAGCTGAGCTGCCACTAAGCTACCAACAGGTGGCAGGATGGCTCAGCTTAAAAAAAAAAACTGATTATGATATGATATGGGGAGCGGGGACAAAAGCCGGTAACAACATGTACTTTGGTCAAAGCCAGTGTAGTGCTATTGTTAAATGTGTGAAACCGGGCGTCCAAGAGATCGGAGCTCAAGTCCCACATCTACTTCTTACTAGTCATGTGACTTTGAGATGATTATCTGTAAAATGGAGATGAAAGCTGGCACTGAGCTAATGGGACTGGTGCCACTTTAAATGAGATGATGCATGGAAGGCACTGAGCAGAGCATCTGGCTCGCTGGCAGCATCACTAATGCCAGGCTAGCTGCTGCTATTAAATGGTTGTCGCTTCTGGCGCTATTATTCCAGGACACAGGTGCCCGACACGCCATGACTCGCTGCTCAGCTCGGCTTGCCACGCCTCACCCTCCTGAGCAGCGCTCCAGCCCTTCGCAGGAGAACCTGCAATACACTCAGGGCCACGTCCATCGCCCAGCTCTGTGGCCAAGGCTCCTCTGTCAGCACAAAGCTTCCATGCGAAGAGACGCAGCGGAAAGATAATAGATTTGTATCATTAAAAGAAAATCCAGGGCAGGCCAAGTGGTGCGGTGGTTAAGCGCTGGCTTCGGAAGCCAGCGGCCCTGGTTCAGTCCCATAAATGAGGGCCAGTGACATTGCCCTCAAAAAAAAAAAAAAAAAAAATCCAACAGCAGCACTCTGACAAAGACCACAGGCTCTCACTTGTATTAACCAGCCCAAACAAACAAAAGCCAAACAGTTAAGTGCTGGAGCCCACAAGCCAGGCCAATCTTCCCAGACTGGTATATGGGACCACTGAGATTTACCTGGGAGTCTGCAGTGGAAAGCAGACCTTGGGTCTGACAGCAGAAAAAAAAAATCACAAGAGTGTCTTAACTTTACAACAGTTAAATTTAAATTAGGAGTTTCCTATGTTAAGAAGTCCTTTATACAGAAGAATCTTCCTCTAAAATCATTGTTTAGATTTATATGCCTTTAGAAGTATCCATCCAAGTCATGTGGAAAATTCCTAATCTCTAGTTATTTACCATGGGATTAAAGAGGAGACAAGTTTCTAGTTCAGCTTCTCAACAAAGGAATTTCTCGAACATAGGGGAGGAGGAGGGAATTCACCTTCAGAAATACTTTTAAGAAGTTCATATTTTTAAAAAATCCATGAAAACCTCTCGTTTTGTGACTGTTGTGTGAGTGTGAGTGTGAGTGTGTGTGTGTGTGTGTGTGTCTACTGTAGTGAAATAAAGCACCTTATCTTTCTTTTCTACTTGGTTCAACATAAACTATTGGTCAAGAATAATCAGAATTTTTAGAAAGATGACTCTATCATATTGTTTGCAATTTAATACCATACAGATAGGCAAATGAAATAAAAAGTATCCAACTAAAATGTCATTTTTGGTATCTGAACTTCCCCATAGCCTGTCAGAGAATACGAGGTCTCTGCTTCCAAACCAGCATTGATCTCACACCTGGAAAATAACCTATCTATTCACATGAATGAATCTAATTGGACTATCGCTCTGACAGAGGAAGAGAATTCTTGCTGCTACTTGGGAAAAAAGGAACAAAAAAAAGGTGCTTATCAGGGGCTCAGTCTCCCCCGTCTCACCACACAGCACATTACACTAAATACAGTATAAATTAGTTGAAAGTAATTTTCCTTATCACTAATAAGAAATTCTCTGGTGATGTTTAGGGCTCTATTTTCACCTGTGTCAAGGAAATAAGTTAATTTTTATATTCTCCTAAGGATCTGTAAAACACGCAGATTAGATATATAAACCCACTCACCATTTTCTATTTGTAAATTAAATTACTTCAGACTGAACATTCCTAGATTTACTGCAATAGATAGCAATAAAACCTATGGAAAGATTGGTGGTTACTTTGAAAAGGGTTAAGGTTACTTTGAAAGAAATAAATGTAGGTGGGGAATATTTAATCAGGGAATGATCTAGAAAAAAGAAAAGGCCTATGATAAAACAGGCTTTGAATGGTGAATTGCATACATGCATTCCTTTAAAAATAGAGTGCACACCCTATGTAATGTTGCTTGGGTTTGGAAATCAGATAGAACTGGGTTCAAATCATAGCTTGTCACTTAATTAGCTATGTGACTGTGGGCAAGTCACACAGCCACACTTAATCTCAGTGCCCTCATCTGTTAAATGGAAGAATAACAGTAACTAATAGAGTTGTTGTGAAGATAGAATTAGGTAATGCTTGCAAAATTCTTAGTACATAATAAGTATTCAATAAATGTTCACTATTATTATTCTATTATAAAGATCAGGCATGTGGGTGTGAGGGTAGTTTGACCTTGGCATCCCAGACTGGGATGATGAAAAAAAAAAAAAATTAAGAGCTATGATGCTACAATCAGGGCCCCAAACAAGTATTTCAAAGTGGCTTATGTACTACAAAAATCGGCCCCACAAACACTTCTCTAATTATTGGAGCAAACTGCGATTCGTACAGGGCAGGACTCCCAGGTACAGCCACTCAGGCTATGTGCTGTGCACTGCCAGGGCTGCCATTCCCAGATCACGATCTGAATATGCCCCTGTTATGGGTTAAATTGTGTGGCCCCAAAATTCATATGCGTACTCGTATGGTGAAGTCCCAATCCCCAGTCCCTCAAAATGTGACCTTATTTGGAAATAGGGTTGCTGCAGATATAATTTGTTAAGATGAAGTCATACTGGACTAGAGTGTGCCCTTCATCCAATGTGACTGGTGTCCTTATAAAAAGGAGAAATTTGAACGCAGACACACACACAAGGAAACCCATGTAAAGACTCTGAGTTATGTTACCACAAGTTAAACTACCAGAAGATAGGAGAAAGGCCTCGAGAGAAAGCATGGGTCTGCTGACTTCTTGATCTTGAACTTGAAGCCTCCAAAACTGTGAGACAATACATTTTTATTGTTTATGCTACTCAGTTTGCAGTACTTTGTACGGCAGCCCGAGCAAAATTATATACCCCCCGAAGTTGTGCAACATGGCAATGCTGTCTAGAGTATACCACCCACCTTCCAGAAATATTGACCCCAAATTCCTAGCATAATGAACTATGCTAGTGTCTGCTCCAAATGAACTTAAGTGCCCATCAATTAGACAGACAACCTCTCTTGTATGTTCAGGAACAGAGCTCAGGGGACAGGGAAAACGTCTATTCAGTGGATGACCTATCAATTACACAACAGGATATGCTGCCCCCACTGCGATGGTGCCACTGGAACTCAGGAAGGCTCAGTGGAGGAAACTCAGCCTAATGCCTGCCAACACCAACTGCCTCAGCCAAAAGGTATGCTGCCTGCCGGGGAGCAGGGAACTTTTCTAACACGAAGCTACTACCTCTTCTGATTTGTCTAAGCAGTGCTTCTAAAACTTTTTTGGGTGTCAAAATCAAATGGGAATTTGATTAGAGCCAATGGCCCTAACCTGGAAAAATTTACTTGATTCCAATATTGGCACACATTTTCAAGAGTCCAAGCAGGGCAGGCCTGAAGGGTGAATGACCAGTACAGCTGCAGAGAGTCTGGACTTGGCTTAATGCTCTCCTGTCACCATCTTGAAATTCTTAAATTTTTAAACATTTTCATTTTGGACGGGGTCTCGCAAATTACATAGCTGGTTCTTGGTCTCAGGAAAAAAAGTACCATGATACTAGACATTGTAGCTACACCTATTTGGGATTCTTATTTAATACTTTATTTGAGAGCCCCTTTTCTGAAGGGGTACATGATTAGGGAACCAATATTAATTAACAATCCGTATTTGAAAAACACACACTTACCAAAACCAGAATAGATTCATCTTACCACTTCATAATATTATTTTTTAAATGACTAAAAACCAAATAACTACAAAGGAGTTTTGTTTCCAAACGAAATCATTGTATTAAAAATCAAATTTTCTTCAGAATAAGTCACCATAAAAACACTTAAGTATTATGCACTTCTCTAAAAATTTCAGAGTAGCATGGGCAGTAAGCAGCAGAATTTGTCCTGTCTCCCCAGCTTATCTTCTTTTTTTTTTTTGAGGGCAGTGTCAATGGCCCTCATATGTGGGACCGAACCAGAAGCCGCTGGTTTCCCAAGCCAGCGCTTAACCACCACGTCACTTGGCCGGCCCTTCCCCAGCTTATCTTGATAAACAGTACCACCAATATGGGAGATCTTCACATCAATTGCAAGTAGCCTCCAGAGATGGCTGTTAAGAAACCAGGCTTCCCAGTATGCATGTCCTTGCGCCCATCCCACAGTGAGTCTGGGTTGGCCTCAGACTTGGGTAGCAAGAGTGATCTTTTGGCCATTCTGGACCTGGCCTTAAGGAGACCGGTTGTTTTCACTTATTCCCTCTGGGACCACTCACTTTGGGAAATTCTGAGCCACCATGGAAGAAATCCAGTTATCCTGCTAGAGAAATCAAACAGAGAGGCCCTGAGACAAGAGGCCCGGAAACTATATGGAGGAAGAGAAACTTCCAATGGTCTCAAGGCCCATAATAGACCTTCAGACTTCTCCAGCCATGGCATCATCCACCTATAACTATACAAGGGACCCCAAGTCAAGAACCGCAGGAGAACCAAACAAGTGAGTCCAGTCAACACTCAGAACTGTGAGAGAGAATAAAATGGTTATTATTTTAAGCCACTAAGCTTTGGAGTGACTTGTCACACAACAGTGAATACCTTAAATGAGTTCTAAACATTCCATCAAGAAAACAAAGGCTAATCGAGGAGGCGAATCTAGCCCATAGAGGCAAGCTAATTGGCATGCACTTTTTTAAGTTGTATTAGGTAACGTTTAAAAATTAGGAGATCGCACATAAAAATCTAGATTTCTGGTTTGTGGAAAATCAGAATATCGGCCACACTGGACCTCCATTCCCACATGGTAAAAACGAGCAGCCACACAAGAGTAGTTACCCCTCTACATAGGGTACCATCTTGTCCAGTCATGTCCAGGATAAGGTGGTTTCTCTTCAGCCCGCTTCCCCTCTGTCACACTGCCTAGTCTATTAGATCATCTTTAGCCCCTACAGTGCTTAGCAGAGTACATGGCACACAACTGGTCCTTGGTGCCTATCTGTTAAGCAACTGCACAAAACATCCACTGCTCTTATCACCCCACATCCTGTTGTTTCTACCCTGAATACCCACCCCCTTTCATCACTCTGTTCATGCCCTCTCTTAAGTAATTCCAAGAGCCTCCCAAGGGTCTCCTGCCCTCCATGTTGTAAATCTCCAGTACATTCCAGTCCATCCCTACTAGAATCACCCACTGAGAACACAGATTCAGCCATATCATGGACTCTCCTCAAAAGTCTTCAGTTGACTTCCTGTTTGTGATATTGTACTAGATGTTACCATGGGGGAAACTAGGCAAGTACATAGGATCTCTCAGTACTATTTCTTACAACCGTGTGTGAATCTACGATTACCTCCACTAAAAAGTTGAATTTTTAACATCTATGAAAATTTTAAATATACATATTCTTTAACCCATAAATTCTACTTTTATTAAAATTAAATTTCTATTAATTGTTTTACTGTCTCCATCACCTAAAGAACAAAGTCCAAATCCACTCAGCCAGATTTTCAAGGCTCTCCTCATTTTTTCCTTTATTGAAAGCAATTACTAATCCCTGAAATCCTCAAACACACACTGTGCATTTGCTCCACCTGGGGCATCCTCCATCATCCTGTGAACCCTCTACATTCTCCAACATGGAGTCCAAACCGCATCTTCCATAGGCTGTGTAAAGTCTGCCAGCAGAAATTAATCTCTCCTTAGCCTACACAACACCATATTGTCCTTACCCTTCAGTGTGCCCCAGCCACCCTTGTTTCAGAGGTATTTTATATAAGCACGGGATAGGGACCATGAAACTATCTTCTGCTCTCCTCCCAACTTCATAGAATAAGTCGGTTCAGAGAGGTTAAACAATGTTCCCAAGATCACACAATGTTCCCAGGGACAGGCCTGATATGCCTCTTTCCAAAATCTCTGCTCTTTCTGCTCCTCCCCGGGGACTGGACATCAATTACCCTCAGAGCCACTATTGGCTAAAACAGTCACTAACAGAATTCTGCATACATTAGCTGGTGAGTCTGCCTTGAATTCAACTGGAGGAAGGGACAAATATTTGCATCTTATGATATCCTGAATAATGTTACCTGCAAAAAGAGCAAACAAACATTTCCCCTCTCCAGTTTTAAACACAGAATCATTAAATCCTTCACAGATACAAAAGTCCCAGTAAAAGGATATGACATTTTCTAGCATGGCTTCCCTGCTTTTACTTGCACATCAGTAAGTGAACACCAAATGGAATTTTCCACATTTGCTCTAAACCCAAAGAGGTCCACTGAGAATTTAGGGATAAGGAGATTTGGAATAAATTTGAGAAAAATGTCTTTGTTAAATTGAAAATTTTAATCAGATACGAAAAAAGACGTGTTTAATATATTTTAAAGTAAATCCCAAGTTATATGTGTTTGAAGGTAACTAACAATAATATAGTCGAACTTTAAACACATTGCATAATTTATATGTTAATGGAGATGATAGCTTTCAGCTGACTGCAGAGTTGAGCGAAAATGTGCTCACTGAAATTTCTCACCCATGTGATTAAATTCCTCTTTGTCCTCAAAACACTTCATACCCACCCACCCCCACACCCCTTACCAGAAGAAACCTGGCTGAGGCAAACCAGGCAGCTCTGCATACAGAGGTTCCCCCTCCTTTGCTTCCTACTCACAGAACCATCACTAGCTCATGGCAGCAATGTGCCCAGCGAGGAGATGTCATTTATATGCAAGGAGACATACACACAGGATTTCTAGAAACACCTATGTTCACCTATTACAGGGGTAACCCCTTTTTCTTTCCCCCTCTTCTGAGAGTAGATAGGATCCCTAGAGGAACAGCAGCCATCTTGCCATCACAAGGTAAAAACATTAGGAAAAAGCCAAGACACATCACTGTGAGGTTCGTTTTGATATCATGGAGCCACTAAAAGAATGGCAGTGGTCATGGACCTCTGAGCTTCTGGTATGGGAGTAAATGAATCCCTATTTGTTTAGGCAACTGTTAATAGCCTATTGACTTTCATGCATGAAAATGTAAGCTTGACAGAAACACAAACTCTCCCCCTAGAGCAGTGTTTACCCTAAAGCTCTCTCAATTGACAGCTGTTTCATCTCTTACACCCTACATTACGAGGAAGAACTCATATCCACCCTCCTCAACCTGCTTCTCTCCAAGAGCTCCATCTTTGTAAACAGAACAACATTGTATCCACTTACCCATGTGAGAAATCTAAAATCCATCCTTCCCTCCTCACTCTGTCCCACCACTTAAATCCAACCAATCACCCAGCTCTGTGCTCCTTTATCCCCCAGGACCTCTCAATTCCATTCCATTCTCTCCATGTCCACAACCACTACACAAGACCAGGATGGCATCATTTCTGTCTGCACTGCTCCTCACCCGTCTTTGTCACTACCCCGAGTTGCATTCTGTGTGCGTGCCACACTCACTGCCACAGTGATCTTTCAGAAACACAAATAGAACCCTATAGCTTCTACTTAAAACTTTCCCAGGCCTCCCTATTGGCCTTTGAATGAAGCCCATCTTCCTAATCATGGCTTAAAAGGTCCTCCATTGTATGGCCCCAATGACATGGAACTTGAATTAACTTTCTCTCCAAGTTCTGGCCTTCAAAGCATCCCATACTCTCAGAAGATATCTGCACTTGCCTAGAGGAAATATATATATTTATATATTTTAGCTGAGCCATCCTGCCACCTGTTGGCAGCTCATCGGCCGCTCAGCTCGGGCCAGGAATCAAATGGGTGATCCTGTTGCTCAGAGTTCGCACTCTTGAGCGAGCTCTTAACCAACTGTGCCATTTGGCTGGCCCTTCTCCCATATATTTTTGATTGAATAACTTTACTCATCCTTCCAGAACACATAAGCTGGGAATTTCATCAGCACATCTATATTTCAACTGACAACCTAGACCCGATACAACCATTTGCACTTCTCTGCACACCTGCCTGCTCAGTGCAAGTCCCACCTTGCATTAAAACACTGCTTTTCTCGAATGCCATTTATAGCTCTGTATTACAATCGCTGCTTTTTTCTTCCCTTCTTCAAGAAAAAAGGGGGTGGGGGGAAGCTGAACTTAAAAATATATTGCAAAACAACACAAAGGTTTAAATATGGATACTGCAGACACAATAATCAAAATGACGAAAGTGGAAAATATTACTAACACTCGAATTGGTGCTGATCAATTTCTGGTGACACGTGGTTATGATGCATGGTTCATGGTCATAAATGGGATTTAACATCACAAGTTTAAACAAAGTAAAAACTTGAGTCCATGAACACAAGCCCAGTTAAGATATGACATAGATACAAACTTGACTTAAAAACACTTTATGGGATGGCTTTTATTTATTTTGGAAATTTTAGTTCCTGGTGTTTCCTATGAGTCATTTTCCATGAATATAAAACTGTCCACCTAACACTGATCCTGACTAACTTCGATCTTTTGTGACCTATAAAATTATAAATGCATGATTATAAGACTTTTACTGAATAGTTTCAATTTGCTGAAATAGCTCCATTTATATAAATATACCAACAGTAATAGCAGACCTCAACATTATTTTCCACATATTAATCATCTTGATTTCCATAGAGGGGTTGTGTAATCCACCTTAGAATATAAATTCTACATAAGCCAGAGATATATTAGCAATAGAATTAAAAATAATGGAACCAATAACAGTGATGGTAGTAACAATTATACAACAGTATTCACTGTAACTAGGACTTGAGTATTCCCATAGTCCCCACCCCATGCTAAGCACTTTACAAGATGCATTATCTCACTGATGTCTCATAAAATTTGGCACAACCAGAAACATCTCCATATTTAAAAAAGAGGAAATTGAGGCTCAAAGAAGTTAGCAGCTTCTTCATAATTATTTCTCTGGTACATAATAGAGTCTGATTATGATCCCAGACCATCTAACTGCAGTATTCAGTGTTCTCAGTCACAACTGCAAACATTTACATAGCACTTATCATGTACCAGGTGCTGACAAATACTCAGTCTTCAGAACAACCCTATGTAACACGTATTATTATATCTTTATTTTACATAGGAGGAAACTCAAACATGGACAGGTCAAGTTACCAGCCAGGATGCAAGCCCAGGACACAGCCTCCACAGTGTGTGCCCTTCACTGCCACCCCAGCCAGTGCACTATCCCTCAGGTAATGATAATTTCTCCAGGGCACTGATAATGTGCTGGGCATTCTGACACTCATGAAATTCTCACAATAATTCTGAGGTAAGTGGTATTTTTACCTCCACTTTACAGATGGCGGTTCTGGAGCTCAGAGAAGTTAATTTAGTTTTCCAGAGTCACACAGCCAACAAGTGCGACACTGGGGAATACAAAGTAACAAAGCTGGGTTTCATTCCCCCACCTCTCCATTTTTCTTCCTGAGGCATGACTGGCTGGGAAACAGTATGCATCAGATTTTCCACCTCTTTAAAACTGTTCAGTTTGTGTAATTTAGGGTGTGACTATTCAGAGGCACCTTTGCGCTAATCTTCCAGGAGCCAGTGGAACCGCAATGCACAGTACAGAACAATGCATGCTTTCTCTGTAAATTACACATGCCATCCCAGCTTGGGGAAAACCCATCTTTGTGATACGAACACCTTGGAACAGACCGTTTAATTTTAGAAATAAACAGGGTCCACCGTTGTTTTTTTCTTTTTTATACACAGTAGGAAACTTTGCTCTTTTCTAAAGCAAGTGCCACTCATTTTCTATTCCTACCCACTTAAAAGTCCCAATATGTAAGACCAAACAAATCCCTCCAAAAAAGCATTATGAATCCTATTACAAAGCAATAGTTTCTCTAATCATTTTTAATAAAGAGAATGGGGGAGAATTTAAATAGAATTAAAACTCATTTCTGGAAGTAGAATTAAGGAATAAGAATGCAACTATAGCAAAATAAATTGATAAATCATAGTCCAACATGTCAAGCCCACACCAATTAAAGAATGCTGATTTGTATGTGTCATTGAGTTTTGGTTTTTGCAGAGACAACTTTAATAAAATTCCAAAAGGCCACAGAATTATCCTAAAGACAAAAATCACATCTTCAGCATCTTCAATAATATACAAAGTCGATAACAGTTGTTACACTTAGCCAGGATAGGAACAGATATTTAATATGAATAGACAAGAGGAAATGCAGAGTCTGCCTTTTAATCATTTATTCTTTTACTTATGGACTCATTTAATCAACAAATATTTATATACTGCCTATCTATCAGATCCTGGGCTAACTTCTAGGAATAAACAGTGAACAAAATAGCTGTGCTCTCTGGCCTCACGGAGTTGGGAAACAGACACTGAACATGCAGATAAATACCGGATAATTATGTAAGTAAGTAGGTAGGTAGGTAAGTAGTATAAAGGAAAAAGATCAGGAAACCATAAAAGAAAGTATGGCAAACTCAGATGAGGGGACAAGGAAGTGGGTCAGGAAGCAACCATTAAATTGAGACTGAAAGACGGAGTAAAAAGGAGACAGAAGAATGGCAGAGAGTGTTCAGATGGTGGGAAGAATGTGTGTAAAGGCCTGAGGTAGAAAAGAATTAAAAGGAGGCAGTGTGACATAGGACTCAAGAACTCTTGGCTGTGTTTCCAGCTTAGGTGCTGAAGGGCTGGCCTCATCCTCCTGAGAGTCATGGAGCTCGTAACCATGGTAACTCTCCTTGGCAGTAAGGCCTTCAGTGCCCCAACATATACCAAGAGACTCAGCTGAAGGACCAGTATGGGCTAGTGTCAGCCCTCCTGGAAATTTGTTTCCCAAATCCTCAACCTGGAAACACATTTCTAGGCTGCCCAAGATGAGACCAGTTGATAGAACAGGAAGAAGAGATTATGTCAATGGGGAAAAAAGCTGAGGCTCCTCCTCTTGACAGAGTTCACACTGGAGGCCTGAAGGTGAGGTGAGGTTTGGGCAATCCTTCTCCACAGGGGAGCTAAATGAACTGACCAGCTGTGTGTCCACCTGGGGCACCAGCCTATAGGGGGCATTAAAACATCACAGGAGGGCCAGCCGAGTGGCGTGGTGGTTAAGCGCTGGCTTAGGAAGCCAGCGGCCCCGGTTCGGTCCCACATATGAGGGCCAGTGACACTGCCCTTAAAAAACAAAAAAGAAAAAAAAAAAAAATTCACAGGAAGTGAAACAAATATTCTATGGAGGGAGAGGTTGAGAGGCCCAAAAAACATTCTTGAGTAACAAAAGATGGTCCTTACAGTGCCTTTTAAAAAGGGTTCATTGCAGGACCTTGATGTGCTAAACAGCGTGATACAAGTTCCAGGCAGAATCTAGTTGCTCTAGGCTATAAGAAAGGCTTTCGGCTTCTGGCATCTCCTACACATGGCACGACGTTTGAGTAGATGGTGAAAACATACTTCCAGAATATTGGTGAAGGTACAACTGAATATCAGTCTGCCTAGGACGTCCATGGGCCTCAGGCCTGCTGTGGCTTCCTGCCCTATTTTCTGTAATTAAGATTGCTTTGTGGGTACCCTCTTAACCAGGCCAGCCTCCACCTACTCAGCTCCTTGAGGGCAGAAGCTGGGTGTTGTTTATCACTCTGTCCCAATTGCTAGCTCACTGTCACACTCAATGAATTTCTACAATTTTCTGTAACAACAACAACAACAACAAACCAGTATTAAGGCTATATAATAAAGCTTACTTTTACCCACAATCTGTATTTACCCACACCATTCAGTCTGCAAGCGACCCTTAATGTCAATATATAAAATTACTTCAGAGTTTGCAAGGTTTTCAATGTGAAATGTCTATGGAAATTTTCAAGAGATTAAATAAAGTGCAGTAAGATAATTCATACATCTGAGTTCCAGCTCTGCAAACTCAAAAAGAAACGCAATCAGCTCTTCCCAAAAGCGACCTGAGGTAACCTCTAAAAATGGTTCGCTATTCTCTTGACCCGGAGAACCCCACAAAATCACGTAAATCGAGAGATTCGAATCTACGGCTTCATTTTAAGAACACTCGTGAAACTACCCAGCCATCAAGGGTATGCATATACGAAAAGCCACCAAGTATCTAAAGGATGTCACATTACAAAAGCAATGTGTGCCGTTCCGTCATTACAACGGTGGAGTTGAGAGGTGTCCCCAGGCCAAACAGTGGGGTTGGACGCAGGGTCGATGGCCCAAAAAGAGTGCAGAATTTTTACTGCACATGCTTAAAAATGCAGAGAGGAATGCTGAACTTAAGGGTTTAGATGTAGACTCTTTCATCATAGAGCACATCCAAGTGAACAAAGCTCCCAAGATGCGATGCAGAACTTACAGAGCTCACAGGCAGATCAACCCCTACGTGAGCTCTCCCTGCCACACTGAGATGATCCTCACTGAAAAGGAACAAATTGTTCCTAAAACCAGAAGAAGAGCACAGAAGAAAAAGATCTTCCAGAAGAAACTGAAGAAACAAAACATTATGGCCCAGGAGTAAATACATCAAAAAAAATGCTAATAAAAGTAAAAACAGAAGGAAAAAAAAATGTAATCAGCCACAAATATGAAATACTCAAACACATGGAGATGGGAGGGATCAAAGAATACAGATAGGTGGTATCAAAATCCAGAAAGTCAATAAAACTTAGGTAATCCACCAGTTTGTTTTATAAGGAGGAAAACACTGAAGCTCAGAACGCTGAACTATTATACTTGCCCTAGACCTAGTGACAACACCACAACTGAAACGATCTCCACATTCTCAGACCACCGTTTTCCCCACACTGGGCTGCCACGTTACTTCTCTGTCTGGAAATCTGCAATGGCTCCCCAGTTTTGGTAAGTAAAAGGCAGTCAGGGAGACCACTTCATCAACGGTATAGCACTGTACATCTGAAGCTGCCACTGATTAATATTAGATGTTGACTATAATTTAACACATATATATAGTCACGGGATGTGGAGTATAGTGTGGGGATGGAGTCAATGGAATTGTAATAGATATGTATGATATTGGGGGTAGGGGGTAAGGAAGGGAGGGGGAGTCACTTTGTAAGGGGTGAAAAAGATAACTATTGCATAGTTTTGTACATCTGTGACTATTAATAATAATAATAAAAATAATTTTTTTTAAAAAAAGGCATCAGAAAAAAAAAAAAGGCAGTCTTACAAACCCCTATGGGGTCTGCCTCACTCGTATCCCATTCCTTCCCTGAGCTTGTCCCCTGCCATTCTCACTACCTGTCCCTTTGCTCAGCCTGTCCCAGCCACTGCTGAATGGAGTACGTGTCTGTCGGAGCCTCTGTGCGTATCCTTCCTTCTGTCTCCTGAGCCTTTCTCCCAAATATGGGCAAAATCCACTCTCTCATCTTCTCAGATCTTTCCTCAAATGTCATTTTCTCAATGAGGCCTTCCTTGCCCTCTCACTTGTAAAATACATGTCACCCCAAACCCATCCACCTTTTATCTTCTCTCTAGCACTTATCATCATTTAACTTACTTAAATATTTATTTCTGCAACCCTATCCTCCCCCACATGTAAACTCCATGATTACAGAAACTTTCAATAGTTTGGTTCACTGCTATATTCCTCATACCTGTGAGTAACTAGCACATAGAAAAACCTTAGAAAATATTCGTTAAATAACTGGTTATATGGATTAATGGATGGAGTTCAAAAGTGGCCCAAATCCAGAAAATGTAAGAGCTGTGAAATGTCTGATAGTGTCTGACAGCCTCTGGGAAGCAGCCTGTGGCCTGGGTGTCATCTACCATCACTATGTCCCCACTCTAGAACTGGCATCGACTGATAGATACCCTCTGTGAAAGTCAGTAAACTAAGGAATGAAATGACAAAGGCTTGTCAGAGCAATCCCCTTTGAGGTGGGGTGACTCTGGGTTGAAGAGTGAACAAGCAAGCCAATAATTTATCAGAAACAAGATGCTCTTACGTGTACAGATGCAGAAATCACTTCTGAATTGCTTCCCTGTACCCCTCAGCTTAAGAGTACAAGTGGATGGTTTGCTTAGATTGGACATCCCAAAAAAAAGATTAGGTTTCAAAAATTTTCTGGCACAAACCAACATTTGCCATTAAGTCTAAATGGCTGGCATGGCTCAACCTCCAGGCATCATTCTAGATATAAAACCAGGCTTCAATTATAACTTAATGACAGATATATAAAGGAAGATGCTAAGAGTGACCAAAAACAAGGCAGTAGGAACCAAGGGTAGATATTAAAACTATAGAATAGTTGACCAAGCCACCAAGGAAAACAGAAATAATAACAGTCAGACAGACCCAAAACATAAACAGTTTCTGCTCTTTCATGTTTAAAAACCCAATAAAGGTTTGCATCCACACCATATCTCATCCCACAAGTAACTGAAATAGTAAAAATATCCACAAAGAACTACCTGTCCAAACTTGAAAGACACAGGCTAATCCTAATTTACAAAAATGAAATACCAGGGATCACTAAATGCCATGCTAATTCCCCATCTAATTCAGAGTTTTATAGCCCAACACATAATGGGGGTGCCAAAAAAATGTATACACATGACTTGTATTCATCTTTTGTTATCGGTATATATTATCACAATTTTAATACAGTTTTTTCCTTTCTTAAAACGTGTATACATTTTTTTTGGCACCCTCTGTATACATTGAAAATAGAGGCTTCCACTCCCAGTCTTAGCAGTCCCTCCCATGCCCGGGCATGCTACCCAAACCAATATTTTCCATGACATGCCTTATTATCTCCTTACCAACATGAACTCATGTCCCATTGTAATTCACTTGCTGGAAGTTGGTGTGATCTCAACAAGTTTTGAATGCTGGAGTCATTTTTAAATGGCATTAATTTCATATGAAATCATTTCAAAACAAACAAACAAACAAACAAACAAACAAAAGTACTAGAAAAGAACTGCTGGAAAATATTTTAGCATTTACTGCAATGGTAACTCTTACTTTCTAAGATTCCCAGTTTCCACAGCTACATCTAAGACGGGTAAGCTCTTCTCTTATCTACGGCAGCTAAAGCAGGTATGTGTGTGTCATGGGCCATCTGCAGACACTTCCCCATTGCTAATGGCACACTGCTGGAGAATCACTTGGGAACATTTAAAGCCATTGAGGCTATTAACTCTAACTTGGGCCAAGTCTAATAAACAAGTGTCATCCAAAAGGAAATGAGTTAAGCTGGCCTTCAAAGTCATTTAAGCAAATACTCAGGGTCAGAGTGCCTCATAGGAAGCTTCTCATGAAATCCTTCTGCTGTTGATTTTGCCCGAATTAAATCAGAGTTCACTGGAAATTTCATTCCAGGAAGAAAGTCCAAATTTAAACAGAGTGACTTCCAGTGTGTTTTAAATGACCAACTGAAAAAGTCTCTAAGCATTGCCCAAGTTTCTGGCCACCTCATACACAACAACAGCAGGTGCACGACAAACATTTAGGAAACCACATGGGATAAAGCCAGCTCTACCTACGTAAAGTTAAGTTTCTGAGCTGGAAATTCTAGACCATAAACAGTCGCACAGGAGAGAAGAGGTGGTGGCCAGTGACCATGCTATTGATATTCTTGTCATGTCCAAATAACACGTGACCATCTCCAGATCTTTGTTAATGCTAAGCTGACACCTAGAACATCTCATTTCCCAAATGAAATCATTCTCATTTTTGAAGAGCTGTCTCATTGATGACCCTCCAGGAAGCCATTCCTAATCTAACCCATTCCTACTTCACTTGTTCTTCAGATTTCATCACTTCCTACAGTCAACTATCTGGGACCGGGCTTTATTTACCTTAGACCCTGGCATTATTTATTCTGTCTTTTGTCATAATTGTTTCTTGCCTTACTGCTCCATTTAATACTAAGGTTTCTGAGGGCCAGAACTATACTTTAAATTCCTCTCTACTGCAATGCAGTTGCTTTATTCCCAGTCGATACTCAGTAAATATGGTCTGAATTGAAAAGATCTCAGTCTTGGATTTAATTGTCTCAAAATCACCAACTAGTCTAATAGCTTAAGGGCCAAACCTACTTAAAAATTAACTTAAATTGTAAGTACAGTGAAATCACTCTAAATTAACCTAACCACTCTATGTGTTTATTTTCCTACTTGGAAAATCAGGCCAGCCATAAGAATGACCTTCCCTAGATAGGCGACTCTAAGAATAATGAGGTAATTTCCTTCAAAGATGATGAGGTTTTCAGGATTCTCTGGAATGCATACCTATGCATTCATGTGTCATTATTAATAGTTCCCTCTGGGTAGAAGCAACACTAGAACATTTCAGAATTTTCGAGCATCTATGTGCTCAGATGTCAACATAATCTCAATTTGATGGTCCCATTGCTTACAAAGGAGTAATGAATTAGGAGGCAGATTTATTAGAGATACTAGGAAATATTCCATCAAATTTGTATACTATTTCTATGCTCATGATCCAGGGTGTCACTCACTGTGTTTGCTTAGGCCTCCACATACATTTATCTGAGCAAAGAAATGAACGAGGGGTGAAGGGGTAAGTTTTACCCCTAAACTAGGGTTGCCAGGTTTACCAATAAAAATACAGGATGCCCAGTTCAATTTGAATTCAGATGAACAAGGAATAACATTTTAGTATAAGTATCCCATGAAATACTTGGGCCATACTTATGCTAAAATATTATTCTTTGTTCATATGAAATTCAAATTTAACTGGACATCCAGTATTTTATCTGGTATCCCTCCTCCAAACCCAGAAATTGTATTATTGAGTCTTCAATTAATTAAAATAAAGACAAAGGAAAGCACATAGCAATGAATGCATTTTGTGAAGCCTAACTTTCAAATGGTGTTACAGAACATTTGAGAAAACTCAGTGTAATGATGGGAGGGAAAATAGCTGAGTAAGGTGCACTGAGTGCTGACTATGTGCCAGGTTCTATGCCAAACCCTTTATGTGCATTATCTCCTTTAATTCTCACCACATCCTTAAGAGGTAGGTATTATTATTATTATTATTATTATTATTATTATTATTTTATCAATAAGGAAAGCAAGATACAAAGAGAACAAGCTGCCCAATGTCACAGAGCAGTAAAACAAAGAGTCAGGCAGGTTTAACAGAAGGTCTTACATGCCTAACCACGACTTCATTTACGGGTGAACAAAAAGAGAATACTTGTAATCTGCCCTAAACTCACAATGCTGCTGATCAGGGTGGCTGGGATTAAAACCAGGACTCCAGAGTTTTAGCCCTACGATATATCACCTCCCCAAGCTATGCAAGACAGGAAATGTGTATGACCCACCTACACCAGCCACGATCACCCCTGTAATAAATTAGAAGGCTTCATCTTCCAAGAATGGTACTGGAACTCAGAATGGTTGCCTAGGAATTTTTATCAGATCCATCCGGCTGAATTTTGACTCCTCATGACCTAAAGGTTTTCCTGGGTTGGATGGAGAATGTGGAGATTTCTATGTGGGGGAAGAATTTGTTGTTACTGCCCTTTCTGTACCAAAACATCTATTTTAAAATAAGCCACTCATGTAATGTCCACCAGTCTTGCCGTCTTGAGGCAAATTCTCGCTCCTGCACTGGAATCCCAAACACTGGCAATAACCTAGGACACAGCCAGGAGGGCCCATCTGAAGAAGCCTCCAAAGCCAACGCCCAGGTCCAATTATGTGAGGAAGGACAATGAGAGCCAAGGTTTTTCTTCTTGGATCTGGAACGAAGAGCCAGGATTCTTCCATGTCAAATATCCAAGTTCAGAAAATATCAGAAGATACCCAGAACTTCACCTGGAGCAGATTTACCTGTAGAAACCTTCACATGCCTTATTCTATGTGTTTGTCTACCTCTGGAGTGAAGACAGGTGTCTGTAATCTGTGTGAGTGAGTGTGACTACAATGCATATACAATACAGCACTTACCTAACTTTACCCTCAAAACTTACTCTGGGAGGCAGAGCTCATTGGTCAGGGTGCAGATTAGCTGTAGTAAGAGGTGGGGGAGGTCCATGAACAGGATGAATATGTAACATACAGGAATACACAGTAATTAATCTGTAATCGTCTGTTTACTTGACTGTGTCTCCCACTGGAATACAGGCTTCCTGAGGGCAGGGACCATGTCTATTTTATTCATCATTGTGTTGCCCAGGTGTGTGGTACAGAATAGGCATCCAACTACATGATGAATGAATGAATAAAGAATCACTACTGTCACCAGTAAGCAGTGTGTACAAACAGTCTTTCTTTTGTCCTCATTGCCCTTGAAATCTGTGACCAAGGTTTGTGTCCATTTGCAATCACAACATCTCTTCGGGGATGGACAATGCATACATATCACCATTTCTCACAAAGACTGTTATGCTGGAAGCATCCTAACTCGCCTCCATGACAACAGACCTGGCCACACTCCAACCCACTCTTCCTTTGGCAGCCAGGGTGCTATTCCTCTGCGTAAATCCATCCACGCTCCCTGGTGCCCCAACCACACTCAAAAGCTTACATTGTTCCAAAAGCCCCACAATGAGCTACACGGCCACATCTCCCATCTACCCAGAATGCCCTCCTCTCATTTGCGTGGCAGTCATCTTTTGATAATGAATTCAAACTTCATTTCTTCTATGAGATTTTATTCTTCCCTTCTCCCCACAGAACTGACCCCTCCATCTTTTGTCCCCAAAGTTACAATTACAGACCATATTAGTGTCACTGAGAATTACAAGACTGCAGAGCTCATGTCTTAAGGGCTGCCGATTTATCACTAGCATAGTGTCTGGTATGTAGCAGGCTCTGAACAATCATTTCCTAGATGAGCAAATGGACATCGGAGAGTAACAGTGAAAACTTTGTTAACCTAATTGTTTCTTGATATCTTATTCTAACAGTAGTATTATCTGGACCCATTCATTAAGTTCTACCTATATCTGCTAAATCGACCAGAAAGCTATTGAAAGAAGAGACAATGGTGGGCCAGCTGAATGGCTCAGTTGGTTAAGAGCTCGCTCAAGAGTGCGAGCTGAGCTCTCAGCAACGGCAGTTCGATGTCAGCCTGAGCTGAGTTGCCGTTGAGCTGCCAACAGGTGGCAGGATGGCTCAGCTGAAAAAAAAAAAAAGAGAGAGAGACAATGGTGTGTGCTGTTGTCACTGCTATTGTCTAAATGAACACCTGCTGACAAGAAACTTCACAGAATACTGCCTACGTGTAACTGGGCCTGAGAGAACAAAAACGAAATGCTCCCAAATCAAGGAACCATTGGAAGGGACTCCAGAGAGAAAGTACTTATGAGATAACTAATAAGCTTCACCTCTAATGCCCATGGTGAGAGGTGGAAGCCAGGTGCTCTGAATTCAAGAGTCCAAGCCTCCCTGGGTTCCCAGAACAGCGATGGTTAGCCACATCCAGCATGGTGGAGTGGAGGCAAGAGCAGCACAGCACCACCCAGACACCCCGGTCTAGTCCCCACTCTTCACGGTACCTAAGAGGAGACAGAGTCCTCATAATAGTTAGCTCAGAGTCACACAATTATTATAGTTAGTGGCAGAGCTGGGCCTGGAACCAGGCCTCCCAACTCACTCATTCAACATTTATTAACTGTTAGGTCCTTCATGGTGTCATTTGCTGGAATAAAATGATGAACAAAAACATTCACAGTTGTCAACCTAGTGAAATTTACAGCTTATTCAACATTTAATTCAGAGCTCCTCTTACCCCCTCATAATATGTCCCAATGCCCAACTCCCCACAGCTTCCACTTTCTTATATTTAGTGATATTTCCTAGATAAATATAAAAACTCATTTTTATTTGTTTGTTTTTTTTTGAGGGCAGTGTCACTGGCCCTCATATGTGGGACCTGACCTGGGGCCGCTGGCTTCCCAAGCCAGCGCTTAACCACCACGCCACTCGGCCAGCCCTAAAAACTCATTTTTAAAAAATACTTCATTCAAAACAATTCAACCAGTTCATAACTATTCTTTCTTTCCCTCCTTTATTCTATTTATCCAAACCTTTAAAAACTCACATTTAACCCAAAACTCCACGATGACATTTGAAATATTTTTCAGATAGCTGTAGCATTCCCAAATCTCAATTCAAAGAACTTATTATTACAGTGTTAGAAGTGTTCGCCAAGTGTCTATAGATCCTTTAATGTTTTCTAGAGATCGAACAATCATAACTTGTACTCAGGAACTCAAACCAGGACGTGATAGCCCTTACAGTGAGAAAATTCTATTGTTATGCCTATTCCAAATCTTACCACTGAAAGTTAAACTAAATCTAGTCTATCATCAAAGACAATGGAAAAAACCCAGTGACCATCTCACATCAAATAGTACATATAATTTGTACATATAATTTGGGGCTGCAATTCTTCTGTTTAATCTGTTTTTCTCTTTAAAAGTTAGAAAAATTAATTAGTGGAAAATTAACCAGGAAAAGGGATTGCTCTGAAATCTTAAATAATTTAGGGAAAAAAAAAAAAGTTTCTTCAAAGAAAGTAATTGACCCCCAAATGGAAATATTTATGTATCTATAATTTTCCCTAAAGAGTTTCCATTTTCACTCTGCAGTAAACACATGATTTTTTAAAATTCATTGTTTGAAACATCCCAAGGCACCAAATAGCACACATTTCCATAAAGTAAAAAGACACATTATAGTCTTATTCTAAACAGGACACCAGAAAACAAAACTAATACTGTGAACAAACAAATCTTAGCAAAAACTCATTGAAATAATCCAAATGGTTTCCATTCCAGGGAAAACAATAAGTCAGCAGTTTGTATACGGCTGCCTTTTCCAAATACACAAAATAAGCAAAAACGCCACCAGAGGAAAGTGCAAATGCTGAACCCTTTCTATTTCTGTTTCCACAGGCCTGCAATTCAATCAATACCACTGCCGTGCCAAAATTTATGCACACTTTCAGGTGGCCTCCAATGCCCTGCCCAGAAGCCCAGAGCTCTCCAAAGAAAAGGTTCAAGGAGCCACCACTCAAATCACAAAGAAACAGAAGTGACAAGAAAGTCTGGGCTGGGCCCCAGACTCAAACTGCTAGAACAAGGACTGGAAAGCCAGATAAATAAATGCTTGAGAGTGTCGAGCAATCAGAACTGTCACAAAGAACACTCAGATTCTAAATAAGAACACAGTGGGGACAGAGCCAGGTACTCCTTAAAGAACTAAAGGCTCTGGGGAAAAAAATAAATAAATGAATCACAACCCTTCACCTAATACCAGTAACGGCCTGGAGCTGGTGAAAGACTGTTGAATAAAAGTATTCTATATAAGGAAACCTACTTAAAGGAAGTATTCATAACCCTTCACCCAGCATAGAAGACAGCCTGACATACAAAACCAGGAGTGGGGAAAGTCTGTCTAGGGTTACTGAAGGGCACATTAGACAAGCATCCTAAAGATGAAATTATTTTTGAAGAATAAGGTGAACAGAAAAGGGAAAATGAATATGGCTGTTTTAACTTGAAGACAGAGAACTTACTTTCAAATCCCCATCCTCCTTCAGTACTTGAAAGGGCAATAATTAGTCCAGAAAACAGTAAAATGAGGAAGTGGTATGCTCTTACAATTTCTGTTAATCCCCACCAGCTGTAATTTAAGAAATTCAGTGACATCAGCATTTATTTTTGATCCAGCAAGAATTGACGAACTACAACTGCAGATCATATGAGACGGGGAGAAAGAAATTTGGGGGTGCTTGGAAAACACATGTGAAAATGTGGAAATTAATTCACTTTGCAGTGAAATCACTTCTACAGCTTCAAACTGCCAAAAATAACATAAAAAGTGGAAAGGGAAGTATAAGCACTCCAAACCTAATCAAATGATTCAGTGGAGCTTCTAAAAAAATGTCATTGACACAAATGAACTGAACATTTCTGAAAACAAACAGAAAGTGATTTAGCCATTTATGCACAAGAACCAAAGATTTCATATGATATAAAGACAGTCACTCTAAAAAAAAAAAAAAAATCTGCTACACAATAAGCTATAAACTGAGTTACTACAGTTATCATTTGTATTACCTTCTTGAAGACAGGCATAGAGTCAATTCCATGGTCTCTTTTTCCCAGGAAAAGAAAACAGCTTGTGAGAAAAACCACTGAAGTATTCTGATGGTGTCCCATCTGAGTTCAGAGATGGACTGGGGTAGGTCTGAATTCCCAACATAAATGCCAACCATTAGCTTTTACTCAGATCAGTGTCAAAGGAAGAAGAAAAGTACACCAAACGTGATGGACCAAAGAACCCACAGAAGAGAGCTGAAAACACTCACCAGGGCCACGCTGGCCCTTTGGCTGAACATTGAGTCCACTGAGCCGTCTCAGAAAGGAGATTAGCATGAAGACGTGATGGCGGCTGCTCTGCCACACGCTTACATGCACCTTCTCTCAACACCAGTAAGGCTAAATTAGAGATAGACTGATAATTAATAGGCTCCCTGGCACAGGAGCCAGCTTCTTTAACAAACCAGTAATTGCTACTTACTAAAATGACAGGGAATTCAGCCAGGGAGGAGGGAGCTGTTAACGATGGGAATCATAAAAGGTAAAACAGACTTTACATCAACAGGTTACCTGGCTACCATCCAAAATTACCTCTTTATCTACAGATCCAGGTTCTAATGAGAGCAAATAAGTCCAAAATCATACATAGGAGAACTAGAGATCAGGAATCCTCCCAGAAATATCACCACAGATGCAAGGAAATCTGGGGAAATAGATCTTCCCTCCACATACCCTCCGACCCCCAAAACGTCATAAATTGCCTAATTTGATCAAGAAAATAATTTCATTTTGTACAAAATGTCATATTGGAAATGAAGTTTTCCCATAAGTGATGTATTTTGACTTGGACAGCCTTTGAAAATATCCAACCTGCTGGGAAATTTTTAACAGCAACCAAAAATGCAGTCTCTACCTTCTATTCTGAGATTAAAGCACTTTGTTTGTAACCTCTCCAGGAAATATATTTAGCTCAGGAGTTGTTTACTGGAACAACTAACAATTGCTGGCAGGATCAGGAGAGGTAGCACATGGTATCTCCACTTTAAACCTCCGATGCAGGAACTAAGACAACACATCAACCTGTTAAACTGATCACCGAACACTTTAGACAATATTCCATCAGAGAAGGCAAGTGTCTACCACACACTCCCCAGCAAGAAGCACACCAAGGTGTTTCTAACATCCTTGGATGCCCAGAGACATGGAGAGATGAGGAGCCCATCTTTTGCCATGGGGAGATGTCCACAGAGATAAACCAGGGCAGCAGGCACATAGTTTCACAATGACTAATGCTGACCAAAACTCTTCATAAAATCAACTCCACAGGTAACCCATCTCATTCACTCAGGAAATCCCTGCTTTCTGATGGTGTTGCAAAGGATGCCCTGATGGCCTGCCAAAAGAGAGGTCATTACAAGGCTAAGGAAAGGCTTTCTGACAAGAGGCAGCCCAAGAGTCCCCTATGGATAATATCTCATGGACATCTCCAACATTTCTCACGTAGTTAAAAGATGAAACAAAGCAATCAATCAGGACCAGAAGCACTGGAAACTCAGATGGTTTACACTTTTCTTAGTATGTATAAGGATTAAGTGTTGTTTTAAAAAAATTGTTGGTTTTTGTCCTCTCCCATTAATAAAGAGTTAGAATGCTTTCATAATCATTCTGTGAATCTCTAACCTATCAGTGATGGAAACCACTAAGTATGTGGCTCATCATTAAAGCCATCAACTAAGTATTTTTATAACTTCTTCCTCTCTGTTAGGTCATTATATCCTTTTATTGAAAATATTTAACTCAATACTTTGCAATGACTAATGTTCTTAACACACACATGTCAAGGCAGAAGCTATGTTCATTACACAACATTGATGCTTCAAGACCTTTGGCATTCAAAGATAAACAGTTCTAAATGAAATAAATTGGCTACAACTTTATGAAGACACACAGGAAAAACAATTAACAAGTCAGGTTTTATGGGGGTGAGGAGGGAGAGAGGGGGAAGTAAGGGAGAAAGAGAGAGAAATGAGTGAAAAACATCAAGACACTAGAGGTACGTGTTCAGTGGTAGAACACAGGGTGGGTTTGTAGATAAGACCTCTTGATCTCATCAACTAGGAACATTCAAAGAAGACCTTTAATGAGGAATATGGAAAATCTACAACTTACACACCTCGGAATGATGAACTATCCACCCATCTCATCTTTAGCTATCTTTCTTGGAGCCTTTCTAACCTATCTCCCCTTCCTTCTTCAGAAATAGCTTTGAAAACAAAGGACTATGCAGCCAAGCATACTGTGAGCACCTTTAACAGACAGATCTATTTTGCTTGGATTCAGGTGTTCAACCACACCCAGAGTCTCGTCATTTCTTCATCAGAAAACTAGTTCTCTTTCTATTCCAAGATCAACATGAGTTGTCACCCCTAATCACTTCCTATCTTGACTCTCCTAGGTACCCCAACATACACAGTAACCACCACAGCAGGATAGATAAGACAGTGAGCTTTGAATCAGATAGTCCCCAATTTAAGTTTTGGTTCTTCCCTTATTTGAATGATTTTAGGCAAGTGACTTAAGACAGTCAAGCCTCAGTTTCTTCATCTATAAAATGGGATCCTACCTACCTCATATGAAAATTAAATTATATAAAGCATTTAAAATGTTTAACATAGTACCTGGTATATAGTCAGTACCTTAATGTTTATAATTCAACTAGATCTGAATTATTCATTCCTGTTATTTCAGCTTCTTTTATAAAACAGGAAAAATCTGAAAAATAAAATTACATAGGTACGATAATTTGCTGTGTATAATGTGCACCCACATTTTTGGCCCAATCTTTCAGGCAAGAAATCTTTCATTTTAATTTTTTAATTCAAATTTTTATTTGTTTACATTTAGGTACTTGTTTTTGTATTATAAAGGAATTTTAGCATTTATTTTTTAATATATTATGGTACAAGAAATTTCATGTAACAAATAATTTCAAAACACAAGAACAGATACAAAGTACAAGAAATTTTATGTACCAGAAACAAATTTATAATATTTACGCATCATAGGAGGCCCAGAACTCTTCATCATTACAAGTTTGTCATAAGTTCAACATAACCAATTATAGTGTTCCAGGGTATTATTTTGCATAAGGACATAGTTATTGATTTCTAGAGTTCCACTTTTAACTCATAAGCATAAGTAAAAGAATTTAAAATATTTATTGTATATAGATACAGATTTGTACTACCCATGTACAATACGCATCCTTATTTTTCCCCTCACAAATTTGGGCAAAAAAGTGCATACTATATACATGACAAAATACGGTACATTCCTTATCCCAGGAGGAAAATATAGACACAGACACATGCACACACATACAAACACAGATAGAAACTAAAGAAGCATTCTTTTTATAATACACAAGGATGCAGTACAAAAATATAAACGGTAGGCTATAGGTGCAAGGCAGAAAAACATAGAACTTTCATTACTTCAACCCCAGTGAGTTTCAGTTTCCTAACAGTAGAGGAGATAAAAACACTACCACAAGACACAACCTGTAGTAAGGGCTTTAAAAATGCTAGATGCTGCAGTTATTATTATTGCTTTTTGTGTTTCTTTGTTGTTATTAAATTGTGTGATGCATCTGCTATGCAACTCGAAATTACTGGACCTACTGAAAAAAATCTTTTTGTTCCCTCCTTCCTAAAAGAATTCTAAGCACTCTCAACAAGTACTCGATTAATGTTTATAATAATGACTATGCTGATAATTATAATATGCTAATTTCCAAGACACTGAAAACTCAAAATCATCACCTTTATCTTCTACACCATTGCATATACTGAGCCTGGGAACTTCAAAAATTTCCTACACTAGAATTTCTAAGCCATCCTACTGCTTCCTCTGGGTTCTTCAGCAATGGCCCCCATAATTTCTCTGTGCTCTTTTCCATCTTCCTAAAGAACAGTAGAAATTATATCAAAATAAAGAGTAATATATGAGAATAATCCCACTCAACTTTAAAGATCCGGAAGTGAAGAGCCATTTTTATTGTCAAATAAAGTAAAAATGGAAGATCAGGTGTCTGGAAAAGCTTTATTAATGTGGCTTCAAGTGTAACCCACAACAGTGTTGGGGCAGACAGTTTTCAAATGGTTTTCCCAGCAAGCATATTTTTTAGCTCAGAAAAAGAATTGCTAGAGAAAGACAGATGTAAGAAAACAATTTTTAATAGCCAACCCTCATAATAATTATTCATAGATTCCCTATTTGCAAATTCACCTACTCGCTAAAATTTATCTGTAACCCCAAAATCAATATTTGCAGCATTTTTGCAGTCATTTGCGAACAGAGTTGAAAAATTTGCATCACTCAATGCATGCATTCTGAACTAAGGTCACAAGGTGACACTCTGCCTTCCGGTTTCAGCTCTCACAGGGTAAACAAGTGTCCTTTTCGAGGTCTTTTAAGTGCTAGGCTTTTTGCATTTTTGTGTTTTTTGTTGGTGGCCTTATGGTGTAAGACAGCCCCCAGTGCTGAAGTGCTGCCTAGTTTTGGTACACACAAGAAGGCTGTGATGTGCCTGATGGAAAAAAACATAGGTGTCAGGTAAGCTTTGTTCAGAGATGACTTAGAGTGCTGCTGGCTGTGAACTAACTGTAATGAATCAATAATATATATTCAATAAAGCGCCTTTAAACAGGAACACACATAAAACAAGGTTGTGTATCAATCAGCTGACAAAAATGCTGTAACCACAGGCTTGTGGGAACCTCACGTGTATTTCCCCTGGGGCGATGGTTCGGTAGTCCCTGAGTAAGTGTTCGGAGTAACTATAGAACAAAACTACCACAAACAATGAGAACTGTTTTTATTTCACCCCTTTACACCAATAATTTTAACAACAATAATTGCCCCCACTAACCTAATGTCTTGAGCATTTACCCATGATATTGAATCATTAACCAGACATGTTACTACACATTATCTCCTATCATCTTCACAGCTATTCCAAGAAGCAAATACTATTAACTCCATATTTTAGGTGAGAAAATTGAGGTTCAGAAAACCTTAACAAGGGTCCATAGCTAATAACAAGAAAAGTCAAGACAATTTCTTACACATTACCCTGATAGAGTGTAACAGCATTCCCAAAAGTTACTGATCCCGTCTAACACACCAGAAGCACTTCATCCATTTTGTTCATTCTTTATTCAAGAAATATTTATTGGACACTCAGTATCCTGGACCCTAGAGGTACACAGTGAACTAACATATTTCCTGTTCCTGTGCAGCCTCTTTCAAGGCCTGAGACAACAACATAAGGATTACCTAGCAGCCGATTTATAGGAAGAAGATGCTTGATTTCTTAAACTCCACATTATTTTTTTAAATAAGGACTTCATATGAAGTGACAGCTAAAGGCTGTCTTTAGTGACTATCAGTTTAAAAATATATTTCTCACATATGAGCTCTTACATTATATATGATCTCACTTGTATGTAGACTCGGAAAAAAAACCAACAAGCACACAGATACAGAGAACAGACTGACTAGGGGGTGCTAAAGGTGGGGTTTGGGGGATGGGTGAAATGGGTTACAGGGGTGAAAAGGTACAAACTTCCAGTTGTAAAATAAATAAGTCACGGAGATGTAATATGGTGACTATAGTTAATACAGAATGGTGACTATAGTTAATAATACTGTATTGCATATTTGAAAATTGCTAAGAAAGTAGAACTTAGTTCTCATCACAAAAAAAAAAACTAAATTCCGTAGCTATGTACGGTGATGGATGTTAACTAGATTTATTGTGGTGATCATTTCACAACATATACGGATATTGAATCATTACGTTGTACACCTGAAACTAATAGTATATGCCAATTATACCTCAATAAAAAATTTATATTGATTACATTTTGACTTGGTAATATGTTGTAAATAAATAAATAAGCAAATAATATTTTTTTCCCAGGGTAAGTGATGTGACCACCAAGTCATCTCTTTTCTTCCCACAGAAAGAGTTCCTCTGGCCCTTGATGATCTGCTCTGCTCTTCCACATCATGCCCCATTTGCCCAAAGTTACAGTGGAATAGAATTGACCCTTCTTACTCAACCTTATTTTTGAGCAAAATAATATTGCTCAAAACACTGAGCCACAATAGGCTCAATAAGTCTTCTCTGAATATCATTTTACCGCATGGGCAAGGAAAATTTGCCTAAGAATCTTGCAAATAATTCCCAAACCATGACTCTGAAAATAACAGCCAGATCTCTTCAAGTCCATTTATTTAGACACCCAAGAAACAAATCTATTCTTTACACTTCCCAAGGCATCTTGTCCATTTCCTTTTCCTGTAGTTATGGGCATCTTCACTCTCACTCCAGCCTGCACAGCTGAGGCATCGTGTTCTCTCACCGCAACACAGAAGCCCATCGGACAGGTCCACACAGACACGCCTTCTCAGGCTTCATTCTCTCCTATGCTCATTATTCTCAACACATACTGGCTCTCCCTCTAAAGCACCTACCTCCATACATCGTTTGCTTAAGTGCGTGTCTACATGCATGTGTATGTTTCAATCACATGGAAAGAGGAAAACTATCATTTTCCATTTCTTTATAAAACTTAGGACAGGAACCGCTCAACTAAGAGTCAAGTTTCAATTAGTCATAACAATAAGAAAGAAAGGCAGCAAATGCTCTGAAAAGCACTGCCTTAGGAATCTCGCATGTGCCGTGTGAATGTGTCTATGGATTCTGGTAGAAGATGTCTTCCACTGACTGGTAATAAGATTTTTGTCTCCATTCCTCTGCACAACACCGCTGACAGTGGGTCAGTGGTGAAGAACACTCCCGGGGCAACCAGGCGCCAGTCCACGTGTGAACACTTGCTGGATCCATGCATCCGAGAATCAGCGGTACAGTTGGCTGTTTTGTAGCTCTGGAGAATCAAATTGTTATCTATTTACTTAACAGTGACAAAACAATTGTAGGGTCACCATGCACAGATTAACCACTTTGATTGTTATGTACAGACCTCAATTCTAAAAGCACTGACACCAGTAGCAGCAGGTGCGCGCATCCATAGGCCACAGGGGCAGTAATGGCAGTAGGGCAGCAGGAGCAGCAGTAACCAAGCCCGGACTACAGGCATGATTCTCAGGACCTCAGCGACCCTTCCCAGCAATCCCAGGAGGAGGTGCCCTCCTTCTCTGTGTAACACGACGAAGCTGTACGTGATAAAGGCATCTACTTATGCATGCAATGATACTGAGAACTTTCCTCCTGATAAAGCTGGTTACTATGTGGGCTAATCCCCTCTGCTTTCCAGTGACCCATTTAACCACAGACTTGGGGAGAAACTTTGTGAGGATCAAGAAAAGCAAGTCAGGGCTGGCCGAGTGGCGCGTTGGTTAAGAGCTGGCTTGGGATGCCAGCGGTCCCAGTTTGGATCCCACATATGAGGGCCAGTGACACTGCCCTCTACAGCTAAGATGGTGAACAACAGCTCCTCCTGGAGCTGGGCTGCTGTGAGTCCCCGGGGACAGCATAGCTGCAGCCCCTGCTGCAGTGGGCTGCCATAGGCTACAGTGAGTGGCCGGCAGCCAGCGTGAGTGGCTGGCAGCCAATGTGAGATGCCAAGAGCTGCTGTGAGCAGCCATCCAGAGGCCGGCGACCGATCTGCCTGACCCAAGAAGAACGCAATGACGATACCAACATGGGCCAGTGAAGCAACGTCCTCCACAACTAGACCGAAGAACAAAAAGACAGCAACCTGTCTGTTCCCTTTCCCCAGTTTCCCAACGCTGTTCCCCTCCCCCAGACCCCAATAAAATTAAAAAAAAAAAAAGAAAGAAAAGCAAGTCATCTGATTGTGGTGATCATTTCACAATATAGGTGCACAATTGTGCACCTATACCAAAATAAGTTATACACCTTCAATACACACAATTCACATTTGTCAATTCTACCTCAACGAAGTTGGAATAAAGCTATTGCATTGGTGTGGATGAAAAATTTTTAAATTAGCCTCTAGTCTTTAACATAGCTATACATTGCTACTGGGAGGGAAAAATCCTAGAAGAGTGATAGATATAAAGAGTCTGGGATTCAAGAAAATAGGGCATGATGAACTATAGTGGATAAAGATAACTATATAAAGCGGCTGCCATGTTAAATGAGAAAAGCTAGCACAGGAACGGACTACAGGCCAAGTTGAAACATGATGGTTAAGAATGACAGATCCCCACGTGGAGGCAGCAGCACGGTGATGCAAAGCCCAGGTTACCGCACCTTATTATTTATCCCCGCCTAGCTACAGTCTGTAATTATGATTAAAGGAAACATGTTGATAAAGACAAAGATTGCTCTGGCAACTAGAGTAACACCTTACCTGTAAACAGCACGTGCCATCTTAAAAACCTCCCTCTGAGCGCCGCACAGCTCCCCACTACTTGACCTGCATCAGCTCCCAAAGGTTTCCATGCTAACTGTCCATTTGGGAATTATACAGCCCCCCACTTCCCTTCCATGGAACCTCTTCTTTTCTTGCTGGTTGCCTTTGAGTTGTTTTCTCTTTAGTCAAGTGTCTAAAACTAAAGCTGCATTTCTAATTCAAAATCTTGCTAATGCTGTGGACAGAGGGAAGGAGAATGAGACAAGCAGTTACTGAGCACTGACTAACAGCCAGGCTTGGGGCACTTGTCCCCCATATTTCTTTTAATCCACACAATTACCCTACAATATAAATCATATTATTATCCAGGAGCCCCACTTAGCCCTCTGCTGAAACAGAGGTTGCAAGAATAACTTGTCCAAGGGCCGGCCGAGTGGCGCAGTGGTTGGGCGCTGTTCTTGGGAGGCCGGCGGTCCTGGTTCGGGTCCCACATGTGATGGCCAGTGACACTGCCCTCAAAAAAAAAAAAAAAAAGAGTGCGAGCTGAGCTCTGAGCAAGGGCGGTTCAATGCCAGCCCGAGCTGAGTTGCTGTTGAGCTGCCAACAGGTGGCAGAATGGCTCAGTTAAAAATATATATATTTACTCTTTGGACCGGCCGAGTGGTACAGTGGTTAAGCACTGGCCTTGGAAGCCAGCGGCCCTGGTTCGGTCCCACATATGAGGGCCAGTGACACTGCCCTCAAAAAAAATAAAAAAAAATAAAAAATAATAACTTGTCCAAAGATAAAAAAACTAGGAGGTGTGCAAATTGGAATTTAAGTTAAAAATCCTTCTTACTCAGAAGGTTAAACCCAGAACATTAGACTGACTGGACCAGTTAGAGCTCTTAACCCGTTTATAATAAGAACAGATTCTTTGCCAAAAAGAATCAGGGCTTTTACTCTGAAGAAGGTTAGCATGCAGAAAAAAAAGAAACTGTTTGGGTATTTGGGTCTTAGTGGATTAAAAGTAAGGACAGGTTGAGTTTCCTGGTAGGAAGAAGTCTAGAACATTCCTGTAGGCTCTGTTTGTCTGACACAGGTTGGCCTGGCCCTCCCCCTTGCAGTCTGTGCCTCTCCATCACAGAAGCGAACAGCCTGGTTTGAAAGGAGGGGAACAATTCTGTTATGTCAGGACACCCTTACTTGTGACAAACAGATACTGGCTGGTTGAAGTCATTCCACCCCTCTGTTTTGGAAGCTCCCACACTCCACACACCGTCTGGAATTCATTAAGACGGAAAAACAGCCTGACAGTCGTATTTCAAGTTTTATTCAGCAGAAATTTTGTGAAAAACAATTTGGTCATGTGGGCACACTCAAAACCACCATCTCTGTTTCTCAACCAAATCTTTCAGTCAAGTGACTACAGTATGCTTCAAGTTTCACACTTTTGAGTCTAGATACAACTACAAACCTCTTGTGATATTTGGGCCATGACTCCTTATGGGAGTAAAGCTAGATTAACTCCAGGTCACTCAGAGATCATGTCTGAACAACCAAGAACACTATTGCCTGGCCTCACTAACATAGATCTGAGAGCTAACTTTCTAGAGGGGATTTTCTTTTTTTTTTAATCAGTAAGGAATTATCATCATAAATGATTATATCTGGCTAAACCATAACAAGCAACACCACATTTTTTACTAAGTGCATTCTAATCCAGGAAGTTTTTCACTTAAACTGGTGATACAAGGAAATCTAATATGGAGACGAAACAGAATTGATGGTAAAAGCATTAGGTCTGCAGTGGTTTGCAAACTTAAGTGTGTATCAGCATCTCCTAGAGGGCTTGTTAAAACACAGCCTGCTGGGACCCAACACCAATAGCTTCTGATTCAGTAGGTCTAGGGTCGGGTCTGAGAATATACACTTCCAACATATTTCTGAGTGATGCTGACACTGCTGGTCTGAGGAGCCACATTTTGAAAACTACTGCACTGAGGCAGTGGTGACGGCAGTGTCCATGTTGCTGTTGGGAAATGAGTGGTGATTTTAATCAACGAATTGGGAATAGGAGGTATCAAACAGAGGTGGGATTCAATAGTGTGTAACCTAAGGCAGTCCCTATTCGGGTGGCAGAAAATCCAAATTAACCATGCTGACTCAGAAAAGGAATTTACTGCCGAAATAACAGAAAAGTACAAGGAGAAGCCTACCAAGGATAGCCATGATCTGATCCAGAGGTGAAAACACTACTATAGGACCATGGCAACGATGTAGCTGCCCACCAAAATGTGTTCCTTTTCTAGGACAGAGGTGTCGCTGCCCAGCTGGAGTCTCCAGCTCCCAGCTCCCACACCTGCATCCAGATACAACCAATAGAATTTGAGCAAAAATGATGGCTGTCACTTTGGGACCTTACTTATGCCTTCTCCTCTTCTTTTTCTTTCTACCACTAGAGACAAAGGGCTCCAGGGTTCTAGGCAATGGCAGAACCGGAAGATAGAAGGAGCCTGTGTTCTTGATTTGGCATAGCAAGGAAAGCTGCCTGCCAACCAGAAATATTTATTATAAATATGACTACTGCATGCCACTTAGTTACAGAAACTAACATCAACCTAATTGAGGGACTTAGTATTTCCTGTCTCCCAGGTATGGTGGCAGCTTATTCTCAAGCTTCCAAGTTCAAGATAAATGGAAATAAAGAAGAAATCTCTTTCTGTTACCACCTAATCAAAATCCTGAGATTCGTTTTCATTAGTCAACATGCACTTCCCTGAAACTAATCCCTGGAATAAAACAACGTAGTCAGGCCTGGGTCAAATTCTCCTCTCCTGAAGTCATGAAACTGAAGCACATGGGCTGACCATGAGGGAAGGGGTTGTTACAAGAATTTGGAACACAGACTACGTGCAGGCAAAATACAAGTATTTCCACTAGAGGAAATATGTAAGGAAAGAAAAGTTGGCTGCTGCCAGTGAGAGCTGAGTAGGAAGATATCAGGTATATGAGCCCAAGAGTGAGAAACAGGGGTCTACCAGGCTAACACAGTGACATGCAGTATAACTGACTCCAAAAGGAAACCCCCATTAATTGTCCTTGCCATTCAGCCCCCTGCGTGAGCTCATGCATTTGAGTGACTGTGATGCTATGACCAAGCAAGCGCCATCAAACCCTCATTCATTTCTACGTCCACAAAGATTTAAAGCTTCCATGTGTAATCGTATGATCAGAATTGCACTCCAAGATCCTACCATTTACCATTTGCACATCTGGCATTTACCTAGTTAAAACATGATTAATATTTATCTTCCAAGGCCAATGGACAAATGACCGTGCTGAATTACTGCAAGGTGTGGTTCCAAAGAGTCTACACAGCGACTGCCAACACACCATACGCCAGTGGTCAATGTCTCACAAGTAACTCTCCAGGCACACTTCCTTGCAGGAAGTGGACAAACTTTTATCTGGAATGTAACCAGGAATCATGCCAGTTGCTTATATTTGCAAGGACTATTTTACATAAGCTACTGTAAACTCTTCCTTTAAAAATAAACACAATTTTTTCAAGATGCATAATTGGTGCCATCCTCTTCCCTTAAAAGTAAATGACCCAAACTGGCCTATACTATGTTAATGTTTATTTATATTCATTCTCTGCCAAACACATTATAATTTCACTGCAAAGGGTTCAACTGGCTAAGGTACCAATGTTCTAAATTTAGATGGTGCTGTTATGCAGGCTCAGTAATACAACTGAACAAAGCTACCTTTCCATCTTTCACTGAAAAACTTCAAATCCTAAAAAATAACACAAAAATATACCCAGTCCTTTTGATAGAGAAGTGGTTGTTACCATATCTTTGTGTCTGTTCGTGGACTCGGTTTTAGAATACTATCTCCAGCTGTTTGGAACAGATAACTACAAAGGGAACAGCATGGCCACTGCTCATGAGGACTGCGCTGGCTTCCAAGCTAAACACAAAAATCATCTTTAGGCTTTCTACATGCTTTTTCTTTCACCAAGTTGCAAATGTCCAGTTATAAAAATAAAGTGTATATTTTTAAAAACATGCTTTTTAGAACCACGTGGTATTTAAGAGCATATTACATTGGGTTGTCGGAAAAGTCATGATGTATTTTTTCTGTTTTTCGTTGCAAAAATGCATCATGGCTTTTCTGACAACCCAATAGTAAAGATCACGTTCCTGTCTGTCTGTCGTTTCATCATTCTATGTGTAACCTCTGCCATCAGGCTAAATGAAGCTTCTCTGTCTCAAATCTTCTTCCCATGGAAGCAGGTTAAGCTTTCCAGGAGGAAAACCTGTTGTACAAATACAAGCTGTACACACTCCCATTGGTGGGGAGGACCACTTTTCCCATCTGCCCTCGAGCACATGGGGACACAGCAGAATGTGTGCGAATGATTCAGCAAGTTATCCCGCTTTGGGGAAGGGGTGCGTGGGAGGGCAAAGGACACATGAGCCTTCCTCCAAAATTGCTCAACAACCCACAATTTTCTTATAGAAGAACAGGAGTCTACCAGTGCCCTCCCTAGAGCTGTAACTCACTACACTTGAATTTCAAGTATTTGCTCCCACATGACCCAGGATTTTTCTTTTGGAAGTTACCACTCCATGGGTTCTTGAATTAAAAGACCCCAGCTACTGAAATTCGAATGCTTTGAAGATTTTTTTGTAAATAGTTGAATGAAAACCATACCATTGTCTGTGGATGTCCACACTGATGAAATCATGAAGGGGTGTGTGGGAGGCAAGGCTCCCTTCTTTTTCATTTCTGCACCAACACTGACATTTTCACGTCAGTGGACACCGGAAGCACAATGCAGGGGCTGAAACACAGGACTGGAGTCGGGAGTTCTACATGAGCTCTCTGTGGTGTGCATGTGTATTTTGTTACATCAGTCTTAGGCTTTACTTTTTAATCCTAGGTTGTTTGGACCTCTCCTTTATATGAACAAGTAATCAAACTCCAGCCGAAAACCATTCCAGGGCTAAACATAAAAGAAGCACAATGAGGCATGAATGATCTCAATGCAACAACTATAAGAAGAGCAAGGGGACAACTCGAGTGACATGATCCTAGAGGAAAGAGAGGGTAATAAAAATAACAAGACCCATCTCCACTTTTCATCCACACATAAATCTCTGACTCACTTAACATTAGGAAAACACTGTAGACCAAGTTATAAACCTTGAAGATTAATGTCTGTATTTCTTTCTCCACTATTCATACACAGCAGACCCTTGAACAACACAGGCGTTAGGGGTGCTGACCTTCCTCACCCCACGCAGACAAAAATCCAAGTATAACTAGAGTTGGCCTTTCCCAACCATGGATCAAAAACAGTATTGCCTTAAACCAGTCCTGTGTGTCTTTCTGAGCACCTATAAGGGTGGCTGCTTTCCAAGCATTACTTTGTACCTTCACAGCAGCCTTGTAAGGTAGCTACTGCCGCATTTTATAGAAGAGGGAACCAAGGTGTAGAGAAGTGAGGTGATCTGTCTAAAGTCATACAGCCAGTGAGTGGTAGTGCCAAGATTTGCACATGTATTTCAGACATTCAGGTCTTGCCTCAAAATCACTTCCTCCATGAAATCATTCCTAATGACCCAATCTAATAAAGCCCCCTCCTTGCGCAGTTACACTCTATCAATAACCTTCTATTTAATTTTCATAGCACCAAAAATTATCTTGTTCATCTATCTGGTCAATTATGAAGTGTGTCCCCACTTCCAAGATGGAAGCAGCATGCTAGCAGAAGCTGTGCCTGTCTGGTTCTACATTTGATTCCCTGTGGGCAGCACAGAGCCTGACACACTCTAGGCACTTAATAAATCACTGTTGTAAGGAGGGAGAGAAAGGAGGAGGGGAAGGGAAAGAAGAAAAACAAACAAACCCAGGTCCTTCTGACCCCAAAGTAATACTGCCTCTGGTTAAACTGATTGAGTGATGTTTTAGAAGTGCCCTGGGAGAACAAGAGGGTTCATGAAAGGCCGCAGAAGGGAGAGATATATCGAAGAAATGAGGAAGCCATGTTTAAGAACCATCTAGACTAGAGAAATGAGGAAGCTGGTCCTCCTCCCCAAATCCCCAGGCACAGAAGGCGGGTGTGGGATTTTCAAAGAAGCCCCAGATATGCTGCAGGTCTTCTCCTCAGCCCTCATCTGTCTCCATAAAGACACCGGCTTCACAACTCGTTGTGACTCCTTGCCCTGGAGTATACAGCATTCACCACACTCACAAAAACCTTCTCATAAACGGCAAACTTGTCTTCACAATATCAAAGGCCTGCAGTGGCTGCTTTAATATCTTTGACCCGTCTTCTTGATTACTTTCTCCAAATAATACACACTTGGACTTGAGTCAGACATATTTTTATAATTTACTTTGATGAGACAAAACTAACAGCAAAGTATGTTTTATACTTAAAACACACGCACACAAAAACAAATGAAACTCTTGCTTACTGTCCTTGAAAAATGAAAAAAAAAAAAAATTTAACCAAGGATTTTTTTTCCCCCCATTATTTATCCTAATACTGCCAGTTCTGAAACAAAGCAGTTGGAGGGAGAAATTTAGTAACTTTGATTTGTCCCAAGATACATTTTTCTACACTGAGGTCCTATCCCTGACAGTAAGCACATGTGACCTGTTCTAAAAAAAGCATATTTTCCACTTCTTGCACAACTGGAGCAGATATAAACATCAGCCTGTGCAAACTGCATTGCAGAATTCAAAGGGAATTAAAAACACACACACATATACACACTTAAATAAATTCTATAAATAGCAGTACTCAGGAAAAGGAAATCTCCAATAACACACAAAACCAATACTTAGAATCTCACTTTAATCAAGTTTTCCATCTAATCATACCACACAAACAATCTGCATATTAAGATTTGAACATCTGCCAGGTAAAGGCACTTCAGTCTTGCCTATTTTTCTTCAGATACCGTTCAGATATTGTTAAGCAGAAGAAAAAACCTGCAATCATGATAAAACCGAAAAGGAATTATTACTTACTAACATGTGCTAGGCACTCTGCAAAGCACTTTTACACCTTTTACCTATTTTCAATCTTCCACAACTCTATCTTACAGGTAAAGACATTGAGACCCAAAGAGGCTAAGTGTCTTGGACACAGACGGCCATGGTTGTGAGGTGGCAGAGCCCGGGCACAGCCCTCAGGGGAGTTCCCCAGGAGCCTGTGCATGTGCATGCAGCCTCTGCCCTCATCAGGAAGAGCAGGGGTCTGACTGGAAATTTAAAAGGCACCCCAACACCCTTAAAAGTCTATTCTAAGACTTTTAAGGCATCCAAGGTATCTAACACTATTTAGTGCTGTAGATAAATACGTTTGAGTATTTCTTGACCTTCTCAAACACCCCCTTCATTCACAAACTGCCCCCCAATTTCCCTTCCTCTGTAAGTTCCCACTGCTGATGCCCACTCCCCGTGGTGACCACACTGTCTTGTAATTTTAGCTCGCTGCGTGTGTTCTTTCGCTCGCCCCGCTGAGGTGAGCTCTGAAGAAGGCACAGAATGATGCATGTTTCCCAGGTGCTCACAGTGCCTGTTACACATGGTACAGACTCTGGATGAAAGGCTGGGTGAGAGCCAGCCAGCCTCCGATGAAATCAGGCACACCATCTTGCAATGCCTCAGTTTCCCTCTCTATAAAATGAAAATGAGAAAAATCACACGCCCAAGGTGGAAGTGAGGATTAACTGAGTTAATACAAGGAAATATTCAGAATCATTCCTGGCATGTAGCATTTCTTTCTACATTATAATTATAATGCTTTCTCTGGCATTATAATTAACTTCATACTTTATGATTATTACCTCATGCAGGTTTTGCAAGATTAAATTAACACATGAAAAAACACTTAGAACAGGTGCTGGTACATGCTCAATAAATGTTAGGTATCAATATTGGGATTCATTTTCACATACTAAAATTCAATAGATAACTGGTGAAAACAGATTTTTACCTATGCACTGATGACACAATAGTTTGTTTTTTTGTTTTTTGTGGTTTTTTTGAGGGCAGTGTCATTGGCCCTCACATGTGGGACCCGAACCGGGGCCACTGGCGTCCCAAGCCAGCGCTTAACCACCGCGCCCGCGCCACTCGGCCGGCCCGACACAATAGTTTTTAACCAGCATAAAGAAATGATTATGGGTTGGAACAAATATACAAAGTGCAAAAAAATTGTCTGAATACCTCATCAGGAGAAAAGCAAAAAAGAATTGACTAAAACTGGAGTATTTTATTACATCACAACACTAGCCTCAGAGAAGAAAGCCAAAGTCAACAAATGCAAACACTTTCCAGAATGTCAGGACTCACTGCTAAGTAATAAAGAAAATAACAAAAACAACATGTGCCAAAATTTACTGAGCACTTACTGTGTACCAGGCACCATGCTAATACTTTTCCACAGTCAGTGTCACAGTTAATGTTCCTAAGACCCTAGGAGGCAGGGCTCCCATTTGCCAGGTGAGGAAATTGTAATTAGGGGTCATCCAGCCAAGCAAAGGTCACTCAGCTAGTTAGGAACAGACAGTGATGCCAGGTAATGCTCTTCATCTCCATGCTAGGGGAAGCCTGGATCGGACAGACCAGAAAAAACAAAAAACTTTCAGAAACCAATAAAAGGTTGACAGTTTTGTTCTGCCAAGAATGGATTATTGTTTCATAAAGGAAAGGGCATTTTTAGTAGGAAGACAAGAGGGAAAAATCTCAGAATAAATCCGTGAAATGCAGAGGCCTTATACTGAAATACGTGCATGTGACTGTAACACAACAGTCTTTTTGTCTTTCTCATTTCACCAAATCCTGAGAAAACATCACAGGCCTTTCTATGAATCAGCATTGGAGAATTATCACTACATCCTGTCCCACCATTATAAACCAAAAACTCACTTTAATTCCCATTTCTCATTTGCAGTAAGTTAAATAACAGTTGTCTAAAGCATCACTAAAAATTTAAGAAAAAAAGAAACTGAAATTAGATTAAGGCAATTCTAAGTCTGTCCAGGAAAAGGACCTTAGCAACGACAAAGCCCACAGAACTGAGTATATCAAACAAAAGGACCATGAACCTGAAAGAAGCTACTTTATTTTAAAATGTTTACTTTAATCCCAAAGACCTACAGAGAGCTCCTTCACTGCTAGGAGCTCATTCAACAGTTCCACATTTGTTTCCAAGACATGACTGTGCCAATGTGTGAATTCTGGGTTCACCCTTGATATTCGGCACTTTTCTCTGTCACCCACCATTTCCACCACACACAAAGAATTCAAAAACCATGCTGGAAGAACCAAACTGCAAATAATTCTTCATTAGAAACTTGTCTTGTAGCATCTGTCTTCCTGTGACACAGCTTTGCCTGTCAAGAGGACCAAAATGGGGTTCAGGTCGTCTCAATTCATAGCCTCACATTTTAAGGACCAGGTCAGCCCAGGAGGGCTAGGAATGAAACCGTCCTTCCTCACAAAACGCTTCAGATCTCAGATTACTCCAAATGAAGAACATGTAAATTCCTCTTTGGAGAGACCCTGGCAGTTGCCTGTTTTAAGAGGAATGCAATGATGAAGGCAAAAATAAACTCTCATCCTGAATGAGGTGCTAAGAGAAAAAGCAACACATATTCAAACAACAAGTCATTATTATGCCAGGCATTGTACTAGGGCAGTGGTTCTGAAATGGGTGATTCTGACCCCATGGACATTTGGCAATGTCTACAGACATTTTGGGATGTCACAATTGGGGCAGGGATGCAACTGACCTCTAGCAGGCAGAGGCCAGAGATACTGCTGAACATCTTGCCATGCTCAGGACAGCCCCACAATCAAGAATTACCCAGTTCAGGCCGGCCGAGTGGCGCATTGGTTAAGAGCTAGCTTGGGATACCAGCAGCCCCAGTTCGGATCCCACATATGAGGGCCAGTGACACTGCCCTCTACAGCTAACAACAGCTCCACCTGAAGCTTGGCTGCAAGCCCCGGCAATGGTGTAGGCTGTAGCCCCTGCTGCAGTGGGCTGCCATAGGCTACACTGAGTGGCCGGCAGCCAGCGTGAGCTGCCAATAGCCGCGGTGAGCGACCATCCAGAGGCCGGCGACAGATCTGCCTCATCCGGGAAGAGCACAATGATGATACCAACATGGGCCAGTAAAGCAACGTCCACTGCAACTAGACTGAAGAACAAAAAGACAGCAACTTGTCTGTTCCCCTTCCCCAATTCCCCAATGCTGTTCCCCTCCCACAATAAAATCTTTAAAAAAAAAAAAATCCAACCTAAGAGAAAGCTTATGAGTTTATTTGAGCCAAACTGATGACAATTGCGGGAAAGCAAAGTCTCAATTGCAACTTACTTAAAAAAAAAAAAAAAAAAAAAAAAAAGAATTACCCAGTTCAAAATGTCAATACTGCAAGGCTGAGAAACTCTGTTCTAGGACCCAACAGTCAACAAGGAAGAGACAGAACTCCCTGCACCCTTGGAGCTTGCAGTCTAGTGTGGAGAAACATGTACTGAACATATTAGAAAATTATAGAATGGTCATAACATAAGTACTATGGAAAAAATAGAGCAGTGCAAGGAAGATGAGAGTTTGGAGATTAGCAATTATAAATAGCGTGGACAAGGTGGGCTTGACAGGAAGGACATTTAAAGGAGGACTTGAAGCTGGTGGGGAGTGAGCACTGCAGCTATCCCAGCAAAGGATGGTCCAGGCAGAGGGACCAGTACACACAACCTAGGAAGCCCTGAGGTGGGGGGGTGGGGAGGTCTGGAGTGTTCCAGGAACAGCCAGGAGACCAGCTGGCTAGAGCAGGGGGAGTCAGGAGAGGGCAAGAGATAACCTCGGAGCTGACAGGGAACTTGGCTGCCGTGAGCCATTTTAAGGATCTCAAGCTTTACTGAAACTAGGAGCCACTGGAGCTTTTTGAGTAGAGGATGACATGATGTGACACGTTTTAACACAGGGTTTCTCAACCTCTGTGGTGACAATTTGGGGCCAGATAATTCTTCACTGTAAGGGCTGTCCCATGCACTGTAGAATGTGTAACAGCATCTCTGGCCTCTACTTATTAGAGGCCAGTAGCAAGTCCCTTCTGTTGTGACAACCAAAAATCTCTCCAGACATTGCCAAATGACCCCTGGGAGGCAAAATCACCCACAGGTTGAGAACTGGCTTTAACAGGAACATTGTGGCTACATATTGAAAACCTACCAAGTGAGGAAGGGTAGAAGACAGGAGACTAGTTAAGATACAATTGCAGTGACCCGGACGAGGGCGATAGTGGCCTGGGCCAAAGTGGTGGCAAAGGAGCTGGTGAGATGTGGGCAAACTCTGGACATATTTTCAACCCCAAGAGACAATTCTGAAAACACAACTGGTAGATGAAATAGCTACAGCATCTTAACCTTCCAATTTCAACTTTTTCCAACCAAGACTTATAAGGGAGGTGCCCCACCAAAGACTTAAGACAAAAAGCCAAAGGGTGTCCTGAACAATGTGTGGCCTTTTTAAAGACACATGTCGATGACAATACATTAGACAACTATGGAAAACAGTAGAGAGAGATACTGTCAACCCGATACATTTACTCCCAGATTTTATTTAACTGCTTTATTTCAAAGAGCATGTGTCTCCTCCAGTTTTCCAACAACCTTTTTTGTTTAGCCTTCCTCTTCATCTTGGTTTTGTCCCACACCTGTTTCTAGCTCCAGCGTGTGTGAAGCCATTTCCTCCCACATACCACACCTTTCTTTATACATGCCAGCTAGTTACAGAGGATGTTCACCCTTGCAAGTAATTTTTTGCCGACTCTGAAAAAGACGAGTTTCATGGCACTCATGTAGGTTATTCCAGATAGTATTTTCCTCATTTTCAAAACTCATTTAATGTTATGTATCAGCTACCATCAAAAACATCCCCCACAATCCAGTGAATTCATTTCTTTCAGGACTACACACACACACACACACACACACACACACACACACACCCTCACTCCCTCATTCTGGCCATGTAAGCATTTGCTTATAGAAGGAAAATCAGAAATTGCTCAGCAAAACACTGGTCCCTTCAGCTGAGTGCAGATAAAGCCCTAGTGAGCATAACCAACAATACTCTTTGCACAATATTACTCAAAATCCCCAACCCCCAATACACACAATCTATGCTCACACACAAAACAGTCTTTATGAAGAGAAACCACCAACTAAAGGCAGGTTTTATTCGTCTAACTGCAGATCCTTCCAATCTCCCTTAGCATCTGCAAAGAGGCTATTTCAGCAACAGGGTCAGTGAGTGAGTGAGCTGTTCAGATTTTCTTCCTCAACTTGGACTCAGAAGTTTGGACACAGCCCCAAAGGACACAGCCCTAAAGGACAGAGCACTGCTTTCTACTAGAGCCCAGTACCAGCCCCCTCACCCCATAAGCAAAGATTACACCCCCTCCCTCCTGATTCACTTCCCCTTCTCCATTCACCCTGATTTCTGGACTGGCTCCCCCTCTGCCCGCCAGGCCATTAACCCAGGCCCTCCCCACAGTGAGGGGCAGGCAGAGGTTTGAAGTGGGTGCACGAGCACTTCTGAGCATTCCAGTTAAACAGCCTTATCTCACAGAGAGGGGTGGAAATGAACCCTCTCTACTCTGACCGCTTGAAATTACCATTTCCCTCTTAGTAGACACTGGAAATATCCTGAGTAGCTAGGACCGAGAAAGGAAGATACCCAACCCATTAAGACAGACAAGTGGTAATGGAGGTAGACTAGGAAGGGGTGGGAGGGCGCCAAACCGGCGGGTGTTTTCACCCCTCTCCTAAAAAGTTTTTTACGTCCCTAGCTAATGAAATCGCTACCAAGGAGGCGACATTCCCAACACCCTCCCGTCCCAAAGCTTTTTCCCCTCCAGGGAAGGCTTGGATTTGAAGGGGACTCTACTGCCGATGGAGTTTAACCTGGACACGGAGCCACGCCCACCCTCGGCTCCGGCCCCTCCCGCATTCCCATGCAGCAGTCTGGAAGGTGAGAAGCAGAGGTCAGGGAAACCTCACCTGGCGGTAGCCAGGGGAGGGTTTTCCCAGAGGGTCCGGATTCTTAAGAGGCGACAACAAACGAGCTAACTGCTTCCCTCCAACGTCGCGCCTCGATCTATCCCAAGCTCTCCCTCTCCGAGGCGGCCCACAGGGATCTTCAGAAAAACGACTTACTAGAAACTCTTTTCCCCATTCGCAGCCGGCCATCGACCCGGCCCCGCGCTCCTCCTCCCCCACCTCCACGCCGGGTCGCTCCCCAGCCCCCACCCAGTCTCAGCAGCTGGTATCCAGCCGCGGGTCCCCACGCCTGAGCCCCCGAAGTGCGCTTGGGCGGAGGACCCAGAGGCGCACCGGCCTGGCGGGCGCAGACCCCAATTGCGGGGGGCAGTTCACCCTCTGCCCCCGGGCAAGGGCACGAGGTCCTTGTCCCAGAGCTCGGGAGACTGGCTCTTCTCGCCCCAAAGTGGGAGGCGCGGAGCCCCCCAGCCTCCCTCCGCACCTTCCTCCAGCTGTCACCACTCACATGCTCTTCAGGGGTTGACTTTTGAGTTCGTAATAGGTTTTGGGCTCTTCGTGAAACTCCTCCCCGACTTCGAAATCCGGCACGATCCCCGATTCCGACTGCATAGCTCCCGCTTCCTTTCCTTCCACTTCTCGAAAGTGAGAACCGAGCCCGCGAGCGGAGAGAAGGTGGAGGGCCTGGGTCCTGCGAGCGTGCGCCCCCGCGCAGTGCCCAGCTCAGTCCGCTGGCCCGCGCACCGCCCGCCCGGCGCGGGGAGTTTACAGTCGCACCCGGCGGGAGGGGCCGGCAGCCGAACGCTGCCTGGGACCTGTAGTTCGGCCCGGGCGGGGTATTCCCGGTTCGCTGGGGGAACCCTTCCCGCGAAAACTACAGCTCCCAGAAGGCCAGGCGGGAGCACAGGCAACGTGGTGGACACCGCTAGTGCAACTCCAGTTTGGATACATTGTCAATGTCAGCAGCTCCTCTCCTTTCCATCTCCCCACTTGCCTCAAGGGTACAGACTTGGCTATTTAATATTAATAAGAACGAACTCAGCCTCCCTCTCCTACCGTCACCCTTCTTCCCAGCTTAGACATTTGAGAAGAGACGCCGAGTCCTTAATATTAAAAAAAAAAAAAAAAATGGTGGAGGGTTTTGGCACTAGAAAGTTTTAGCCTTCAAGTTCGCCTTAAAATAAAAGGACTCCCTATCGCCCGCTTGCTTCCCAGCACTGCTGCGACACATCAACGTGTCCTCTAATTGAAACAGAGTGGAGGAACTTTTTTACTTCACTCTGTAATTAAAACACTATTGTAGAAAGCGTTCTTGTGCGTTCCTTTTCTATAATTCAGTTTGAGCTTTACCATTCATCCAGCTGAGTGGCTCTTTCCCCTTTATCCAATTAGCCACGTATAATCTAAAGCAGCTCTTGAAAGACTCCGTTAATTTAAAAAGGCACCAAGTAACAAAACAGCGTAATCACTGTCTGTTTTTAATTTCTCAGTTGGCTGGGAGTTCAAACGAGATTATCCTAACATTTCAGGAGTGAAACTGTGGAGCAATAAACTGTGCAAGTATCAGCCCCCAGCTTGAGCTTCTCGACACTCACTTAGGTGAGTAAGCGCTCGTTTTTTGCTGTCAGTCCTTCCTCTGATTAGTTCCAGTAGGATGAACTCCTTCTTTCAAAAGTGTCTTGAGGCATCAGGAAGGCAGGAGAGATTTAGAGGGTGGTGTTGTAAGTTTTAAGACCAGAGTTGGAATCCTGAGTCCTCTAGAGTGCTGTGCAATTTGGGGCATGTCACTTGATTCCTAGAAGCCTCAATTTCTTCATTTATAAAAGAGGAGATTGACAAGCTTGTTTTAGAAGGTGATGCATGGTCAAATGCAAGAGAAAGTGATCTGTGGTCTGTAAAATTGCTGCTCAGTGGTCATCACTTTATTTATTAGATCTTGAAGATACTTCTTTCAGACTAACATTTCATCTGTGAGCTTGTCCTTTCAGACTTAATGAACGAAATGACCATCCTAAGAGAAAACTAAGGACGCTAATGAGTGGGCGTCTGCTAGGAGTTGCCCATTTTGCCTCAATATGAAACATTGTAATTTCACATAGAAAAGATCTTAAATCGGATGGATTGATTTTAGAGTTAAGGATCTCAACAAAGAGATTTGGGGAAATGCACAGGAGGTACACTATGTTCAGTGGCAACTACCAAAATCCCACAAAAATTTACTCTCCAAAATACCACCTTTAGGTCCTTCACTATACCATTAAAATATGGCAAAACATCTGAACAGTCCTGAGGAAAGTGGGCTTTTTGTGCTCATGAATGTGGGATCCCAGATTCCTTGATAGACAGGATGCTAGAAATTAGATGTTAAAAGTATATTGGGGGGCCGGCCGAGTGGCACGGTGGTTAAGCACTGGCCTTGGAAGCCAGCGGCCCCGGTTCAGTCCCACATATGAGGGCCAGTGACACCCCTCAAAAAAAAAAAAAAAAGTATATTGGGCCGGCCGAGTGGCTCAGTTGGTTAAGAGCTCGCTCAAGGGTGTGAGCTGAGCTCTGAGCAGCAGCAGTTCGATGCCAGACGGAGCTGAGCTGCTGCTAAGCTGCTAACAGATGGCAGGATGTCTCAGCTGGAAAAATAAAATAAAATAAAATAAAATAAAATAAAATAAAAATAAAATATATATATATATATATATATATATATATGTTATTTTCTGCCAGAAGGAAGAGAAAGGTAAACTCCTAGTCTCATCCTGATTCTCAGCTTTAGGTTCTTAAAAGGTTGTTGAAGGGGTTGATTTTCATAATGACTTGGGGATATTACAAGCATTTTAAAGGGTGTGGATCAGAGATGCTATACATTTTGTCCAGATATCAGTGGTTCCCCTGTTGAGAAACACTGAAGTCTTCTTAATCTATTGCTTTACCAGAAGTTTTTTAATCAAAGAGAAACTATGAACCCTCTCCCCAGAAAATATAGATGTAAATAAGATTCTATACATAATGTTGGTCTGTTGATCCCTTGAAGGCTATCAAGGACTTCATCTTAGAAACGCAGTTTATAACCTCTTTAGAACTATAGTGAAACAATACATTAGGTCATTCATTGTATCAAACGGTGACCCACTAGACCTAAGGGACCAAACCTAACAGGGAAAAAATTGTCAAAAAAGCTAAGACCCCTCAACTTACCTCCAAACAAGTGCACCTTCAGAGAGATCCCTAAGGTACAGAGCTCTGAGCTGACATTGCTCTGAAGTACATACAGATACCTGCTATTTTTTTTCCCTACACCCTTTCTTCTGGTCTCACCCTACTCTTCATTCAGAGAAACTTCTCTTCCATTACATATGGCCAGGTTATCGATTACAGTGCTATCTGCTACCCAAGGGAAGTGGGTATATGACCTAATCATAACCAATCAATAGACCCCATTTCCTTAGTCACAGTGATTTCTTTAGGTATGAACAGCACCCTAACATGACTAGAAGTCCTCCTTTGAACTTTTCTGCTAGGGCAACTGGGGAAGACCGTCTTATTTTGGAAGCATGGTGCTAGAGCGAAGAAATCTTAAAGCTAATTACTTATGGCACCCTGGGAAGCTGATAAAAAAAAATAAGAGAGAATGAGATAAGATCAACAATTAGAGAAGCAGATATCCTTAGAGTTTCCAGATATAGAAACTAAATTTTTTTCCTTTTTGCTGCAACTATTTTGATTTAGGCTTTTGCCACTTGCAACCAAAAGAGCTTTGAGTAATCACCCTAAAAACTTTTCATTCCTCTACGTGGAAAATTTTCTGTGGACTGCTATAACACTAATCCACATAATAAAAAGTTGACCATCTGACAGATGGTCCTGTAATTTCTCTTCATTAACGAATTAAACAGTAAGAGTAGGTACCTCTTCTTTAAAAAGGTGATTTAAAGTCCACAGCCCCATACATCTGAAACAAAGACTGTGCCTATTAAAAGCACAAAAGAAATGGCTAGAGATTGTCACTATTGTCACTAATAATGTGACCTATATTTTTGTAATACTTTACTTTTTTACAAATGCTTGTCACATGTACCTCTTATTTGAGTTCATAGAAATCCAGCAAGGATAGATGGGCAAGGATTTCCATTTTATCATGTACTGAACATGCACTAATTATGGATACAGCATTGCGTTAGGTACTCCAACTACGAGAATGAATTTGACCTTCTCCCTGCTCTCGAGAGACTCACGGCACAGGTGCTGAGTAAAACCTTGTGCCATACTGAGAAACCACACATAAGGCAACAAGTGCTAAGCAGCAGATAATTCATGTAGGATTTGTACTGTCTTATCCATTTAGCGCATCAACTATTTATGAAACGCCTAGTCCGTGCCAGCCACATTATGTGCTAGATATGGGGAAATAGCAGTGATGAGCCTTGCATGGTCCCTGCACTCAGGGCATAGTCCCGGCCCTTTTAGGAATAAAAATTAAAATGATTTGATGGATAAATAGAGTGATAGACAGGTACATGCTACAAGTATCTGAGAAAGGAGCAACCACTGAGGGCAGGGATGGAGATGAAGTGAAGAATTCTCAGAGGAGATGTGACTAAGCTAGATCTAAAAAAAAAAAAAAAAAAAAAGAAAGAAAGGAAAAATCTAGGGTATAAAATACAAAAATTGAATTTAATCAAGCTGCTAGATCTAACCACCAATTTACAGAAAAAAATGAGAGAGGAACATGTTAATAATACCACAAGGATGCAATCAGACAAACCCAAAAATTGAGAAATTCTGCAAGACATTGAGAAATTCTTCAAAAAATAAATAGCATGAAATAAAGGGGAAAGAGGAACTGTTATAGATTTTTAAAGATTTAAGACACACATTAGATATGTAAATTATCTCAATTAAAAAAATGAACTGGATAAAAGGGATATCATTCAAATACACCACATAGGCTTTATCTGGAGCTTAATTTGAACAAACCAATTGTCAAAATTCATTTTGGAGAAAACTGGGAGTGTGTGAACATGAACTGGAATTCGATGATATTAAAGAATTATTGTTGATTTTATTACATGTGATATTGATATTGTGCTTATCTTATATTTTTAAAGTTCTTATCCGTTAGAGTAAAATTTTGAAACTGGGTAATGTGTTATGGAAGTTTACTTCTCTCTCTACTTATGTGTATATTTGAAAATTTCCACAATAAAAAATTAAACTTAAAAAAGTGACAAAGAGAGTACACTCATATTGCTTTTTTAAATGGGGGATACTTTATGATAAAATTAGATGAAAAGCCATGTTATTCAAAAAGAAAAAATGGACATGAGGAAGTTATGGACGCAGGATTGCATTTGGTATGCCTGAGGAAAGAGGCAACAGAAACTAACTACGGTTGATTTCAGCAGAAAGGAATTTACTGAAAGTGTATTGAGTAGCTCACAAACCCTCAGGACCGGTAGCAGAACCTGGCACAGATGCTGTGCAACTAGGAACAGCTCCAAAATCTATGCCATGGATCTGGGCTAGTGAAGGCCCCAAAAGGGCCACCACTGTGTCACTAAACATCACAGATTGCACCATTAACATGACAGGACACAGGATGTTGTCGAAATGTTGCTGGAAACTGGATATAGCCACAACCACCCACCACCAGAATGGATCAGGCAAAGTTCCAATTACTTCAAGTATTTGTCATTCAGACCAAGGTCAAGGCTGGACTCAACTGGCAGATCTAGATTTTGTGCCTGAATTCTAATGACCCAAAGCCATCCAGTACCTTTTGGTTTCACTATTATAGAGACTTAACATTTTTCAAAAATAAAATGAACCTACTTTGCAGTCTCCCTGACAGCAATAAATGCAGTTCTATGTACCAAAACACATAAGTTTCCCCACCCCGCTTTTTAAAAATAATCTAATTCAACTTTTGTTTCTCTTATTTGAAGTATATTTTAATAAGCACAGGATGGAATGGTAATGAGACTATTTAGTTACTTTAAGAAGATAAGACAGCCCAGATGGAGAACAATGTCAATAACAGAAAAACGTTATGGGAAAATGATGAGGGGAAGAGGTGGAGGTGGTCAGCAGGCCAGGTTTCTGCACCGTCCTCCCAATGCACATTCTTCTGGTATGTTCCTAGATGGTGGGATGTATGCCCAGATATGGGCCGCCCTAAGAATCCAATCTAACCCACCCAAAGTTCAGACATGGAATATGTCAAGTGGGAAAGTAGTTAATTTTCAAGGCATACGTCTGCTTATAGCTTTGTAGATTTTTAACTTTCTGGAGAGTGGATTTCCTTGAGAATCAAATGAAAGTTGTAGACTTTCTTACTAGAAAAAAGAGCATACTCAAAACATTATTCGCAACTTCAGAGGTGCCATGGACCCTCCTGCGTCATCCATTGTTCCTCCAAGAGTCTGTGCATCCTGGTCTTCCAAATATGTTGTTCTTACAAGTGCTGTATCATGCAGCTGTCTAGAGCCACTGGGGAGGGGCATGGGGAGAGGGAGGAGTGCTTTGTTGTATAGACCAGGAGATGAAAGAGGAGTGCCCTTCTCAGAGTATCGTCCATGAACCATGTCCATCATAATTATTTGGGATGCCAATTGAAGTGCCAGTTTCCAAGCCCAGAACAAGAACTACTCAATCAGAATCTCAAGGGGGTGACTGTTGACAATCTGCATTCTTAGTAAGCTCTCCAGCTAGTTCTTAGGCATGTGGGAATTTCAGAGCCACTACTTTAAGGGACAACATCAAGCCAGACAGAAAGAAAGCACAACCAAAATGAGGCTAGAAGAAAGGAAAAAGAGGATGATTAACACATAATCCAATGCAAAATTTGTGGGGCATGGATCTGAATATGGATTAGGAAAAGGCTGGCTGACATCTGGAGTGTGATTTCGGTGACCTTGGGAATGGAGGTCTGACAGGCTTCAGGAATAGGTGATTGCAATGGGGCAACTGAAGAGTCACCAGGGCTAAGAGCTGAGCAGTGGTTTGGGGCATGGTTTCACCTGGTTAAAAGCTGTTAAAGACAAAAATTATTCTGACACTTGTTAAAGAACAGTGAGGCTGACTTTATTCAGAGAGACAATTGCAGTAAGTTAGGAACTGCTGCAATGGGTTTTGCAGTAGAGGAGAGAGATTGGGCTCAACTCTGAATACAAAGAACAGTTGAGGATTTATAGCCAAAAGTAGAATGGGGGTGGGGCTGGAAGGTGGTCAGTGGGTAGAAAATTACTAAAAGAGTAGTGTAATTCTTTTTTAAACTGAACTAACAGGGTTCTCACTGGAGGCAAATGAGGGTAATCAGATATTACCTGGAGATATGGGTATGCTGGGGGATAAAGAAGGTGATTAGATATCGAGAGTGAGGGGTATTGGCTAAACCCACTTGAAAGGATTTTTGTTAAAATTGGTCAATGAAAATGGATGTCCAAAAATCAATGCCTACTTGGGAAGGGAATTCAGTTTGGTCAAGGAAAGACCCAAAGCAAAGAAGTGCCTTTTGTAGCTCATGAACCCCTAAACCCGGCCAATGGCAGCAGGTGGCTATCAGCTCAGAGCCACCAAGGCAATGGAGGAAGAGTGGTCAGATCTTGGTGTGGACTCTGTGACTTCTCTCCCAGTGCAGAGCAATCAGTGAAGCTCATGCTTTTCATTCTTGTTCCAGGATGTCTGAGGTCACAGGAATTGGAATAAGAAGGAGAACATTCTGTGAGATAATAAAGAAAAAAGAAAAAATATACACTCCAAAGTGGGCATTTCTCCTCTCTGTCTTCTAATAGCCACCAAAGTGAGGTTGCTGGCTTTTATACAAAATATTTAAAATAGGTTTATTTTCTTATTGGAAAAGTAATATTATAATATTTATTATTTAAAAATTAGAAAATGCAGACAAATAAAAGAAAAAACCCATAATACCACTTCCAGAGATATTCATACCTAGGTATGTGTCATTATACATTATATAGAGAGGGGGAGGGAGAGAGGTTCAAAAGGAGATCATGCTGAACATACAACTCTGTCTCTTACTTTTTCCTTTCATGTATCATGAGTAGATTTCCTTGTCTATCACATTATTTTAATGTTTCTCAAAAATTTCCATTATATAAGTTTACTAAAATTTATTTTTCTAATCTCTGTATTGTTGGGCCTTAACATTGTCTTCAATATTCACTATTATAGGTAAAGATAATTTCGCCACTATTCTAACAACTAAATCTTTGCTCCCACCCACAATAATTGCCTAGAAATTGAATTGCTAGACCAAAAAACATAAATCTTTTTGAAATTTTGCCAAGAGGAATCTTTCTAGAATACAAGTCTCATCTTTTCTTGTCCCTATTTTAAACCCTTTAGGATCCCCATTATGCAGAAAAAGACCAGGCCCTTTAACAGCGAGACCCCCATTTTCTGTCCGGGATCCTCTGACCTGCTCATCCTCCTCTCAGACCACTGCCTGACTTCCATATTCTGTAGCTCCAGTACCCCCAAGCTGCTCGAATGTCTGGGAACATGCCAGGCTGGAATGCCTTTCTCTTCCCCTTTCATCCATCACACTTCCTTATCCTTGAAATTTCAGCTCAAGTGTTATATTCTCCAGGAAGCCTTGCTCTACCTGGCCAACTTTTGCCAGCTCCCTGATTGGCTTAGGGAGCCCATCCCTAAGTTCCCCAAATACAATATGTGCAATATACTGTGTTATAGTTATCTGCTTAACTTTTTATACACATGTCCCACCGCTGCCACCATCACCACCATGCATACACACCCAACACACTCCTATCGGTACCCAGAGTGTGAATCATTGGGGGCTGGGACCATGCCCATGATAGATATTCAATAACTATCTGTTGATTAAATGAATGGTTTAGCCATCTAGTAAAAGAAAATATGTTTTCAAACAAACTCACATTGTTCCTTTTTGTAATGATAGCAATAATAATACAAATGAAAATGGAATCTTTACCAGGTTTATCCTAGTCTGAATTGATTTATCAGAGTGAAATTTAGCCTGTGTCCCAATGGCATTGCTGATAAGGAGGTTGAGATCTCTTCATTGGAATAAACAGACACATTCAGAATTGCTAGTGGGTGATTTGGAGTATTACCATGCTGGAAAATAACTGAATGAATCATATTTCGCACTTATTAAAGCCACTAAAATCGGAAACAAAACAAAACAAAAACCCAAGATACACGCACATTTTCTGTCGTGAAGGCTACAGGGGTAAACCTCAAGGGATTTGATGTTACCATCCATGTTAACACAAAATGTTGTCAGAAAGTTTTAAAAGACAAGGACTCATTTGTCAGGTTCCCCATGAAAATATATTCATCTTTGTACGGGCTCAGCGTACTGCTGTTGAATTGACTTGCCAAAGTAATATGCTAAAATGTCAAGCCCCAGGGGTCAGTGGTCAAGCAGTTAGAAAAACAAAAACCTTCAGCCTGCTTCAGGGCAAGTGAAGACTGGGAGGTCCTCAGGGAATTACCTTTTAAAGATGAATTAGAATGGGCATCAGGGGATGGTCTGAGGACTGCAAAGGAATCAATGCTTGTAAATCACTGAGAACAGTGCTTGACGCAGGACATGCTCCATACAAGATTTTTGTAAAATAAATAAATCGTTGTTTCTTTATTCATTTAAAAAATATCTGTTTAGTACTCACTTTGTGCAAGTCAAGTTGAGTAAAGCCAGTTGACTTATACAGCTGAGGGTTTTGGAAGATTGTTCAATTTAGGCAAAAATAGAGTTAAAATATATTCAATAGTCTGACTTTCTCAGAAGGACACAGTGGCTGACTTCAAACCCTGGCTTTTCCATTTATTGGCCCCAGGGCCTTGAGCAAAATACATAAATCACTCTAATTCTCAATTTCCTTCTTTGTAAAAGGGGAATAATGGAACCAAATTGGTTCTCCTGAGGATTAAATAAGGAAATCAGTATAAAACACTTTACTTTATGTTGTCTGGAACTCACAGAACTGTTGACTAATTTTATATTACTATTAGTGTTCATTGTTGCTGTTGTTATTCTTCTATTCACCATACTTTAAATTAGCCTTTAAGAATCTATTGATCAATGTTTGAGGCATAAAAGAGAGAACACTTTCCTGTTTGTCATGCCAATTCTCTTTTGGTTTAATTTTTTTAGAAAAAAACTTTTTTTACAATTATGAAATATATTTCACTTTGAAAAGTTCATAAAACATAGATGTATTCTTTAAAAATAATGATGCTCATCTACTCTCAACTTCTTCCCTCCAAGAGGTAAACACTTTTATATTATAGTAACCACTGCCTTCTTTCCTTCCATAGTTTTAGCACATAAGTTTGCCCCCTTAAGCAATATAGTTTATTTTTGCTTATTTTTGGATTTTAGGTAAATGAAATTATGGTGATTATAGTAGCCAACTTCCAAAATGACTTTCAGTGATTCTGGTCTCCTGGTGGCCTCTCCCTACATTGAATCAGGGCTGGTCTGTGTGACCAACTTGTAAAGTTGTCACAAAAGATGATTGCAGCTTCTGCCTAGTTCTCTCAGATGGTCCACTCCTGAGGGAGCATCAGGAAAATCAAGCAGTCCTGTGAAGGAACCCATGTGGACAAGAAGCAAAGCTTCCACGAACAGACAGCACCAACTTGTCAGCCTGTGATTAAGCCACCTTAGAAGAGTATCCCCCAGTCCAAGTCAATCCTTCAGATGGCTGCAGTTCCACAAGACATTGGTCTGTAACCTCATGAGCAACCCTGAGCCAGAATGGTTCCAAGCCACTCCCAAATATCAGATCACAGAAACCATGAGCAATAATAAATAATTTCTGTTGCAGTAAGCCAAGAAGCTTTGGAGTAATTAGTTATGCAGCAATAGATAAATAACCAGGCATTGTACTTTAGGAATTCTTTTGTATGTCAACATTTTTAAAGAGTCATTTATGATACTGCGTATACTGCAGCTTAATTTAGTTGCTTATATAATTGTATAGCGTTCCATTGTATGGATACATTTTGGTTTAATTTTTATAAATGTTTGTGTCTATAAGGGAAGTTCTTGACCTGTAGGGCTTGAGAAGAAGTCTTTTTTTATTTGGGGGCAGGTTCTCTGCAGAAATGGGAGAGAAGGATAAATAGCATTTGACACCATTGAGGCCAAATTTACCATTAGTATTTCAATAATGCAAATATCTTGAATAACAAAATTAATAAGCAGGTTTTGGAAAGATCCTTTTTTCTTTTCATTGTCAACAGAGTTATTCTGTGTGACAACCTTTCTCATTCTTCATATTGCATCAAATAGTCACTGGACTTCTCATCTCTGATTCTCAGATAGACACTAGAAGAGAAGATGGACTGGAGACATTCACTCGCTCCTGGGATATACAGTTCCGTGCCACATAACAACGTTCAGTCAATGAGGAACCACATATCTGACAGCAGTCCCATAAGCTTATAATGGAGTTGAAACATTCCTATTACCTGATAACATCATACGGTGGTGAGGTCATAGCACAACCCATTCCTTACTTGTTTGTGGTGATGCTGGTGTAAACAATCCTATTGCACTGCCCATCTATAAAAGTACAGCACATACAGTAGTAGGAAGAGAGCTCTACCATCTAGGTGTATAAGCACAATCTATGATGTTCAAACAATGACAAAAATCACTGGATGACACATTTCTCTGAATGAATCTGTGTAGTTAAGCTGTGTTGTACAGTATTTTCCTCTTACCGACAATTAAACCAAAGCAAACATGTTGGCTACTTCAGACCCAGAAAGTCATGTTTCCTTAACATTGAAGCTGTTAGGTCAAGCCGGCGTCCTGAGCATCTTCAACCCGCAACCCACCGGACAGCTCAGGTCCATGGGCTCCACCTCTGTTTCAGTAGGGCACAGAGGTTAACTAAGAAATGAGCACAGCAAATCAGTTACTTGGTGAAAAATTAAGAATGCAAATTTCATTTCTAGGAATCTGAACTACAGAAATACTCTCACGAAGGTGCAAGGATGTATATACAAGAATTTTTATTGCAGTGCATTTCATTATTTTGAAAAACTGATTCCATGGTACAGGGGCTATAGATAAATTATGATGCATCCTTAGAGTGGAATTCTGTGCAAATGTTAGAAACAGTGAGCCTGAGCTCTATAAGTGGACATAGAAAGATATCCAAAGTAAATGCTACATTTAAAAAAAAAGCACATTGCAAACAATACACTGTATGTCAATTCTATTTTCATTTAAGAAACAATGTGTGTGTGTGTGTGTGTGTGTGTGTGTGTGTAATAGTGTATACAGATTAAACCATTAATAGCTACCATTAGGATTGAAGGAGGAATTATAAAGAAATTCCACTTTCAAAATCACATATTCTTGTAATACTTTAGTCTGTTACAACATACACATATGGCTTTTGAAAGCATGGGGGAAAACAGTCATTTTTAAATTTGCCATTTGGGTCAGTAATTAATAATAGCAATGATTATGATGAGAAAAAGTGATAAATTACAGATTTAACCCTTAGGATTATCTTTACTGAATGACATAGGACCATCTTTTATCCACTCTCCCCAGCTATTTCTATGATTAATCAAAGAGCTATGAAAAACAGACAGCATAAAAAAGCTGAGCCATAAGTGACTAAAGCACATATTTCTTTTATCACTCTTTATTACTCTATTTTTTTAAATTTCACAAATGGGCCAGCAGAGTGGCTCATTGGTTAAGAGTTGATTGGGAGCGCAAGCTCTGAGCATCAGGGCAGCCGGTTTGGATCCCACATGGGCCAGTGATGCTGCGCCATCTGCAGCTAACATGGTGAACAACAGTACGACCTGGAGCTGGGCTGCCATGAGTCACTGATGACAGCATAGGCTACAATGGGGCTGCAGTGAGCTATGGTAAGCTACCATGAGTGGCCGTCCAATGGCTGGCAACCAATCTGCCTGCCAGGAAGGGCACAATGATCACAATACCAACATGGGCCAGTGAACAACGTCCTCCACAACTAGACTGAGGAACCAAAGGACAGCAACTTGTCTGTCTCCCTTCCCCAATTCCCTAAAGCTGTTCCCTTCCCCAATTCCCTAATAAAATCTTTTTTAAAAAAATTCACAAACAATATGTATTCATTTTAGCAGATTTGGAAAATAATGCAATAAACAAGAAGAAAAAAATATCTATAATTGACCCACCAAAGAGAAACGCTTTTAGTATTTTTATTGACAGACACCCAAACATTAGTATTTCTAATGTTACTACACACACACACACACACACACACACACACACAGTTCTCTTGTGTTGTAACCAATTTGTCTTTACCGAATATATTTTTAACAGCTTTTCATGTTAAAAATATACTCACTACAATGATTAAGCTTGCACACTATTACATTACATCAAGGGTATATGAAGGGTTTATGAACCACTTCTGGGTTTATAGGTAAACTTTCATGGGGTTTGCAAATACTCAAAACATTTATGAGAAATTGTTTGCAAAATGTATGTATATTTTCCTAGAAAGGGAGTCCATATCTCTCCTCAGGGTCTCTGAAGTTTACATAATAATTAAGGAAAAGAGTTACTGGGTGATATGGCTGTGGAAGAGATGGTATGACTTATCGAACCTCTCTTCTTGATTGTCTATTGTAAACTGTCACATGTAAATTTAGGAGTATTAAACTTTGCTGTTCAGAAAAGCATGAAAGGTATGACTGTGCAGTTCAACCATCTATCCAGAAAGCATTCTCTTAGAGCCGTTAAAGAAGGGATTAGAACCCCTCAGACATTGAAACCCCACCAGCTTAAACAAAGACTGTCATTGACTGCCAAACCTAAGACATTAATAGGCAGAAGAAACGCAGAAAATTGAGAAATCCACAATAGAAAGTAAGAGAGAGCAAAAAAGACAAGGACAGGATGAAGAAATCAGTGCAGTGAATATCCGGTTTTTGATTGTCAGCCTTGCTCCTTTCTTTCCTGCTTCTCCTAAGAACACTGCTCGACCCCCATCACTGGTGGTGTTGGTTTGGTTGTCAGTCAACAGTATCCAGCTCCCTCTGGTTAGAGTAAACTGCTGAACCAAGCTACATCATAAGCTTCTCTCTCTCAGAAAGCCAAATCTTCCACAGATAAACTCTAGCAGGGAAGGCTGTTGGAGCCAAGTCATCCAGTAGTGGCACCCTACAAAGTCAACCCATGAGTTCCTACTGCAGAGATCCCCCAGGTACCCCTGGCTCCTTCTGTTCCCCAAACGTGATTGCTCAACTCCTCCTTCTGGTCTCTGAGCTGTACAATATTCTTCCAATTTATTCCTTCTTCCTGCTTTGGTTAGTGAGGGTCAGTGTCCGTTTGCAACAAAAATACAAATCCTAGTACAATTAGAAGTGGACCCATGAGTACAGTGAGAACACATGGCTTACCACTTGTTTTTTATTGTTGTTGAGAAAATAACACAAACACACACAGGCCCAATAATGCCAGGAAGTCTGGCTAAGGTCTCACAGCTATTCATGATAGAGGCAGGTCCAGACCCAGATCTCTCCTCAGTAGAATATCAAATTCTTGAGGATAGAGGCACTGTCCTGTTTAGCGGTCAGTACTTTATCCCTAGAACAGTGAGAGGCACAACTGAGGTGTTTAATAAATGACTGTTGTGAATGTTTTGCAGTTGCTGCTCCTTCTTGGTTTAAAAACAAGGGAAAATGTCCTAAATATACTGTTGAATAAAAAAGCAAGTTGCAAAATACTATGGATTGTGTGATTCTATTTTTGTAATTTTAAAATGTGCTGTAATATCTAAAAATGAACAATCAAACATAAGAGAAACACACTCATAGATACAGAGAACATTTTAATGATTGCCAGATGGTAGGGGTTTAGGAGTAGATGAAAAGGGAGATGGGATTAAGAAACACAAATTGGTTGTTATACAGTAGACACGGGGATGAAGGGTATAGCGTAAGGAATATATATAATCAGTGATATTGTGATAGCTATGTATGGTGTCAGATGCGTACTAGATCTATCACAGTGATAGATGGGAGGAAAGTTGGAGGCAGAGTGGAAAAGGTGAAGTCATTAAGAAGAACAAATTGGCAGTTATAAAATAGTCATGGGGATATAAAGCAAAGCATAAGGAATATAGTCAATAACATGGTAATAATTATGTATGATATCAGATGGGTACTAGACTAGTAGTCATTGGGATCACTTCTGAAATTACATAAATGTCTAAACACTATGTTGTACACCTGAAATTAATATAAAATAATATTTAATGTCAACTGTAATTGAAAATTTTAAAAAGGGGTGGGGTATAGGGGAATAAGAGGTTGAAATTTCCAGGTAAAAACAAATAAAACTTGGGGATGTAATGTACAGCACAGGGAATAAAGTCAATAATATTGTTTAAAAAAATGTGCTGTAATGTCTCTAATTACATTATATAAAAAATAACCTGGAGGGGCTGGCTAAGTGGCTTATTTGGTTAAGAGTTAGCTTAAGAGCACAAGCTCTGAGCACAGGGCCAGTGATGCAGTGCTCGAGGTGAGCTGCCAATGGGCTGCCAACAGGTGGCAGGATGGTAGAGCTGGTGAGAGCATGTGCTCCTAACAAGAATGCCTGTTCGATTGGGGGCTATGCCCGCCCAGGACTAAGACTGAACTCGGCACCCTGAGCTGAGCTGCCACTCAGATAGCTCAGTGGATAGAGTGAGCGCTGTTAACAACAAGGCTGTTGGTTCAACTCCCACATGGGATGGTGGCTACGCCCACCAGCAACTAAGATTTTAACACAGCACCTTGAGCTTAGAGGCCACGAGCTGCTAATGGGCAGCTAGATGGCAGCTGGCACCCTCCACACTTAAAATTGAAGAACAACAACTTGGCTGGTCCCCCTCTCCAATTCCCCAATTTAAAAAAATAATAAAAATAGCCTGGAATTACGTTGCTCACCCTACCTGTTAAGAGCATTAGGTCTGGCAGGAGAAACCACTTGGGCTAAATTTTAAATGTTTCAGTGTTATTTGAATTTTTGCAGTTTAAATATATCATTGTTGAGATTAGAAAATAATTGTTTAAGGAAAGGGAATGAGAGAAAGGAAGAGAGAAAAAACTAACAGACATATAAAGATAAGAAGAGAGTAAAAAGAAGGGAACATAAAGGGGTGAGGAGGCAGGAGGGCAGTGACACTTCCTGGTGGCACTCTGCCATGGCTTGCTCATTACAGTGATCATTGGGACTATTCACCAATGTCTCATTTTCCTTCTTCCAGGCATATGATAAGGTTGAACTGCCTACACACTTGAAGGTGGATCTTGTCATATATCTTGCTTTGGCCAAGAAAATGCAAATGGAAGCAATGCATGTCATATCCAGGCAGAAGCCTTTAGAGTCAATGTGTATGTGATGTGTCGCATTCTCTTCCTTTGTCTACAACAATCACTGATGGCAGAGTTTCCTTATGGCCTGGGTCTCTGAGTGACAATTACAGAAACATAGCCCCCCACCAACCCATGATGGACATAGAACATATGTGAGAAATAAACCTTTATTTAAGCCACAGAGATTTAGGGGTATCTAAATCTATAACCTCAGCATACCAAGTCTGCCGTGGGGTATATATATACTCCAAGGCTATACATTGTTTCCTAAGCTGTCTGTTCTGGACTGAATGTCTGTGTCCCCCCAAGTTCATAAGTTGATTGCCTACCTCTATGAGATGTATATTTGAACATGAGCCTTTTGGGTTTAGACAAGATCATGAGAGTGGGAAACACTTGACGGGATTAGTGCCCTTCTGAGAAGAGACCAGAGAGCTCTCTCTCCATGTCTCTCCACTGGCGAACACCAGTGTGAGGACCTGGTGAGAAGGAGGCCCTCTGCAAGCCAGGAAGAGAATCCTCATAAGAACCCAACCATGCTGACACCCTGATCTTGCACTTCCCAGTCTCCAGAACTATGAGACTATAAATTCCTGTTGTTTAAGCCATCCAGTCTGTGGTATTTTGTTATGACAGCTCAAATAATCTCCTACAGAAAGTCCATGCTATGTCAGTGTTATCCAAAGAACCTGGGACTATCTCTCTAGCATTGTTCATGCTACTCTCTCTTTCACCCCATAAACCATCACCACCCCCATTTAATTTTGTTGAGCCTGTACAATTGTATTAGAAGCTATCTAAATATTTCATAGTGCTACAGCTATATGTTGCAATCTCCATTGCTCTTACCGGCCCTTACTCTCTCTGAGAAGCCCCCTTGCACTATCCCAGTCACTCACAGACATGCCTAACCTAGATCTCCTTTCTAAGGGGCGTGGTCCCACCCAGAGCTTATCACTTGGCACATTGTGTTTGGCTTTGTTTGGTTGGTTGGTTTTGGTGGAGTTTATTTTTCAGTTAAATATAATTCTTTTTCATTTTAGGATAATTATAGATTTACAGAAAAGTTGAAAAGATAGTACAGAGGGTTTCCATATCTCGCTCACCCAGCTTTCTTTCATGTAAACACAGCCATGTGCATTTGTCAAAACTAAGCAATTAACACTAGTACAATACTAGATTCGAAGATGGCGGCTGTGAGGAGGGCTCCCTGAGTTCTCCCCTGGAAATGTCTGCAATTTGAACTTCTATAACTCTTCAAAGGGATGTCTACTCATCACACAGAGCAACTAAGAATATCACACAACGATTGCTGGAAGGTGGGCAGGCCGGGCGAGTGGGGAAGAAGGCAGCGAGATGCGAGAGGTGCAGCCCACACCCTCGACTGCTGAGGCACCGAGCTTCAGGGAGCAGATCGGTGAGTGTTTCCACTGCTCACTCCCTGCACCCCATGGCCCGCCTAGAATACAGCAAGAGCTCAACGATCTGCAGCCTGAGGAAGAAGCCTCAGGCCGGGCGAGTGGGGAAGGAGTGAGGGGAGACGTACAGCTGCACCCATGGCTCCCCAGGGCCCCAGGAAGCAGGGTGCAGAGCCCGGCAGTGACAGCGACAGGGCAAGATCAATCCCTGCACCCACCGGGTTCAGGGATCAGTCTCTGTGTCCACCGGGTCCGGCAGAGCACAACAAGAGCACCTCCGCATGCAGGCTCTGAGGCAGAAGCCTGAAACTGGGCAAGCAGGGGAAAAAAGAATACTCGCGGAGAGCGAAGCAGCACACACCGGGCAGAGAGGCAGGTCCCCATGAGACAGACCAGAGATTTGAGCTGCTGCAGGGTGCACACAGCCCCCTAAACCCCGGCAGTCTCTTTGGGAGAGCAGCAGGAACTCCTCTGGAGCATATGAGGCAAAGGACTTAGCTCAAAACAGTGTTGGGACTGTGTTTTGTTGTTGTTGTTTTGTTTTGTTTTGTTTTGTTTGTTTGTTTTGCTTGTTTGTTTTTTATTTTTCCTCTCCTCTTGGACAGAAAGCAAAAAAAAATAAACAAAAAAAAACTACAGAAATAAAATCCCACCCCCACCCTCCCTCAGAAACCTTGGCCCCCACCAAGCCGGAGTCTTAAACTGACCCCTTAATGGAGCAATAGGGGCAGACTACAGAGGTATTCCTACCGGTAGGAGGTCGAGAATTTCTGCCCCAGAAGAGGCTGCAGAGTGAGACTACGTACTCTGCCCCCACTTTTCCGGCAAGGCCTGGGAAGCAGGGCAAATTCAGCTGCTAAGGCACTAACTAACTGATTCCTGGCAGCTGGCTTTCGGCAGTGAGGAACTCTCTCACTCTCCACGGCTGTCAATGGAAAGGGTGCCCAAAGACACTCATTGAGCCTGCAGGGTGCACACCCTGCCTTGGGACAGGCGAAAGCAGAAACGGCAGTGACTTTGTAAAAACTACCAATCACATGTCACAACCACACTCATGTACAGCAAACCTGCAGTGCCAGGATCACGCTAGGCATCAGGTGGCCGTCTTTGTTTCCACAAGATGCAGAGGAATTTTTGTACAGTGGAGGACAACCTAAAGAAAGCTTTGTGGACTTTAGCCAAGACCGACACTGGAGACACAAGAATCATCATACCCACAGGCCAACTTTAGATAAAACCAGAGCATTTCCGGGTTTAACATACAAGAGTCACACCCAAAAGGAAGTCGCTACAGGTGCAAGGGTCCAAAGGATCCAAGCCTCATCAGAGGGGTCAACCCTCATATAGCAGCTCATAAACTGTGGACACTGCTGATCCTCACAGCTTATCAGACTGGGAGTCAATCCCACCTACAGACAAGCCAAAAGTAATCAAAGCTAAACTTCAACAGGAGAAGACACACAACACAAGGAACACCTCAGATATACATGCACAAGAGAATAGGGAGATTGAGTAATTCAAGTATAAAGGACACACACCGCATAAGTTTACCCAGAAAAGACTAAGAGACCTAGGGAATCTACCTGTTATATCGAAGCAAGCACAAAGAGTAAACCAGAATGGGGAGACAAAGAAATATAACCCAAATAAAAGAACAGAAGAAATTTCCTGAATCAGTGGAACTAGAGGAAATAGAGGTAAACAACCTATCGGAGACAGAGTTCAGAACACTGATTATTAGAATCTTCAAGGAAATTAATGAAAATATAAAGAAAGATAGAGAAATCATAAAAAGCAACCAGCTAGAACTTTATAACGCAATTACTGAATTAAATAACAAATTTGATGGAATTACTAGCAGATTGGATGAAGCAGAAAACCGAATCAGAGACTTAGAAGACAAGATAGCAGAGATCACCCAAGCAGAACAACAAAAAGAAAAAAGAATGAAAAACATTGAAAATAGTTTAAGAGAGCTGGGAGACAACATCAAACGCAACAATGTCGAATCATTGGAATACCAGAGGAGAACAGAGGGAGCAAGGGATTGAGAACATATTTGAAGTAATAATGTCTGAAAACTTCCCTAACCTGGCAAAGGACATTGAAATACAAGCCCAGGAAGTGCAGAGAGTTCCAACCAGGATGATCCCAAACAGGCCCACACCAAGACATTATAGTGAAAATGGCAAGGGTTAAGGACAAAGACAGAATCCTTAAAGCAGCAAGGGAAAGGCAGCAAATTACTTACAAGGGCATCCCCATAAGATTATCAGCCGACTTTTCTACAGAAACTCTGCAGGCCAGAAGGGAGTGGCAGGAGCTTTTCAAAGTAATGAAAGATAAAGACCTACAACCCAGATTGCTGTATCCAGCAAGGTTATCATTTTAAATTGAAGGAGAGATAAAGAGGTTCCCAGAAAAGAATAAGTTAAGGGAATTCAACAACACCAAGCCAACTTGGCATTAAATGTTAAAGGGGCTTCTTTAAGCAGAAGAGAAAAATAACCTAACTAAGGAAGACTAGAACACAAATAACAAAATGGCAATAACTACGCACCTATCAATAACCACTTTAAATGTAAATGGATTATGCTCCCATCAAAAGAAAAGGATGGCTGAATGGATAAGAAAGCAGGAGCCTGGCATATGCTCTATACAAGAGACACACCTCAGATCAAAAGACACATACAGGCTGAAAGTAAAGGGATGGAGTAAAGTATTTCATGCAAATGGAATGGAGAAAAAAGCTGGAGTAGCAATACATTATCAGATAAAGTGGACTTTAAATTGAAGAATATAATAAAGAACACAGAAGGACATTTCATACTAATAAAGGGATCGATCCAACAAGAGGACATAACCCTAGTAAACATCTCTGCACCTAACATAGGAGCTCCTAAATATATAAAACAGATATTGTCAGACATAAAGATGGAGATCAACAGTAACACTATCATAGTAGGGGATTTCAACACCCCACTGTCACCAATGGACAGATCCTCCAGACAGAAAATCAATGAGGAAAGAGTGACCTTAAATGATACATTAGACTAGCTGGATTTAACAGACATTTTCAAGCATTTCCCCCCAAAGCTACAGAATATACATTCTTCTCAAGTGCACATGGAACATTTTCTAAGATACACCACATGTTAGGCCACAAAACAAGTCTCAATAAATTTAAGAAGATTGATGGCTGGCCAAGTGGTGCATTGGTTAAGAGCTGGTTTTGGGATGCCAGCAGCCCTGGTTCAGATCCCACATATGAGGGCCAGTGACACTGCCCTCTATAGCTAACAACAGCTCCACCCGGAGCTGGGCTGTGTGAGCCCTGGCAATAGTGTAAGCTGCAGTCCCTGTAGGCTGTCATAGGCTACAGTGAATGGCCGTCAGCCAGCGTGAGCGGCTGGCAGCCAGTGTGAGCTGCCAATAGCCGCTGTGAGCGACCATCCAGAGGCCGGCGACTGGTCTGCCTCATCTGGGAAGAGCGCAATGACGATACCAACATAGGCCAGTGAAGCAACATCCTCCGCAATTAGACTGAAGAACAAAAGGACAGCAACTTGTCTGTTCCCCTTCCCTGATTCCCCAATGCTGTTCCTCTCCCCCAATTCCCCAATAAAATCTTTAAAAAAAAACAACTTAAGAAGATTGAAATCATTTCAAGTGTCTTCTCTGACCACAATGCTATGAAACTAGAAATCAATTATAAGAAGAAACCCAGAAAGCAGTCAAATAAATGGAGGCTAAATAACATGCTACTAAAGACAAACAAAAATCAAAACACCACGACCCAAAATCTCTGGGATGCTGCAAAAGCAGTCCCAAGAGGGAAGTTCACAGCAGTGCAGGCCTACCTAAAAAAGGAGGAAAAATCTCAAATCCACAGGTTATCCTTACACCTCAGGGAATTGAAAAAAGAACAGCAAAAGAAGCCCAAGGGAGTCCAAGAAAGGAGATAATAAAGACCAGAGCAGAAATAAATGGTATAGAGAGCAGAAGAACAATACAAAAGTTCAATGAAACCAAGAGCTGGTTTTTGAGAAGATAAACAAAATTGACAAACCTCTAGCCAGGCTCATCCAAAAAAAAAAAAAAACAGAGGACTCAAATTAGTAAAATCAGGAATGAAAGAGGGGAAATGACTACAGACATCACAGAAATACAAAAAATTCTAAGAAATTACTATGAGCCACTATATGCCAACAAATTTGACAATTTGGAAGAAATGGATCATTTTCTAGAAGCATACAACCTTCCAAAGCTAACTCAAGAAGAAACAGAAGTTCCAGTAAGATGGTGGAATAGATGGATGCTTTCTGAACTGCCTCTGAGGATCACATCAAAATTACAAATAATTTACACAACATTTAACCTCAGAAGTCCCCTGAACATTAGATGAACAGAACCTCTAAACAAAGGACCTAAAGAGGACTCCACGTTAAGTCTTGTAGGAGGGGGGCAGACAAGAGAGGGCAAACCCTGTGAGGGATGCCCCAGCTGTGTGGGCGTGGCTTCTCCGGTTGGGGAACAGACCCTCTGGCGCCACACCAAGCTCACCAGCCCAGAGTTGCTTTGCCAGAAAGAGGAGTTCTACGATAATGGGCAGTAGAAATTAGTGAGGAATCCCTTTGCTTGGCTCAGTGAGGCTGAGGGCGGCTGGAGAACCATTGGGGCGGGCGCACGGGTTCGCTCACCTGTGAGCACTCACCTGGTTCCTGTTGGAGAGAGTAGCTATGTGAGCCAGGCCCAGGAGCCTGTGGGGAAAGATGGAACTGCGCACCTTTGGTGCGGAAGCTGGAGGTTTTGGGACCGTTGTTCCACTGGTGTGGAGCATGCACACGAGCGGTGTACAGGAGAGAGCCATTTTTTCAGGGTTGAGCCCTCCCACAGAGGGTCAGATCGTGGATCCCATTGGTCTGGCGAACTTGGCACAGGAGTGCCTGCGTGCGTGCGTGTGCATGTGGCCTTGGATTCCCACCCTCCACCCTGCTTGTGCTGCCTTGCCAGGGAAATGCCTTGCGGATGCCTTCCGGCTCCATCAGTCTGCTCACTGAGACACAGGACTGCGCAAGTCACCTTGGATCCCCACCCTCCACCCTCCTTGTGCTGCGTTGCCAGGGAAACGCAGGGCGGGTGCTCTCCAGCAGCAACAGTCTGTTCAATGAGACTCAGGAGTGCGCGAGTCCCCTTGGGTCCCCGCTCTGCGCACTATTTGTGCAGAGTTGCAAGGCTGGGGATTGGCTGTTGGGCTGCTTACCCTGATCTGCGGGCAGTTGATTGGGACAGGCTGAGATGGGGAGTTTTCCTGAGAGTGTTTGGCAGGGAGCGGTGCACCTTTGTGATCCGATCGAGGCTTTCCTTGTGAGTTTGTGTGGACTAATTGCTGGTGCATAGTGCATCCTGCTCTGACTTAGTGGGGCCATTGACCACACCAACTGGTGCTGTGGGTGCCTGCCCCACCCACCTAGAGCTGTGTTGCCAGAGGCACCCCGAGGCCCCGGTGCCTGGCCCACATCTTGACAGGCCACAGAGGGTTTTTTTTTTTTTTTTTTTGCAGTAGCGGACAACCTGCAACAACCTGTGAAGATTTTTTTTTTCTGGTAGTGAGCACGGTTCCAGAGCACACAGCAGCTAATTGTGGAAAGCTCACTGCAAGCCTGAGCAAGTGATCTGCAGATTAAAGAGGACGGAGAGCCCCCCACCTCTCTTTTTCTTTTCTCTTTTTTTTTCTTTTTTTTCTCTTTTTTTCTTTTCTCTTCTTTCTAGGTGATCTATCTAATACATCGAAGCATTCACAGAATGAAAGACAGAATGAAAAAACAAAGAAACATGTCCCAAGTAAAAGATCAGAAGAAACCTTTAGAAATGGAACTAAATGAAACAGAGGTATCCAAACTTTCAGAGACAGAGTTAGAACACTGATGATAAGAAAGTTTAAGGAACTTAGTGAGGACATAAAGAAGGATAGGGAAACCATAAAAAACAAACAGTTAGAACTAAAGAATACAATAACTGAAAGGAAGAACACACTCGAAGGAATCACCAGTAGAATAGATGAAGCAGAGAAGCAGATTAGCGAATTAGAAGACAAAATAGCAGAAATCACCCAGCTGGAACAACAAAAAGCAAAAGAATATAAAAAAATGAAAATAGTATAAGAGACCTCTGGGACAACATGAAATTCAACAACATTCCCATCATAGGAATACCAGAAGGAGAAGAGAAGAAGCAAAGGATTGAGAATGTACTTAAAGAAATAATGACTGAAAACTTCCCTACCCTGGTGAAGGAAATCAACAAACAAGCCCAGAATGTACAGAGAGTTCCAAACAGGCCCACACCAGGACACATCATAGTTAAAATGGCAAAGCTTAAAGACAGAGACAGAATCCTAAAAGCGGCAAGAGAAAGACAGCAGGTTACATACAAAGGAACTCCTATAAGAATAAAAGCTGACTTTTCTTCAGAAACTCTGCAGGCCAGAAGGGAATGGCAGGAGATATTCAAAGTGACACAAAATAAAGGACTACAACCAAGATTGCTCTACCCAGCACGGCTATCACTTAAAATTGAAGGAGAGAGTAAAATACAGGGACTTCGGGTAAAATGGTGGAATAGACAGATGCTATGCTAACTATCTCCCAGGATCACACCAAAATTACAAGCAAATTATACAGCATTCAACCCTGGAGGTCCCCGGAACACTGGAGGAACAGAACCATTAAACAAAGAACTTCAAGAGGAGGCCGTGTCAGGTCTGGTAGGACGGGCGGAGACAAGAGAGGGTGAACCCCGTGAGGGAGGTCCCAGCAGTGGGGAGGCTTCTCTGGTTGGGGGAGAGACCCTCTGGCCGCACACCAAGCTCACCAGCCCCGAGCTCCTTTGCCGGGAAGAGAAGTTCTAAGATAGCCGGCAGTAAATTAGTGAGGACTCTCTTTGCTCAGCTCGGTGAGGCTAAGAGCGGCTGGAGAATCAGTGGTGCCGGTGCACAGGCTTGCTCACCGGTGAGCACTTACCTGGCTACTGGTGGAGGGAGTGGCAGTGTGAGCCGGACCAGGGAGCCTGCAGGGACGGACTGAAATGAGCACCTTTGGTGCAAAGGCTGGAGGTTTTTGGACTGTTGTTCCCGTGGTGTGGAGCCTGCATGCAAGTGATATTTTTAGTGCATTTCACCCTGAAGAAACAGAATATACATTCTTCTCAAGTACACATGGGACATTTTCCAAGATAGACCATGTTAGGCCACAAAACAAGTCTCAGTAAACTTAAGAAGATTGAAGTCATATTAAGCAGATATAAAGGAAAAACTGATGGTTGTTGGCTGGGAGGGAGTGGGGAAGAGGGAGAGGGGGAAGGTTTTGGACAGTGTAGGTGGGACTACAATGTTGCTGCAGGGATATGGGGGCAGTTCTGGGAATGTAATTGATAATGTTGTGAAGAGACTATTAGGTTGCGAGAAATAAGTCAGTCAGAGAAGGACAGGTACCATGGGATCTCACTTGTGTGTGAAGTCTGAAGAGCTGAGTGAACGATCAAAGTAAACAGACTCGTAGATGTAGAGGAAAAACTGAGGGTTGCTAGTTGGGAGGGGGGTGGGGATGAGGGGAAGGGGAAGGGATTAGATAGCATAAGTAGACAATTACAATATTGCCACAGGGATATGAAACACAGTCTGGGGAATATAATAATGTTGTAAAAATTTTGTGGCGTGTCAGATAGTCACATATCTTGTTAGGAAGACCACTTCATGGATGGAGTAGAGGCTTGATCACTGAACTGTACACCTGAAGCTGATATTGTATAATATTGTATAACAACTATAACTGAATATATAGATAGCCACGGGATGTGGAGTATACTGTGGAGGGGAGTCAGGGGAGTTGTGATAGATATGTATGATATGGGGGGGAGTGGTGTGGCCAACTAGGGCAGGGAGGTTGTCACTTTGGGGGGTAAAGAGTATAACTATTGCATTGTATTGTACACCTGAAACTAATTAAAATAAAATGGAAAAAAAAAAAACCAAAGTAGTAAAATACATTAACTCTGGACAAGTTGGATAAACTTATTCAATAAAAGATAGCACAAGTCCAGCCTTACTGTATTAAACTCTGATTAGTAAGATAATAGAAGAATATAAAATTGAATTGGGTTAAAATTATCTTTTTTATAAATGGACATGTAAAGAACATTTTATACTTGAAGGCTGAATATTTACCATCATCCCTAAAGATAAAAAAATTAATTAACTCATATCTAATTTATAGTATTTTAACCTATACAATTTTCAGTATTGTTATTTCAAGATGTTCTGAGTTAATCAAAGTCATTAGTACTCATGAATAAATAAATGAAAATGTATTTGCCATTTAAAAAAATATTGAAGGAGAAATATAGAGCTTCTCAGAAAAGAATAAGCTTAAGGAGTTCATTACCACCAAGCCAGCATTGCAGGAAATATTAAAAGGGCTTTTTTAAACAGAAGAAAGGGGAAAACAAGCTAACACAGGAAGACAAGAAATACAAATAACAAAATGGCAATAAATATGCACCTATCAGTAATTACTTTAAATGTGAATGGGCTAAATGCTCCAATGAAAAGACACAGAGTGGCTGAGTGGATAAGAAAACAGGACCCATGCGTATGCTGTGTACAAGAGACTCATCTCAGATCAAAAGACACACACAGACTGAAAGTAAAGTCATGGAAGAAGATATTTCATGCAAATGAAAATGAGAAATAGCTGGAGTAGCAATACTTATTTTGGACAAAATAGACTTTAAAATCAAGACTACAATAAAAGACAAAGAAGGGCACTACATAATAATAAAGGGAGCACTTCAACAAGAAGACATAACCCTAGCAAACATCTATGCACCTAATTTAGGAGCTTCTAAATATATGAAACAGATTTTGACAGACATCAAGGCAGAGATCAACAGTAACTCTATTATAGTAGGGGACTTCAACACCCAGTTGTCACCAATGGACAGATCCTCCAGACAGAAAATCAACCAGGACATAGTGGCCTTAAATGACACTTTAGACCAGCTGGATTTAATTGATATTTTTAGAGTATTTCATGCCAAAGCTACAGAATATACATTCTTCTCAAGTGCACATGGAACATTCTCCAAGATAGACCACATGTTAGGCCACAAAACAAGTCTCAACAAATTTAAGAAGATTGAAAGCATATCAAGTGTCTTCTCTGACCACAATGCTATGAAACTAGAAATCAATTATAAGAAGACATCTGGAAAGCTTACAAATACATGGAAGCTAAATAACAGGCTTCTAAATAGTGAGTGGGTCAAAAATGAGATCAAGGAGGAAATCAAAAGATACCTCAAGACAAACGAAAATGACAACACCAGGACCCCAAATCCCTGGGATGCAGCGAAAGTGAAATCTGTCCTAAAGGGGAAGTTCATAGCAGTGCAGGCCTACCTAAAAAAGGAAGAAAAATCTCAAATCAACAGATTCTCTTTACAGACTCTCTAAACGAACTCAAAAAAAAAAAAACACAGCAAAACAAGCCTAAATGGAATATAAGGAAGGAAATAATAAAGACCAGAGCAGAAATAAATGAAATAGAGAAAAAAAAAAATACAAAAGTTCAATGAAACCAAGAGTTGGTTTTTTGAAAGATAAACAAAATCGACAAACGCTTAGCACGACTAACCAAGAAAAAGAGAGACAGGACCCAAATTAATAAAATCAGAAATGAAAGAGGAGGGGCCGGCCGAGTGGCGCAGTGGTTAAGGGCTGGCTTGGGAAGCCAGCGGCCCCGGTTCGGTCCCACATATGAGGGCCAGTGACACTGCCCTCAAAAAGCAAAACAAAAACAAAAACAAAAATAAAAAAATAAATGAAACAGGAGAAGTGACAACAGATACCACAGAAATATAGAAAATTTTAAGAAAATACTATGAGCAACTATATGCTAACAAATTCGACAATCTGGAAGAAATGCATAAATTTCTAGAAGCATACAATCTACCAAGTCTCAAGCAAAAAGAAACAGAAACTCTGAACAGACTGATTACTGCCAAAGAAATTGAATCAGTAATCAACAATCTTCCAACAAACAAAATCCCTGGACCAGATGGCTACACAGGTGAATATTACAAACATTCAAAAAAGAATTAGTACCTATTCTCCTCAAACTATTCCAAAAAATACAGAAGGAGGGAAGGCTCCCAAACTCTTCCTATGAAGCCACTATCACCCTGATTCCTAAGTCAGACAAAGATATTACAAAAAAGGAAAACTACAGGCCAATATCCCTAATGAACATAGATGCAAAAATTCTCAACAAAATACTAGCAAACCGAATTCACCATCTCATTAAAAAGATCATACACCACGATCAAGTGGGATTCATTCCTGGTATGCAAGGCTGGTTCAATATCCACAAATCAATTAACGTAATACATCACATTAACAAAATGAAAAATAAAAATCTTACGATCATATCAATAGATGCAGAAAAGGCATTTGACAAAATCCAGCAGCCATTTATGATGAAGACTCTTAACAAAGTAGGAATAATGGGATCATATCTCAACATAAAAAAGGCCATATATGATAAGCCCGCAGCAAACATCGTACTCAATGGGGAAAGGCTGAAAGCTTTCCCCTTAAGATCAGGAACAAGACAAGGCTGTCTGCTTTCACCACTTCTATTTAACATAGTTCTGGAAGTTCTAGCCACAGCAATCAGACAAGAAAATGAAATAAAAGGCATCCAAATTGGGAAAGAGGAAGTAAAATTGTCATTATATGCAGATGACATGATACTATATATAGAGAATCCCAAAGATTCCACCACAAATTATAAACGAATTTGGTAAGGTAGCAGGATACAAAATTAATATTCAGAAATCAGTAGCATTTCTATACACGAATAATAAACTATCAGAAGAAGAAATCAGGAAATAAATTCTTTTTACAATTGCTTCAAAAACAATGAAATATCTAGGAATCTATTTAAAGAAGTAAAAGACCTGTACTCACAAAATTATGAGACACTGAAGAGAGAAATCAAAGAAGATACAAATAAATGGAAATACATACCATGCTCATGGATAGGAAGAATTAATATAGTTAAAATGTCAATACTAACTAAAGCAATATATAGATTCAATGCAATTTCAATCAAACTATCAAGGACAGTTTTCTCAGAAATAGAACATAGAATCCTAAAATTATATGGAGTCACAAAAGACCCCGAATAGCTCTGCAATGTTGAGAAATAAGAATAAAGTGAGAGGCATCACACTATCTGACATCAAAACATACTACAAGGCTACAGTAATCAAAGCAGTATAGTACTGGGATAAAAACAGACACATAGACCAATGGAACAAAATAGAGAGCCCAGGAATAAACCCATCTATATACGGTCATTTAATCTATGACAATGGAAGCAAGAATTTACACTGGAGTAAAGATAGTCTATTTAATAAATGGTGCTGGGAAAATTGGACTGACACATGCAAAAAAATGAAAATGGACCACCTGCTTACACCATATACGAGAACAAACTCAAAATGGATTAAAGACTTAAATGTAAGACCTGAAACTATAAAACTCCTAGAAGAAAACATAGGGAGTAAGTTTGCAGACATTACCCTGAGTAATATTTTTACTGATATATCCCCTCTGGCAAGGGAAATAAAAGAAAAAATGAACATATGGGATTACATCAAACTTAAAAGCTTTTTCACAGCAAAGGATATCATCAATAAAACAAAAAGGCAGTCTACTGAATTGGAGAAGATATTTGCCAACGATATATCTGATAAGGGGTTGATATCCAAAATTTATAAAACACGCATGCAACTCAACACCAAAAGAACAAACAACCCACTTAAAAAATCAGCAGAGGAAATGAAGAGGCATTTCTCTAAAGAGGACATACAGATGGCCAACAGGCATATGAAAAAATGTTCAATCTCGCTGGTCATTAGGGAAATGCAAATAAAAAACACAATGAGATACCACTTCACTCCGGTCAGAATGGCTATCCTCAATACATCAACAAAGAACACGTGCTGGTGGAGCTGTGGGGGAAAAGGGACCCTGCTGCACTGTTGGTGGGATTGCAGATTGGTGCAGCCACTATGGAAGTCAGTATTGAGGTATCTCAAAAAACTGGAAATGGAACTACCTTTTGACCCAGCAATTCCACTCCTAGGCATTTATCCCGAAAATCCCAAGACACTAATTCGAAAAAATATATGCACCTTATGTTCATTGCAGCGCTATTTACAATAGCCAAGACTTGGAAACATTTAGAATGCGCATCGGTAGACAACTGGATTAAGAAACTGGGGTACATTTACACAATGGAATGTTATGCAGCTATAAAGAAGAAAGAAATCGTACTATTTGCAACGATATGGATGGACCTAGAGAACATTATGTTAAGTGAAATAAGTCAGTCAGAGAAAGACAAATACCGTATGATCTCACTTATATGTGGAATCTAAAGAACTGAATAAATGAGCGATGTAAACAGAAATAGTCTTAGAGACATAAAGATAAAACTGATGAGGGCTAGATGGGATGGGGATGGGAATGACGGAGAAGGGAAAGGGACAAGGCAACATAAACTGATAACTACAATACTACTGCAGAGATAGAATAGACATTTTGGGGAATATAATCAATAAGGTTGTACATATTTTTTTTTAGGGGAACAGAAGGACGCATGTCTTTTTAGGGAGACCACTTCATGGACGGTGTAGTGGCCTTACCACTGCACTGTACATCTGAAGCTGCTGCTGAACAATGTTATACGTCAACTATAATTTAACACATATATAGTCACGGTATGTGGAATATAGTGTGAGGATGGAGTCAATGGAATTGTAATAGATATGTATGATATCGGGGGTGGGGGGACAAAAGAGCGGGAGGGGGTAGTCACTTTGTAAAGGGTGAAAAAGATAATTATTGCATAGTTTTGTACATCTGTAACTATTAATAATAATAATAATAATAATAATAATAATAATAATTAAAAAGAAAAAACCAAACCACTAGTACAATACTATTAATTAAACCACAGACTGTTCAGTTTCAACAGTTTTCCTACTAATGTCCTTTCTCTATTCCAGGATCTAGTACAGGATACCAGATTATATTTATTCAAGTATCTTTATCTCCTAAAGCCTGTTACAGCATCTCCATGTGTTTTTGTTGTTGTCGTTGTTTTGGGGTTTTTTTGTTTTTGTTTTTTTAAAGTCTTTAAACTTTTCAAGAATACTGGTCAAGTATTTTGTAACATGTCCCCAAATTTTGGGTTGTCTGCAGTTTTCTCAGAACTAGTCTGGGATTGTGGGTTTGGGGGAAGAATACTACAAGGTGAGATAATCTTCTCATCACATCCTATCAGAAGTGTGTAATATTATGTGACTTATCACTAGTGATGTTAACCTTGGTTGTTGGTTAAACTGGTGCTGTATAACTACTATTTTTCCCTTTCCATACTTTTTTTGGGGGAAGAGTTTCAAAATTCAACACACGCTCAAAAGGAGAATTAAACTCCACCATCTTAGGTTCTCTCTCTCTCTCTCCCTCTCTCAGCTGTCTGAAGGAAGTCTGCCACTATGTCATGTATATAACCCAGTGGAGAAGGTCATAGGGCAAGCTAAAGATCTCTCCTGACAACAGCCCCCTGAGTGAGTGTAGAAGTACATTCTCCAGCTCTAGCCCACACCTTGACTGCACACTCATGAGAGACCCTCAGCCACAAATACCCAGCTAAGCTGGTCCCAGATTCCTGATCCTCAGAAACCATGTGAGCTGATAAATGTTGGTTGTTTTAAGCTGCTATAGTTTGGACAATTTGTTGTATAACAATAAATAATTAATTACCTGGCAACACCTCACCTCTTTTTCTTTGACTTTTCTCTCCATGTCAACTTTGTTCTTTCCCCTCTTTGCATGTAATTCCTCTTGATCTTCATGTCATTGGCTAACACAGTTACTATCTTCCAGGTAACATCTCCTTGGTTCAAGGCACCAGATCAGATCACCCTGCCTAGCAGACACCCAGTTGCAAATTCTAGGGAGAGAGAAACTGATTGGCCCTGACAGGTCATCTGACTGACCACTCTGGTTCAATTAATCTGGATGGAGTCAAGTTGTATAAACATGGCTGCCTGGGATCCAATCCTCTGTGTGTATGAAAAGGGGCAATTCTCAGGAAGAGAGCTAACATGGGCCTGGCAGACACCCACAGGATCCAACTCTACATGCTTGCCACACACAAAGCAGTGAAAGATAAAACATGAGTTTCCTGCTGGACCCCATATCAGAAACTGATAGTGAAATGGGAAGTTGGAGAGTTAGAAGACCTCTACAAGTTCTTCCAAAACAGGCCACCTACATCCATATGGCTGGATTGATTACACCTATAAATGGCAGGAAGGATAATATTGTTACAAACAAGGGGTGACCTCAGAGATAAATGTGTGACCTGAAGCAAGTTATGTTACAAAAAATGGAGTTCATGGCTATGTAATCCCAGTGACTGTGGACATCCAGGGATATTTTCAGTCCAAGATCCAGTAAGTTTTTTATTTATTTGTTAATAAAGTGACAGCCCTTGCGACAATTGGTTTAAAAATAAATACACCATGAGTGAACACCTTGAGGAGAAGCATGAACAAAGGAACAAGTATTAGGATGAGTTAATACTAAGCTTGGAAGGAATTCCCTTACGGTTCCTAGATATTGATGAAATCCAGCACACTTTACTAGTTGTTGTCCAGCAATAATAGGATGTCATGGCCAGTCTTGTTGAGATCTACCTCTCTGCCATGAGGCAATGGAAATGGTGAAAACTGTGTCACACAGTAACACTCTACAAGTGGATACAGTTTCTGACACTACATAGGTGAACTAAAATGACCTTTAACAACATAACAACTGCCTTGGATTTTTCATAGCTTTGATATGTTAATTGAGATGCAATTAAAACACATATACACACACCTCAGAGTGACTGGGGAGGTAGTAAAGCAACATATAAAATATTATCCCAAATTCAGAATCCATCACCAACATAGGTCATATGCAAACATTTATTTCAATTCTATTTAAAATATCCTTGAGATTAAGGATGCAAAATAAATCCCTTTCAAGTGCAAAGTTATCTAATTCAGTTCACAGCTACAGTTAGCTCCCTGCTAATCATTCCTTCCAGATCTGGCAGAGAGGGCTGATCACATTGATAATCAAGATTTGCTAAAACAAAACCAAAAAAAAAAAAAAAAGAACAAGAAAAATTCTGAGTCATCAGGTTGTGGCTGGAAAACATTAGACATGAGCTGCAGAGTTCAATGAGTTTTAAAATATCCTTTTTTACTTTTAAGCCTATTCTCTTGAATTTGACCATGGAATTTCAGTGCTCCTCTTCTCATACCTCCTACCTTTAAAAAGAGAATCACAACCCAAACAGAACACTAATCCATATCTATCACAAGAATAATGATCCTAGCATCTATGGAGAAGAAAAGTCCAGAAGATGCCATGGATGACACTAAGCAGTTTATGTGTTTGGACCTTGGCTCTCAGTTCCATTGCTTTGGGACCAGCATTCTTCAGGTTCTGTTGTCCTCTGGCTTTCAGGTTGTCTGGGCAAGGGGAGGCACGCGTGCAGAACTAAAGGAGGGCAGAAGCAGGAGAACCCCTGCACTCTCTGCTTCCTGGGTAACTGATAACTGACAGCTGGGTCTTTCTGCAGGAGAGCCCTTCTCTTCCTGATCTCAGTTCCTGCCTGTCAGCCTATGATGGTTCCAACTTCCAGCAGATGGTCCCAAATCCTAGGCTTTGGCTCCTTACATCCTTTCTCTCTTCATTCCTAGGGCTGGTACTAGCTTTCCCCTATTGCTAACCTCATGTCCCATTACATTTTCCAGCTCTTTCATTTCCTGTATAACAATTCCCTATACTAAATCCTGTCTGTTTGAGACACCAGAAGTAATTGCAGTTTTCTTTTCTGGACCCTATATGATACAGGGACACAAAAGCAACACACGTGTATTCAAAAGTCATAAGTAACAAAATTATGTGATTAAATGAATAAATTGGATAGTCCAATAAGTGACTTCTGACATAAAGATGTCAGAGAGCTCTAGAAATTAAACTTTCCTGTGGCTCATCACTGTCCCAGTGTGATCTTTCTTCTACATCTTGACTTTTCAGCCTGTTTCTATAAGTCATACCCTTTTCCTGTTAGTATTAGCCAGTCAAATGTGTGAGAATTTATTAAGTTATACCATTCATGGCATAGGATGCTGGTTAGTCCATTCATAGGTGCTTAGTCTCTTCACTGGTTTCCCTCGCTTATGGTCTAGTTGGCCCCAGCCTCGAAAGGACTGAATATAATGATAATGATTGCAGACATTAATTGAGTAATTAACTCTGTGGTAAAGAACCTTTATCAGTTATCTCATTTAATTTACAAAACAAGCTCATAAGGTAGATGCTATTATCATCTCAAATTTAAGGCTTAGAAATTCATGGCTGCCTGGTTCTGCATCTCCAGAAGGACTGCCTCCATAGTGGCCCTGTTCCTCCTGGAGGGTCCAGGGATTAAGCTTCTGTAAGATACTGAGGACAGCGGAGGAGTCATAGGAGAGAGGTAGGATATGGAAGGTCTTTTGAATCAAGGCCAGAAGGTACATTTAAACATTCATCAGATTATCCATTAAATGAATGATATTCATATAAAGCAAAACCTTTGCAGTCAGCAGCAATCTATTCTGTTTCAATTTTTTATAAGAATGGCTTTGGCCTCCTTCTAGAAGGATCTGAAGATCTTCTCTTATTTAAAACGAACAATAATAATACTGTGTTCACAGTCTCTACAGGAGCACTATTATTTGAAGCCTATTTATAAATCCTAGCCTTTAAAAAAAAAGTAGAGTTAGTAGATTTAGAAACTGTGTGATCACACCTACTCAAAGAAAACATCATTACCATTTACCTCCACCTCCACATAAAACATGTAGAAAAACAGTTTGAATTTACTGGATGCCCTAAGCACATTGCTTGGTAACGATCTTTCCTGAATATTATGTAGAAAAGAGTAAATATCCAATTCTCACACAGAGTGATGAATAAGATTGTCTTCCTATACAATCCTTACCTGCTAAGGGTTTGTTTTGTTATGTTTTATTTGTTTATTTTTTTAAATTGTACCCGTTCAAAGTAAGGACTGGAGTTGTGAATGGGTCAGCAGAAAGCAAAGTTGAGCCTACAGTCATGACACACAATCATGAACACACACACACACACAAAAACACAATTGATTTACAGAGGTATATGTCTTGACTTGACTCCCTTTCCTTGTTGGGAGGCAGAAAATGCAAACCTGGATCTCTACCCAGGCATGAGGACCTGTTTTGGAGAATGAACAATGACACAGTTTAACAACAGCCTCTGATCAACCCCAGCTGTGCAGAGCTGCAGGCGGTCCAGGGAAGCAGATTAAGGTGAGGAAGCCACATGGTCACATTAGCGCTTTAGAGTCCTGCCAGCGACTCCTGAGTAGAGCATTTCTGCAGAAGGATAAGGTTGGAAAATGGAAAAGCACACTTTTATACTTGATATATATATATATATGAAAAACCACAAGAAAAAGTGCTTTTCTCTCCCTGTAAACAGGAAGTCTTATCAAAGTATCAGCAGGTAATTTTGAGCATCCTTGGTTTAGAATTTGAATGCAATAATGTGCCATTACATACCATGAGAAGGAATTCTGAGAAAAGGTGGAGGTGCATCTGAATCTGGTTTAGTTTCAAAATTCAAATTCATTTCCTTGGTTTTCCAAATTCATGGTGTGGTCAGAACACTGCTGGGAAATGTAGGCTTATCTCCAGCTTTGCATCCTGGGCACATTATTTGATCTCGATTTATAAAGTGAGTGTATTAATCCTTGCCTTACAAACAGGAAAATTATCAGTTAGTCTGTGCTGGTATGCACCAATATGGCTGAACTGTGTTAAAATATTTAGATATTTATGCAGTAATGTATGTAGAATCACCAGGAATGCTTGTTAAAAATGCTTCATTCCAAGAGAGCCCATTCAGTAGGTCTGAGTGGTGGCTAGGAATCTGATTTGAGTAAGTATTATGAAGCATGATGTTACTTGTTGGTTTTATCGCTATGTTTTAAAAGCTATATGTGGGACTCACTGATCTATCCTCTGTGCCTTGTACAGAGCCTGGCACATAGTAGGATCTCAGGAAAATATTTAAACATGACATTTATTCTCAGTTCCACCAGCACCCTGAGGTGAAAGCAAAACAACCTTCACCTTTGATGCCAAGATTGACCTTCCCTTCATCTTAATGGTAAATGGTATAATCTCAGGACTCAATGCTCATGAGGCTACATCAAAAAGATAGTATACAAAAAAGAATTCTTATGGTCAAATAAATTTGGAAAATGCTCTGTACTAGCATGGCCTAGAAGAGGTGTAATGCAAGCCATGTGTGTAATTTTAAGGTGTCGGGTAGTAACAGTTAAAAAGGTAAAAAGAAACAGGTGAAATTAATTTTAATAATATATTTAATGCAATATATGAAAATGTTATCATTTCAAGGTGTAATCAATATAAAACATTTATGAGTGAGGTGTTTTACCTTTCTTTTCTGTCCTACATTGTATATTTTACCCATTCCGCATGTCCCAACTCAGATTGGTCACCTGTCAAGGACTCAATGACCACATGTGGCAAATGATACCAATTAGACAGCACAGAATTCAAGGCTCTATACACAATATATCTCTTCTGTATTAGGGATGCATAGAACACAATAATTCACTGAAGTCTCTGAGAAACTCTATCCTAAGATCCTATCCTCAGAAGATTTGCTTAACTTTCTTTATCTCAGAATTTCTCAAACGAATTTGCCCATGGAACAGATGGACAGCCAGACAGAAGACAGACAGACAGACAGACAGACACACACACACACACACACACACACACACACATACACAAACACACATTGATTTTGGAACATGTATTTAAATCTCACAGAATTAATCCTCCTGAAAATTTTGTTTAAAAAGCATATTTTTGGGACCAATACAAAAGAAAATCACTACTTAGATATCAACATATGCACAAGAATCCAGATAACATAGTGGTGGTGTGCAGATGAGGGTGGGTATGTGTGGTATCTGAGAGTATGGGTGAGGGTGTGTGGGTGTAAGGGTGTATGTGAGGGTGTGTGGGCTGTGTGTGAGGGTGTGATGCTGAAAATTGTCAATAGATTTTTTTTTTTTTTTTTTTTTTTTTTTTGCTTGGAGCACCCAAGTTGTTTTTATTAGCAAACATTTTTTCAGGTATACAGCACAGTGTTTAGGCATTTATATAATTTAAGAAGTGATCCCCCTGACTAGTCTAGTATCCAATTGGCACTGTACATAGTTATTACCCTATTATTGACTATATTCCATATACTTTACATAACATCCCCATGACTATTTTGTAACTACCAAATTTGTACTTTTTAATCCCTTCACCTTTTTCACCCTGCCCCAACCCCCTCCCATCCATTACCCCAATAAATGTAGTACCCATCTGCAGCATACATATTTATTACTATGTTATTGATTATATTTCCTACATCCCCATGACAACTTTGTAACAACCAATTTGTTCTTCTTAATCCCTTCCCATTCTTTCACCCATACTCCCAACCCCCTTCACATCTGGCAACCATCAAAATGTACTCTGTATCTATTAGTTGTTTCTGTTCTGTTTGTTAATTTTGTTCTTAGATCCCACATATAAGTGAAATCACATTGCATCTGTGTTATACCTCACGATCGTGCACAAACCGAGACAAAGTTTGTCAGTCTGTTTGGAGTTTATTAGCTGGCGGCTGTGAGAGGTCTCAAGCCCCGAACAAACTCACACCCCCGGGTAAACGGGATGAGGAGAATTTATAGGCAGGAACCGCATCCTGTTTGTTATCAGTTGCAATGTTAGTTAACCTTTACAGTGGTTTATATCCTGTTGGCTCAGGGGAGCGTTACAGTAAATGTCCAGTACTAACCGGGGGTGGGTGGGGGGTGGGTGGGAGGGGAAGTGTTGGAGGTGGTGATCTTGAATGTTATATTTCATCTGTCTTTCTCTGTCTGACATAATCCACTCAGCACAACACCCTTCACATCCATCCATGCTGCTGTAGATGGCAAGAACTCATTCCCTTTCATGGCTGAGCAATATTCCATTGTATATACATACCATCTCCTCTTTATTCATTTTTCCATCAACAGACACCTACACCTTGGCTATTGTAAACAATGCTAATGAACATACAGATGCATATGGCCCCTCCAAGTCGCATTTTGGGTTTCTTCAGATAAATACCCAGAATTGGGATTACTGGAACCTTCTTTGTCTCTTCTTATAGCTTTTGTTTTAAAGTCTATTTTGTCTCATATAAGTATTGCTACGCCAGCTTTTTTTATTTTGTTATTATTTTTTTTCATTTCCATTTTCATGAAATATCTTTTTCCATTTTTTTACTTTCTATCTCTGTGTATGTGTCTTTCAACCTGAAGTGAGGCTCTTGTAGGTAACATGTAAGGGTTTTGTTTTCTTATCCATTCAGCCACCCTGTGTCTTTTGACTGGAGCATTTAATTCATTTACATTGAAAGTAATTGTTGATAAATATGTACCAATTGCCATTTTATTATTCATAATTCTGATATATATATAGCCCTTTAACATTCCTTGTAATACTGGTTTGGTGGTGATGAACTCCTATAGCTTTTTCTTGTCTGGGAAGCTCTTCATCTGTCTTTCGATTCTAAATGATAGCTTTACCGGGTAGAGTAGTCTTTGTTGTAGGTCCTTGTTTTTCATCACATTGAATATTTTGTGTTAATCCCTTCTGGCCTGCAAAGTTTCTGTTGAGAAATCAGCTGACAGTCTTAAGGGGGCTCCCTTATAAGTTACTAGTTACCTTTCTCTTGCTGCTTTTGGATTCTCTCTTAGTCTTTAAACTTTGCCATTCTAATTATAATGTGTCTAGGTGTGAGCCTGTTTGGGTTCATGCTGTTTGGAACTCTGCACTTCCTGGGCTTATATGTCTATTTCTTTCATCAGATTAGGAAAATTTCAGTCATTATTTCCTCAAATAAATTCTCAATTCCTTGCTCTGTCTCTTCTTCTTGTACCCCTATTATGTGAATATTGTTATGATTGATGTTGTTACAGAGATCTCTTAAACTATCCTTTTTTTGGTTTCTTTTTTCTTTTTGCTCTTCTAATTGTGTATTTTCTTGTCTTCCAAATTGTCGATTCAATTCTCTGCTTCATTTAGTCTGCTGGTGATTTCTTCTAGTACATTCTTCTTTTCAGTTGTGTATTCTACTTCTGACTGGTTATTTTTTATGGTTTCTATGTCCTTTTTATGCTTGCGATCTTTTTGTTAAAGTTCTCACTAAGTTCCTTAAGCATCCTTATAACCATTGCTTTGAACTCTGACTCCAGTAAGGGTTCAAGTGCTGTGCTCTTGCCTCTATTTTTTTAGTTGCTTTTCTGGACTTTTCCCTTGTTCTTTTATTTGGGATGCATTTCTTTATTTCCTCATTTTGGCTGTCTCTCTGTGTTTGTTTCTATGTATTAGGTAGATCTGCTATTGTGCACCGTCTTGGCCAGGTGACCTTAAGTAGTAGATGCCCTGTGGGGCCTTGGCAGTTTCCCTGGCCACCTGAAGGTGCTCCAGGAGTGTCCTTTGTGTGTGTTGTGTGTGCCCTTCTGTTATAGTTGAGCCTTATAGTTGCTATTGGCATGTCAGTGGGTGGGATTGACTCTTATGCTGTTGGCTGTGTTGCTTGACCATGTCCACAGCTGACAAGCTGCTGTGCAGGGGACTTACCCCACTGAGTGGGATTCACCCACTGAGAGGGCTCTGGTGCCTGTTGAGACCCCCCTTTGCTTATGCCACTTGTGCGGCTAATTGGGTGGTGCTCTGTTGTGGTCTGAGGCCAACATTTAAGTATGTTGGTTCTGGGGCCTCTTGGGAGGGGCTCCGGTGCAGGCCCAGGTAAGCCACTGCCTGTGACCAGCTGGGGGCTATCTAGTAGGAGCTACAAAACATCTGCAGTTGTTCACTGCCTGTGCTAAACCTAGAGGCATACAGGAGAGGCCACACTGTGAACCAAAGATAGCTGCCACCAATACCAGGCCTCGGGTAACTCTGCAAAAAGCCAGGACACCCCAAGGCCTGCAGCCTGTTGCCAGCTGCCTGTTCCCTTAAGGTTCAGTCATTGACAAAGCCTCATGTGGTATGCAAGTTGGGTGAGGCAGGGTCTCAGGGAGTCACTAGAGTAGGAAGGGTTGTGGTCACCAGGTTAATGTTGACCCTGGTTTGGTGTCGGTGCTGAGCCTGGAGCAACTCAGTAAAAGTCTCAGAGCACACCGAAGCCAATTGCTGCCTGCCTGGGGCTCATGGACTCTGATAGGTTTCCAAGAAAGAGTACAATTTGGGAGGGAATGGCTGCTTTCTAAGAAAGTGCCTCTCATGGTGTAAGACTTGGCTGGGATGGGGTATTAGCAGAGTCAGCAGGGTGGAGCTGTGGAGCTCCCCAGGCCAATCAGATTCAGATTTATCTGTGTGAGGGCAGGCTCAACACAGGAAAGACAGCACCTGCCTGTTGGCTTCATGGGAATGAGACCCCTCACCAGGGAAATGCTGACTGTCCTCCAGTCATCCCCATGAAGCCACACACCTCACTCTGCCCCTTGTATGCCTCTGAGGCCCAGAGTCTCCATCCTTCTGCTGGAGCCCAAGGTGAGTTCCTGTGAGAGAGTGAGTCTGTATGCAGGCCATTTAAGAGGATGTCTGGGCTTCCTGCAACCTTATGTCCCACCTGAACAGTCAGAATCCCCATTGTTTTTCACAGTCAGATGTTGTGGGGCACTCCTCTTCCTGGCACCAGTACTCTGGGCTGTGGTGTCTGGTGTGGGGGGCTGGGGTCCCTCACTTCTCTGTAGGGAACTTCCACAGCCAAGATATTGTCGATAGAATTTTTAAAGCTAAACTGATTTTTTTTTCCCTCTCATGATAGTCTCTAAGGTAAAAATGTTATTTGATTTCTTGATTTCTTCATGAAAATTACATTCTTCAGATGAAAGCTTTATTTTACATACTTCTAGCTCTAAAGATGAGCCATAGAACAGCTGCCTGGGGAAAGTAAGATCTGTAGCATGATTTTCTTTCTGCTTTTATAGCTGTGGTAAAATTAATATAGCCGAGGCTAATGGAGGAAATGTCAGGAGTTACACATTTGATAAAAATAATAATTAAGCATATATTGATTCTTTTTATATTTAATGGTTAGAATGACCATTAAATATCTTCAGGGGTTGGATTTCTGCTAAATGTTCCTTTTTATTTTTGTATTTAAACAAAAACCCTCAAAGCACTACCATTTTTCAGACAAATCCTGAATCATCTTCCCAAAGGCTGAATATTATTAACTCAATTGTTTTTTTATTACAATAGAATTAGGAATATATTCCAAACAAAACATTATGAATAAACTCACAGGGGAGGGAAAGACTTTGAGTTTCCAACGTGGTATATATCCTTAGCTCAGTACAGGCGATGAGAATGTGCCCAAGCAGGTCCCTGAAATGTTTATTAGCACTAATGGGAGGGACATAGCTATGTATGTAATAAGTGTGCAGCTTTTGAAGTGTTAGATTATTTGTGGAGGCCAATTAGCTTCTGAGTGATCAACAATTTTGGTATTTGTCATTTAGCGATCTCTTCTTTTTCAGAATGTCTTCCTGTCATTTTTAGTTGGTCTTCATGCCATCTTTGTTTTCTTTTTTAAGATTTTTATTGGGGGGTGCCGCCCGAGAGGCACGATGGTTAAGCGCTGACTTGGGAAGCCAGCGGCTCCAGTTCAGGTTCCACATATGAGAGCCAGTGACACTGCCCTCAAAAAAAAAAAAAAAAAAGAAGAAGAAAATTTTTATTGGGGAATTGGGGGAGGGGAACAGTGTTGGGGAATTGGGGGAGGGGACCAGCCAAGTTGTTGTTCTTCAGTCTTCATTGGCAGCTCGTGGCCTCTAAGCTCAAGGTGCTGTGTTCAGTCTTAGTTGCGGGTGGGCGTAGCCACCATCCCATGCGGGAGTCGAACCAGCAGCCTTGTTGTTAAGAGCGCACCCTCTATCCACTGAGCCATCCGGGTGGCAGCTCAACTCAAAGTGCCGAGCTCAGTCTTAGTTGCGGGTGGACGTAACCCACCATTGAACAGGCAATCTTGTTGTTACACCAGCTGAGCCCTCCTGCCACCTGTTGGCAGCTCAGGTTGGGCACAGCTTCACTGGCCCATGTGGGAATCAAACTGGCAGTCCTGTTGCTCAGAGCTCGGGCTCTTAAGCCAACTCTTAACCAGCTGAGCCACTTGACAGGCCCCATGCCATCTTTTTGAAAGCAGAATAATTTCCTATAGATAGAAAAAATGTAGACTATGTTACTATAATTACCAGGCTGAAAGGTCCTCAGGTCCTTTCCTTATCCCTTTTAGATTTACAAGATGGGTTTGAAAACAACATCTGATATCATTAAATAACTAATGGCAGAGTTGTTTGGACTTTGCTTTAGAAAATCAATGACAAAGATGACTCCTCTGCCATGTACTTTGATTGATCACTGGAGTCTAGATTTGGTGGAGATCAATTCTAGCAACATGAGGTTGGACTAGATAAAACATGTGATGCGACACAAAAGTACAGATTAAACCTAGTGTTTATGTTCTGATCTAACCTCATGAGTCATGGTGCAATGTGAATAAATTCTCTAATAGCTTTCCTATCTGTTCAATGGATAACAAATTCATACTTCACAGAGTACTGAAGCTGAATTAGTTAGCACATAAACCAAACTTGGAATTGTGCTGCTAGTGTTTGTTACTCAGATATTCAGATTTGGAAGCAGGAAAGACAGAGTTCACCACACACTGAGTTAGAGAACAGAGACTCTTAAGCATTTTGTAAGTACCTCAAACCAAGATGGCTGTTCATAGCCTTATGTATTTTGACAATTGTGTCATTACTGCTAGCCTTTAATGGGATTCAACTACCACAGATACGTTTAATTGACCAATGTTTGCGCCAAATGGAACAAATGACACTTTTCAATAATCTTAGAGATTAGGCCTGATAGACATGATGACATCAATAAGTTCAAAACAGGAAGCTTTTTATGTCATGAATTTGGGGAGAACAATAACTCGAGTCTAAAAATATATTATTTAACATTGGAAACAAATCTCTGTTTCTTTGATGGCATAGCAGATGAAGTAACTGACTCTTAGGAGCTATTTTGTATAAAAGTCTCTGTTTGAAGTAAACGGGTTGCTAATTGTGTGTGTGTATATGTGTATATGTTTTCAGCACACACTATTTGAATTTGTTTATGTTACAACTCCATCGTAAACACCAGGAGGTCAAGAACTGTTTTTTTCAATACCCATTGCATAAGAATAAGGACTTAGTGGATGCTTATTAATGGTTTTTGTTGTTAGTGCAGTAACTAATTAGTTAATCTCTAATTACATTCGACACTATAATTTAGTGTCGAATGTAATTACTGATTAAAATAGCTTTGTCAAGACTTGAGAAGACAAATATATTGGGTCAGTGTTCTGGAGTCCTGAACAAATACATAGGAGGACTCCTATCAGAGTCTCCTAGCTTTTGATTCTGATTCCTTGCCCTCAACTCATTGCTCAAATTTAAGCTAAAAATGTTCTCATCTTACTGTGTCTTTCCAGATCTGGCCAATTGCCATTATGAGCCTGTGGGTAGATAGATACCAACAACCCAGTCTGCCTGCTACTGCCTAGAGTCTGGCATGCCCACATGCAGTTCCCCAGTCTTCCCCTGTAACTGTATGGTCACACCTGTGATTTCAGGTATCTAGTTCCATAGGCCACCCTGAAACCAGCTCTCTTCATTTGCCAAGGTGGGATGTGGAGACCATGGAAACGTAAACCACAGACATCCAGCTGCAGGGATAATTACTACGCCTCAGCTGCTATGCTCTGAAATGCATCACTGTACTTGGGCTGAAGCCACACTTCCCATGGCCAATGCCTGAGCATGGCCAGGATGTTGAGGCAGGCCTCTTCCTGGGAGCAGAGACCTCCTATGATAGCTAACTTTGACTTGAAGGCTCCCCAGGGGCTTTGTCAAAGTTTCTTTAGAACTGCACTTAGAACTTCCCTTTCTCCTTCACTGGGGACAGAATTGCAATGTCTGATGTCTCTCAGCCATTTCCTCTGCCAGCCATTTCCCCTAATGATTTTTGTACATCTAATCCTGTCTTATCACCTGCTTCCAAAAGGACCCAAACTAATGGAAGTTAGGCTTTCATACTAGGGATAGCAAACTGTGTACAGGGATGCCAATCCTAGCAGGAGTTCTGGAATTGGGACAGGCCATCAGAGTTATCCCACTCACCCTATGTTATGGCTCCCAGAGCCTTGTGCTGGGAAGATTTCTGAAACCACAGGGCTTTGGGCAAATGTGCTGCCATTCTTTTCTGCGCCTATGATGAGTATTGCTAATTGATCATACCTATGTATGAAACAGAGCAGTGCTGTTAGCAATATCTGCCAAGGGTACAAGTGCTTTTGGTAGAGTGGATGCCAGGCATTTGCCATTCTGTTTCAAATCTGTCAGCAGAACCTAGGTATAAAAGTGGTATATCATGATGTTTTGATTTTATAAGGTTAGTCTTTTGCCAGGATTCCTTTGTCAAGATTTTCTAGCAACTTCCAAAAAATGCTTGCATGTTTCATGAGTCTGTACTGGTTGGTGCATGCCATCACCATCAGGCATCCCCTTTGCAGTCTCCGTTTGGCACTATCACTAACTATATAGCAGACCTTTTCCTGCCATTTCAAACTTTTATGAAATAAGTTTAAATTTTTTCTTATTCAATAAATGTATGCTCATGTCTTTAAACATCTAACTTATGCAGTACTTAAAGGTTTATAACCAAAAAGTAATTCCTTATACCATCTTTCATTTCTATCTCCCAGAAGCAACTCTCCCTTAATTCTTCTAGTCAGTTACCTCTCCTAGAATTTACTTGCATATTTCCAAAATTTTGCATATATTGCTATTTCTTTTCTTTTTCTTTTTTTTAAAAAAGATTTTATTGAGGAACTGGGGGAGGGGAACAGAGCTGGGAAATCAGGGAAAGGGAACAGACAAGTTGCTGTCCTTTTGTTCTTCAGTCTAGTTGTGGAGGACGTCACTTCACTTGCCCATGTTGGCATTATCATTGCGCTCTTCCCAGGTGAGGCAATTGCTCGCTGGCCATTGGATGGTCGCTCATGGTGGCTCACGGTGGCTCACAGCAGCTCACACCAGCTGCCGGCCGCTCACGCTGACTGCCGGACACTCACTGTAGCTTATGGCAGCCCACTGCAGCGGGGGCTGCAGCCTACACCATTGCTGGTGACTCACGGCAGCCCAACTCCAGGTTGAGCTATTGTTCACCATCTTAGCTATAGAGGGCACAGTGTCACTGACCCTCATGTGGGATCTGAACCGGGGCCCTGCTGCTCAGAGCTGGCATCCCAAGCCAATTGTTAACTAACGCACCACCCAGCCGGCCCTATACTGCTATTTCTTGGTTCATCAATTTAAGAAGGTATCCACTGACTTCACTATATGCTACATGGGGCTTAGTGCATCATCATGTTTCACCATTTTCCTTTTTCTTAACACTCCATCATAGTCATATGTTTACTAAATCAATAATCAATGTTTACATTGTTATGATTATGTAAACAGTTTTCAGCTCACTATAATTATGCCTCTTTTGGTGTTCAAACATGTATTTCTACTGGAGTTAATAGCCATTTATTATTATTATTATTATTATTATTATTATTATAAAATTATTATTGTTGATTTTCTTGGTTCTTAGAGCCTTCCCTCCTGGAGCCCTCCTGGAGTCCTACCCTGATCTTATCTGGGCTGATTTTTCTTTGAGCTTTGTGCAAGGCTGTGTTCATAGGGCTGTCTCTGCTAACCTTCTGGGTAACATCCCATATTTTCCTACATCTCATGTCTCCCTCTTTCTTGTTTTACCCTTTCATATTGGTAGAATGTCTGTACTCAGTCTGCTTTTTTTCCTCCTTGTAACACTTCACTTCAGTATTTTCCAAAGAAAGATTAAGAAAGATATAGATTTATTGGTTACTTCTCCATATGAAAACATTTTTATGCCATCCTTGTACTTATTTAGTTATGTATTTCTAGGACGAAATCTATAGCCTAGGAGTAAATCTAAATCTAGTATGAAAATGTTTTTTCCTCATTATTTAAAAGGCTCTTTTCCAGATTCCAATGTTGCTGTTAAGAAAGCTAATGTCCTTTTCTTTCCAGTTCCATTACAGTTGAGCTATTGTTTCTCTTCCCTGGATCTTCTTTTTATCTTTGAGCTCTGAAGTTTTACCACCGTCTACCTTGGTATGGTCTTAGCTTGGGTTAAGATAGAGGCTGTTGTGCAGGAAGTTTATTAGGAACTGCTCTTGAGAATCACACTTATGAGGGATAAGAAAAGCAGGTTTGGGCAAACAGAAAAGTTGAACTGTAATGCAGTTTCAACAGACACTTCAGCCAATCTTATGGAGAGTTCTGGAACTGTAATAGCATTTCAGACTTATCACACATTAGGCAGGTAAGCTGGGCTTTTATGTGCGCCTCCCCTGTTGGCTAGTCATGGATGCAGGCCGTTCCCAGAAGGGACTGACTGTGGGTGCCCTTGAGTCAATGTTAATTTCTCAAGAGGGAATCATGTGAAAACCATCAGCCACTGACATGCCTGGGCCATGGGGGAATGAGTGCCTTGGTCCTATAGGGAAATCTGGCGGCACACAACAGTATGCACTAAAATAAGTCTTCTTATTTTAATAATTGTGCTGAGCTCTTGCTGGACTTACTCAGACTGAACAGCTATGTCCTTCAATTTTGGGAAATAGTCTTGTTTTTTTTCTTTAATAATTTCTTCTCTTCCTTTTTCTTGTTATCTTTTTTTCTCATAGTTTGTTTCTGCAGGAATAATCTTCTAATCTTATCTTTCTTCTTCTATTGACCATCTCTTGATCTTTTCAATTTACATCCCAAGATGTTCCTTCTGTGTTATTTTCCAATATACTTGCTGTGGTCATCTAATGCTATGATGAGTCTGAGAGATGAGTGGGGCATTGACAGCATCTGTGATATAAATTAATAACTTACTTTGTTGTCATTTCGTTGAACTTTGGGAGGAAGAATATATAAACACAAGAAGTATATCTGAAATTTTTAATCAGGAAACATCAGTTATAGACTGCCATTATTCAATTTGCTGCTGTTTCTCTTTGAATCACTTCCCACCAAGTGTAATCAAAGAGAATCTAGTGAAAGCTGAGACCAGGCCATAATGTTAAGCAAGACTTTACCAAAGACCTTAAAGTAATTGAAATGCATTACCACACAGAGAAAATTGAAATTATATGTTAACTGTGGCTTCCCTCAGAACGATAGATCCAATTCATTTCAAGAGGCATCAGGTGGGTGTTTAATTAATCTATACCTCATCCCTTGTTTCAGAAAAAAACTCATATCTCCTCTTTGTGAGCTCTTGAGTACATCTCTTCCGCCCATATCTACAAAAACCAAAGAGATAAAGAAGGTCACCTTTTACCTCTAAAGACTTAGATTCTCCAACATTCCTTATCTTTAACCCAGCACTAGCCTCTTTTCAGGATTTTCCATCCTCTGTGTAGTGCTAAGGTCTTTAGCAGGGCCATGTTTTTCTCGAGGTTGTTTACAGGAAATGTTTCCTAGAAATACTGTCAGACATCCACAGTTTAGTCTAAGGAAAGCATAGATGACCCAGGATTCCTCTGGTTTATTTTGATGATCAGATATACATATCCCTCCAGCCATTTCATGTTCTTGGTTCTTTTTCTCTAGCAGACAACTGTTCAAATAACAAAGCACACATGTATGCATGTGTATACACACACACACACACACACACACACACACACACACTCCCTTTCAAAACCAAGCAATAATACATAGATTCCATAGGAACACTAGCAAGCAGAGATTTCATTCAATAAAATAGTCTTATATGTTCCCTTACAGAGCAGTTTAACTCCTCAAACTGCAGTTTCTCTAGTAAACCGTCTGTCACATTTGTATAATCAATGTTTTCCCCAAAGTAATGTCAAAATGTCCATCTACTGCAAACAGAAAATTGCTCCAAAGTAATGTCAAATGTCCATCTACTGCAAACAGAAAATTGCTCCATTTGTGAGATTTGTAATTACAGGATTTGGTTTTTCATGTCCTAGAGCTCAATGTCTACAGCCAATGATTGTGAAGTCAGTCAGTTTTGGGTTCAAATCCCAGCTCTGTCACTTCCTAACAGTGTCCTTGGGACAGCTATTTCATTTTCTGTGCTTCAGCTTTCTTGTCTGTAAAATGGCAATAGTAAGAGAATTTACCTCAGAAACTTGTTGCTAAAGTTAGGTGACAAAATCCATGTGAAAGATCTTCATACAGTGGTTAATGAGAAACTAAATGCTCAATAAATATTAACTATAGTAACTAACTAATAACTTAATTATTAGTTTAAAGTGTGGGTGCCTTTTCTGCTTCACAGTTACAATACGTTGAGTAATTTGTTATGTATTAAGACAGAACACAAGTCATGTAAACTGGAAAATCCAGGCTGTTATATGGAGACAATCTATTAAAAATCCATGGATGTCAGAGGTCAGAGGAGAGTTTTAGTCCCAACTAGTAAGATGATCCCCTAATTTGGCTTGAATCCCCTATTTCAATTCATTCAAGAAAGGGGTCCCATATTCTGCACTTTTGTCTCTCTCTTCTCCTGACAGAGGAAGAGGCTTCAGGAGGAATCCTCAGCCAATTTAAAGCTGACAACTGCCTGCTAATCTGAGCTGTTCAAAAGATGAGTGATAATGAGGAGTTTCCTATTTACTGGCGTTTCAGGCTTGTCAGATTATAAATCTCTTCATGAGATGTAGCTAACGGTACTGTCAAGGAGAGAAATTTAGAAAGACCTAGATAATAAGAATATATTGAATTCAGGTAGGAAGACTGTTTCCTATTGTTTCTGTTCATAGCCCTCCTACATAATAAATCTCCTATCTTTCTGTTTGCATGTTGGAATAAAAGAAGTTTTGTTCCTCTTTCTTCTATTTCAACAGTGCCTTGCAAAAATAAGTTTGTGGAATATTATTCCTGTTCCTCACTGGACAGTTTTAAAAGTCTAAAGCTGAAATCATGTAGAAAACATCTCACTAGATTAGTTTTGAAGGCTCAAGTACCATGTCTTGTGAAATGAACTTGAGTTTTTAAAATGAAAGACAAAGATTCAATCCTGCTGCTTACAATACATGAATACATGAGAACCTGAGTGGCTTATAACACTACTCAGAGAGGTGGTTTCATCATCTGTAAAACAGATGAAAAAAGTTTCACTTCACAGAAGTTTAAATAACATAAATTAGATAAAAACATGAGCATGGTGGCTGCCCATAGCAGGTAGCCAGCAGTTTTTCTTTTAATTAAAAAAGTAGAACTCTTCTTATTAAGTAGATACTTTTAAAATAAAATTTTCACAGACACTTCATGTTCCTATGCTTTGCAGCACTCCAAACCTAAACAAGTAAACTTGGAAAAAGCAAAATGCCTGAAGAGAATACTTAATTCAAGTTCCCAACACTGTCATAAGAAATTAATTTAAAGCTCCCTGAGGGACTTCCGGTAAAATGGCGGAATAGACAGATGCTGTGCTAACTACCTCCCAGGATCACACCAAAATTACAAACAATTTATACAACATTCAACCCTGGAAGTCCCCAGAAAACATGATGAACAGAAACACTAAATGAAAAACTTAAAGAGGAGACCACGTCAAGTCTGGTAGGAGAGGTGCAGACGAGAGAGGATGAACCCCGTGAGGGAAGCCCCCGCTGTGGGCAGGCTTCTCCAGTTGGGGGAGAGACCCTCCGGCCCCACACCAAGCTCACAAGCCCAGAGTTCCTTTGCCGGGAAGAGAAGTTCCAAGATAGCCGGCAGTAAATTAATGAGGACTCTCTTTGCCCAACTCAGTGAGGCTGAGAGCGGCTAGAGAATCAGTGGGGCCGGAGCACAGGCTTCCTCACCCGTGAGCACTACCCGGTCCCTGGTGGAGGGAGTAGCTGTGTGAATGGGGCCTAGGAGCTTGTGGGGACAGACTGAACTGAGCACCTTTGGTACAGAAGCTACACGCAAGTGGTGTACAGGAGGGCGCCATTTTGTCAGGGTTGGGCCCTCCCACAGAGGATCAGGTCCGGGACCTCATTGGTCTGGTGGAATTAGCACAGAAGTGCATGTGTGCCTGCATGCTCATGCAGTCTTGGATCCCCACCCTCCACCCAGCTTGTGCTGCATTGCCAGGGAAACGCTGGGTGGGTGCCCTCCGGCTCCAACAGGCTGCTCACTGAGACCCAGGAGTCTGCGAGACACCTTGGATCCCCACCCTCCACACAGCTTGTGCTGCATTGCCAGGGAAATGCCGGGTGGGTGCCCTCTGGCTCCAACGGGCTGCTCACTGAGACCCGGGAGTGCACGAGCCGCCTCGGGTCTATGCTTTCCGCACTGAACTTGCAGAGTTGCCAGGCTGGTGATTGGTTGTCAGGCTGCTCGGCCTGATCTGCGAGTGGCTGATTGGGATAGGCTGAGACTGGGAGTTTTCCTGGGAGTATTAGGCCGTGAGCTGTGTGCCTGCATGATCCAGCCAGGGCTCTCCTGGTGATCTATCTAATACATCAAAGCAATCCCAGAGTGACAGCCAGAATGAGGAAACAAAGAAACATGTCCCAAGTAAAAGATCAGAAGAAACCTCTAGAAATGGAACTAAATGAAACAGAGGGATCCAACCTTCCAGAGACAGAGTTTAGAACACTGATGATAAGAATGTTTAAGGAACTTAGTGAGGACATAAGGAAGGATAGAGATATCATAAAAATCAACTAGTTAGAACTAAGGAATACAATAACTGAAATGAAGACCACACTCAAAGGAATCACCAATAGAGTAGATGAAGCAGAGGAGCAGATCAGCGATTTGGAAGACAAAATAGCAGAAATCACCCAGTTGGAACAACAAAAAGACCAAAGAATAAAAAACAATGAAAATAGTTTAAGAGCCCTATGGGACAAGATTCTGCATAACCACCCTTGCATCATAGGAATACCAGAAGGAGAAGAGAAGAAGCAAGGGGTCGAGAATGTATTTGAAAAAATAATGACTGAAAACTTCCCTACCCTGATGAAGGAAATAGACATACATGTCCAGGAAATACAGAGGGTTCCAAACAAGCTGAACCCAAACAGGTCCACAACAAGACACATCATAGTTAAAATGGCAAAGGTTAAAGACAGAGACAGAATCCTGGAGGCAGCAAGAAAAAGACAGCAGGTTACATACAAAGGAACTCCTATTAGAATAACAGCTGACTTGTCTACAGAAACTCTGCAGGCCAGAAGGGAGTGGCAGGAGATACTCAAAGTGACACAAAATAAAGGCCTACAACCAAGATTGCTCTACCCAGCACGGCTATCACTTAAAATTGAAGGAGAAATAAAGAGCTTCTCAGAAAAGAATAAGCTTAAGGAATTCATTACCACCAAGCCAGCATTGCAAGAAATGTTAGAAGGGCTTTTTTAAACAAAAGAAAGGGGTAAACAAGCTAACTCAGGAAGATCAGGAATACAAATAACAAAATGGCAATACATATGTACCTATCAATAATCATTTTAAATGTGAATGGGCTAAATGCTCCAATGAAAAGACAGAGAGTGGCTGAGTGGATAAGAAAATAGGACCCATGTATATGCTGTTTACAGATGGAATAAAATATTTCATGCAAATGGAAATGAGGAAAAAAAAGCTGGAGCAGCAGTACTTATTCTGGACAAAACAGACTTTAAAATGACTACAATAAAAGACAAAGAAGGACACTGTAGAGCCGGCCGAGTGGCGCAGTGGTTAAGCGCTGGCCTTGAAAGCCAGCGGCCCCGGTTCGGTCCCACATATGAGGGCCAGTGACACTGCCCTCAAAAAAAAAAAAAAAAAAAAAAAAAAGAAGGGCACTGTAATCCTAATAAACATCTATGCACCCAACATAGGAACTCCTAATTATATATAACAGATTTTGACAGACATAAAGACAGAGATCAACAGTAACACTATCATAGTAGGGGACTTCAACACCCCACTGTCACCAATGGACAGATCCTCTAGACAGAAAATCAACATGGAAAGAGTGGCCTTAAAAGACACTTTAGACCAGCTGGATTTCATCGATACTTTTAGAGCATTTCACCCTGAAACAACAGAATATACATTCTTCTCAAGTGCACATGGGACATTTTCCAAGATAGACCACATTCGGCCACAAATAAGTCTCAGTAAATTTAAGAAGATTGAAATCATTTCAAGCAGATATAAAGGAAAAACTGATGGTTGCTGGCTGGGAGGGAGTGGGAATGAGGGAGAGAGGGAAGGTTTTGGACAGCCTAGGTGGGTGACTACAATGTTGCCGCAGGGATATGGGGACCAGTTTTGGGAATGTAATTGATAATGTGAAGAGACTATTCTGTTAAGTGAAATAAGTCAGTTGGAGAAAAACAAAAAGCATATGATCTCACTTACATGTGGAATCTGAAAAACTGAATGAATGAGCAAAGTAAACAGACTCAAAGTAAACAGACTCAGGAAAAACTGAGGGTTGCTAGTTGGGAGCGGGGTGGAGATAAGGGGGAAGGGGAAAGGATTAGACAGCATAAATAGACAACTACAATATTGCCACAGGGATATGAAACACAGTTCGGGGAATATAATAATGTTGTAAATATTTTGTGGGGTGTCAGATGGTGACATGTCTTGTTAGGGAGACCACTTCATGGATGGAGTAGAGGCTTGATCACTGCCCTGTACACCTGAAGCTGATGTTGTATAATATTGTATGCCAACTATAATTGAATATATAGATAGTCACAGGATGTGAAGTATATTGTGGAAGGGAGTCAAAGGAATTATAATGGGTATGTATGATATGGTGGGTAGGAGTGGGGTGGCTAACTGGGGGAGGGGGTTGTCACTTTGTGGGGTAAAAAGTATAACTATTGCATTGTGTTGTACACCTGAAACTAACTTAAAAAAAGATGTTTATTTCACAATAAAATGTTTAAAAAAATAAAAAATAAAAAATAAAGCTCCCTGAAATGCATCCTTCAGGTACATTTGCATTTGCAAATGAATATTTAAGTCCAAGTATGTGTATGTGTGAGACACACACATACATACACATCACATTATAGTTTAGTAACCTAACCATCCTTCAGTTGGGATAATACTGTGAAGTAATAATACTGTGCAGACAATAGAACTAATTAGAGGAGTCTGTATATTCACATGTCATGTGACATGATCTCAAAGATAATATTGTTAAGTGAAAAATAGCTAGTGTGTATGGTTTTCCAGTTTTGCTATATAAATGAAAAGGATAGATGGACACAAAGACTTGTATATGCTATCTCTGGGAGGATGTACCCAAAACTGGCAACTCTGAATACTTCTGGGGAAGCAACTGGAGGACTTTGGGTCACAAGCCATAAGGAGACTTCCTTTTGTAGAGTTTGATTTTTTACAGATTCATGCATATTTTATTTAAAAGAAAAAGACTGCTAAGATAATTTGTAGACTTTGTATGTCTCTCTTCTGGAAGCTCTTTTGGAAGTGCTATGAGACCCTAGAGTTGAGGAATTTCAGAATTGGCAAGACATTTAAGATGACCTCAAACAGGAGCTCCAATCCTTGGCACTTACCAGAAAGAATTACCTGGAAAGCTTATGAAACATACAGATTCCAGAGTCCTATCCCAGAACTGCTGACATGGAATTGAGGTACCTGGTGGAGGGGAAGCAGAGAGGAATTCAAATGTGACATCCTTTATTTCTGACCAGCAGACAGGTTTGGAAACCACTGGCCTGGTGCAAACAATTCTTGCCGCTCTCCAAACTAAGCCATCCAAACTATTCTAAGGTATCATGGCAGTCTCCAGGGCTGGTGGCTGGAAATGGGAGGGGTGGCCATGGCTGGAGGAAAGTGCCAGTGAGACCAAGGGCAGCAATCAGTAGATAAAGAGGGAGAAGCATACAAATGGGCACTGCTTCCAATTATGATACATTTTGGGAGATTACTGGGAATTTCTTTAAAAAAAAATTCTTATTAAAGTATAGTTGGCATACAATAGAATATTAATTTTAGGTGTAAAACATACTGATTGACATTTATATACCATGTGATGTCATCACCACATTAAATCTAGTAACCATCTGTCACCATGCTAAGTTCTTACAATATTATTATTGTGTAATATTATTGTACAATATTATTCCCTGTGTTGTACACTACATCTCTGTGGCTTATTTATTTTATAACTGGTAGTTTGTATCTCTTATGCCCCTTCACTTTTTTCATGAATCCCCCAGCCTCTCTTCACTCTGGAAACCATCAGTTTGTTCTCTATTTCTGTGAGTCTGGTTTGTTTTGTTTGTTTATTTGTTTTTTTCAGGTTCCACATATAAGTGAAATTGTACCTTATTTCCATCAATAGATAGATGGATAAAGTAGATGTGGTCTAAATATAATTGCATATTTAACTCAGCAATAAAAAAGAATAAAATCTTGCTATTTGCAACAACATGGATGGACCTAGAGAGTATTATGCTAAGTGGAAATTTCTTTTGATGAAGAGATTCTGCAGCTAAAAATATTTGAAAATCACTTTCCCATTTGAAGGGAAGTATTCCTATGACATCACTTCCAAATGATGGTCCAGCCCCAAGTAGACAAAAAAACAATTTTTAAAAATTTCTACCCTAATTCTTTCAAATATATGTATGCATATATGTATGTGCACATGTATACACATATACAACTAAGTGATATGTGCATATGTAGATATCCTGTTATAGAAACCGAGATTTCTTCATGTGTATATTTTCCACTACAAAGAACGGCAAAGTTTTTCCATAAAGGGCAAGAGAGTAAATAATTTAAGCTTTGCAGATTGTACAGTCTCTGTCTCACCTACTTAACTCTGTTGTTATAGTGGAAAAGTGGTCACAGATAATATGTAAATGAATGGCATGGCTGTATACCAATAAATCTTTATGGACACTGAAATTTTAACTTGATGTGATCTTTCAAAAGACTTTATTTTTCCAAGAAGTTTGAAGTTTATAGGAAAATTGAAAGGAAGGTATAGAGTGTTCCCATATACCCCTTGTCCCACACACATAGCTCCACTATTACCAGCAATCCCCACCAGAATGGTACAGTTTTTCACCAAGGGCGAACCTGCATTGAAACATTATAATCACTCAAGCTCCATAGTTTACTTTAGGGCTTACACTTGGTGTACATTTTATGGGTTTGGACAAATGTGTATGTGTAAAGATTATACATCATTCTAATTTCATACAGAGTGTTTTCCCTGCCCTAAAAATCCTCTGTGCTCTGCCTATTCATCTCACACCCCCACCCCTGGCAACCACTGAACTTTTTAGTGTCTCCATAATTTTGCCCTTTCCAGGGCTGGCAGAATGGCTCAGTTGGTTAAGAGCTTGCTCAAGAGTGTGAGCTGAGCTCTGACCAACAGCAGTTCAACACCAGGCCTGAGTTGAGTTACCACTAAGCTGCCAACAGGTGGCAGAATGATGGCTCAGCTAAAAAAAATAAATAAACAAATAAATAAAGTTTTGCCCTTTCCAGAATGCCATAGAGTTGGAATCATACACAATGTAGCCTTTTCAGATTAGCTTCTTTCACTTAGCAATATGCATTTAAGGTTTCCCCATTTCTTTTCATGGTTGACAGCTCATTTCTCTTTAGTGCTGGGTATTATTCTATTGTCTGGATGTACCACAGTTAGTCCTTTCACCTACTGAAGGATATCTTGGTTGCTTCCAAGTTTTGGCAGCTATAAATAAAGCTGCCATAAACAATTTGTGCACGTTTTTGTGTGGATGTAAATTTTCAACTTCTTTGAGTAAATACCAAGAAGCATGATTGCCTGATTGTATGGTAAAAGAACATTTAGTTTTGTAAAGCACCGCCAACCTGTCTTCCAAAGTGGCAAATTTAAATAATTTTCTTGTGTTATGAGACTATATTCATCCATATAATTTTAATGTGTCATGAAATCACATTCATCTTTTAATTTGTTTCTACCATTTAAAAATGTAAAAACCGTTCTTAACTTCTGTGACATACAAAACAAGTAGTGGCTGAATTTGGCCATTCTGCAGTAACTTGTCAACTGCTCCTCTGTCATCTACTTTAAATGACATTTTTTTTTCCTTCTTTGGCATTTGACAAATTTATTCATCTTTCTTAGCATCAGAGTTCTCATCTTTAAAATGGAGTAGTTAGTGATCCCAATTAAAATAACCAAGAATTATGCTGAAAGATATATGTCTGGTACTCTTTCTTCTCCATACACTAATACATTTATATCTTCTTAGAGTTTTATTAGTCAGGATTCTTTCAGTTGCAAATAATAATAATTTAAAAAAATTAGCACTGGCTTCAGCAATACTTGTAAAAGATATTTGTTAGCTTATGCACAGTTCCTAAGCTCAGGCATAGCTGTATCCAGAGGTTTAGACAATGTCATTGGGGTCCCTCTCCATTCCATTGTGCTGTTTTCCACCTTGTTGACTATATTGTCAGACAACTGATTTTCCAGTGATGGCATCTGGCAGCTCCAGGCTTACATCATCCCAAGTTCGTGTTCAATAGAAAAGGATATATCTCTTTTTCAAGTGTGCAAGCAAAAGGTCAGAATTAGATCTGATTGCACTGGAGTGGCTTGGCTTAAGGTAAACATCCACCTCTGACCCAATCATGTGGTTGCATGGATGTGATATTCTGCTGACTAGGTATTTGTCACACATCTACTTCTGGAACAGAAGGTGGAGGGAAGGTAAAATCAACTCTATCCAAAGATATAAACTGAGTGGGAGAAAGATGGTCCTCTAAAATAAAATCAGGATGTTGTCTAATAAAGAAAGAATGGACAGTAGGCAGCAAAACTCACAAATGTAAACTTCAGAGTTCTTAACCACAAAATCTGATATCATTAACAGCCTGGCTAATTTCTTTCCAATTTCAGGGCAATGGAATGAGAGATATTTACATAAATGATGAGTCTGTTTTTGTAGCTGTTAGTTTTATTGGATGCTTTGCAATGTTTCAAAGAACTGTATCTTTTCAGTCTTTATGTTATTTGTCTCCTGGAGAGGAATGACTTGAGAGAATTAGATCTCTAAAGTTGAATCTCTCCCAAGAGGCCTAATACAAATAGTACTCCCCTTTCTTGTACCATTTATTTCCCACAAATCCCTTCCTTCCAGTGATTCTACTGGACACTGAAAGCCCAACCACGTGAAACTTAAACTTTTTTATCATCCACCAGACACTCAGCTGACATGAAAAAGAGTAGAAAAGGCCTCAGAATGCTGTCTTACCTACTGTCTTTAGTTAAGTTGCAGTTAGATCATTCAAGACAGCCTAATATTTTTCTTCTAGAATTTCTCTATTGACAGTCCTGAATCAGCGTCTGAGAACACACAGAGAAGTATACCCCATAAACTATACCCTTATATCCATGCTGACTTGGGTCTTCCTTAAATCTCTGCCTTTTTTTGGCCAGTAAAATATGCCCTATCTCTGTTCCTTTTCTGACATTCCAACTCATCTGGTTCTTCCTTTCTCATGCTCTCACTCCTGCTTTCTCTCTCTCTGAATCATTTTCTTTCTTCTACTCTCTACTTGTCATTCCCAGGCTCATAGCTCTTCTTTTCCTACACTTTCCCCTTTATTCATTTCATGTGTTCTCACATTTCAATGATCATGTTATCCATCTTTAATGATAAAAGCTACAGTTTATTGACTATCAATTGCATATTGGCTCCTCTTGATGACTCTGAGAAGTAGCTGACGTTTCCTTTATTTTACAGTAAGAATTAGTGACTTTCTAAAGGTCACAAAGCTGGCAATAAGAGTGTAGGGGGGTTGGAGTTCAAGCCTGATCTGTCCAACTCCAAGATTCATTCCCTTTCCACTGCCCTTCAGTATATTCATTCTCTTGTTGTGTTACTCAGCACACATTTCTTGAACATCTGTTTTGAGCCAGGCATAGTATACTAGGAATCAGAAAAAACCCAGTCCCTCTCTTCAGAAAGTTCACAGTCTAGTAAGGGAAACAAGCAGTCAATGTAATTACAATGTAACTGTGAAAATGCATGCATGCATATGTTCCAAAATTCCATGTAAGGTCCGTATCTCTTGCCTGAGCTTCATGCCCATATCACCAGGGACCTACTGAACATTTTCATCTGGAGGTTGTTTCTCTTATCTACTGCTGTCTAACAAAACCCCCAGAGATTTATGGCTTAAGACAACAATTTATCATTTCTCATCAATTTTTGGGTTGAACAAGGTCAGCTGAGTGGTTCTTCTGCTAAAGCCACTCCCATAACTCTACTCAGCTAGGAGTCAAGCTGCAGCTGGAGCATGCAAGATGTGCTCTCAGAGTCCTGCATCTCTCTGCCCATGATCTCTCATCATTCAGTGATATAGCCTATGCCATAGAGGCTGGTTCCAAGAGGACAGGCCTCAATGCACAAATACCCATCAAGTTTCTGCCTGTATCATGTTAATATCTTATTGACCAAATAAGCACGTGGCCAAACACAGAGTCAATGTGGAAGGAGACAATGTACAAACATGATCACTGGAGCCATGGCTCACGGAGGACCGCCGATGAGACAGTCTACCATAGGGGTCCAGTTTTCACCTCCACATTTTATACTGAAATAACAATATGCCTTCAAAACAATTGTACATTAGTATTTTTACTTATGGTATCAGCATCCTTAAACTATAGAACTTATTGTAGCTCCAAAATCTATCCTAACTATATCTAATTCGTTCCCAATTCTTTTCATCCCTTCTGGAAAGTATCTCATGTTCTTGCCTTCCTTTTTCATATATACCATTACCTATGTAGCTCAGGACAGTCTACTAACTTACAGGATCCCAGCTGTATGCTGGTGCTCACTACCATGCTGTAAAAATATTAGAGGTATGAGGAGAGAGTCATCCTCATTGATCACCCTGAGATGAATGCCAAGGGCAGCTGGAGTCTCTGGGCTCGTCACTCCTGACCAGCAGCTGTCTTGTCCGTTTGCCAAGGGAGCAATACATACATCAATGTTCATATGTGCCACAACATGAAAAAATTGGAAAACGCTGTTGTCACTGGATCTCCTTCTTTCTATCTGTCTTTCTTACCATCACCGGGTTCACCTTTCTTACCATCACCAGGTTAATGATTTCCTACTTAGGAAACCACTTCATATTTTACTCCTCTCCCAACAACATAAGTTGCCTATTGCACACAATACAAGCTGCCATCCAAAAATTTTTGCTGTATGCTTTGAACTTGTTTTTGAGCTTTTTGTCCACTCCTCCACAAAAAACTTACTTGTGCCAAATTGATCTGCTTAGTCTCTCCTAAGAATGACTCATTATTTTCTGCTTCCCTGCTGTAGGGTAAGTCTACACTGTTAGAAAACTTCCAAACCCCAACTACTCTTCAAATCCATCCTGAGTTCCTAATCCCACATGATTGTTACCAAATTATTCCAACCCATAGTAATATCTCTGTTTTGCCTCTGACCTACAAGAAGATATTATTTATAATTCTATGATATCTGATATGATATTTACAAGCATTGTATGTCTGTTTAAATTCAAATAAAATTAAAATTCAGTTTATCAGTCACACCAGCAACATATCTAGTGCTCAGTAGCCACAGTGACTAATGGTTGCCATGTTGAACAACACAGATATAGAGCATATCCATCACCACAGAAAATTCTATTGGAAAGCTAAGTCTATGCCACATATTTGGCAGTTAATCATTGTTTCTGACTTTGTGTTTGATTTTCAATAGCCACTCCCAACTCCCTCATTTCTTTGTTGCCTCCTCTTATATAGCCTGAAAACCCCAGATACTTCTATTTTCAGGCTCCCTTGCAGCTAGGCTTGTCCTTGTGGCTCAGGGCTTACCAACGTAACATAAGGGTATGCTTGTTGGAATAGTTTCTGGGCAAATGTCCTTTTATATGATAAAAGAGAGAAGTATGCAAGGAGAGTTCTCTAAATAACCTCTTACCTTTGAACATAGTCATGTGAGTATGTCTTGTCTGAATGTACAGTAGCTTTCTTGTGACCATGATGGAAATACTATTTTAGAGACACCTACTCAGAGCCTGAAATGGTCAAAGCACTCAATCAAACCTAAGACTGCTAATCTCCTGACCTCTTTGTATGTAGTTAACTACATTACTTATTATTTAAGCCTCTATTAGCCCTAATTCTTTTTTTTTTTTTAAGATTTTATTAGGGAATTGGGGGAGGGGAACAGCATTGGGGAACCAGGAAGGGGAACAGACAAGTTGCTGTCCTTTTGTTCTTTAGTCTAGTTGTGGAGGACATTGCTTCATCGGCCCATGTTGGTATCATCATTGTGGTCTTCTCGGATGAGGCAGATTGGTCACCGGCCTCTGGACGGCCGCTCACAACAGCTCTTGGCAGCTCACACCGGCTGCCAGCCGCTCATGCTGGCTGCCGGCCATTCACTGTAGCCTATGGCAGCCCACTGGAGCAGGGCCTTCAGATATGCCCGCCCGGAGACTCACAGCAGCCCAGCTCCAGGTGGAGCTGTTGTTCACCATCTTAGCTGTAGAGGGCAGTGTCACTGGACCTCATATGTCAGATCCCAAGGGGGCCCGCTGGCGTCCCAAGCCAGCTCTTAACCAACGCGCCACTCAGCCGGCCCAGTCCTAATTCTTAAGTACTAAGTGCACCATTGGTAGAATTGCCTATGTTTATGCCCCAACTCCTCAACCACATTGTAAATACATTAAGGCAAGAGCATCTTTGTAATGTCCCTTTGACTCACCCACAACACATAGTAGGTGTTCAGTAAACTCAGGTGAGCTGATTGAGTTCTTACTACTTTGGAGAATCACCAATGAGGGGGTTCTTAGCTTGGACCACATGCTTATGAATTTCTTTTGTGAAATTCTCCAATCTTAGCCTATGGGAAAAAGTGCGTCATTTTTAACAACAGCAACACTTCAATCTATATTTGTACTTGTAAGTTACACTAGAAAGGTGAGAAAAGAACTCTAGCTCTTCATTTTTACCTCCATGATACACTCAAGACAGATCAATTAAAAAAATTAATCTGGGGCTAGCCGAGTGGCACGTTGGTTAGGAGATGGCTTGGGAAGCCAGCAGCCCCGATTCCCACATATGAGGGCCAGTGACACTGCCCTCTACAGCTAAGATGGTGAACAACAGCTCCACCTGGAGCTGGGCTGCCCTGAGTCGCCAGGTCGGCATAGCTGCAGCCTCTGCTGCAGTGGGCTGCCATAAGCTACAGTGAGTGGCCAGCAGCCAGCGTGAGCGACCAGCAGCCAGCATGAGCTGCCAAGAGCCTCCGTTCAGTGGCCGGCAACCGATCTGCCTCATCCGGGAAGAAGAGTGCAATGACAATACCAACATGGGCTAGTGAAGCAATGTCCTCCACAGCTAGACTGAAGAACAAAAGGACAGCAACTTGTCTGTTTACCCTCCCTGTTCCCTAATGCTGTTCCCCTCCCCCAATTTCCCAATAAAATCTTTTTAAAAAAAATTAATCTGATAGTGTGATGTCAGCAACAATTTGAAAGTAGGCCCTTTAGTGTCATTGAAAATTTTGCCAGGTAATCTACTTACACATAGCTTTGAGAATCATTTGTAGTGTATGGTGTGTGTGGTGTGATGTGTGTGTGTGTGTTTGTAGTGTGTTCTCCTTAATGGCTTAATATTAAAGACACATGGACTAAAATAGAATACTACTGAGTTCACTTCATCTTTTTAACTGTTGTTTTCCAACTCATGCCAAAATTCCAGGTCTCAACCCAATAGAAATTTTAATTTCATTTATTCATTTAACATTGAGTACCCAGCAGACACCAAAGAGCCAAAAATGAAGAAGACACAACCTTACATTAACATTTAATTTTAATAATGCTACCAGTTAGGAAATAACTCCTTTAATTCATTCCCCCACCCTGGCCTATGGGACTTGTCCACATCCCCATGTACAGGGCTTGCTGTAAGGCCAGCTCTAAGGTTGGAAGTGACTTGCTCACAGGTGCACACTGAAGGCTGGCAGAGCAAGTCTTGGTTTTCCTCCCTGCCAGGCTGGGAGACACTGTGGCAAAGGTCTCAGAATGCTGGCTGTGGTATCAGAGTCAGATCCCCACATCTGCTGTGCACTGGGTATGACAACGGGGAACACATCACCTCTCTAGGCTTCTGTTCCTCTCTCTACAAAAGGGAGGTAATAGCAGTACCTATCCCACCGAGTTAGTAGAATTCTATGTGATATAATTATTTGATTAAGCAGATAGTAAGTGCTACATGGTAGACTAGGTAGTGAACCATTTTAAATCATCAGTTAACGTGAACCTAGATGTGTATTGCAAGAGCAAAAATGGAGATGATCCTGTGTTCACTGAAGATTACATGGACAGCATGCTAGCTTTGATCAGATCAGTAGTACTCCTTTCTGCTACAAGGGGAGGCTATACTCAAACTCAGCTTCTCATGGGACTAGGGGCTCCCTTTCCTTATGGCAAAGGTGGCAACATCCCATAGGCTCCAAGGTCTCCAGGTGCTGGACAGTGGGTATTGCGAAAGCACTCTTTCTGAATAGGTGAACCCCAGTCCAGACTGCCTGGTGGCCAAGCAGCCTATGACTTCCTCCAAGGAAGAAAATTCAGCCCTGATGTAGTATAGACTTCTGTGGAGTAATGGGAGGATGTGGGACTTGTGCCTTCTCTTTTCTTGCTGACCTTGGCCTATGTAAGTTTCCCTTTTCTTCAACAAAGGCTATTCTTTAAGCCATACAGTTTATCTTAACTCTGGTGCATGACAGGTGGAAGCTCAGAGAGGACCCACCTTGTTTAGTAATCAGGCACAAAGAGATGCTAACCTACTGGCTGGTAATTGGTCTACAGGCTTAATATATCTGCAGAAGAACCAAACAAGTTTTGAGAGCAAGGACATCCAGAGAAACTCAGCACACCTCCAAAGAGACTTTATAATCTGAGTCCCAACTGCCCCTTTTCTCATTCTATGTATTCACTTTCATCCAGAATTTTTGTATTTGTGATTTTTTTTCTTGAAGGAGACCCCTTTCTTGAAGGAGTCTCTTTTTTTTGAAGGAGTCCTCCAAACTGTATGAGTTTCAGGCCTCACAAACCTCAGCTGTGACTGACTTCAATGTTATTTCATGGCATTAAGGGAGAGAGCAGCTGCATACATGTCACAAATGTAGCTCTGTTATGTCCAACCCCTTTGCCTTACAAATGAGGAAACTGAGAATGAGAGAGAAGTGTCTAGATCTTCCTCGGCCCCACAATCAATCAGTGATGATAACAGGAACTTCAATCTCTCTTCCTCGTGTTCATTAGCAACAGCTATTGAAGTAACACATCCAGCCCTCCTTCCCTCCTCCCTAAGAAACAAGAAACATTTCTGAAACAGTTTTGGGGAAGATTATATATGAGGGCCCTGAAGCCAGACTGGATTCCAAGTTCAAGTGCACTACTTGCCAGAAAAGTATGTAATCTCTCTGAGCCTTAGTTTCCTCAGTTGCAAGAATGGAGATGATGATAACCGTACAAGGATTAAATGAATCAATTCATGTAAGCATTTAGAAAGTTGCCTGGCACACAGAGAGCACTCAGTAAGTGTTGGGGGTCAGAATGGAGCAGTGTGCTGCTCGATCCCCTTTTTCCTTCTGGTTAAGGATCTGCATGCACTGGGATGAAGTGGGCTATTTGTGCTTTGTTCCTACTTCTGAACACTAAGGCAACAAGAGCTGAGCCCAAGACTTCCTTCAAGAAGCAGGTTCAGAAGTCCTCCTCTGTCCTAGGCAGAGGGTGAAGCAGTGGTTCCATGAATGTGAACTATCGCTCAGGTGCAAGCCACTGAGGTCTAGGCTTGGGCAAAATACTGCAGAGGTCCAGACGTGGCTGCAAATCAGAACACCTCCTTTAATTGACTTTACCAACGAAAAATATATTTTTATCTTTTTTTTTTGTCTCATGTAAGTCCATCTTTCCTTTGGTTATGAATGGAGGAGGAGAGGAATGAAGATAGTACCACTCATTGGCCTCCTTCAAATACCAATAAAAGTCAAATCAACCCTACAGTTTAGGACAACCAACTCTAAATGTGGTGCTTTTTAAAGTCACTAACAGTTGTAATTATCCAATTCCCAGCTATATGGCCTGAGCAAATTAAAGAGAAATGCAATCACAGCCAACTCCATATTTTTAAAAACATTAACTGAATTTATTTTAAAAGAGGAAGATGGAGGAAGAGAAGAAGGAAGTGGAGAAGGAGATAAAGGAGAAAGAGGAGAGGGAGGAAGTGCAGGACAAGGAGGAGGAAGGAGAGGGAAATTAACTCCATTAGTCACCAGACCAAGATAAATAATTGTAGCCGCTTCAGTCCAAAGCCCAGGGAACTTCCTTTGCCTCACAGAAGTTTGTAGAAAGTAAAGTACTCATTGATCAAATGGAAATGCTCCTCTGGAAGCAGAGAGGTTGTCAAGCATCCTAATGCTTTGACTTCCAGGGGCTTTCGGGAAGAGATCCTCCACACAAGGTCTCCTGAAACCACTTCTCCTTTCCTCTTTCCATCTATATGGCATGCAGGAATATTTAATGGGCACCGTATGTCTTTGGAAGGAGAAATATGGAAGAGTAAAGTGGGAAGGAATATTTTATACTTCTGTTTTTCCAAAGCTCTGTTTAAGGAGAAGAACCTCCTAAGACTCAGAGAAAAGAAAATAATGTTAAAATGATGGAATCCATCCACTATGCTCAATTTCAAACACACACACACACACACACACACACACACACACACACACAAACACACGCTTCCTCTTATTATGTTTGGCAAAAGCTAAGAATGAGGTTTCAAATTCAAACGCTAGATACTAGCATTTGCTCTGATAATCCAAGGGACTCTGAGAGTGACAAGGTCCTTTCTTGCTCCATCGTTACATTCAGAAGTCTGAGGAAACCATTGGTGTAAATGTTATGTCATGAATAGAACTGGCAGCCAGATTTCCAGTGACTTCCATGTCAGCAACCTACCACTGGTGTTGTTCCTTTTAACAGAGTCTTTCAGTTCTTTTTCTATCTCTAGACAAACAGGGTTTGGCTTTGAAGAGTGTGTCTTTAAGTGAAATGAAGTAATTTTGACAAAAAGAACCACAAAATGGGATGTTCATTTAAATCTATTATCATTCAACTATTTCTAAATTATCCATGGTGGCTGGGGCCAGCTACTCAAGAATGTCTCAAGGGCCTATAATGACTGGCATAGTTCCCAAAGGCTCCTGGGAAAGGCTAATGGAAGCAACTCTGTGGCTTAGCTTTTCTAGAGACTTGAGTTCTGGTTCTCTGTTGCTTTCCACAAGGATTTGGAAGAATCATAGTCTCTCTCTTCCAATATGGACTTTTTATCTTGAACATAGGGAATAATAACATGTATTTTTCACATGCCACAGGTGAGTTGTGAAAATCAGTGAGGATGAGGTATGTTAAAGCCCTAAAAAGTGCTAATGCAAATGTTAGCTACTGAAGCAAAGGAGGCCATGCTCACTTTCCACAGACTTTTTAGCTTCGGTGTGTTCAGAGGCACTTAACTGAGTATGCGTCTCTACCTCTCAAAACCAAACATACAAGACTGGTAGATTACAGATTCCTATTGGTTTTGATTTACCTATGAGTAGCAGGTAGGAATGTACAGACACAATCTGAAGTATGCAAGAAATAATACATTTATTTTTTTGTAATCCCTTTATTATGGATAATTTAAAACTGAAGCAAAAGTACAAGATGAAACGGTGTAAGAAAGCTCCATGTACTTCTCACCTAGCTTCAAAATTACCACTGGCAGCCAATCATATTTCATTTGTATTCCCATCTGAAACAGTACATGTCTTCCTTCTAAAAATTAGTTAAATTCCTTAGGTGAGATGCTCAAAATTCAGTTCCTCTTTTTGGGTTTCTGAAGTCCTAAGGCTTGTGAAATATTTGAGGAGTTGCCTTGAGTGTTCGTCCCACACTGATTACTACAAAGCTTCCTGTGGACAAGCTGATTGGTTGACCCTGAAGGCTCTCTGCTGTCCTGCCATGTGGCAGGCAGAGGAATCATTGCTGTGGCCAAAGCAGCAGAACTAAGTGTATGGGTGCAGCCTCTCTGTGCCCTATAATGTCATCCCCTTCTGAGGTCTTACCATTCCCACACTCCTAACCCAACCAGCCAGTGGCGGTGGGTCCTGGGGGTACTGGTGGGGCACATGGACCTTCAGTTCTTTCCTAATGTTCAGAACATGCTTCCTTCTCACTTTATACTTTCTAAATACTCCCAAGGCTTAGCACCATCCATTAGCCAAAGCTTAACTCCTCTCCTCCAGCCATCTGCTTTGGCCTCCCATGGGGTTTTATCACCTACACCAGTCCAACCTCCTTCTTCTCCCAGAGCAGAGCTCTATGGTCACACATTCTGAGTTAAACTGCAGAGCTATTCCTCCCTGGCTGTGTGACTCAGGCAAGTTACTTAACTTCTCTGTGCCTCAGTATCCTCTCCTGTAACGACAACCACAGTACCTGCCTCATAGGGTTGTTGCAAGAGTAGTAAGATGATACATAGAAAGCACATGAACAGCCTAGTATGTAACGAGTTGATGATTATCATCACTCAGCCTTCCCTACAGCCCCAAGAATTAAGCATTATAATACTTACAGGCTGAGGGAAGGATACACGACTATCCTGGGGATTGTGTAGACACTCATTTCATTTATATTAGTAACATGCTCCCATAGGAGTTTTAAAAAAGGAACTTAGGCAATATCCAAGTTTATTTTTAAAGCTGGAACAAATTACTCTCTGAGTATAATTAAGCACTTTTGAGATTCCAGTAGGAAATGATTATTCACTACTAATCTTAGTAATTCAAGATAATTTTAAAAATCTTCCTCTGACTGATCCTCAGGGAGAGACAGCTTTTTCAAACAGCTGGGAGATATTCTGTAAAACTCAGGTAATGTTATTCCTGTAATTCCTATTTATTTACACACAGGAAGACACTGATTCGCCTGGCAGGGGTTAGGCCATTGCTTCATTAGCGTCTCATTATTAATCTCATTCCTTCCAACAGCTCTATTCTGGTGACAGGTCCCCTAGCTTCTGGGCTTCTGGGACAGATCCTACTGTATTCTCCCTGAAATCATCAAAACTTCTCTCGGGGAAGTGCTAGTAACAAAACAACTCAGGTCCTCCCCTAGATTGACACTGGTACAACAGGAGCCAAATAATCTTTTCAGTGTGTGTGTGTGTGTGTGTGTGTGTGTGTGTACTTCAATTTGTAAAATGTCCTCGCCAGCCTCATAGATAGTTGAGGCAGTAAATTTGAAAGTATAACTATGAAAGATGTCCCATTGTTGGAGAGTCTATGTTCTGATAGCTGGGGACCTAGGGTAAGATCCTTCCTCTGCCATTGAGCTATGGGACAATAAGCAAGTTGCTTCATTCAAGTTTTCTATTTGGAAAATGAAGGTCTGTAGTCTCCGCAACTTGCCCTTCTTCTACTTTAAAGCAAAAGGTCCAGGTTCATCTACAGAAAGGCAGTGAAAAGACAAAAACAAAACGCTGCATTTCTATCTTAGGCTAAGTCAGTTCTTAATTAAGATAGACAACTGCCTTCCTTTCTCATCAGCCTAGTGTCTGTTCTGTCTGCTCATTCTCACACTGCATTGAACTGTAAATATTTTGGCAATGTCCCCCATCATCCTCCCCATCTCTAGTTAAGAAGGTTAAGGTGTATGTGAGTTATGTGGTCAGAAAGACCTGGCTCTGAATCCTGACTCCGCCTCACCAGCTCTGTGATCTTAGGCAGTTGCATGATTTCTGCTGCCTTAACTCAGCGCTCTATACAGTGGGGGCAATAGTATGCACCCCAAAGCATTAAATGAGCATCAAGCTCAGTGTTTGACATAATGGACACATGCAATAAATATTTGTTCTCATTATAGTGAAAGAAAAGGACCTCAAAAATGTAAACTATAAAGTGAAAGTTAAAAACCTGCCCAATAGGAGGATTAAAGGAAAACCAAATGGCTGCAGAGAAAACCCATGCTTATAAAAGAAAACTTATACTGAAAATGGGTGAAGAGGAAGAGGAGAAAGAGGAAGAGAAATAAGAAAAATAGAAGAAGTGTAAGCGAAACTAACAGTTGGCCTCATCATGAATAATAGCCACTTAATCATATCTATGTAATTATTGAATATTAATTTAATTAAATAAATTGTAATAGATCAATATTGGAAGGGTGGGGAAAGAGGAAAAAAAGATTTAAGAGAGCAAAATTCACTCTACCATAAAAGGCAGTCAATAAATATTACCAAAATCGATTAATCAAGAAAGAGCAGCAAAAGCATATCATTTAGAAATGTGGATACAAATGTGGGAAGAAACAGCAAAGTGTGGCACGTGGTCGGGAGTGAGGCACGAGCCAGGCAGCTGCTATTTTTTCATTGTAAGCCTTTAGCACAGTATTAGTTAGGAGTATATTAGGCTGTAAGAAACAAAAACAGCAACAAAATATACACAAACAACAATCTCTTAAGTATAAGAAAGTTTATTCCTTGCTCAGGTTAGGAGTTCACAGGATGTAGCCCAGTTCTGGTACGGCAGCTCCATTCCATGAATATAACTCAGGAGAGCAAAACTCCTCCCAGCTCACCACTCCTAGGAAGTATCCATCCTCACAGTCCAAAGCCACTGTCTTTTCAACAAGGTGGGTAAAGGATTGAGAAGAATGCATGTCAGGTGGGGCTAGCAGTCTTTTTAGGGGGGCTCCTTGAAGCATACAACACACCCATACAACACACCTCCCTGCATGAGTCGTATTGGCCAGAACGTATCACATAGCCACATTTAGCTGCAAGGGAAGCTGGGAAGCATAATGGTTATTTAAGGCAGTCGTATGCCTAATTAATGGATTTCCTACCCTGGAAGAACAAGAGAATAGAAATGGGATCAACTAGCAGTTGTTCCCACAAGCTTTATTTGACTTTTGGACTATTTTAAAATTCTGACACTGCAGTCAATGTAAAATCTAAATGCAAACCAAGTATAACACCATGTGTTATGTGCTGGCAAAAGAGCTCAAGCTGTACAGTCAGAGGGCTGGGGTTTGAATCCTGTATCATCCACTTAGCAACTCCGTTTCCTTCTGTGATACAGCAGTTAAAGGAGATGATAATAAAAAGTGCTTACAGAAGTTCCTGGCATGTGGTAAGCATTCATTCAGTGTTTGTTTTGTTGTTGTTGTCATAAACATTCTATGATTATTAAAATAAACAGACACATAAACCTCAGCTACCTGAGGAAAACCAGGAAACCAGAGGGTCAGATTAAACAGCACTATTGACTCTCCAGGCGACATTTAGAGAATCACTCAGGAAATAGAGGAGATTAACAAATGTTAATAAATAACCTTCATAACACTTAAGAAAAAACTGTATACATAAAACAAGAAATGAAAACAAACAAAAAGGGCAATGAGACAATGTTAGCTATGACTAAACCAACAAATGTTCAGCCTCAGATGCTCTGGGCCTCTCCAATCTCAGACATACCACATGCTGGGCCTCAGCTCATCTCACGCTGCCACAGCCAAGGCCAACCAGGTACACAGCCCATGGCTTCTGGCTTTTCCCACCACTACTGAAAATGGTGTGAGTCTGGCTTCCTCCAGGAGGGAACAGATGATAGAACTAACTCTGGGGCGAATTAACTCCCATGGGGGCAAACTTTGACCAGTGATTGATAACAGAGGATAATTTTCTCTTTTACTTGAGCATAAAACAGTTAATGGACATGGTTTAAATTTTATATATTAAAAATAAAAACTGGGGCTGGCTGAGTGGCTCAATTGGTTAAGAGCATGAGCTCTGAGCAACGCGGTCGCTGGTTCGATTCCCACATGGGCCAGTGAGCTGCACCCAAGCTCAGCTATCATTGAGCTGTGAACAGGTGGCAGGATGGCTCAACTGGTGAGAACGTGTGCTCCTAACAACAAGATTGCTGGTTTGACTCCCACATGGGATGGTGGGCTACGCTCACCCGCAATTAAGATTGTACACGGCAAGGTGAGCTGAGCAGCCGCAAGCTGCCAATGGGTGGTCAGATGGCAACTGGACTTGGAGCTGGGCTAGCTGTGTCTTCCACAACTAAAACTGAAGGACAACCACTGGCTGTTCCCCTTCCCCAATTCCCCAACACTGTTCCCCTTCCCCAACTCCCCAATAACATCTTTAAAAAATAAATTAAAAAATAAAGTAAATAAATAAAAACTTACATATATTATTCAACCCCCCCAAAAAAAATCAGTAAAAAGCCATAAAAGGATAGAGTTAACAAAAATTGGGAGTTTGATGGATAATAATGAGCTAGCAATGAGCAATAATGAGATAATAGCTATGTGCTGCATTTACTAAATAAAGAACTGATGTCATAAATATATTATTTAAAATGATAATGGTAACTGCTAGGAAAAAAAACCTCCAAATATGTTATTGGAAATTCTTCCTAGGTAGTAAGACTAAGAGAGATATAATTTCATTTTATACTATTCTACATTGTTTAACAAAGATTTACAGTGTTCAGATGTTATGTTTGTACAGCTTCAGATATAATTAATTTTTTAATTATGGAAGAATGCATACCAACTCTCACCTAGGTTGATAAAGGAGGAAGAGGTTTGTGTCTAGCTTTTGTTTCATATTATATAATTTTGGGTTGTTTGAATATTTATGGTGATCATGTATGACCTTTACAAATAAAACTGTTTAGGGGAAAACTGATACATGCTAGATGCCTGGCATGGAGTGAGCACACAGTAACTTCTTCCATTTATCTAAAGCATTTCAGCACGGTGGCTAAGGATTAAATTACATGGTGAGTATAAAGTGTTTGGCACGGCTCAGTAAGAGCTAGTTATTACTACCATCTTGGTATTTGCTCATCTTCAACTTTCTAGCTTCTGGTTCACTGAACTGCACCCTCCCCGCAACCCCACCCCGAAACACATGGGTTTCACAAAGTAATCTAAAGCGTCCTTCTATCATTTCAGGGTCCAAAGATTTTCCAAAGACTTTACGGCAAATCCTGGTTCCCAGCTTCACTTGCAATAAGTTTCTGAGCCTCAGCATTGCCATCTGAGAAATGGGGACAAAACCCAAGTCTAGCTCAGAGATTTTAAATGTGATAATGCATCTAGGGCATGGCACATAGGAAAGTCTCACTATAGGAAAGCTGTTATTATCGCTGCTGTTACGTGAAGCCATGAAGCCAAATCCAGCCAATATCTTGGGTAAGGATAGGGAGAGATGCTTTGACAAGCACTCAGGCCCAAAACAGATTTCTTTAGCTCCTCCTCTGCTGCTGGGAAGGCAAGGCCTCCTCATCCCCAGGCTGCCGTCACCACTAGGATCTAATGTGGAATTTCACAGACACTGTCATGAGACAGGCAAATCTTGGAGGCCAGAATGGCATTATCAAGACTATCTCAGAAAGAGTCCCTGGGCTTCCTAACTGTTTTGTCTGTGGACTATTAATTTTCAAGTCTTTACACAATTGTCACTTTCTCAATGAGCTCTGCATGGGACTTTAAAAGAGCAACTCACACCCCACCTGCTCCCAGTCCATTTCACCCTGTCTAGTGTTTCCCTTTTTCATTGTATTGCTCCCCCTCTAACACATACCATATAATTATTTATTTATATTTACACTTATCACTTATTTTCTGTCTTTCACCTTTACTTCACAAGGGCTTTTTTTTTCTATGGGAGGGGGGAGGTTTAAGGTTTTTATGTTTGTTTTTTGTTCTAATTTGATCCCAGGTGCCTAAAACAGTGTCTGGTGCATAGAAGGAACTCAGTCTTTCTTGAATGAATGACTGAAGGAAGGAAGGAAGGAAGGAAGGAAGGAAGGAAGGAAGGAAGGAAGGAAGGGCTTTCTCCTGTAACATAACGTGAAATGCTTGGGAATCTTGAAGATGCTGGGTTCTTCGTTGCACTGAATGTATGCGTGGAAGCCACAGTCATGGTGCCAGATGCTACTCTATCCTACTACAATTACGACTTTGTAACAGGGATAATTTCAGCTCTTGGACAGCCTGAGCAAACACCTTAAATACTTGCTTAGCCATATAAATACAACTTCAGTCTGTACTTTCCCAAGTAGACTGTGGTGATCACGCGTGTGTGTGTGTACATTCACACATGTATGAATCACACAAGATTTTGAAGATGAATAAAATGTGGAAGAACTAATTTCTCCTCTGATGATTAGAGGGTAAAGAGGGAAGATGGAATTCAATGAATCTCCAAGCCTTTTTTTTTTATACTTTTAGCCAATGTGAACAACATTTTAAACCGAGCTTTTTAAAAGCACAGTCCATACTCTGGTTTCTCTTCAGATTGTATAAATTTTTTGCCTTTTACTAAAAGCACAGTCCAGGGCAGGCTGAGTGGCTTGTTGGTTAAGAGTTGGCTTGGGAGAGCAAGCTCTGAGAAGCAGGGCTGCTGGTTTGGATCCCACATGGGCCAGTGATGCTGCTCCCTCTACAGCTAAGATGATGAACAAGAGCTCCACCTGGAGCTGGGCAACCATTTGTCGCCGGTGATGGTGTAGGCTGCAGTGAGGCTGGCCGGCAGCTGGCATGAGCTGCCGTGAGCAGATGTCCAATGGCCAGAGAGTGATCTGCCTCAGCCGGGAAAAGCGCTATGATCACAATACCAACATGGGCCAGTGAAGTGACGTCCTCCACAACTAGACTGAAGAACAAAAGGACAGCAACTTGTCTGTTCCCCTTCCCCGATTCCCTAACGCTGTTCCCCTCCCACAATTCCCCAATAAAATCTTAAAAAAAAAAAAAAAGCACAGTCTAAAGTGGGGTGGGCAGATGTACATGAGATATCTAAGCCCCCTGCTAGTCAAACATAAGCCAATCCAGGATGTGTGTGATGTAAGGGTCCAAAGTAGGGCTGGGTTCAGACCCCTCTGTCCGGACCTCAGACAAGTCACTTAACCCTCTGAGCCTCAACAGCCTCATGCATCAAATGGGTCCCATCATTTAACTACTGAGACTTAAGTGAGGTAATGAATTTAGAATTCAACTATTTTGTGTCCCCAAAACCCCCAAATTCAGCTCTTTGAGTTACTTCCCTATATAAAAACATCATGGTTCACATCTGTCTTCCCATCTTCACTGGGAAATCCCAGGTCCTTTGACAGTCTCCAAGTGGGGGTTACTTTTCTCCCAGTAGCTTCCTACTCTGATTTCCTGCTTCTCTTTGATTTGTGACTTGTGTCTTGCTGCTGCTTTCCTTTCTTTGCCCCATGTTGAAGGAAAAGTTGACTATTTCATTACCATGCCCACTAAGAGTCTTTGAACACAGACAATTGTGTGGCCATGCCTAATACAAGTTGGGGACAGCAAAGGGGACTTATCTCCCAGAACAAATCAGCAGTCAAGTAAACTAACCTGTTCTTAAAGTTTCATTAAACAGTCTTCTGTGGAAATCTGTCCCTGGGCGTGTCACTGCTGGGGACCTCCCCTTGCCACACTTCCCTGCCTGGGCCACCTTTTCTTTCTCGTAGTTGTCTATTAACTTCTTCCTAAATTTTTGAGTTTTGGTCTTCAGTCGCCACCTTAAAGCAACACTATGCCTACTTCTGCATTTCCAAAAGTGCGTGAAATGACTCTGCTCTAGAAGCATCTCACAGAGGGACTCCATGGCAAAGTAGCCACACAACTTATGACATACATCCATTCTTTAACATGGTGAGAAAAAAATCTCAGGTGTGGCTCACTATTCCCTCTGCTCCCTGTATGTGGAAAGAGGAAGTAGAAATATTTGTCCCCACACTGATATGATTTATACTAGTGCCATTAGAGGAAAGTGTTTACTATTCTTGTTATATCAGACTTGTTATACTAACTTTTTCCCCCTTTGCATATTGCCTGGCACATAATACATGCTCATTAAAGGGGAGGGCTTGTTATGATGCTCTTTCTGGGGTGAAATATTTGCTGTTCTGAAAGCAGAAGGCAGAAAGCAAAGCCATGTGGGATCCTCACCTGAGGCAGAAAACAAGTGGTGTCTTAGTTGGGTTTCTCCAAAGCTGGGCCTGAAGCAAGGATTTGGGTGCAGGTGGTTTATTTGGGAGTCAGGAAGCAGGGGAGGGTGTGGGGGAAGTGAGACAGGGAGAAGAAGACAAGCTAATGACAGGTATAGAACCCGCCGATTATCCCTGGAGGCAAAGGGGCTTGATCATACTGGGAATCTCAGAGAAAACGGGACAGGGAGGCTGGGGGCCATGCTCCCACTGATTTCTGACCTTCATTGGTTGGGGTTTGCCTCTGGGGCTTATGAATCCTTCCCACCCCGCACTCCCAGGTTTGTCTTGCTGGAAGTGGAGTTAAGGCAGGTTAGTTAGTGTAACAATTAGGCAGTTAGGAATTCCCAGGTAGGATTAGCGAAAGATAAACGTGTGTCCCAGGCCTCTGCTCTCAGCCCTGATCCCAAAAGCCACAGCCTTGAGACAATTTGCTCTTACCAGACCAGGGACATCAATTACACCCTGAGGCAACTAAAACTATTCTAAAAAGCCTCCTCCAGCCTGAAATGGCCATGAAATAAATCTAACCTGTTCAAGCAGGAGCCAATTTTCTCCCCAGATAGGTTAGGAAAAGCATAAACAGAAGCCTCCCTGCTAGTCAGCAGGCACTCCAGTTTTGGATGCTCCCTCTCTTTTGGAGAGCTGTATGTCTTTACTCTAATAAACTATCCTTTACTGCAAACTTTGCTTCTCTGGTCCGTGTCTCCATTCTTCAGTGCTGCAAGACCATGAATCCCAGCCACACACAAATCATCCTGCATCAGGGTCACTTCCACAGTGTTAGAGAAAGTCCTAAGGCAGAGGACTGAGCCCAGCACTTACATTGAGAGCTGTCACATGCAGGAGACCATCGCCCCCAGCTGCAGGTGGACCCAGAGGTGGGCTGCAGGGAGGTAGAGCAGGCTGAGAATGGCATTGACTTTGAGCAAGAACCTAAGTCTCCCGTGCCTTTAACCATTTCTTATCTATCACAGGAAAGGGATGGAGTGCCATTCAGAGTGAGCACATCCTATGTGCCAGGCAAATCCTCAGGGAGTTCCCAAGGATGCTGTCCATCTTCACAAGTACCAAGAAAAGTGATGTTTTTTACAGTCTTCAGACAGGAACACTTAGACAGGAGAGCGAAAGGTAGATGCCCAATGTCACTCAGCTACCCATGAAAAAATTAAGCTTTGAGTCGAGGTCCTTAAAAACCCCAAATTCGTGTTCCTCCATCACACAAGATGAAGTGGAGAAAATATTACAATCCAGTCACATGGGGTCACACTGCTTACAGAACACTGCAGCCATAGCAAGCCAACTGCGCTCTGCAAACCGGTCAAGGCTTGTTGCTGTGCTAAGTAAACCCTGACAGCCCTTCTTTCTTCCTTCCCTTCATTTCTTATTAAACACCTTGCTCAGAGTCTCAGTCCATCTTTGCTACTTGCCACACCTGCAACCAAGAGTGGGGGATGTTTAATCTGAGCCCACACAGGACTGGACCCCTGCATGCTACAGGGCCAAGGAAGGGCCCACCAGCAGACAAACTGGGAATTGGGGGGCTGGAAGTTTATGGAGCTCAGATACACACACACACACAGGCACACACATGTACACGCACACACGCCATCTGCCTAACACCTGTGCTAGAAGCAGGATTTGCGACTCTCTCTCATGCCTGTGACTTGAGGCCTCATGAAACCTTTTGCTAGACAAAATTCCAAACTAGTAGAATTCATTTTATGTGAATGTCTGTCTGTTTTTCTGTTAATTTTCCTTTGCAAGGGATATTTTTATGAGTAATTTGCTGGCTTTTCTTCTCCTAAGTCATCTGATTTCCATTAAGCTTCTGCTCCAGCTTCAAGATGCATTTTCTTTTATAGTCATTTTCGTTGGACTTAATTGGTCTGGTACAGGCTCTCCCCAAAGTTTTATGTTTCTGATTGTTTTATAGGTGCCGGCGTTTTGAGATTCACTTGGCTTGGCCAGGTCCATATTTTCTTGCGTACTTTCTTACTCTTTACTCTTTTCTCCCCTGCTGTTTCGCAATAACTAACTTTAAATCTTTCTGGATATTTCACTTGGCTTGATTTTTCCTAGCTACATTTTACTGCTTTCTGTTTATTCTTCATTTATTTCTCAATGTGCTTTGTTTGCTTCTTTTTTGTTTTTGGATGTTCCTGAGGAGTGATGGCTTTTCAGCCTCCTAGTAAGAAGTTCTACAAGTTGGGTGATCATATGTCCTCATTTGTCTTACACAGCCCCAGTTGGACCTGTTGTTTTGGTGTCCAGTCCAAGATTTGTGAAAATGTCCCAGTTGGGTGATAAATTATCGTCATCCTATCCAGAAGTGTGTTTGTTCCACTGTGATCAGCAGATGAGGATTGAATGTGCCTGGGTCCTATGGGTCCTGGGAAAGAAGACACATCCTAGTATATGTTATTTTCCATGGTTTACCTACAGTCTGGGAAAGTTCCCCCTTTTTTTCCCTGATGTTTTTTATATATAGGTATATATTGCCCGTCCCCTCATTGTCACAGGGTCCGACTTGCCTTCCTCAGCACAGCCCCAGCTCTTGCTGTTGGCATTGCCAAACAAGTGAATGACGCCCCTTGTTGTTGTGTAGCACTCTGGTGCTTAGTTCATGAATTTGGATGGTTTGCATCAGAATTCCCTGGATGGGCTCATGAAAATGTCAAAGGCACAGTGTTCAATCCTAAAGAATTTAAATCAATAATTCAGCAGAGGGGCTCCTGATTTTCATTTTCTAACAACCTCCGTGGGCAAATCTCCATCCTACCCTCAGGTAAGGACATAACTTTATTTTTCCTAAACAGATAGATGTTTTCCCTGGGTGACTCTTATCCATGTGAGAATTACCAACTTGGACTGTTACATCACTCTATGATGTTTTCCTTTGAACCACACACTTCAATGATCATACCAAAACCTGTCAGCTAGTTCTTTAACCAGGATATTAATAATAATTTCTAATATTTGTACAATTCATCAAAGTGCTTTACACTCAGTCCTCACAGGCATTCTCTCCAGTTGGCTGAGTAGGACTACTTTCATCCCATTCTACAGATGTGGAAGCTGAGGTAGAGAGTTTCTTTCTTTCTTTTTAAAAGATGTTTATTAAAAATATAACAATATTATATTAGTTTCAGGAGTACATGATAGTTATTCAACATTTATATACCTAGAGAAGTGATCACCATACTAACCATCTGCCACTGTACTGCCTATCACAATATTATTAACTATATTCCTTATGCTGCATATTATATCCCCTTGACTTATTTGTTATATACCTGGAAATTTGTACCTTTTATTTCCCTTTACCTTTTTCCCCCTTTTAAAATTTTTCAATTACAGTTAACATTCAATATTATTTTACAGGTGTAGAGGTATACAATATTAATTTCAGGTGTACGAGTAGTTGTTAGACATTCATATAATTTAAGAAATGATCCCCCTGACTAATCTAGTACCCACCTAGCACTATACATAGTTATTACCATATCAATGACTATATTCCCTATGCCTTACTTTATATCCCCATGACTATCTCATAACTACCAATTTGTACTTTTTAACCCCTTCATCTCTTTCATCCTGCCCCTCAACCCCTTCCCATCTATCACCTCAACAAATCTAGTACCCACTTACACCATACATAGTTATTACAATATTATTGACTATGTTCCCTATGTTATACCCTAAGTCCCCAAGACTACTTTGTAAAAACCAATTTGTATTTCTTAGTATCTTCCCATTCTATCATCCACACCCCTACCCTCTCCTACCTGACAACAATCAAAATATTCTCTGTATCTATGAGTTTTTTCTGTTTTGTTTGTTAATTTTGTTCTTAAATTCCACATATAAGTGAAATCACATTGCATCTGTCTTTCTCTGTCTGACATCCTTCACTCAGCACAATACCTTTCAGATCCATCCATGCCGCTGTAGATGGCAAGAATCCATTCCCTTCCCTGGCCAAGCAATATCCCATTGTATATATGTATCACCTCCTCTTTATCCATTCATCTATTGACAGACACCCAGGCTGCCTCCACATCTTGGCCATTGTAAACAATGCTGTAAAGAACATATGGATGCACACGTCTCCTTGAAGTAGTGTTTGGGTTTCTTCAGGTCAATATCCTGAAGTGGGATTACTGGATCCTTCATTGTTTCTTCTTATAACCTTTGTTTTAAAGTCTATTTTGTCTGAACAGGTGGCAGGATGGCTCAGCTGGTGTAACAACGAGGTTGCCTGTTTGATGGTGGGCTAAGCCTACCTGCAACTAAGACTGAATTCAGCACCTTGAGCTGAGCTGCAGCCGGGATGGCTCAGTGGATAGAGCATGCGCTCTTAACAAGGTTGCTGGTTCGACTCCCACATTGGGATGGTGGCTACCTAAGATTGAACACAGCACCTTGAGCTTAGAGGCCATGAGCTGCCAAGGGGAAGCCAGATGGCGACTGGTGCCCTCCAAAAGAAGATTGAAGAACAACAACTTGGCTGGTCCCCTTCCCCAATTCCTCAACACTGTTCCCCTCCTCCAATTCCCCCCAAAAAATCGTTAAAAACAAGTCTATTTTGTCTGGTTTAAATATTGCTATCACAGCTTTTTTTTTTTTTTCCATTTCCATGAAATATTTTTTTTCATCCTTTTACTTTCTGTCCTTCTGTGTGTGTGTCTTTCAATCTGAAGTGAGTCTCTTGTAGGCAACATATGTAAGGGTTTTATTTTTTTAAATCCATTCATCCCTCCTGTGTCTTTTGATTGGAGCATTTAATCCATTTACATTTAAAGTAATTGTTGATAGATATGTAGCTATTGCCATTTTATTATTCATAATATTTATTTATTTATTTATTTATTTACTTATTTATTATCTTAAAGAAGTCCCTCTAAGATTTCTTGTAACACTGGTTGGGTGATAATGAACTCCTTTAGCATTTTCTTATCTGGGAAGATCTTTACCTGTCCTTCAATTTTAAGTGATAGCTTTGCTGGATAAAGTAATCTTGGTTGGAGGTCCTTGCTTTTCATCACATTGACTATTTCCTGCCACTCTCTTCTTGCCCGAAAAGTTTCTGTTGAAAAATCATCTGATAGTCTTATGGGAGCTCCCTTATAAGTTACTAGTTGTCTTTCTCTTACTGCTTTTAGGATTCTCTGTCTTTCACCTTTGCCATCACTTCCTGGAGTTTTATGTCTATTTCCTTCACCAGGTTAGAAAAGTTTTCAGTCATTATTTCTTCAAATAGGTTCTCAATCCCTTGCTTTCTCTCTTCTCCTTCTGGTACCTCTATAATGCAAATTTTGGTATGTCTGATGTTGTCCCAGAGTTCTATTAACCTGTTCTCATTTTTGTGGATTCTTTTTTCTTTTTCCTGTTCCAACTGGATTTTTTCTGCTACCTTGTCTTCCAAATTGCTGATTTAATCCTCTGCTTCATCTAGTTTGCTGGTGATTCCTTTTAGTGCATTCTTCATTTCAGTTATTGTATTCTTCACTTCTGACTGGTTCTTTTCTGTGGTTTTTATGTCCTTTTTCATGCTTGCTATCTCTTTGTTGAAGTTCACACCAAGTTCCTCGAGCATCTTTATAACCAAGTGTTTTGAACTTTGTCTCTGGTAGGTTGTTTGCCTCCATTTCATTTAGTTCTTTTTCTGGACTTTTCTCCTATTCTTTCATTTGAGACACATTTCTTAGTTTCATTATTTTGGCTGCCTCTCTATGTTTGTTTCTATGTATTAGGTAGATCTGCTATGTCTCCCAGCCATGGCAGGTGGCCTTATGTAATAGGTGTTCTGTGGGGCCCAGTGGCACAGTCTCCCTGGTTTTCTGCACCAGGTGCTCCAGGAGTGTCCCTTGTGTGGGTTGTGTGTGTTCTTCTTTTATAGTTGAGCTTTGATTGCTATTGGCACATAAATGGGTGGGTTTCACCCTCAGACTGACTCGCCGTGGGATTTGCCCAAGTCCACAGCTTACAAGCTGCTGTTCAGGGGACTCACTCCACTGAGTGGGATTCACCCTAGTAGGCTCTGATGCCTGTTGAGATTACCCTTTGGATGTGTCACTTGTGGGGCTAACTGGGTGGTGCGCTGTTATTATCTGAAGCCAACATCCAAGTACGTTGGTTCTGGGCCTCTTGGGAGGAATTCTGGTGCAGGTCCAGGTCACCCACTGCCTGTGACTGGCCAGGTGCTACCTGGTAGGAGCTACAAAGAAATCCATGGTTGTTCACTGCCTGTGCTGGGCCTGGAGGTACGTGGGATAGGCCGCACTGAGAACCAAGGATGGTTGCCACCAGTACGGGGCCTGGGGTATTTCCACAAAAAGCCAGGACACCCTGAGGCCTGCTATAACTGGCCAGCTTCCTTATGGTTCAGCCACTGATAAAGCCTTGTGCAGTATGCAAGTTGGGTGAGGCAGGATCTCAGGGAATCGCTAGTGGGAAGAGTTGTGGTCACTAGCTTAATGTAGACTCTAGATTGGTGCCAGTGCTGAGCTTAGAGCAATTCAGCAAAAGTCTCAGAGCACATTGAGAACAGTTACTGCCTGTCTGGAGCCTGTGGACTCTGATTGTTTTCCAAGAAAGAGTGCAATGCAGACAGGAGAGGCTGGTTGCTCTTGGACAAAGTTCCTCCAGCTGTGCAGTGAGTTGGGTGGGGTAGGGTCCCAAATGAGTCAGCAGGGTGGAGCTTCAGTGTTCACCAGGCCAATCAGATTCAGATTTCAGGCCAGGTGAGAGCAGCTCAACATAAGAAAAATGGCACTTGCCTGTCGGCTGCATGGGAGGACCTCACACAGGGAAAATGCCGATTGTCCTCCAGTCCTCCCCCTGCAGCCACACACCTCAATCTGCCCCCATATGTCTCCAGGGCCCCTGTAGTCCCATCCTTTCTCTGGAACCCAAGGTGAGTGCCTAAGAGCCAGTCTGTGCGTGGGCCCTTTAAGAGAATGTCTGGGTTTCCTGCAGCCTTCCAACGCACCAGAACAGTCATAATCCTCACTGTTTTTCACAGCCAGATGTTATGGGGGCTCTTCTTGCCAGCACCAGTACTCTGGACTAGGTATCTTGGTGTGGGGGGGTTGGGGTCTCTCGCTTCTCTGGGGGTAACCTCTATAGTCAAGATATCCCTCCTGATTCTCAACAGGGAGGTTTGAAGTCTGTTTTCCATCTCTGCGCCTCCTACCAGTCTTGATGTAGGTGCTTCTTTATATTTTTAGTTACAGCACTTTTGTTTGACTAGACTTCAGATGGTTCTCCAGGTTGATTGTTCTATAGTTTAGTTGTAATTTCAATGTGTTCATGGAAGGAAGCAGGCACAATGTTTATCTACTCTGTCATCTTGGATCTCTGAGGTAGAGAGCTTCATCCACTTTCTTATAGCTCTCCATGGGTGGAACCAGAGCTGGATTCTTGATTTCCTGAGATTTATCTACTGAGACTTCCCTCTGAAAATAAAATTATTCTTATTATTTTTCTGATGCACCATATCTTATTTGTTTCTGCATGTTAGAGATCTTTACCCTTACTTTTCCTATCCGTCCTTCTTTTCTTTTTTTGGTCCTTAAAGTGTTGGCTTCTTGCTCAAATATCACCATTATTCCATTTCATTTATAATACTCTTTTTGTCACTTTAACAGGGCATCCAGAGGCTGGTTATATGAGTGGCTGTACAATATTACAGTGAAAGCATACACACTCATTAAAAAGAGGGAAGGGGAAGGGCTGCTTTATACATTGACATATGAGAAAAGCAGGTCACACAGGAGCATGTGTGTGTCCACACACCAAGTTATGGAAGTATATTTATATATCAATGAAAAAGATACAAAAAAAATGTTATGTGTGATGCACCCTCTGGGTAGGGCGAGCAGCCATCCCAGCTTGCTGGTTTCTGGGAAACAAGATGCGTGGTCTTAAAATTGGGAAAGTCTCAGGCAAATAGAAATGAGTTAGTCACCTTACCTCTGAGCCACGATGGGGTGAGTGAGGAGCACATGGGTCCAGAGCTGTCGTCTTCTAGTTTTTCTTTAAACAACCTCTACAGACTTCAGGGAGTCCAAGTAGATGTGCACATAGTTTTGAATCCAACAGCCTGGGTCCGTCTTAGATGCTGGGTATCAGTTGCTCTGTCTGCTAAAAGTGGGCTAGTAATAATAACAGTTGCTAAAAGTGGGCTAGTAATAACACCTCCATGGAATTCAGAGAACTGAATTAATTAAAATGTTTAGAATATTACTTGGCACATAGAAGGTACTCAAAAGTGATAGGTGTTACCACATTTCTGTGCTGTTTGAATCCTTTATAGATGGCACTTATTAACTGTATCATTTAAATCACAATGTTGTTGTGTTTTTTAAATTTCAGGAAAATAAGACTAAAAAAAAAAAAAGAATCCTGATATCCTGGCACCATTCCTTTGTCTAAGCTGCAACTCTATCTGTGTATGTGATTTTCTATGTATCATCTTATAAATATTTTCCAATTTAATAACAATTTCTGTTATTAAATAAGTATGGTTGACTTCAATCTATCTCAGTTCTAAAAATACAAAGCAGTCTCTCTTTTGTCACATGCAGAAATGGGTCCAGTCCTCCACATTCTTATTTGCTTATTTAAATAGTTTGTTTCCTTCTTTATCCAATAGAATGGGATGCTTGGCCAAAGCAAGCAAATTTCACCTTATTTAACTGCCAGCTGTGGCACTTTTCTTTGTCCTATTTCTCACCCAGAGGTGCTTGGAGACTCAAAATGGGAGACAATAAACTCATTCATGCCACAGGGTCCCGTTTTTTCCTCCTGTTGTCAGGGGAAATGACCTGTTTGCTTAACCAGAGGTCCCTGAGTTAAGCCTCTTAGTACAAGATGCCTACTTGGAGATCACAAATACATGAGCATTGTTAATGTTGGGTTTCCTCAAAGATTCCCACCTCCAAGCCTCTCAAAGTTTTCAGTGGGCCAGAGGGATTCATAGGAAAGTATAGCTATTTATTCAAGCTGACAAACATTTATTTTTCACATCTGACTGCAAACAGAACATTATTTCATGAGTTTGCTACTCTTTCACATGTTAGCTTTAAGGCAGAACCTGTTACATACTTGTACTCTTAAAAAACAAGCCCCCTCTCCCTTTTTGCCAATAGAATGCCACCTATGCAAATTGCCCAAGATTTTTCCCTTATCTTTTCATTAACATGTTTTTAATTGCTATTAAGCAGAAGTCAGAGCTGCTGAATGGCTGAGAATTCAGGCTTTGCAGACAGACTGCCTGAAATCATAATACCGTGGTCTGGCAACATCAGTCAAGCTCTTTCCCCCCCTGGCCTGTGGTTGCCTTGTTTGTAATGATAGTGCCATTCTTTCATACAGAGTCTTTGGAGAAACAAATGACCTTAAATGACAGTTAAATGAAAACTTTCATGGTAGAAAGTTATTTTAAAACGACGGGTTTATCGAGCCACATGCTACCCAGAAAAAGAACCAGGTCCTGGGCCATGCAGTGCTAGACGGGGATGTCAACATGTACCCTGTCCTAGCACTGATGGGGCTCTTTTGTGCAAACAGTTCTGGGGAAAAAGATGTAAGTTATTTTGAAAGAATTTACATTGGCTATTGATATAGGAGGTGGGAGATGATGAAGTGGGGCTAGTCCTGGGTCCATAGGGAAGAAGTGTTTGCTCTTTTGTATTCATTGTGGGCAGCAGCTTGGAAAGCTCATGTGTAAGCAAGATGTGTTGGCACCTGGTCTAAGGCTGTTCTCTCTAGATAAGCTCAGAAATAGCCACCTGGAGGTTATTTCAAAGTTTCAACATACACCCAGGAATGTAAGAAGTCTTTTGTTGGTTTTGGCCTGCAGTTGTTAACCAATTAACCTCTTCTTTTCTCTTCCTTCCACCCTTAGCCAGCTGTAGTTTAATTCAAAACCTCTCAGAATTTTCTCCTTGTTAACATAATAAACACAAAAAACTTAAAACTGAGCTCAGCATATAGTGAGCACACAAGGGCTAACTCCCACTCTACGTGTGAATGTATTTATGCTAGCCATTGGGTATTTATGTCTATTCATTTAGTGACTAGAGAAAGAGAAATATGCTAAAATGTTAAGTGTCCATCTCTAGGTTATTTGACTATAGGTCATTTTTACCATTCTCTTTAATCTCTTATAGTTTCTAAGATTTTCTGAAATGAAGTTGCATTGCTTTAAATGTTAGAAAGATAAACTTTTGCAATTATATTCTTCTTGTCAAGATTATTAATTAATTATTTCTGGTATAGTTAAGTGGACATTTTTAAATATTATGATCTTTTATAGGTAAGGGTGAACATTTTAAATGATTTTTGTTTTATTTTGTTTAGCCTAAACCCAACTGCTAAGTTATTTTATTTTAATATTTAAAACTCTTTGAAAGTATCTCCTAGCTATGGCATTGATATGTCTTAACTTCACACATTTGTTTTTATTATTCTCATATATTCATATTTTAACCTTTTCTAATACTGATTCTGATGAGGTTATTGCTTTGAAGAATGTGGTTACTCCAAGTGAAATCCTTAGAATAAGCTAGACTGTGTAGAACAAGATCTTTTAAAATAAACACCATTAATGAAAAATTAGTTCTGGGAAACGTGTGCTTTACGTAGTTTCCCAGATTCTTATTTCTTGATGGGAAAAGTCAATTAAGTACTTTTTTGGGTTGTCCATTGTAGCATAAATGCATTTGAATGCAATCTTCATATATCCAGCTACTATTTATTGAGGGATTCCTGTGTGCCAAGCACTGTCGATTGGTTAATTCATGCAGCCCTCATAATAATGCAACAAACCACGATTCAATTCTCCTATTTCACAGATAAGGAATGGAAGTCTTCAGCAACTGTTAATTCCCTAAGATAATACAGCTAGTACAAGGAAGAAGTGAGATTTAACGTTAAATCTTTTGAATTCTCAAGCCGATGTGTTTTCTACTATATTATACTTTCTTTTATGGAGTAATGAATAAAAAATATATTTTAAACTACATTAGGACTTCTGGATTGATGCTGTTGACATATTGGGCAAGATAATTCCTTGTTGTGGGGGATGCCCTGTGCATTGAGAATGTTTCTTGGCTTTTCTGGCTTTACTCACCCTATGCTTTATCATCCCCTAGTTATGATAACCTAAAATGTTCCCAAACATTGCCAAGGTCTCCTGGGGGGGGGGGGGGGAGGCAAATCATTCCCAGTTAAGAATCATGTACCAAATCAGATTCACATTATTCAGAGAGAAAATGATTGGTTTTAAGTTTTCATAAAGACAGACTAAAGGAGGGCTGGCCAAGTGACTCAGTTGGTTAAGAGTTCACTCAAGAGTGCGAGCTGAGCTCTGAGCAACAGGTTCAATGCCAAGCCCAAGCTGAGCTGCCGCTAAGCTGCCAACAGGTGTTAGGATGGCTCAGCTAAAAAAAAGAAGAAAAAAAAGAAATAAAGACAGACTAAAGGACTTTCCCCAACAAAGCCCTCTTAAAAGAGTCCATAATTATGTCAACCTGAAACAAATAGAAGCAGATAGTGGAGATCTGACAATAGTTGGGCTGGTACAGCAGCTCAGTAAGGTTGTTTAGACACCAGAGCAGCCTCCTGCCAACTTTCCCCTTTACTCACCTCTCTGCCTCTAGGAAAATAGGGTGAGGGCTCTGTCATATTTACACAAGAAAAGAAGACTTCCCATTATAACATAAAGGATAGAACAGTACTTCAGAAACATTAAATCAAGTAAGATGACAACCCAGAAATGCAGTCAGGTAGTTACCAATTTTTTAGAAATGCTAACTAACTCCATGACTGTCCTTGTTCTAGACTGCAGGGATGCCGCAGGGAGAGAACAGACAATAGACTGTAAAGTCTGGTAAGAAACACAGGCACTAGGGAAAAAATTACATGCATGGTTAATTAAATAATTACACAGATGCATGGGCTGCAAAAGATTAACTCTTGTTATGATTTTTTTTCTTTTCCTTTTTTTTATTATTTTCAGGTGTACAACACAATGCAACAGTTATACTCTTTACCCCCCAAAGTGACAAACCCCTCCCCCAGTTCGCCACCCCATTCCCCACCCCCATATCATACATATCTATCACAACTCCCCTGACTCCCCTCCACAGTATACTCCACATCCCATGACCATCCACATATTCAGTTACAGTTGGCATACAATACTATACAATATCAGCTTCAGGTGTACAGTGCAGTGATCAAGCCTCTACTCCATCCATGAAGTGGTCTCCCTAACAACACATGTGTCCATCTGAAACCCCACAAAATTTTTACAACATTATTATATTCCCTGAACTATGTTTCATATCCCTGTGGCAATACTGTAGTTGTCTATTTATGCTGTCTAATTCCTTCCTCTTCCCCCCTCCCCACCACCCTCCCAAATAGCAACCCTCAGTTTTTCCTCTACATCTATGAGTCTGTTCACTTTGATCGTTCACTCAGCTCTTCAGACTCCACACACCAGTGAAATCACATGGTACCTGTCCTTCTTCCTCTGACTTATTTCACTCAACATAATAGTCTCTTCACAACATTATCAATTTCATTCCCAGAACTGCCCCATATCCCTGCGGCAACATTGTAGTCCCACCTACACTGTTCAAAACCTTCCCCCTCTCCCTCTTCCCCACTCCCTCCCAGCCAGCAACCATCAGTTTTTCCTTTATATCTGCTTGATATGACTTCAATCTTCTTAAATTTACTGACACTTCTTTTGTGGCCTTATATGGTCTATCTTGGAAAATGTCCCATGTGTACTTGAGAAGAATGTATATTCTGTTTTTTTCAGGGTGAAATACTCTAAAAATATCAACGAAGTCCAGCTGGTGTAAAGTATCATTTTAGGCCCCTCTTTCTGTGTTGATTTTCTGTCTAAAGGGTCTGTCCATTGGTGATAATGCGGTGTTAAAGTCCCCTACTATGATAGTGTTACTGTTGATCTCTGTCTTTATGTCTGTCAAAATCTGTTATATGTAATTAGGAGTTCCTATGTTGGGTGTATAGATGTTTATTAGGGCTACAGTGCCCTTCTTTGTCTTTTATTGTAGTCATTTTAAAGTCTATTTTGTCCAAAATAAGTATTGGTACTCCAGCTTTTTTTTTTTCTCATTTCCATTTGCATGAAATATCTTATTCCATCTGTAAACAGCATATACATGTGTCCTATTTTCTTATCCACTCAGCCACTCTCTGTCTTTTGACTGCAACATTTAGCCCATTCACATTTAAAATGATGATTGATAGGTGCATATGTATTGCCATTTTGTTATTTGTATTCCTGGTCTCCCTGGGTTAGGTTGTTTACCCTTTTCTTTTGTTTAAAAAAGCCCTTTTAACATTTCTTGCAATGCTGGCTTGGAGGTAATGAATTCCTTAAGCTTATTCTTTTCTGAGAAGCTCTTTATTTCTCCTTCAATTTTAAGTGATAGCCCTGCTGGGTAGAGCAATCTTGGTTGTAGGCCTCTATTATGTGTCACTTTGAATATCTCCTGCCACTCCCTTTTGGCCTGCAGTGTTTCTGTAGACAAGTCAGCTGTTATTCTAATAGGAGTTCCTTTGTATGTAACCTGCTGTCTTTCTCTTGCTGCCTCCAGGATTCTATCTCTGTCTTTAACCTTTGCCATTTTAACTATGATGTGTCTTCTTGTGGACCTGTTTGGGTTCAGCTTGTTTGGAACCCTCTGCATTTCCTGGGCATGTATGTCGATTTCCTTCACGAGGGTAGGGAAGTTTTCAGTCATTATTTTTTCAAATACATTCTTGACCCCTTGCTTCTCCTCTTCTCCTTCTGGTATTCCTATGAGTCGAAGCTGGTTGTGTTTCACCTTGTCCCATAGGGATCTTAAACTATTTTCATTGTTTCATATTCTTTGATCTTTTTGTTGTGCCAACTGGGTGATTTCTGCTATTTTATCTTCCAAATTGCTGATCCGCTCCTCTGCTTCATCTACTCTACTGGTGATTCCTTCGAGTGTGTTCTTCATTTCAGTTATTGTATTCGTTAGTTCTAACAGGTTGTTTTTTATGGTTTCCCTATCCTTCTTTATGTCCTCGCTAAGTTCCTTATACATTCTTATCATCAGTGTTCTAAACTCTGTCTCTGAAAGGTTGGATCCCTCTGTTTCATTTAGTTCCATTTCTAGAGGTTTCTTCTGATCTTTTACTTGGGACATGTTTCTTTGTTTCCCCATTCTGGCTGTCGCTCTGGGATTGCTTTGATGTATTAGATAGATCACCAGGAGAGCCCTGGCTGGATCACGCAGGCACACAGCTCACAGCCCAACACTCCCAGGAAAACTCCCAGTCTCAGCCTGTCCCAATCAGCTGCTCGCAGATCAGGCCGAGCAGCCCGACAACCAATCACCAGCCTGGCAACTCTGCAAGCGCAGTGCGGAGAGGGACCCGAGGAGGCTTGTGTACTCCCGTGTCTCAGTGAGCAGCTTGTTGGAGCTGGAGGGCACCAGCCCAGCATTTTCCTGGCAACACAGTATAAGCCGAGCGGAGGGTGGGGATCCAAGGCCGCATGTGCGCATGCACGCACACACGCACTTCTGCACCAATTCCTCCAGACCAATGAGGTCTCGGACCTGATCCTCCGTGGGAGGGCCCATGACCAACAAAATGGCGCCCTCCCTACACCACTTGCGTGCAGGCTCCACACCACGGGAACAATAGTCCAAAAACCTCCAGCCTTTGTACCAAAGGTGCTCAATTTAGTCCACCCCCGCAGGCTCCCGGGTCCGGCTCACACAGCCACTCCCTCCACCAGGAACCAGGTAAGTGCTCACCAGTGAGCAAGCCCGTGAGCCGGCCCCACTGATTCTCTAGCCGCTCTTAGCCTCACCGAGCTGAGCAAAGAGAGTCCTCACTAATATACTGCCAGCTATCTTAGAACTCCTCTTTCCGTCAAAGGAACTCTGGGCTGGTGAGCTTGGTTTGCAGCTGGAGGGTCTCTCCCCCAACCAGAGAAGCCTCCCCACAGCTGGGGCTTCCCTCATGGGATTCGCCCTCTCGTCTCCACCCATCATACCAGACCCGACACGGCTTCCTCTTAAAGTTCTTCGTTTAATGGTTCTGTTCCTCCAGTGTTCTGGGGACATCCAGGGTTGAATGCTGCATAATTTGCTTGTAATTTTGGTGTGATCCTGGGAGGCAGTTAGCACAGCGTCTGTCTATTGTGCCATTTTACCGGAAGTCTTGTTATGATTTTTGATGTTAGTCCAAAAGCACACGGTCATAGTTAATGCTCGTTATCAAGCTATTATCTCTGAGCTCCAAATCAATTTTTCTATATTCTGTGCTCTGTTTATGCACAAACTACATTTCCCAGATGCCATTGCCAAGTGGCTTCCTATTAGATTCTGTTAACAGGGAGCACAGAGTGAGCCCTCCAGGGAAGCTAGCAGCAGCCAGGGTGTACCCTTCTTCAGAGCACTTCAGGGCTCCTCCTCCCAACTCCTTAAATTCTGATAACTTTAGACTCTTCCCTTTTGTTTCACAAGTTTCAGGGGGTAAAACCTAGATTATCACAGGGCATACATTTTCCTTTTTTGCTCTTTAAGCTCTATAACATCTGTCATCTGCTAATACCCTACACTAAATCTCCTCTGTTAAAATATTTAGTGTGTTTTCCTGATTGAATTCTGCCTGACATATGCTTTCATTTTGAGTCAAACTTCATTCACAAAGTAGGAGCACAGGTGTTCTTCATGTCAGTCAAAGCAAGGGGAAGACAATGGCCTTGAATATTCCCTAGTTAGAAAGTCCACTTCAGAAGGAAGAGTCAGTGGGAAGAAGCAGCACATGTTTGGGGACAGACAGTGAACAAGACAAAGTTCCTGACCTTCTACCACTCTCAACTCTCCCACTGCACCCTAACTACAAAATTTGTTTCTGCCTCATGAACTTAGGATGTCCCCTCTACATGCACTTGTCCCCAGATCTCACCAAAGTGGCCCCTTCTCATCATCTTTTCACAGCTCCTCCAGGAGACCATCTCTGACCACCCTTTAAAAACCCCTGCCCCAGTGTAGCAGAAACCTATCATATCCTGCTTTCCACCTCTTGGCCCACCTTTGCCTTCAGTCTTTGCTGCAGTTGACACTTCTGTGAGCTCGGGTTCACCTAGTGCTTGCAGCATTGTGCCCCAAGCTGCCAGTCTCTCCTTCTTTCTACTGCAGGGACATGTCTGACTCTGTGGGAGACCCCTCAGCCAGTGTCCAAGTACAGAGACCCAAAGTGTGAGGTGTTATGCCCCCGGAATATGGAGCCATTGATAAATGGTCTATACCCCTCCCCGGACATTCAGGCAGGTATTTTCTGTACCTGTCTTCTCCCACAGGAATGTAAGCTCTGGAGAAGAAGAGACTTTTTCTTACTTCACAGACTCGGTTACCATCTATTGAGTGACTCTTGTGGACATTGGTTCTTTCACTGACTCTAACTCAGGGATTAAATACCCATTTTATGAGAAATCATCTTAATATTATTTAACCTTTGCTATTCTGAAGTAGCATAAGAGTGCTACCTACTACACTTTATTCTGGAAAGATAAATTAGTGTTTCAAGGTAAGTTGTCATTCTGGTCTTTATAAAAATAATATAGAGAAAAGTGAAAAAAAAACTAATGCTATTTCTATTATTATGTTGGTGCAAATGTACTTGCAGTTTTTGCATTGCTGAAATTTGCCTTTGATATAGGAATACATTCTTAAATAATGTTATGTTATAACATAACAGATGTTATAACCATATAACATATGGTTATGTTATACATCACTTTTTTAAAAAGATTTTATTGGGGAATTGGGGGAGGGGAACAGCGTTGGGGAACCAGGGAAGGGGAACAGACAAGTTGCAGTCTTTTTGTTCTTCAGTCTACTTGCAGAGGATGTTGCTTCACTGGCCCATGTTGATATCCTCATTGTGTTCTTCCCGGATGAGGCAGATCGGTCGCCAGCCTCTAGATGTCACTCACCACGGCTATTGGCAGCTCAAGGTTGGCTGCCAGCCGCTCACTGTAGCCTATGGCAGCCCACTGCAGCAAGGGCTGCAGCCTACACCATCGCCCGGGCTCGCACAGCCCAGCTCCAGGTGGAGCTGTTGTTAGCTGTGGAGGGCAGTGTTACTGGCCCTCATATGCGGGATCCAAACTGGGGCTGCTGGCATCCCCAAACCAGCTCTTAACCAATGCACCACTCGGCCGGCCCATTATACATCATTTTAATGCACGTTTCTTGCTTTATTTATTTATTTATTTATTTATTTATTTATTTATTTGCTAATGACTTATTACTTGCTGTTTATATGTATTTTAGACTATGGAAATGATGTCAGGCAAAAAGCAAATTTGAGCGATTTTCTTATTTGAGTTCAAAATGGGTCTTGAAGCAGAGGTAACTTGCAACATCAACAAGGCATTTGGCCCAGGAACTGCTAATGAATGTACAGTGCAGTGGTGGTTCAAGAAGTTTTGCAAAGGAGATGAGAGCCTTGAAGATGGGGACCATAGTGGCTGGCCATCAGAAGTTGACAACGACCAATTGAGAGCAATCATCAAAGCTGATCCTCTTACAACTACACGAGAAGTTGCCAAACAACTTAACATCGGCCGTTCTATGGTCATGGGGCATTTGAAGCAAATTGGAAAGATGAAAAAGCTCAATAAGTAGGTGCCTCATGAGCTGACTGCAAATTTAAAAAGTCTTCGTTTTGAAGTGTTTTCTCTTATTCTATGTAACAACAATGAACCATTCCTCAATTGGACTGTGATGTGTGATGAAAAGTGGATTGTATACAACAACCAACAATGACCAGCTCTGTGGTTGGACGTAGAAGAAGCTCCAAAGCACTTCCCAAAGCCAAACATGCACCAAAAAAAGGTCATGGTCACTGTTTGGTGGTCTGCTGCCGATCTGATCCACTACAGCTTTCTGAATCGGGGAGAAACCATTACATCTGAGAAGTACGCTCAGCAAATCGATGAGCTGTACCGAAAACTGCAACGCCTGCAGCCAGCGTTGGTCAACAGAAAGGGCCCAATTTTTCTCCACGACAACACTCGATCACATGTCACAGAATGAACGCTTCAAAAGTTGAACGAATTGGGGTACGAAGCTTTGCCTCATCCGCTATATTCACCTGACCTCTTGCCAACCGACTACCACTTCTTCAAGCATCTTGAAAACTTTTTGCAGGGAAAACATTTCCACAAACAGCAAAATGCAGAAAATGCTTCCCAAGAGTTCATCAAATCCTGAAGCATGGATTTTCACGCTACAGGAATAAACAAACATTTCTCATTGGCAAAAATGTTGATTGCAATGGTTCCTATTTTGATTAATAAAGATGTGTTTGAGCCTAGTTATAATGATTTAAAATTCACAGTCCAGACTGCAATTACTTTTGCACCAACCTAATAATTTTTTAAATAAAATCCAGAAATTAATTTTTTTAATCTTCATTTTATGTATGAAGAATTGGAATCCTAAGCAGTTTTTTTAATTCCATGAGATCATCTCAAGAAGTGAATTTTTTTTTTTTTTTTTTGAGGGCAGTGTCACTGGCCCTCATATGTGGGACCTGAACCGGGGCCACTGGCCTCCCAAGCCAGTGCTTAACCACCGCACCACTCAGCCAGCCCAAGAAGTAAAATTTAAAATCAAGTACTTCAGAGTCTCAAGTCAGTGCCTTTTTCAGTCGATTACACTCACTTTCACTGAGTCATGACATAGAATGTTGGGCAGTACTGGCTATCAAGTAAAACCTGATTAATTCATGGAGACTGAATTCCTTTTATTAAACTGTGTTTCTCCTAAATTAAGTAGTAGATGGGAACTAATGTCTAGTAAGCATCTACCTCAGCATTATTTGATTTCTTCACTAATCACATAATGAAAGATGCACTCCATAAACCGTTAGAGGAATCTGGAAGCCCTGTTTGGACATAGAAGCACTTTCTTTGGCTGATAATCAAGGATTGCTGGGAAGAAAAAAAAAAGACCCCATCAAAGGTCACAGCTTACTTCTCTTCAGTCAAATCAGACCGTTAGGATGATGGCAATAACATCATCAGGACAATTGCAGGAGGCCCCTGTGGGTGAACAAGAAAAATGCTGTCAGTCATTAAGTAATTCAAAATAAGTCCCATTTATCCAAATTACGTTTATCCAAATTACATGCTTTTATTTTTAGCAATAGTTTTGATCCCTATTCCGATCTCCTCATCCAAAGTAACATTTACACGAACCGGGTACTCTGTCCTTGATTTTTACCTACCTTCATCTATCCCCACAACAACCGTTGTAAAAATCCTCATTTAATGGTCCAATCACAGAAAGTCTTAACTGTCTGGGGGTAAGGAGGTTATACGGTACTCTGAAAAATCTCACGATAGCTTAGGACACTTTGGAAATAAAGTGTATATAACAACCAAATGACACACACTCATACACATACAACGCATTGAAGTTCATGAAGCCCGGAAATCCAAATATGAAATTACGTACGACCTCGAAGCTAAGAAATCCTGGGTAGGAAACTTGGGCTCAGAGTGCTACCAGCAGCAACTTGTACCTAAAGATGGAGGAGCTGGCCATGCTGGAATTCAAGTCTGTTTAACCCCAAGGGCTGATTCAAAGTCAACACCACATGTTTCCTGAGAAGTGATGGTCAGTTCAAACCCAAGCACATTTAGAGTAAACTAGACAGCATGCTGGTGTCGAGAGTGCAAAATATTAACTCTAAGAAAGGTCATCACAACTGTCATAAAACTCCATTAACCTTAGGAAAGCGAATTTGCCTTCCAGCTCAGGAAGGATCTGAAAGCCGGAGCTCATTGGCTGGGGCGCATTCCTCAAGGGGACAGTCCGCTCCACAGCGCATGCCCAGGCTTCGCCTTGCCTACCTGCAGACCCCCCAGGAAAAGCCAGCTACCCCTGCTGTTGATCAACTCACTGGCTTGAACAGTGCTGAGCTGCTGATAACCATGCAGAACAGGACGTGCTGAAGACTGTAGTTACCAGTGGGCCCGGATCAAGCTGAGAAAAGACATGTTTCTTATTTCATACCTGTTGGTTTTTATTATCTCCACATGAAATGAAGAGGGAGTGCTGTGATGGGCGTAGACAAAGAAAATTAAACTAATTTAGCTCTAATGTTGTAAACTGCAGAGAGATTAGTACTCTGGGCTCTTTAATTTGCTGTTTAGTCCCATGAAGATGCTTAAATAGTAATGATGATCTCTTTTTAATGAGAGTTTTACAAAATCCGATATTGACATTCCTTCAGCACTATACGGAAACCATTCAGTTGTTTTGATAGATCGAAATTTTGTTTATACTACATTAACATTAAAACATAACTGTATTTTGGGTCCCAGGTTTATACGAATTTCAGAGGAATTTGGAGCTCTTAATTATATTTTTGAGTAGAAATGAATATAAAATTGTATTTTGGAAACTGACCAGGAGATGGCAGTATCTGACAAACAATTTTGATATTTTTGGCCCTGCACCCCTCCACATCATGCCAAAAGTTGTTTTCAAAAACCTTGACAGACATATGCCAAAATATAGTCAATGCTCATATCTTACAACTGCACACTGCAGCTGAAACCAATTGTTTCAATCCTTTGGAAAAATAAAATAGTTACTTTGAATTCTTTCTCTAAATATCCTAAATAATGGATTCACTTTATTTTGATAAATAAATACCTTAACTGTGAGATTAATTTATGGTAATATAAATAAATTTTCATCAATAAGAATGATTTTTTAAAATATTGATTTAGGGGAGGTGTTCCAGTGTTCCATCACTTTTTTTTTTTTTTTTTGGCCTCATGAATTTCCAATAACAATATCATTAGATTTTGCTATAATTTCAATTCAATTTATTATTGTGTGCTGGGCACTAAATTACAATCAATTTACTAGACAGTTCCCTTTCTTGTAAGCACCAAGAAAAAGTAAACGGAAAAATAATAATCAAGGATTAGGAGGAAGGCATTTGGAATTTAGAGTCTGCCAGTTCTAGTTGGATCCCCTGTTTCACTTAACCTTAAAATGGCACTTTACTATTATCATTTTTTTTTTCATACTACTCTCTGTTTATGTGTGTCTGTCTGTTATAAACTGTATCTCAGGAAGTGTGCTTTGCAAAAAAAAAGGACGGTTTTTTATTCAACAAATCTGCCAGGAACAGTGCTAGAAATTGAGGCTACAGTGGTAAACAAGCCCGAGTCCTCTCTGTGTGATGCCTGCATTTGGGGAGCAGAGGCAAACGATAGCTGTGCATACAAATAACACATGAGTTTCAGAAGGGATCTGTGAAACAAGTGAAGTGAACTAGGATAAGGCAACACATAGGGGCAAATGGAGGTGGTCTGGTATGTCCTCTGAGAGTTGTCACCTTCTGAGTTGAGTTCTGAATGATGAGAAGGAGAAACTGATGATATGATGTGGGGGAGAACAGTCCAGGCTGAGGAGCAAATGCAAAGGAACCGAGGCTGAAAGGAATTGGATATAATTAAACAACTGTATTGAAGCTTATGTGACTCAGCTCATTGAGCGGGAGAGAAGAGTGACGGGGAATGGAGGCTGAAGCCAGATCAGGTAGGGCTTGGAGACCAAGCTCAAGAAATTTGAATCTAATTCTAAGTGCATGGGGAGTCACTGAAGGCTTAAAACAGGTGACTGTTAAAAGGGTCTAAGGTACCCTTTTGTAGTATTAATATTTTTCCATGAAGTATCATTATCCCCATTTTATAGTTGAAGAGATTAAAGTTTAGAGTGATAAAAGTTTGCTAAAGTCACCCAGCTTGGAAGAAATGGCCTAACATAGGCCAAGAGCTTCACTCATATATGCAACAAGCATTTTCTAAAAGCCTACTCTGAGATCTGCACTAATAGTTAGGAAGAATACTAAGAGATGCTATCCTTGCCTTTTAATTTAAACAATCTAATTGAAGAAAGGAGAGAAATTCAGAAAGAGGGCACAATTTGAATAAAAGCTAGTATATATCAGTTGATACAAATGACACAAAGAAATAACTGGATTAACAGGATCAATTAATCAGGCTTGGGCTTTGCCAAAGAAAACAATGGCTAATCCGGGATTTTAGAAATGAACTCTGCTGACACACCCTCAGGCGATCCCCCAGTGATGTGTGCCTTGTAGAACCTCCTCTCCTTGAGTAAGTCCAGGACCTGTAAGTGCTTATCACCAACAGGATATGGCAAAGGTGATGGGATGCCACCCGTGTGATTATAGTTCCTTACATAAGATTCTATTTTAGCAGAATGGGCCGAGCCTTGCCTGCTGGCCTCAAATAAGCAAGCTGCCATGATTTCTACAACTGCAAAGAAACCAATTCTGCCAAAAATCTGAATAAGTTTGGAAGTAAATTCTTTCCTAATCAAGACTCTGATGAATCCCAGCCAACCCCTGGGTTACACTAAAACAGAGAACTCAGTTAGGCCATGCCCAGAGTTTTGACACACAGAAATAGCAAGATAAAAAAGTGTGTTGTTTTAAGCCTAAATTTGTGGTAATTTGTTACACAGTGTAGAAAACTAATCCAAGCTCCAATGTTCAGGTAATGTCCTAGGGTCTTTTGTAGCTTCACCACAGTCTTGTCTATATCTCTTGTTGCTTGAATATGACCCCTCAGTCCTCCGGTAAGAAAGCCCAGACGTCACCTAACAAATAAAAATTTACTTATATTCTAGGGAGGAGAGTAGTACCTTTGGAAAAGATTTCCCAAAAGCAAATATGGAACCAAATGAACCAAATGATTTTCTGCTTAAGTCTGAGATCATCAGGACTTGGATTAACAAGAGCTCTCCATTTTTGAACATTATGCAATTAAAATTGTTGTTTGAAGTATAGACTAGTGTTTACCAAAGCTTGTTGGGCAAAGAATTGTTTCCAGAGTTTTTAGTAAAGAAAAAATGGCAAAGACACTTCATAGTATATCCTTTGTTGGAGATTCTCAGTGCATGTTAGTATATTAAAGCTTGCACAAAATATACCTTGTTACTTTTAATACCGAATTTCCCCAATCTAACCTGGAATATCCCCTGCCCTTCTCTTGAATACTTCCTCTTGATATTCATCACAACTAGTGTTCTTTGGATCATATCTTGGGAAATGTTAGTCATTAGCATGGGTGTGGCTTCCATGCCTGTGTTACCAGCCAACTAAGCAGCACCCTCCCCACCACCACTGAGAAACTTTTACATTCTCCTTCCCATAGAAATGTTAAGTCTCCTCCTCAGTTTCTTAATTCTTTAGCTCCTACTCTTCTAATCAGTTTCTGAATCCTAAACAGTAGAGGATTGATTGGTCATGGAAATCTCCTACCCCTGCTTCAGATAACTACTTGAAAGCCTGTGACTTCCAAATATCCCCCAGGCTAGTAAACTAAATGCCAAACACATTCTGAGTCCAGACACCTAATGCCACCTGAGTGACTGGCTGAATGGCCACAGGTTTCTTAAGAGCTAACAGATTTATTAATTAAAATCTATTTTTCCTCATTCAGGGGCTTTAAGGATACAGGGGACACCCCAGCAAGATTGCCAGTCACAACAAAAGAAGCCAGCCTGGTCTTCCAGGTGGAGCTTGAGACCCCTTCCTCTCATCTGAGATCAGCTAGGGTGAGAGTCCCATGAACCCCCAATAGGCAGGGACAGCTCTATGCCCCTGCCCGGCAGGAAGCAGATACAGAAGAAGAGACCTCCTGTTCCTCAGCTTCCCACAGAGACTTTATGGGGATCATGTCTCTCAAGGGGAAAAGTAGGCAGGCAGTTAGAGGCAGGCATTGGGTCTCTGCATTCTTGCACATCCCACAGAATGTGAACACTCTGGGTGACCTCCCCTCTGCACCCAAAACTTCCATTCATTGTAACTATCTACCCCTAAAGCAAATGGGTACAAAATACCTGACTGGATTAGACCAGTCACTCACACCTGCGCAGTAAAGGCCATAACGACCTTTGTTTCATCCGGGACTCATTATACCATTATTATAATATCATACATATGCCCAGAAGTTTATTAATATCATTGTAACAGACTGAATTCTGGGAAGGAACATGCGCAGTCTAAAGAGATGAGGTAATAGCCTGTTGTCAATTACGGGTGTCAATCAAGTAGTCCCATGCCCAGAGAGGAACAGCCCATTCTAGAGAAAAAGGGATAAAAATTCCAAGTCCTGAAAAATCGGCACGCTCTCTCATTTTCTTTTCTCTTTGACAGCTTCTCCCTTTTGACTGCACTCTTCGTGACCTTTTGACCCCTTCCTTCCTTTTTGAACCTTTGGGCCTGGCCTTTACGCAGGGCCTGCTCCATATGCTCCAAACTTCTTGAAATAATTTCTCTCTTTTTGTTTTTTTTGAGGGCACTGTCACTGGCCCTCATATGTGGGACCTGAACCGGGGCCTCTGGCTTCCCAAGCCAGAGCTTAACCAGCGCGCCACTCGGTGGGCCCTAATTTCTCTCTTTTAATAAACTACCTTTTTCTGCTTTAGTCTGGTATCTCATTCAATTCTTTGCTTGAATTTCCAAGGACCTGGACTTTGAGCCAAGAAGGGCCCATTCTCTGACAACAATACAGGGTTTCATTCTGATTTTCTTATCCAATTAATTATTTTGTGACACCTGAAAGTTGCACAGTATCATCCTAATGGCTCCACCGGAGACAGCACACAAAGGCAGCCTCAGGAAGGACTTGCAACACTGGATTTGAAACCTGCACTACACTGGTTCCAAGCCCAGTTTTGCCACTTTCCAGCTACATAAGGTGGGAAGGTGACTCATGTACCTTAGCTGCTATGGTGTTATTGCTGTTTTTGATCTGCAAGATGGGGAAATTAAATGTAAAGTACTTTGATTAACATCTGGCATGTAGTAAGCTCTGTGTTTGATTAGTAATCACAAAATTAGTTGTCTGTGGAGCTGAATCTATTTAGCTTCAAACCAACTTATTATCATAATATTAAGTAGTCCAGTACTCAATTTTTCGACTTACTAAGGAAGTTACAAAGAATCATTCCAGCACATTTTATGTTATACATTTCATCCGCTTTATGGGGATGTTTGTTTAGAACTAATATTACTGAGCCCCTTCTCTCATTCCAGTCACCTAAATTTCTATGTGCAGGTGTTGTCGGAGAGTGGGCCCTTCTCAGTGCAAAGTCCAGGTCCTTGGCAATTCAAGCAAAGAATTGAATGAGATACCAGCGTAAAGCAGTAAAAAGGTAGTTTATTACAAGAGATAGTACATTTAGAAGTAAAAGTAGACCTGAGCAGTAGAGGATGGCTCAAGGGCCCATTATTAGAAGAGAAATTATTTCAAGGAGTTTGGAGCATATGGAGTGGGCCACGCACAAAGGTGAGGCCCAAAAGGCTCGAAAAGGAAGGAAGGGGTCAAAAGGTCACAAAGAGCAGCAGCCAAAAGGGAGAAGTGATCAAAAGGAACAGAAGAAGAGCATGGACTTCCCAGGACCTGAAATTTTTATCTCTTTTTCTCTAGAATGGGCTGTTCCTCATCTCTTTAGACTGCGCATGTTCCTTCCCAGAATTCAGTCTGTTACAATGATATTAATAAACTTCTGGGCATATGTATGATATTATAATAATGGTATAATGAGTCCCGGATGAAACAAAGGTCGTTATGGCCTTTACTGCGCAGGTGTGAGTGACTGGTCTAATCCAGTCAGGTATTTTGTACCCATTTGCTTTAGGGGTAGATAGTTACAATGAATGGAAGTTTTGGGTGCAGAGGGGAGGTCACCCAGAGTGCTCACATTCTGTGGGACGTGCAGGAATGCAGAGACCCAATGCCTGCCTCTAACTGCCTGCCTACTTTTCCCCTTGAGAGACATGATCCCCATAAAGTCTCTGTGGGAAGCTGAGGAACAGGAGGTCTCTTCTTCTGTATCTGCTTCCTGCCGGGCAGGGGCATAGAGCTGTCCCTGCCTATTGGGGGTTCATGGGACTCTCACCCTAGCTGATCTCAGATGAGAGGAAGGGGTCTCAAGCTCCACCTGGAAGACCGGGCTGGCTTCTTTTGTTGTGACTGGCAATCTTGCTGGGGTGTCCCCTGTATCCTTAAAGCCCCTGAATGAGGAAAAATAGATTTTAATTAATAAATCTGTTAGCTCATAAGAAACCTGTGGCCATTCAGCCAGTCACTCAGGTGGCATTAGTTGTCTGGACCCAGAATGTGTTTGGCATTTAGTTTACTAGCCTGGGGGATATTTGGAAGTCACAGGCTTTCAAGTAGTTATCTGAAGCAGGGGTAGGAGATTTCCATGACCAATCAATCCTCTACTGTTTAGGATTCAGAAACTGATTAGAAGAGTAGGAGCTAAAGAATTAAGAAACTGAGGAGGAGACTTAACATTTCTATGGGAAGGAGAATGTAAAAGTTTCTCAGTGGTGGTGGGGAGGGTGCTGCTCAGTTGGCTGGTAACAGTATGATTCTATTTCATTTAAAAATAAATGTATAATATGTGTGCCTATACAGTAAGTCCTTACTTAACATCGCTGATAGTTTCTTGGAAACTGGTGCTTGAAGTGAAATGATGTATAATGAAACCAATTTCACCACAGGCTAATTTATATAAATAAGAGTTAAGTTCCTATGGAGTATTTCTGGTCACAAAACATCACCAAACTTCTAAATCAAGACCCCTCAACACTTCTAATATTAGACATTGAAATAAATGTAAGCTATACAGACATTTCAGAAAGTTGAATAAACACAAGTAAGAGAATTATTTTCCAACCATCTTCCAGTTCAGGGTAGCAGGTGGCTGGGCTGATCCCAGCAGCTCTGGGCACAAGGCGGGCCCCACCCAGACAGAAGGCCCTCCCATTGCAGGGCCACTCACACACACCCACACTCTCTCAGGCTGGGACAATGTAGACACGCCAGCTAACTTAAGTGCACCGCTTTGAGACATGGGACGAAACTGCAGTCCCCAGAGGAAACCCAGGCAGACATCGGAGAATGTGCAAACGCCACACAGACAGTGGCCTTAGCAGAGAATCAAGATTTGTTTTGTTTTTTTCCTCAACATTATAACGAAATGTCATCGAATGAAATGACATTATTCAAGGAATTTCTGTGTATATACATAAATATATATACCCAAAGCATTAACTCTTTTCTATTTTTTGTTTGGTTACATTTCCTAAATTTGTCTTTAGTGAACATATAATGATTTTAAAAACATTTACATTTTTGTATTAGAGAAAAAACTTAAATAGTGTATGTACAATGAACACTGCACTCATCTCCTAGTTGAGACATCATTCAGAACTAACAAATGTCAGCACCTTGTTGTAATTGCTTCAGGTTCTTTGATAAAAGAAGTGACATATCTGGAGGCTTCCGGTAAAATGGTGCAATAGACAGACTCTGTGCTAACTACCTCCCAGGATCACACCAAAATTACAAAAAATTATACAGCATTCAACCCTGGAGGTCCCCGGAACACTGGAGGAACAGAATCACTAAATGAAGAACTTAAAGAGGAGGTCACGTCGGGTCTGGTAGGACGGGCGGAGACGAGAGAGGGCGAACCCCGTGAGCGAAGCCCCAGCTGTGGGGAGGCTTCTCTGGTTGTGGGAGAGACCCTCCAGCCGCACTCCAAGCTCACCAGCCTAGAGTTCCTTTGCCAGGAAGAGGAGTCCTAATATAGCCAGCAGTAAATTAGTGAGGACTCTCTTTGCTCAGCTCGGTGAGGCTAAGAGCGGCTAGAGAATCAGTGGGGCCGGTGCCCAGGCTTGCTCACCAGTGAGCATTTACCTGGTTCCTGGTGGAGGGAGTGGCTGTGTGAGCCGGACCTGGGAGCCTGCGGGGACGGACTGAACTGAGAACCTTTGGTGCAAAGGCTGGAGGTTTTTGGACTATTGTTCCCATGGTGTGGAGCCTGCATGCGAGTGGTATACGGGAGGCCGCCATTTTGTCAGGGTTGGGCCTTCCCATGGAGGATAAGGTCTGACACCTCATCGGTCTGGTGGAATTGGCGCAGAAGTGCGTGTGTGCGTGTGCGCGCATGCGGTCTTGTATCCCCACCCACACGAGGCTTATACTGCGTTGCCAAGGAAATGCTGGGCGGGTGCCCTCCGGCTCCAACAGGCTGCTCACTGAGAACTGGGAGTGCGCCAGCCACCTCGGATCCCCACCCTCCGCACAGCTTGTGCTGCGTTGCCAGGGAAACGACTGGTGGGCATGCTCAGGCTCCAACAGGCTGCTCACTGAGACGCAGGAGTGCGCAAGCTGCCTCGGGTCCCTGCTGTCCCCACTGCACTTGCAGAGTTGACAGGCTGGTGATTGGTTGTTGGGCTGCTCAGCCTGATCTGCGAGCAGCTGATTGGGACAGGCTGAGACTGGGAGTTTTCCTGGGACTGTTGGGCCGTGAGCTGTGTGCCTGCATGATCCAGCCAGGGCTCTCCTGGTGATCTATCTAATACATCAAAGCAATCCCAGAGCGACAGCCAGAACGGGGAAACAAAGAAATATGTCACAAGTAAAAGATCAGAAGAAACCTCTAGAAATGGAACTAAATGAAACAGAGGGATCCAAGCTTTCAGAGACAGAGTTTAGAACACTGATGATAAGAATGTATAAGGAACTTAGCGAGGACATAAAGAAGGATAGGGAAACCATAAAAAACAACCTGTTAGAACTAAAGAATACAATAACTGAAATGAAGAACACACTCGAAGGAATCTCCAGTAGAGCAGATGAAGCAGAGGAGTGGATTAGTGATTTGGAAGACAAAATAGTACAAATCACCCAGTTGGCACAACAGAAAGACCAAAGAATAAAAAACAATGAAAATAGTTTAAGAGCCCTATGGGACAAGATTCTGCATAACCACACTTGCATCATAGGAATACCAGAAGGAGAAGAGAAGAAGCAAGGGGTCGAGAATGTATTTGAAAAAATAATGACTGAAAACTTCCCTACCCTGGTGAAGGAAATCAACATACATGCCCAGGAAGTGCAGAGGGTTCCAAACAAGCTGAACCCAAACAGGCCCACACCAAGACACATCATTGTTAAAATGACAAAGTTTAAAGACAGAGACAGAATCCTAGTGGCTGTAAGAGAAAGACAGCAGGTTACATACTAACAGCTGACTTGTCTACAGAAACTCTGCAGGCCAGAAGGGAGTGGCAGGAGATACTCAAAGGGACACAAAATAAAGGCCTACAACCAAGATTGCTCTACCCAGCACAGCTATCACTTAAAATTGAAGGAGAAATAAAGAGCTTCTCAGAAAAGAATAAGCTTAAGAAATTCATTACCACCAAGCCAGCATTGCAAGAAATGTTAAAAGGGTTTTTTTAAACAAAAGAAAGGGGTAAACAAGCTAACCCAGGGAGACCAGGAATACAAATAACAAAATGGCAATACATATGCACCTATCAATCATCATTTTAAATGTGAATGGGCTAAATGTTGCAATCAAAAGACAAAGAGTGGCTGAGTGGATACGAAAATAGGACACACGTATATGCTGTTTACAGATGGAATAAGATATGTCATGCAACCAAATGAGAAAAAAATAAAAGCTGGAGTACCAATACTTATTTTGGACAAAATAGACTTTAAAATGACTACAATAAAAGACAAAGAAGGGCACTATAACCCTAATAAGCATCTATGCACCCAACATAGAAACTCCTAATTACATATAACAGATTTTAACAGACATAAAGACAGAGATCAACAGTAACCCTACCATAGTAGGAGACTTCAACACCATTGTCACCAATGGACAGATCCTTTAGACAGAAAATCAACACAGAAAGAGGGGCCTTAAATGATACTTTAGACCAGCTGGACTTCGTTGATATTTTTAGAGCATTTCACCCTGAAAAAGCAGAATATACATTCTTCTCAAGTGCACATGGGACATTTTCCAAGATTGACCACATGTTAGGCCACAAAACAAGTCTCAGTAAATTTAAGAAGATTGAAGTCATATCAAGCGGATATAAAGGAAAAACTGATGGTTGCTGGCTGGGAGGGAGTGGGGAAGAGGGAGAGGGGGAAGGTTTTGGACAGTGTAGGTGGGACTACAATGTTGCCGCAGGGATATGGGGGCAGTTCTGGGAATGTAATTGATAATGTTGTGAAGAGACTATTATGTTGCGTGAAATAAGTAGGAGAAGGACAGGTACCATGTGATCTCACTTGTGTGTGGAGTCTGAAGAGCTGAGTGAATGATCAAAGTAAACAGACTCGTAGATGTAGAGGAAAAACTGAGGGTTGCTAGTTGGGAGGGAGGTGGGGATGGGAGGAAGGGGAAGGGATTAGACAGCATAAATAGACAACTACAATATTGCCACAGGGAGATGAAACACAGTTCGGGGAATATAATAATGTTGTAAAAATTTTGTGGTGTGTCAGATAGTCACATGTCTTGTTAGGGAGACCACTTCATGGATGGAGTAGAGGCTTGATCACTATACTGTACACGTGAAACTGATGTTGTATAGTATTGTATGCAACTGTAACTGAGTATGTGGATGGTCACGGGATGTGAAATACACTGTGGAGGGGCTCAGGAGAGTTGTGATAAATATGTATGATATGGGGGGAGTGGGGTTGTCACTTTGGGGGGTAAAGAGTATAACTATTGCCTTGAGTTGTACACCTGAAACTAATAAAATAAATTAAAAAGAAAAAAAAGAAATGACATATCTATTATTTCTCCTGTATACAAATATTATTTGTTCATTATTGAAGTAAAAGAAAATAGAGAAAATCAAGAAGAAATATTAATAGGAAAAATCTGTTTTAATCAAACTTCTAGTAGGTAACCATTGTTTTTATTTTGGCATGTAACTTTTCCAACCTTTTTCTGTACATATGTCCACATATTAAAAATAAAAGCAAAAATGCAATACTCTTTTGTAACCTAGTTTTAAAACATATTTTTAACATCATTCCCCTTTGATATCAAGGAAAAAATAAACTCTTGAAATAAAAAATATTAAGTTGCTTTTAACCTCTAGACCTGCAGTGTCCAACATGAGAACCACTAGCCACATGACTACTGAGCACTGGAAATGTGGATAGTCAGACGTGAGACATGCTGTGTCAACTACACTCTGGATTTCAAAGACTTGGTACAAAAGAAGAATGTAAAATATCTTATTCATAGTTTTTAAATTTTGATTACATAATGAAATGATATTTTCTGATATATTGGATTAAATAACAAATTATTACCGTTATTAAATTAGTTCTGTTGTTGGAGAGTGGGCCCTTCTCAGCTCGATATTCAGGTCCTTGGCATCTCAAGCAAAGAGTTGAATGAGATACTGAGGTAAAGTAGTGAAAAAGCAGTTTATTAGAAAAGATAGTACACTTTAAAGAAATAGAAGTGGGCCCAAGCAGTAAAGGATGGCTCAAGGGCCCATCATTAGAAGAGAAATTACATTCCAAGAGTTTGGAGTGGGCCTTGCAAAGGGAGAAGCTCAAAAGGCTGCCAAAAGCTCAAGGGGCTCAAGGCCCAAGGTGACATTGTTAGGTCAAAAGGCTCGAAAAGGGGAGGAGGAAGGGCAGACTTCCCAGGACTTGGAGTTTTTATCTCTTTTTCTCTAGAATGGGCTGTCCCTCTCTGGGTGTGGGACCACTTGATTGAGACTGTGATTGACAAGAGGCTATAGTGGAGAGGGGAGGTCTTTTGAGCGGTGCATTCTGTGGATTGTGTGGGACATGCAGAAATGCAGAGACCCAATGCCTGCCTCTAACTGACTGCCTTGTTTTTCCCCTTGAGAAACGTGATCCCCATAAAATCTCTATGGGAAGTTGAGGGACAGGAGGTCTCCTCTTCTGTATCTGCTGCCTGCTGGGCAGGGGCACAGAGTTGTCCCTGCTTATTGGGGGATTCACAGAATTCTCACCCTATCTGATCTCAGATGAGAGTAAGAGGTCTCGAGATCTGCCTGAAAGACCATGTTGGCTTCTTTGGTTGTGACTGGCAATCTTCTTAGATATCATCTGTACCCCCAAGTCCCCTGAATGAGGAAAAGTAGATTTTAATTAATAAATCTGTTAGCTCTCATGAAGCCTGTGGCCATTCACCCTGTCACAATTGTCTGGGCCCAGAATCATTAGGCTTACTAGTCTGGGGAAATGTTAAAACCTATTTAGTCTCTGGGATGGAATTGTCAACCAGTTAGGTCTGGGATGGCTTGAGGGATATTGGGAAGTCATAGGCTTTTTAAAATTTTTTTATTTATTTTATTTTTTTAGCTGAGCCATCCTGCCACCTGTTGGCAGCTTAGCAGCAGCTCAGCTTGGGCTGGCATCAAACTGCTGTTGCTCAGAGCTCAGCTCACACCATTGAGGGAGCTCTTAACCAACTGAGCCACTCAGCTGGCCCTGGGAAGTCACAGGCTTTTAAGTAGTTATCTGAAGCAGGAGTTTTCTGTGAACCATCTACTGTTTAGGATTTAGAAACTGATTTTACAAAACAATCAAGAAGCAGGGGGATAGGAGACACCTATGATTCAGGCTAGGAGCAATCTTTAGTCTAGGATTCAGAAACTGATTAGAAGAGTAATCAAAGCCAGGAGCTAAGGAACTAAGAAACTAGGGAGGAGACTTAACATTTCTATAGGAAAGAAGACAAGTTTTTCGGTGGGGAGGGAGGGGTATTTTGTTGGCCCAGAACAGTTCCACCACCCTGTTTCTCTAGATTAAATAGCATTATCATACATTGTTAATATATTATTAATTATTATTTTCTCCCTGCTTCTTTTTACTTTGTTTAGTGGGACTACTAGAACATTTGCAATGGTGTGTGTGGCTTGTGTTCTATTTCTGTCAGCTGGCCTGCTGCTCTACACGCTGACATACTCTCTCATGGACATTCACAGCACCCTCATTATTCTGGTTCTTCCTCTCAGTTCCTGTTCAGCAGTGAAAAATAATGTGGAAAGCATAAATCCATTTCCTGATTTGGAATCTGCCTATGCTACCTCAGCAGACCTTGGCCTTGATATGGTAGTGAGAAAGCTCTTGATCTGGAACTTTCCAAAAGGCCTAGCAAACTTACAGAAAGCTTTCTTGCATGCTGAGCTCCTAACCATGGACCAGAATCAGTCCTTTCAACTCAGGATCTTTGCAGATCAAGTATTATTTGAGTGAGACGTGGACTGTTGGCTTAGAAATTGGGTAGCATTTGGGGTTAACTGCCCCTTCCTGGCTAACTAACCCCATAGCCTAGAAATTCCATTGAGGGCCCTGTCAATTGTAGAGAAGCCAGAGCTCTTTATCCCACCCCAGGGCATTATCAGGATTTACATTTTCCTGCAATTCACACCATTTCCTCTCCACACCCTGCAAGCTTCCTGCAGTGCCAATAGGCAAGTGACAGCCAGCTCACCTCCTTCCTCCAATGTGTCTTCATTGCCCAGGAACCAGAGGCAAATATGCCTGATGTTTGCTGTGAAGCCAGCTCTAGGGAGCAGACAGAAAACTCCTGAGCTGCTAGATCTTGATGAACGTCCCTACAGCTGCCAAGCCTGGGGGAGACTCACTGTCTCCCTCAGATGTACTACAAATAAGCACTCCGCACCCTGGGTGTCCTCACAGAGGCGCAGCAGTGATTCCAGCTGGGCTTGGCAGCAGAATTTCAGTCGCTTTCCAGCCAATTGGGAAAGAAAAAAACATAATGAATTTCTCATAAGTCAAAACTGAATTCATTGAAAACATTGTTCTTCATCCCTTCATTTTTAAAACTAAGATGTCCTTACTTTCATGAAATAATGATTGTAATAAATAGCATGTTTGTGTGTGTTTAAAGTCTTTATTTTTACAGCCTAGTGGCAGCCCCCACATATGGGAAGCGTCACAAGTGTTCCAAACAACACTGAGGGGCCACTTCCATAACCTAATAGCAGAAAGTTTCTATAGGTTTTCTATAACAAAGACAAGCCCTTTGACTTCTGTGACAACATTAACAAATCCTTGCAAATCGAAATTGTCTTTCCCCTCCCCAAGCTTGTTCTCACAGGATGGCGGAAACAGTGCCAGGGACACAAAGGTTCTCAGTATATACATATGGCCTTATGTAATGCAGTAAGAATAATTGCTGATGTTTTAAAACTCTACTTGATATGTTGATTTTTCTCCAGTTCTATTTAAGATTTTAACATAGATCCCAGAAAAGGGGGATTTAGTGCATAGAAGTATAGCAATACTTTTTACATACAACTTTTGAATATCAGTTGCCTATATTAAGAATTCTGTGTGTGTAATTAACAAATGCAGATATAAAATATATAAATAATGAAACGCTTTGAGATGTTTTTAGTCTGTTTTTTTAACTCTTCACTGACTCTGAAGAGGAACTAACAAAATGTTTATTGAGGGGCTAAAAAGTGAACATATCACTGAGGGCTCTGGGATGGAGCTGAACTAGAGCTCATCCTCATGAAGCTCAAAGCCTCTAAGGGGAAGGGACTATTAACCAGATAATGCTAGGGAACGTGATACATTTTTATCATGCATTTCTTTTTTGTTTGTTTGTTTGGTTTTTTTTTGAGGGCCGTGTCACTGACCCTCATATGTGGGACCCGAACCGGGGCCGCTGGCTTCCCAAGCCGGCGCTTAACCGCTGTGCCACTCGGCCGGCCCAACGTGATACATTTTTAAAGTGGAGAGATGGACTAGATTTAAATTCAGAAAACTCTTGTACACAGTTATTTAGTTAAAAAGAAACAATGGTGGGAGGTTGTTCAAGTGAATATCTAATTAGTTCCCAGGAACGTGTACAAAAGAAAAAAACAAAAAAACGACATTTTGAGATGGCGGGGTAGGGTCTGTGGGAGAAGGAGGACTAAAGATTAGCAGAGGTCTACATGTGTGTCCCGTGGTTCTTGATTGGGAACTTGCTGGGGGAACATGGGATTATTTTGAGATTTCAGTTTTGAAATCCTGAGTGAGTGAAAAACCCTGTTCAGATGTGAGAGGATACATCTGTACAAACATTCCAAAGAAAAGGAGACTAGGCCAAACTGTTGGGAACAACTCTCCCTTGCAAGGTGCAGTAAGTGGCAACAATGGTCACTACTTTGCACCCCAGGAAAAGATAACCACGCCCTTAAGTAAATGTCTGCCACCAGCTTTTCCCAAGAAAGTATCATCGAGACTTCCATTTGCAAGACACATTTTTAAAATATGCCAGTATGTTTTATTTTGAAGTTAATTCAACCTTTCTGCATTTACACCCAGAACAATGATGTTTGGGAAATAATGGGACGATATTGGCATAAGGCACCTTCTTGGACCTATCCAGTAACACTCTTGAGAGATGTTGGTGTCTCCTGGCTTCTAGGGTTGTGGGATACTTGGACAGAGAGACGGAACACCAAGGCTCAGGAAGCAGTGTTTATTGGCACCGGCTCAGCGGATTTACATCCAGAGGCTGAGCCCCGACTCCAGCGGGACTTGGGGCTATATACCCTGAGGTTTGCAGGTTGACAGCTAAGGTTTATTATTAGAACATGTGGTCTTGTGCCAGTTCCTGACTGGCTCCCTGGTGAGGTAGGATTCAGAAGTGTTAAACGTGTACGTCTTAATGACCATAGGGTCTAGGAATGTCTTTGTCTGAAGCTCCCTGCTACAGCGCAAAATGCTTGGTCACCACGTGATCCGGGAAAGCCTTTGTCTAGGGCCCTCTGTCACACTATCAGATAGCTAGAGCTTAAATTACTCTGCTTCTTCTCATCAGAGTGATGGGCTAATAAAAAGAGGAGGGAGAAATCATGGATTCTGCTGGCTGGATCAATGTAGGTGTTAGGAGCCTGAGCACATTGCAAGAGGAGGGAGGTCTGTTTCCCTTTTTTTTTTCCTTTTAGCTGAGCCATCCTGCCAATCATCTACTTGTTTTTAATTGCAGATAGAGTTGACACTATATTATAAAGCATCATGCCACTTTCTGTTTTCATGGAACAAATAATCTAGTAAAGAGCCCAGAGAAAGTGAAAATGTAAATGACTGGAGTTTGGGCAGGGAGGGAGGGGTCCGAGAGAAGGGCTTCTGTGAGCCAGTGTGGTGCACTGGGCGGAATTCAAGTCCATGGTTCTGCCGCATTGCTCCTGTGTGATAATGGACACAATCTCTCTAGGCCTCAGTTTGCTCATCTATAACCTGGGTATGAAAATCACATCTCCCTTTTAGGGTTATTGTGAAGAGTGTGATATCAATATGTATGTGGTGTGCCTAATGGTGCCTAATAATAGTAAGCACTGCATAAATTATTTTTAATATCATCATCATCATCATCTCAGTGGCTTTTCTCCTGGGCTACCAGGAGCTCAGAGACTTCAGAGGGGATGACTCCACCCCCTCCCCCACATACCTCTCTAAGGGGGAGAGGTCATTGTTGTTTTTTAATTGTCCCTCTCAAACCATGCAACTGTGACTGTATCTGTTTCAGATATCAGGCTTCTGTAAAAGAATTCATTAAAAAATATATGTATTTTCTGTTATGGAAAATTTTTAAATTTTGAGAAACCACTGATTCAGCATAACTCCCTCATTTTACAAGTGAAGAAACAGAGTGCATGAAGGAGAATATTGGTGAGTCACAACTCTTTTGGACAAAGCTAGAATTTACTACATATGAGTGTCTTGATCCCAGTTGAAAGTTCTTGGCACTCCCCAGATGAGCTCTTGCACTGGTCTCCTTATCAGATTAAGGCACTGGAGTTTAATTTAAGGGTTAAAACTAAGATTACTGGAGAGAGAATAAGGGCTGGAGGAGTTGGGTGTTTGAGTTCCTCTTAGTTCTAAGTTTTTTTGTTTTGTTTGTTTTTTTAAAGATTTTATTGGGCATTGGGGGAAGGGAACAGCGTTGGGGAATCAGGGAAGGGGAACAGACAAGTTGCGGTCCTTTTTTTGTTTTTCAGTCTAGTTATAGAGGACATTGCTTCACTGGCCCATGTTGGTATCATCTTTGCGCTCTTCCTGCATGAGGCAGTCACTTGCCGACCTCTGGCCGGTCGCTCACAGTGGCTCTTGGCAGCTCATGCTGGCTGCCGGCCACTCACTGTAGCCTATGAAAGCCCACTGCAACAGAGGCTGCAGACCACACCGGAGCTGGCCATCTTAGCTATGGATGCAACATTCACCATCTTAGTTATAGAGGCAACCAGGTGGAGCTGTTGTTCACCACCTTAGCTGTTGAGGGCAGTATCACTGGCCCTCATATGTGGGATCTGAACTGGGGCCTGGCTGCTCAGAGCTGGCGTCCCAAGCCAGCTCCTAACCAACGCGCCACTCGGCCGGCCCAGTCATAAGTTTTTGTTTTTGTTTTGAAGATTTTATTGGGGAATTGGGGGAGGGGAACAGCGTTGGGGAATCGGGGAAGAGGAACAGACAAGTTGCTGTCTTTTTGTTCTTCTGTCTAGTTGCGGAGGACGTTGCTTCACTGTTGGTATCGTCATTGCTCTTCTCCTGGATGAGGCAGATCAGTAGCCGGCCTCTGGATGGTCGCTCACTGCAGCTATTGGCAGCTCACGCTGGTTGCCAGCCACTCACGCTGGCTGCCGGTCACTCACTGTAGCCTATGGCAGCCCACTGCAGCAGGGGCTGCAGCCTACACTGTCGCCGGGGCTCGCACAGCCCAGCTCCAGGTGGAGCTGTTGTTAGCTGTAGAGGGCAGTGTCACTGGCCCTCATATGTGGGATCCGAACCGGGGCCGCTGACATCCCAAAACCAGTTCTTAACCAATGCACCACTCGGCCGGCCCCAGTCATAAGTTTTCATAATGAAGAGTTTTGAATAAATAATAAGTTGGCAGAATAGGTTAATGAATCCATATTCCTATCACCCAGCTTTGACAGTATTTTATTTTGTTATAATTTTAAAGTAAGTTCCAAACACCATATTACATCACTTCATAAATATTGTAATATCTCTCTCCAAACAAGGATTTTGAAATACACAATTTCAATAATATTACCTCAATAATAAAAATCAATAATAGTTTAATGTTTTCTATGATTATAAAATATTTTCATATTCTTTAATAGTTATAGTAGTGGTTTGCAGAGTCCATGGTGTACCTCAGAGTTACAAATAGCAGCATTATAATTTACCTATTATTGAATGTTGATTTTATGTCTTGTGCTTGTTTGGAATCATGTAAAACTATATGAGGAAAATGCTGTTATCATCCCAATTTCATATATACATATATAGTATGAATGGCAAGAATGATGGGATAAGTATATTTGAAGTGAGGGGAAGTTGTTGTTTTTTTAAAGATTTTATTTGGGAGTTGGGGGAGGGAACAGCACTGGGGAATTGGGGAAGGGGAACTGACAAGTTGCTGTCCTTTTTTTCTTCAGTCTAGTTGTGGAGGACATCGCTTCACTGGCCCATGCTGATATTGTGATCATTGCGCTCTTCCCAGCTGAGGCAGATTGGGCGCCAGCCATTGGACAGCCACTTACGGTGGCTCACAGCAGCTCACGAAAATGCATGCCAGCTTCCGGCCAAATCCACTGCAGCCTATGCCATCGCCGGCGAGACTCACAGCAGCCCAGCTCCAGGTTGGGCTGTTGTTCACCATCTTAGCTGTAGAGGGCACAGTGTCATTGGCCCATGTGGGATATGAACCAGCAGCCTTGCGGCTCAGAGCTTGCACTCCCAAGCCAACTCTTAAACAACGAGACACTCGGCCAGCCCGAGGGGGAGTGTTTTGAGAGGGATTAATGGCAATGTGTCTTTTACTGTAATAAATTTTTTTATTGAAACATTCACCGTATGTTTTGATATATAAAAAAAATCCAGGGATGGCCAAGTGGCTCAGTTCTTAAGATCATGAGCTCTGAACAACAGGGCCACAGTTTCCATTCCCACATGCGCCAGTCAGATGCACCCTCTATAGCTAAGATGGTGAACAACAGCTTGACCTGGAGCTGGGCTGCCATGAGCGGCCAGCAATCATGTAATCTGCAGCCGTTGCTGCAGTGGGCTGCTGTGAGCTACTGTGAGTGGCCAGCAGCTGGGAAGAGCTGCCGTGAACTACAGTGAGGCGCATGAGTGGCCGTCCAATGGCTGGCGACCAATCCGCCTCAGCTGGGAAGATTGCAATGATCACAATTCCAACATGGGCCAGTGAAGCGACGTCCTCCACAACTAGACTGAAGAACAAAAGGACAACAGCTTGGCTGTTCCCCTTCCCCAATTCCCCAACACTGTTCCCCTCCTCCAATACCCCAATAAAATCTAAAAAAAAAATTTTAAAATCCAGGAATATATCTTTGGAGGTTGAAGTCAGCTCTGGTGGCATACATGGACATCTGGTGTTTTCACTTTTGTTGATAGCTTTTACTTATCCTGACTTTTCACTGAGGGATCCAGTTCTCCATCAGTCTCAGCCTGGGGCAGAATTTATAACCCAGGCTTCAGACAATGAGCACTCAACACAGTGATCAGGTGGGTGTGTCATCCAAGCTGGTCCACACAGTGAATTCTAAGAGTTTTATGGGAGTATTAGGGAAAATCTTTCTTTCTCCTTGCATTTGGAATTGCTGTCACCATTTTGCCACATTATGTAGCCTGAGAAAGAAAGTGACGCAGAGAACACAGCTAAACCAAGCTGAGAGATGGAAAGAAATTAAATCCTGGTCACTTGGTTTAAACCCCGAACAAGTCATGCCTGCAGACAGACTAGCTTTGGTCTTTTGAGTTAGAATCTTCCCTTTTGGCTTAAAACAGTTTGGTCAAGGAATATAAATAAAATATAAAATAAAATAAAAATACCCTAACAGAAAACACAACAGAGTTAAAAAGAAAAAAATCCTTATTCCACTTCTTTCAACTGCTGCTAGTAGAATCATATATAAAATTTTGACATTAGCATAATGTTGTCACACGCAAATACTAAAAAAATCCTTTAGGAGAATAGCTCATGACACCAAATGCACAATCAAAGGACATCTGCCAAATCCATTATGCCTGTAGCTTGTTGAAGTTTTGAGATATGACTTTAATATGTTCTCCCTGTGGACTAAGTATTTTTTCACCATGTGGCTAATTATTTTCAACTTCATGAAGTCAATATAATTTTCTCCTCGCAGTAGATCTTAGTGCAATCTGCCTTGAGTGAAGTTATTTTTTTTTTTTTTTTTGAGGGCAGTGTCACTGGCCCTCATATGTGGGACCTGAACATGCTTCCCAAGACAGCGCTTAACCACTGCGCCACTGGGCCGGTCCTACTTTTTTTTTTAATACACATGCTGGGCCACATTCTGACTTTCATGGAATGTAAGCACTTTTACCTTCACGAACCCCCTCCCTCCAAAAAAAAAAAAAAAAAAGAATAGATACCAGGGGTGCCAAAAAAATGTATACACATTTTAAGAAAAGAAAAAAATTGTATTAAGGTTATAAAAAGATTGTGATAACTGATAACAAAAGATGACTACAAGTCATATGTATACAGTTTTTGGGCACCTTTTTTTTTTTTTTTTTGTGTGTGTGTGTGTGTGTATATATATATATATTTATATATATATAAATATAAATAAAATTCTGTTATCACTACATTGGCATTAAGACAAATATAATCCAAGCTGGACTGTCCTCATTTGTTATCTACTTCCAGAATCAATGATAATATTTTGGTGGGCTCCTAAATGTATTCTGGGCCACAGGCATTGTACTCTCTATGCCTAATCTGTAAATCTGTCCTCCATACTTATCCATTGCTAATCAAGGCATTTTTAGAATAAGCACCATTGCAAAGCCTGGGGCCTAAAGCTTGAAACCTGGCCCATCTATGCCTTCACCACTGACACCATCCAGCAAGAAGTTTCTCTTGTCTTGCTGCATTGAGCAGGAGTTTTGAAGCCAGATAGGACTGGGTTGCAAATCCCAAGTCCCGCACTTTCCAGCTGTGTGAACCAAATGTGTCTTGGCCTCACTGAATCAAGTATAAAATTGCGATTACAAAGCTAAGAGCACTTACCACAGTGTCTGGCCCATAAGAAGTGCTTAATGGTGATGCTAGTAATGTAATATTCTTTTAGATCATTTCACACAGAGGCAGCATGGTATGGGGGCTGAGGGTGGTGCTTATGGGTCAGACTGTCTAAATTTGAATCTGGTCTCTGCTTTTAACTAGCAGAATGACCTGAGACAAGTAACTTAATCTTTCTCAGCCTCTGTTATCTTCTCTTTAAAAAGGGGGCAATACTATCTCTTTAGATGATTCCTCTAAGGATAATAAAGTACATACAGTGCATGGTCCTTAGTGGAAGATAATATTGTTATTTATTTTATCATTTATTATTGTATGTAAAAGCCACTCTGCATTTCCCTGTTTTTTATTTGGTTAAGTTAAAAAAAAAAATACCTTTTAAAAAAGGTAATTCCAAACTTAAGGAAAAGGTGCCAGAGTAGTACAAAAATATCCTGAATTTCCTTTTCTTGGATTCCCTACTTGTTAACATTTTACATTTATTCCATCATCCATGCTGTCTATACATATTCCTATTATCATTAATCATGATTATGATAGACACGATATTTCATCATCCTGAAACAGTCCAGTGTGATTCCAAAACAAGGACCTTCTCCTGCAATATCAGCATCTAAACCCCTCAATCAGCACAGTACAGGTATAATGCATAGGTCCCTTTCAAATTTGCCAGCTCCACAGTAATACCTCTTTTCTCTTTGTGGTACAGGGATATGTTTTATATTTAGTAATTACTTAGTTGTCACTTCAGACTCCTCCAATTTGGAACAGGCTCTCAATCTTTCCCTATATTTTATGTCCTTTATACTCTTAAGGATTGCAGGCTTTTTATTCTGTAGGATGACCTTCAATCTGAGTCCACCCAAGATTGCATGGTCAACTCTGGCCACGCATTCTTGGCAGGAATATCCCAGAGATGGTGCTGCTCTCTTAACTGTGTATCAAAGAAGGAGGTGCAGGATGCTGATTTGTTCCATCACTGAGGACGTTAAACCTGGCCAAGTTGGCATGTAAGGTTTTTACACCTTAAATCCACTGGTTTTACTTTGTAAGTAATTAGTATTTTGTGGGGAGTTTTTTGAAAACTATACCCAAATCCAATTTGTCATCCAATCTCCACTCACCATCATTGGCATCCATTAATGATCCCCACCTGAATCTTCCATTTATGTATGTATGTATGTAAATATGTATGTATGTACATATGTCTATATTGAGTCATAGAGTCCCATTTTGTTTTATGGATTATAATCCGCTATCATCTTTATTTATTTTGATACTCAAAGTTTCCCCTATTTGGTAACTGGGGACTCCTTCCAACTAGCTCTTGTATTCTTTATTTATTATTCATTGAGTATTTCCTGATGTTCTGGCACAATAACATGTTCCAAGATCATCTTGAACATTCTCTGTCCCCAACTCTGGAATCAGCCATTTCTCCAAGAAGCCCTACTTTGTGTTAGAAAGGATAGTACTCAGAAACAGAGACGTGAGTGCTCCTTGTACTCATTGCTACTGGGGAGTCACTGCTTCTTGGATCTCAATAGACAGAGCTAGAAAATATACATATGTATACACATACACATATGTGTATAAACACTGTTTATGTCTCTCTCTCTCTCTCTCTCTCTCTCTCTCTCTCTCTCTCTGTCTCTCCCCCCCCCATCTCTCTCTCTCTCTTATAAAACTGTGCATTTTTACTGCTATCTTCAATTCCAATCCAACACTGATGGGTTCTTTCTAGGCTTCCTCCTCCCACATTTGTAAATATCTTCTTTGGCAGTGAGAAACTTGGTTTCAATTATCCCCAATATACTTACTTATTTACTTACTTGGACACCATGCTAGAATCAAGCCAGAGAGGGAAGAACAGAGAAAGGAAAACAAGAGGAAAGGGATAAAAAGATAGGAAGAAAAGGAATTCCCCTTTATATCTAAAAATAAATATTGAGTTCTGGTTTCTTAAGTTCAAGCTTAACAAGTGTTAACGTTCTGCATGAAACTTGGGGTAATTCTATCATACTGTTTCAAATTCTATCTTGGAAATTTCTAAGTAAGAGTCATTTTTCACAAATCTAAGTAATTATCTTAAGCAATGAAGCAAAAGAAAAAACTGATTGATGTCAGCCAATGTGAGAAAGACATTTCATCATTGTATATATAATTGATTTCATATTTCCAAGGAAATACTTTGAGAAAATATGATTAATTTCAACAGAAATAAACCTGATATGCCCAAGAGTGCACTAAGGCTTCAAAGAAATTTTGTTTTTCAATGAAGAGAGGTTTTTTATTTAAGAGAGGAGTCTGAATATCTTTAATTGTTGCAGTTTTTAATCTTCTCTTTAACAAAGAGATAGCAACCATAAAAATGGATATAGAAAACATAAAAAAGAACCAGTCAGAAATAAAGAATACAATAACTGAAATGAAGAATACATTAGAGAGAATCAACAGCAGATTCATTGAAGCAAAGAATAGAATCAGCAATTTAGAAGACAAGGTAGCAGAAAACAGAATTGCAAAAAGAAAAAAGAGTCCAAAAAAAAAAAAAGGATAGTTTAAGGGGCCTCTGGGACAACATCAAATATACCAACATTGACATCATAGGAACAACAGAAGGAGAAGAGAGAAAGCAAGGAATTGAAAACCTGTTTGAAGAAATAATGACGGAAAACTTCCTTAACCTGGCAACGGAAATAGGCATACAAGTCCAGGAAGCACAGAGAATCCCAAACAAGATGAACTGAAAGAAGTCCACACCAAGACACATCATAATTAAAATGCCGAAAGTTAAAGACAAGGAGAGAATTTTAAAAGCAGTAAGAGGAAAGCAGTTAGTTACCTACAAGGCAGCTCCTGTAAGGCTGTCAGCTGATTTCTCAACAGAAACTTTATAGGCCAGAAAGGAGTGGCACAAAATATCAAAGTGCTGAAATGCAAAGATCTACAACCAAGATTACTCTACCCAGCAAAACAACCATTTAGAATTGAAGAACAGATAAAGAGCTTCCCAGGCAAGAGAAAGCTAAAGGAGTTCATCACCACCAAACCAGTATTACAAGGAATGTTAGAGGGACTTCTTTAGGACAAACAAACAAACAAAGACAAAAAATATGAATCATAAAATGGCAATAACTCTTGGCCATGTCAGGACACAGCAAGAAGGAGAAGGCAGACATATGTCTTCCAGGAAGAGGGCTTTCACCAGGAACCAGACCATTCTGACACCCTGATCTCGAACTTGCAGCCTCCATAACAGTGAGAAATAAATGTTTGTTGTTTAAGAAAAAAAAAAAAAGGCAATAACTACATATCTACCAACAATTACTTTAAATGTAAAGAGATTAAATGCTCCAATCAAAAGACATAGCAGGGCTGAATGGATAAGAAAACAAGACCCTTCTATAGGTATGCCTACAAGAGACTCACTTCAGATTGAAAGACACACAGACTGAAAGTAAAGTGATGGGAAAAAGATATTTCATATGAATGGAAATAATAACAATAATAAAAAAGCTCGCATAACAATACTTATACCAGAGAAAAAATAGACTTTAAAAGAAAGGCTATAACAAGCGACAAAGGAGGACCTCGTAATCCCACTTCAAGATATTTATCTGAAGAAATCCAAGTGTTACTTGGAGGGGATGTTGTGTATCCATATGTTCATTGCAGCATTGTTTACAATGGCCAAGATGTGGAGACACCCTGGGTGCGCATCAATGGATGAATGGATAAAGAGGAGGTGGCACATATATAGGTTGAAATATTGCTTGGCCATGGAAGGGAATGGATTCTTACCATTTGTATCAGCATGGGTGGACCTGGAGGGTGTTGTGCTGAGTGGAGTATGTTAGACAGTAAAAGACAGATGGAATGTGATTTCATTTATATGTGGAATCTAAAGAACAAAATAAACAAACAAATAAGACAGAAACAAACTCATAGATTCAGAGAAAATTTTGATAGTTGCCAGATGGGAAGGGGGTTGGGGTCAGGGAAAGGCATTAAGTACAAACTGATATTTACAAAATAGTCATGAGGATGTAAAGTACAGGAAATATAGTCAATAATATAGTAATAACTATGTTTGGTGTCAGGTGAGTACTAGACTACGTAGGGGAATCACTTCTTTTTTTTTTTTTTTTTAATTGGGGAATTGGGGGAGAGGAACAGCATTGGGGAACTGGGGAAGGGGAACAGACAAGTTGTTCTTTCGTTCTTCTGTCTAGTTGTGGAGAAGTTTGCTTCACTGGCCCATGTTGGTATCATCATTGCACTGTTCTCGAGTGAGGCAGATCGGTTGCTGTCCTCTGGACAGCTGCTCACAGTGGCTCTTGGCAGCTCCCACCGGCTGCCAGCTGTTCATGCTGGCTGCCGGCCACTCACTGTAGCCTATGGCAGCCCACTGCAGCAGGGGCTGCAGCTGTGCCATCGCCGGCGACCCACAGCAGCCCAGCTCCAGGTGGAGCTGTGTTCACCATCTTAGCTGTAGAGGGCAGTGTTACTGGCCCTCATATGTGGGATCCGAACTTGGGCCACTGGCATCCCAAACCAGCCCTTAACCAATGCGGCCAGCCCGGGGATCACTTCTTAAATTAACAAAATGTCTAGGCAGTATGCTGCATGCCTGAAATTAATATAAAATAATATTAAAATAAAATAATATAGAATGCCAAAAAGAGAAAGAATCAATGTGGGTTTACCTATATACGAGGTCAGACAATTAAGTTCGAGAACTTGTTGCAACAATGTTGCTAACCTTTTCTTATGTCAGAGGGATTATTCATTATGAATTTACCAACTGGACAAACAAATTAACCAAGTTCACTATTTTGAAGTGCCAAAAAGGATGTGTGAAAAAATTAGACGACCTGAAATTGATGCCAACAATTCATGGCTCTTGCATCACGACAATCACCAGCTCACACGCACTGTCTGCGAGGGAGTTTTTAGCCAGCAAAACAATACCTGTATTGTAACACCCTACTCACCTAATCTGACCCCCAATGACTCCTTTCTTTACCCGAAGATAAAGGAAATATTGAAAGGAAGACATTTTGATGACCTTCAGGACATCAAGGGTAATACGATGACAGCTCGGATGGCCATTCCAGAAAAAGGGTTCCAAAATTGCTTAGACAGGTGGACTAGGTGCTGGCTCGGTGCATAACTTCCCAAGGGGAGTACTTCAAAGGTGACCGTAGTGATACTCAGCAATGAGATATATAGCACTTTTTTTAGGATGAGTTTGCGAACTTTATTGTCAGGCCACATATATGGTTATTAAAAAAATATCAAGATTCACCTGTGTTTGTATTCCAACATCTACCATTGGAATGTAAAACTAAACAAATCAAGTGTAAAAAGACATTTATAATATAAGCAGAAAATTTGAAGAAGAAAAACCGATAGGAAATTAGATGACATTAAGAAATCATTATTAATGTTTTTATGTGTGAATAATGACATTGTGGTTATATAAAAAAAGATACATCTGAAATATGACATCTGGGATTTATTTTAGAATAATCCAGCGATTTGGAGGGGATAGGATAATTGTGAAACAAAAACGGCTGTATGTACATAGGTGTTATTATGCTAGTCTCTCTACTATTCTGTATTTTTGAAATTTTTCGTAGTACAAATTTAACCCTTCATTGGGCGCAAATGATCTCACAGATTCATTGCACGCAAATTTTCAAATATCTAACAGTTAACTTAAGTATTGTGACTCATCACTTCCGTATCTTCCCGTTCTACTGTAACCTATCGCCAGTCATGTTTGTAACTTAGTACAGTAAAGACGTATTTCATAACGGCATCTTTAATCTCACAGATTTATTGCGCCTATTTGAGATACTTTTTATATTTTCTCAACAGATTTTTTTCTATAGTACTATTCTTTCAGACATTCCAGAAAGAGATTGTAAGTATAGGTTTTTTTTGTTTGTTTTTGTTGTTTTTTATTTTTATTTTTTATTTTTTATTTATTTTTAATTAGTTTCAGGTGTACAACACAGTGCAATAGTTATACTTTTTACCCCTCAAAGTGACAACCCCCCACCCCAATTCACCCCCCCACTCCCCCCCATATCATATATATCTATTACTCTTCCTCTGATTCTCTTCCACAGTATAATCCACATCCTGTGACTATCTATATATATTCAATTACAGTAGGTATACCACCTCCGCTTTAGTTATACAGTGCAGTGATCAAACCTCTATTCCATCCATGAAATGGTCTCCCTAACAAGACCTATGATCATCTGACATTCCACAGAATATTTACAACATTATTAATTATATTCCCCAAACTGTTTTTCATATCCCAGTGGCAATATTATAGTTGCCTATTTTTGCTGTCTAATCCCTTCCCCTTCTCCCTCATTCCCATTCCCCTCCCAATTAGCAACCCTGATTTTTCCTCTATATCTATGAGACAGTTTCTGTTTACTTTGCTCATTCATACAGTTTTTCAGATTCCACATATGAATGAGTCATATGTTATTTGTCTTTCTCTGACTGACTTATTTCACTTAACGTAATAGTCTCTAGGTCCATCCATATCATTGCAAATGGTACAATTTCATTCTTCTTTATAGCGGACTAATACTCCATTGTATAAATATACCACAGTTTCTTAATCCAGTCATCTACTGATGGGCATTTTGGTTGTTTCCAAGTCTTAGCTATTGTAAATTGTGCTGCTATGAACATAGGGGTGCATAACTTTTTTTGAATAAGTGTCTTGGTTTTTTTCAGGATAAATACCTAGGAGTGGAATTGCTGGGTCAAACGGTAGCTCTATTTCCAGTTCTTTGAGATACCTCCATACTGACTTCCATAGTGACTGCACCAATCTGCAATCCCACCAACAGTGCAGCAGGGTCCCCTTTTCCCCACAGCCCCGCCACCACTTGTTGTTTGTTGATTTATTGATGATAGCCATTCTGACTGGAGTGAGGTGGTATCTCATGGTGGTTTGTATTTGCATTTCCCTAATGACCAGTGAGGTTGAACTTTTTTTCATATGCCTGTTGGCCATCTGTATGTCCTCTTTAGAGAAATGTCTCTTCATATCTTCTGCCCATTTTTTAATTGGGTTGTTTGTTTTTTTGGTGTTGAGTTTCATGAGTGTTTTATAAATTTTGGATATTAACCCCTTATCAGATATATCGTTGGCAAATATATTCTCCCATTCAGTAGGCTTCCTTTTTGTTTTATTAATGGTTTCCTTTGTTGTGAAAAAACTTTTAAGTCTGATATAATCCCATATGTTCATTTTTTCTTTTACTTCCCTTGCCCGTAGGGATGTATCAGTAAAAATATTGCTCCGGGTAATGTCTGCAAATGTACTCCCTATGTTTTCATTTAGGATTTTTATGGTTTCAGGTCTTACATTTAAGTCTTTAATCCATTTTGAATTTGTTCTTGTGTAAGGCGTAAGGAGGTGGTCCAGTTTCATTTTTTTGCATGTGTCAGTCCAATTGTCCCAGCATCATTTATTGAATAGACTATCTTTACTCCAGTGTAAATTCTTGCTTCCCTTGTCATAGATTAACTGTCCGTAAATGCCTGGATTTATTTCTGGGCTCTCTGTTCTGTTCCACTGATCGATGTGCCTGTTTTTATGCCAATACCAAACTGTCTTGATTACTGTAGCCTTGTAGTAGGTTTTGATGTCTGGTAGCGTGATTCCCCTGACTTTGTTCTTATTTCTCAGAATTGCCGAGGCTATTCGGGGTCATTTATGATTCCATATAAATTTTAGGATTATATTTTCTATTTCTGTGAAAAATGCCCTTGGTAGTTTGATAGGAATTGCATTGAATCTATATATTGCTTTAGGCAGTATGGACATTTTAACTATATTAATTCTTCCTATCCATGAGCATGGTAGGTGTTTCCATTTATTTGTATCTTCTATGATTTCTTTCTTCAGTGTCTTATAATTTTCTGAGTACAAATCTTTCACTTCTTTGGTTAAATTTATTCCTAGGTATTTTATAGTTCTTGAGGCAATTGTAAATGGGACAGTTTTCTTAATTTCGCTTTCCATTAGTTTATTATTGGTATATGCAAATGCCACTGATTTCTGAATATTGATTTTATATCCTGCTACTTTACTGAATTCATCTATCAGTTCCAATAGTTTTTTGATGGAGTCTTTGGGGTTCTCTATATACAGTATCATGTCATCTGCATATAATGACAATTTTACTTCTTCCTTGCCAATTTGAATGCCTTTTATTTCTTTTTGTTGTCTGATTGCTGTGGCTAGAACTTCCAGCACTATGTTGAATAAAAGAGGAGAAAGTGGACAGCCTTGTCTTGTTCCTGATCTTAAAAGGAATGGTTTTAGCTTTTCCCCATTGAGTATGATGTTAGCTGTAGGTTTATCATATATGACTTTTATTATGTTGAGATATGATCCCTGTATTCCCACTTTGCTAAGAGTTTTTAACATAAATGTCTGTTGGATTTTGTCAAATGCTTTTTCTGCATCTATTGAAATGACCATGTGATCTTTATCCTTCATTTTGTTGATGTGGTGTATCACATTAATTGATTTACGGATGTTGAACCAGACTTGCGCACTAGGGATGAATCCCACTTGATCATGATGTATGATCTTCTTAATATATTGCTGAATTCTGTTTGCTAATATTTTATTGAGAATTTTTGCATCTATATTCATCAGGGAGATTGGCCTGTAGTTTTCGTTTTTTGTGATGTCTTTATCTGGTTTTGGAATCAGGGTGATAGTGGCTTCATAAAAAGAGTTTGGGAGCCTTCCCTACTTCTGGATTTTTTGGAATACTTTGAGAAGAAAAGGTGATATTTCTTTTTTGAATGTTTGATAAAATTCACTTGTGAAGCCATCTGGTCCAGGGCTTTTGTTTTTTGGGAGCTTGTCAATTACTGATTCAATTTCCTTGGTAGTAATCAGGGTATTTAGATTTTCTGTTTCTTCTTGCGTTAGCTTTGGAAGGTTGTATGCCTCTAGAAAATTATCCATTTCTTCCAGATTATCAAATTCATTGGCATATAGTTGCTCATAGTAATTTCTTAGAATTTTTTGTATTTCTGTGATGTCTGTAGTCATTTCCCCTCTTTCATTCCTGATTTTCCTAATTTGAGTACTCTCTCTTTTTTTTTGATGAGCCTGGCTAGAGGTTTGTCAATTTTGTTTATCTTCTCAAGAAACCAGCTCTTGGTTTCATTGATCTTTTGAATTGTTTTTCTGTTCTCTATATTGTTTATTTCTGCTCTGGTCTTTATTATCTCCTTTCGTGTACTCCCCTTGGGCCCCTTTTGCTGTTCTTTTTCCAGTTCCCTTAGGTGTAAGGATAACCTGTTGATTTGAGCTTTTTCTTCCTTCTTTAGGTAGGCTTGCACTGCTATAAACTTCCCTCTTAGGACTGCTTTCGCAGCATCCCAGAGATTTTGGGTCGTAGTGTTTTCATTTTCGTTTGTCTCCAGGTATCTTTTGATTTCCTCCTTGACCTCATTTGTGACCCACTCACTATTTAATAGCATATTGTTTAGCCTCCATTTATTTGTCAGCTTCCCGTATTTCTTCTTATAATTGATTTCTAGTTTCATAGCATTGTGGTCAGAGAATACAGTTGAAATGATTTCAATCTTCTTAAATTTATTGAGACTTGTTTTGTGGCCTAACATGTGGTCTATCTTCGAAAATGTTCCATGTGCACTTGAAAAGAACGTATATTCTGTAGCTTTGGGATGAAATGCTCTGAAAATGTCTGTTAAATCCAGCTGGTCTAATGTGTCATTTAAGGTCGCTGTTTCCACATTGATTTTCTGTCTGGAGGATCTGTCCATTAGTGACAGCGGGGTGTTGAAGTCCCCTACTATGATAGTGTTACTGTTGATCTCTGTCTTTATGTCTGACAATATCTGTTTTATATATTTAGGGGCTCCTATGTTAGGTGCATAGATGTTTACTAGAGTTATGTCCTCTTGTTGGATCAAGCCCTTCATTACTATGAAGTGTCCTTCTTTGTCCTTTGTTATATTCTTCAATTTAAAGTCCATTTTATCTGATATAAGTATTGCTACTCCAGCTTTTTTCTCAGTACCATTTGCATGAAATATTTTAGTCCATCCCTTTACTTTCAGCCTGTATGAGTCTTTGGATCTGAGGTGAGTCTCTTATATACAACATATGCTGGGGTCTTGCTTTCTTATCCATTCAGCCACCCTATGTCTTTTTATTGGAGCATTTAATCCATTTACATTTAATGTGATTATTGATAGGTGTGTATTTATTGCCATCTTGTTATTTGTGCTCGTAGTCTTTCATAGGTTGTTTTTCTCTTCTACTTAAAGAAGCCCTTTTAGCATTTCCTGCAAAGCTGGCTTGGTGGTAATGAATTCCCTTAACTTATTTTTTTCTGCAAAGCTCCTTATCTCACCTTTGATTTTAAATGATAACCTTGCTGGATACAGCAATCTTGGTTGTAGGCCTTTATTTTTCATCACTTTGAAAATCTCCTGCCACTCCCTTCTGGCCTGCAAAGTTTCTGTAGAAAAGTCAGCTGATAATCTTATGGGGGTACCCTTGTAAGTAACTTGCTGCCTTTCCCTTGCTGCTTTAAGGATTCTGTCTTTGTCCTTAACCCTTGCCATTTTCACTATAATGTGTCTTGGAGTGGGCCTGTTTGGAATCATCCTGTTTGGAACTCTCTGCACTTCCTGAGCTTGTATTTCAATGTCCTTTGTCAGGTTAGAGAAGTTTTCAGACATTATTACTTCAAATATATTCTCAATCCCTTGCTCCCTCTCTTCTCCTTCTGGTATTCCAATGACTCGTGGGTTATTGCATTTTATGTTGTCCCCCAGCTCCCTTAAACTATTTTCCATGTTTTTCATTCTTTTTTCTTTTTGTTGTTCCACATGGGTGATCTCTGCTATTTTGTCTTCTAAGTCACTGATTCGATTTTCTGCTTCATCCAATCTGCTAGTGATTCCATCAAGTTTGTTATTTAATTCAGTAATTGTGTTCTTAAGTTCTAGCTGGTTGCTTTTCATGATTTCTCTATCCTTCTTTATATTTTCATTAATTTCCTTGAACATTCTAATAATCAATGTTCTGAACTCTGTCTCCGATAGGTTGGTTACCTCTATTTCCTCTATTTCCACTGATTCAGGAAGTTTCTTCTGTTCTTTTATTTGTGTTGTGTTTGTCTCCCCATTCTGGCTTACTCTTTGTGTTTGCTTCAATATAACAGATAGATCCCCCAGATTTCTCAGTCTTTTCTGGGTAAACTTATACGGTGTGTGTCCTTTATATTTGCATTACTCTGTCTCCCTATTCTCCTGTGCTTGTATCTGAGGTGTTCCTTGTGTCGTGCGTCCTCACTTGTTGAAGTTTTAGTTTTGATTACTTTTGGTTTGTCAGTAGGTGGGATTGACTCCCAGATTGATTAGCTGTGAGGATCAGCAGCATCTGTAGTTTATGAGCTGCTGTGAGAGGATTGACCCCTCTGATGAAACTTGGACCCTATGGGCCCTAGTACCTGTAGCAACTTCCTTTTGGGTGTGACTCTTGTATGTCAAACCCAGAAATACTCTGGTTTTATCTAAAGTTGGCCTCCGGGTATGATGATTCTTGTGTCTATTTGTTTGGACCCACTGCTGTAGAGTGATTTTAGAGCATAACAGATCAACAAGAACAACCTCCACAGCCACCAAAGGAAACCAAATGTTTGCACAAGTAAAAAAAACCAACCATCAAACTACAGTCAACGTGTACAGAAATAGCAATCATACTAATGAAGAATACAAACAGAAACAAAACAAAAACCACACACACAATAATAACAGAAGAGGAAACAAAATAAAATACAATATCCTAAAATAAAAAAATAGAATAAACATGAGAAACCGATTAGGTATACCTAAAAAATAAAAAATAAAAATAAACTAAAATAATAATAAAAAAGTAAGAATAAAAATTAAAAAAATAAAATTTGCAGAAAAAAAGGAAAAGAGGAAAAGTATAGCAGTGAGAAGAATGAATAAAATAAGAGAGAAAGTAAGGGTAGGGAAAAAAGAAAAAGAAAAGAAAGAAAAAAATATATATATATATATTTGTCTACACACCCATATATATGGACATATATTCACCTATATACACCTATATATATGTCTATATTAAAAACTACAAAATGATAAGAATGAAATAGAAATAAAAACCAAAAACAACCAAGATAAGCAGCCAATAAAGGGAAAACAAAACAGAATAAAACCAAACATACCGAAAATAACCGTGCCGGTCTTGGCGAAAGTCCACCAAGCTCTCTTCAGTTTGTCTGCTGTACAAAAATTCCTGTGCGTCTTGTGGGAACAGCAGGCCACCTGATGCCTAGCGTGATCCTGGCACTGCAGGTTTGCTGTACCTGAGTGTGGTTGTGACATGTGATTGGTGTTTTTTACAAAATCACTGCCTTTTTGCTTTTGCCTGTCCCAAGGCAGGCTGCACCCCCAAAGGCTCAATGAGTGTCTCTGGGCACCCTTTTGGTTGACAGCCGTGGAGAATTAAAGAATTCCTCACTACCAAAAGCCTGCTGCTAAGAATCTGTTAATTAGTGCCTCAGCAGATGAACCTGCCCTGCCTCCAAAGCCTTGCCTAAAGGTGGGGGCGGGGTAGGTAGTCTCACTCTGCAGCCTTTACTGGGTGGAAATTCTCAACCCCCTGCAGGTAGGAATATCTTCCTAGTCTGCCCCTATTGCTCCATTCAGGAGTCAGTTTAAGACTGTCTTGGCGGGGGCCAAAGTGTATGGGAGTGGGTGGGTTATTGGTTTTTTTTGCTTTCTGTTCAAGAGTAGAAAAAGGAAAAAAAATAAAAAACATAAAAATAAACAAAGCCACAGTTCCAACACTGTTTTAAGCTAAGGCGTTTGCCTCTTATGCTCCAGCGGAGTTCCTGCTGCTCTCCCAAAGGGTCTGCCAGGATTTAGGGAATTGCGTGCACCCTACCGTGTGGCTAAGATTCCCCGCTCCGTCTCTCCGGGATCATCTCCGCCCAGCGCGCTGCGTGTCCAAGTGAGTCTTCTTTTACCCCTGCTCCCGGGTTTAATTAAGGCTTCTGCCTCGGAGACGGTGCGCACCTGCGCGGTGCTGATGCTGCTCTCCCGAAGAGACTGCCGGGGTTTAAGGGACTGCACGCCACCTTGCCCCGCGGCTCAGATCCCCGCTCCGTCTCTCAGGGACCTGCGTCTCCGGCCGGCGCGCCAATCGTCTTTTTTCCCCCTGCTCCCGGGTTTCAGGCTTCTGCCTCGGATCCGGCGCGTGCCCCGTGCTGTTCTCCTGCTGCACTTCTGGAGGGACTGCCACCGGGGTTCAGGGGACTGTGCGCACCTTTCCGCATGGCTCAGATCCCGGCTCCGTTTCTCGGGGAACTGCGTCTATGCCCGGGGCGCGCTGCGTCTCCAAGCCCCAGTATTCTTTTCTCCCCTGCTCCCGGGTTTCAGGCTTGTGCGCCCCGCACAGACCCGGTGGGCACAGAGACTGATCCCTGAACCGGGAGGGTGCAGCGATTGATCTTGCCCTATCGCTGCCGGGCTCTGCACCCTGCTTCCTGGGGATGCAGCGAGCCGCGGGTGCAGCTCGTACCTCTGCACAGTCGTCTCCTCTCTCTCCTCCCGCACTTACCCGACCTGAGGCTTCTGCCTCAGACTGCAAACCAGTGCACTCTTGCTGAACTCTCTGTAAGTATAGTTTTATTATTGAAACTTAGTAATTAGATATTTTATTTTCTAGTTAATCTGACAAATTCATTGTGCCTGTTTAGAATTTCTGTTTATTTTTATACTGAATTTATATAATAAATATATATTGTATTTAATTTGTGGCAAATTAAAATTTCATTCTGAATAAACAGTAAGCATGCTTACACGTTATTTTCAATTTAAATAAATAAATGTCATACACACATGTAGTAGATGCATTGCTCCTGAACTCATAACTTTTGCATTGCTACCAATGGAGGGTTAAAAAAATAATGTAAAGTCCACAGAGGCAGGTATTCCACTGTCTTGGTTTGCTCCCATGCCTAGCCCAGGGAATAAATGTTTATAATTAGAATATAAGTACTATAGGCATGTTACTCTTTATTATACTATGTTTTTGTCGTAGTTACTCAGTATGCAAACATTTTAGTTATTTAATTATGACAATTCCACCAAGATAGTGAGATCTCCATTGGTGAATGCAGTCAAACACAGATAAGACTTCTGTCTGGAGGTGTTCATATGGGTGTTCATATGGGTATCATGGATCAGGTAAAGAGTTTAAGTAGCCTGATTTCAGAGGTCTATTTGAGTTAATGTTATAAAATGTTTCTTTATCCAGATTTACATTTTTAACATCTTCATAGAGATGAATGGAAAGAAACTCCAAATTTTTCTCAAGCTTGGAGTCACCTTCCCTTTGCACTAGATTACTTCTTGAAGTTCCCTGTCTGTTCTGGTCTTTGAATGCAAGCACCAGAGACTCAACATGTTACTCCAGATAACTGAGTATAAATGGGAATAAAGGTGAGTACCAAAAGAGGTAGGAGTGCCAAAGATGGAATAGGACCTCCTCAGTCTCATGGAGAACTAACTAGTTGAGGATTTAAAGTGGTCAGCTGTGAGACCAGCAATGGGAACTCATGGGTCCCCTGTGCTTATTCTGAGCTCTCCTCTATTTTCACCTCTCTGTAGCTTCTGCTAACTCACACGTTGCTTCTCTCAGGACTCCAGAATTTTTAAGGCCTTTCTCTGGACATCTGTGCAGTTTCTGCTCTTAAATGTAACTACCAGCTCTATCCCTGTATCTTAGTACTTTACATCATTTGAACTCTAAAAGTGGGGATGAGCTGGAGAAAAAAAAAAAATTAAACCTATCAGTAACCATCATACCTGTCTAGATAATGCCTTCTTTGAAGCTCACCTCACAGGTTGCTAGCCAGCCTATGAATTGGCTATTCTTAGGTTAACTGCCCATTTCTAGTCTATGGTTGAAATTATCTGGTAGTAATATGGTTTTGAACTAGTGTGTAAGGAGTAGCTAGGGTAGGGATCCCTTTGAAGGGAGAGATGGCAGGGCAGACACCCTATCCTGCAAGTCCAATATAGATTAGCAATGAGAAAGGAGCCAAAGGAAGAGAAAGGTCAAGTCTTAAAGAGGGAGAAACTCATGGGTCAGTGACAGGTAAGGATATTGGATAGCTGTAATGTTTAACCAGAAGGTCCCAGTACTGGCCACTGAAGAGAGAAGTAAATTGTACTTAAAATCTGACTTTGGATTTGAACCCCAGGTCTAGCTCTACTAGCTGGACAACATTGGAGAAAGTTCTGTGCTTCTGCACTGCAATATCCTAGTCTGTAAAAAAGGCATAAAAATGCCTCTTGCAGGGGAGGCACAAAGGTTAAATGAGGTTATGAATGCAAAGTATTCACATAGTAGGGATTCAATAAATGATCTTGCTATATCATGCCAGTCCTTCCAATGTTCCCTGTGAATCCCAACCTTCTAAAGCTGAACTAGAGCCTGAAACCCAGCATCATTCCACGGAAATCTGGGCTTGGCAAGATTCTTGTCCTTTACTGTATAAGGTGGAAGAGCCTAACTAAACATAGCCAGAAGCTCTCCTCTTTAAAAATGGCCATCTTCCCCCCACTTCTTGGTTCTCCAGAGGTGAGCTGTCATCAGCAGATGAAGAGAGACTGCAGGAGGCCAGGTCCCAGAACATTTAGATCAACTTGGGTTTCTGGAGTTCTCTAGAATCCCTTCATCTCTAAGAATCCATCTCCCCCTTTCAATTTCTCCATCTCCCAAAAACACACACACAGCATCCTCCTACCAAGCAAGAAGGAAAAACAAAGTGTATTTTAAAAATCAAAAAATAATATCACATGGATCTAAGTGAGTGCAGGTCCTTGTTTAGATGGAGCCTGATCAGCAGTTGGTATACTCCAGGCAACTCGGGGGCTGCTTTTCAAGGGACTTTATCTCTGGATTCCTTCTAAAAATGAGCATTTTCTCAGAAATGCTCTGGATGACATTGTTAGTAAAATATGGGGCTTTAGAGTTAATCTGGGCTTAAATATCACCTCTGCTGTGTGTGGATCTGGGCAAGTTACCTCATCTCTTTGAGTCTCAGTTTCCTCATCTACAAAACAGAAATTTCCACCTGCAGGATATCAAGATATGCAAAGAGGAGCATATGTGAATGGTTCTGAGCACAGCACCTGGCAGAGAGTAAGCACTCAGGACAGAGTAGCTTTTATTATTCCTTAAGCTTTTTAATCCCCATTATTTTCAGAGTGGTCTCTAAAAATCCCTCAGGTGACACTGTTTTTTTAGAGTGACCTCAGAATCCTCAGGTGATATTGTATCAAAATATGAGGCTTTAGAATCATATAGCCCTAGGTATACACGTTGGTTCTGGGTAACATGGGCAAAGTCATTTAAACTCTGTGAACTGTAGTTTCTTTAAGCATATTGTGGGGATGGTGACACTTACCTCAAAGCATTGTTAGAGGTAAATGATGCCCAATATAGCACCTGGCATACACTGAGGACTCAGTAAATAATAATCTGTGGTGATGATGATGTTGATCAGAAGGAAGATGGCTGTGGACTACATCAGAAACTGTGGTAGAACTTCATTTCTGGTTACTGCTGGAAAGCTCGTTGGAGACTGCAGGTCCTTGAAGGCAGAGATAACGTGTGGTTTGCTTTCATTCTGTTCTTTGCAACTAGTGTATAGAAGCTGCTCAATAAATACTTGTTGAATAAATGAAGAAGTTGATAAATACTTGAATATTTTGGTAACGGAAAAACGAATTATTTCACATATTAACAATTCTGGCTTTGGAGTCAGATAAATGTGTTTATATCGTGACTTAACCATTAACTATGTAAGCTGAGCTAAGTTACTTGATTTCTCTCTGTCTCTGAATCCCTCTCTGTAAAATGGGGATAATAACAGATTCTATTAGTAGGGATGTGATAGTTAAGTGAGATAATGTATGTAAAGAGCTCAGCACTGTGCCTGAAACATAGTTGGTGCTCAATAGGAGTTAGCTGCTATGCACTGTGTAGATAGGCTGCCATTTTACCCAAACAACCAGAAAGAAGGCTAATACAATTCAGCTCATTTGAACTCATGCCATGTTTTCCTAATGTGCCAAAATATTCTTCCAACATGGAAGTGCACAAGTGTTTGGGACACCTAGCTGTCTTCTAATACCCATCAAAGTGGCAAAAATAACTGTGGGAGCCAATTACTGACTGGGAAGTGCTCATAGCACCCCCTTGGTAATCCAGTCTCAATGCACTGTTATGATTAACATGCACAGAGCAGGCCTTGTGATTCTTATCATTTCTGGTAAGGATGAGTGTTTTCAGTCTCCTGCATTTGCATCCATTTAGATAATGGTGATGGTGCCAACAGATTTTCTTCCATTCCACTCTGCCTTTCATTCAGAGTTGGGCCCAGAAATGCTCTTAGAGATAACATTTATAGATTACCTCCATCATTATGGAGCTGCTGGAATCCCTGGAGTAGCAGGACACACATACAAACTTTTGCCAAAGACACTGCACAAATAGCAGATTATGAAAGCAAATGGCAAATAACTCACCCATTTGAAAATGCAAGGACAATTTATGAAGCCAGAAAGAAAGAGGAAAAAACCACATTGCATGATACTGTAATTTAGGTAGATTTCAAATAATGAAGAATCCACAAACTGTCACTTCCTTGGGCTGTCTGAACTTCATGAAGAGTTGTTTGAGGGACTAGCTCAACAGGAAGGGAGAAGAATCCATCTCATTGGCCACCACCCACACCCCTGTCATCCAGTAATAAGGAGGCTTATTTCTTTCAAAAGCCACCTATTCCCTAGGCTTTGTTTTTGTTTTGTCATGCAGCAGAGAAAAGATAGGCCTTACTTTCTGCAAGACTAAATTATATCAGCAATTTGTAACCCTATTACTATGTCATAAATTCCTTTGGGAATATGATGGATGCTCTGGACTAGCTACTCAGATAAATGTGTGCACAAATATCTACACACTGAGTCAATCACAATTTAGCATTCATTTTAGAGGAAATTCATTGAAACTTGCAGTTTATCTGTGGACACCTGGTCAAAAACACCTATACCAATTGATTTATAAGACTGTGACTCTGCCTGATATTCATTTATTCATTCATTCAAGATTTACAGAACCATGTGTTCTAAGTGCCACGCTAGGTCCTGGGATTACAAAGGTAAATAAAGTCTTGCCTCTGCTTTTATGGGATTGACGGTGACAATGTGTGATAATTGCCTCCATTAAGGTTTAAAAATACACTGAGGATGTGTAAGAGGCAGGCATGGGTAAGTGTGACTCAGGAGGTCAAGGAAGGCACTACTGAGGAAGTGATGTTCGAGCATGGTGTTAGGTGTACAAACCCACCAAGAGGGTGCAGGTGATGACAGACACTGCTGGCAAAGAGAACAAGGGGGCAAAGTCTTGGAGTATGAAAAGTCTGGCAGGGCTGAGCAATACTAAGCATTTGGCTAACTAGAACGCAGAGTATATAAGGGGGAGAAAGGTTGAGAAAGGAAGTGAAGACCATACAGATTCTGTAAGTCATGCTTATGTAAAGTTTGAACTTCACTCTTTGGGTGATGAAGAGCTTCTAAGGGATTTTAAGCTTGGAACAGTGACAAAAGCATATTTATATTTTACAATGATTATTCTATGATCTGTGTAGGAAAAACAAACCCAAGCCTCCCTGCTGTCAATGAAATTATTATCATACTTAATTTTCCATTACTAGTGACACAAAAATAAAAGCATGCAGTTAACTCAGGTTTCAGTCTACTCAAAAAACACAGTGGAAAAGGAAATACATTTTTTAGAGTAAGGCAGTGTCTGGTACCCAGGGTGGATGGACATGAGATATTAATGCTGATGATAGGAGCTTCACAAATTTGAACCAAGAAAAATTGCTGCTACCTGAACTAGTCATGAATAATATTCAAAGTTAAACACTGGCTGATAGCACTTTATGGAATCTGGGGGCACCATTGAAAAGTGTCAAAAGTAATTTGTTATAAACACAGTGGAATTTCAGCTTAATATATTGGCAATGGTGGCAGGAGGCAGGGGAGATGTTGTCCAAAGCAAAAAGTGGTTATAGACAAGATTACCCTTGTAAGATTCCTCAATTTGCCCATAAGGTACAGTACACACATGCAGTACAGACCTGGAGTAATATTTATATATAATATGTACACAATACAGTCCCTAAAAGGGTACATATTAAAATGCAATTTTGCAGTACTTTCACTATACCACTGTATATTTGAATTTGCATAAGTTATATGCATGTAGAATGTGAATGCCATTGTAAGACTTAAAACAGTGAAATTGGACATAAGTAAATTTTAAATTATAAATTAAGAGAGCATCAAGGTTTCCACAGCAGTATATGCTGTCCCCAGTGGGAAAAGTTAGCACAACCATAGTGGGAAATGCACAAGCAGCGTACATTATTCACAACTGCCTTAGTCTGCAATGAGGAACTGGTGCTCTGAATGGTTAATAGTTATTAGTTATCAGAGACTTGTAGGCCTTTATTTCCCCTCAAACTATCTTGAGATTCAGTCACAATTTGGGTAAATCCATTGGATGGGGCCTTGTATTTGAAAAACATTTGTCATCTGTCTTGGAGACAGTAGCTGAAAACTATTGATAACTGAGGCTTGGTCCAAAGACTTTCACAGAAGATAGAATACCAGGTAGTGTCTAGAAAATTCTGTGCAGTTGATACTGGGGTCTCAGATAACACTAGGTCAACATGAACATCCCCACTTAAACACTCATGTATGTCACCCAGATGTCACCCTCTGGAGCCACCCCCTTCCTTCAGCTCTCCTCCTCTGCCCTCCAGCTGTCACTGTGGCAGGTGGCTGAGGTCCACTCACTGCTTAATGGGGGCTGGTGGATCTCCTCTGGTCAGACACACAGGAGGACTCTGCTCTCAGGACAGCATGTGGGAGATGTCACTCCAATTTCAGGGGAGAATATCCTTTTCTGAAACTCAGGAGGTTCACCTCAAGGGCTTCTTTTTTGGGGCTCAGCAATGACCAGAAACTGACTGTGAAAGGCCATAATGAAAAATGTTTTTACCTCTTACTATAATTTGTACTGTTGCAAATGGTGGAGCAAGTGATGCCCTAAAAGACCCATCACCCCGGGGAAGATTGACACATCCTTAAAAACACATCATCATCTCCTATGTCTCTTTCTCTCCCCCTTCTCCACTTCTCCTCTTCAACTCTTTCCTCCTCATTCTTCCTTCTTTTTTCTGCAAACACTGTCACACCCCATCGAAGTTAAAAGCCTGAATTTAGGATTAGGACACCTAGATTTTAATGCCAGCTAGATTCTAAACAAGTTATGTAAGTTTCACTTTGCTCAGCTATAAAATGATACCTACCTCTTGGGGTTGTACAGGGGAGTGAATAAACCAGTGCTGTCACAGGGGAAATGCTCAGTAAATACTACCACTATTTATTTATTTATTTATTTTGAGGGCAGTGTCACTGGCCCTCATATGTGGGACCCGAACCGGGGCCTCTGGCTTCCCAAGCCAGCACTTAACTGCCGCGCCACTCGGCTGGCCCTATTTTTTAAATTTTACTTACACACTGCTCTGTAGCCTGCCAATGTTTAATTATAATATACACTTTGAAAATGTTCTCATACCAATAATATTCTTCTAAAATATGAGATTTAATGATGGCACGCAATGTCATTATATTGTACAGATATTGTATTGTAATTAACAATCTAATTTCGTATCTTCTTAATCCTATTGCATTTTCTTTTTTATGTTAATTGTTTTACTTTTCAATTACAGTAGACATATAATATTATTTTAGTTTCAAGTGTACAACAGTGATTAGACATTTATGTAACTCACGAGGTGATCACCCTGATACATCTAGTACCCATCTGACACCATACATAGTTCTTACAATATTATTGACTAAATTCCCTGCTTTACTTTATATCTCCATGACTATTTTGTAACTACCAATTTGTACTTCTTAATCCGTTCCCCATTTTCACCCACTCCCTCCCAAACCCTGCTCCCAACTGGCAACAATCAAAATGTTCTCTGGATCAATGAGTTTGTTTCTGTTTTGTTTGTTTGTTTATTTTGTTTTGAGATTTCACATATAAGTGAAATCATATGGCATTTGTCTTTCTCTGTCTGACTTCATCCACTCAGCACAACACCCTCTAGGTCCATCCATGTTGTTTGAGATTGCAAGATTTCATTCTTTTATATAGCTGAGTAATATTCCATGTATATATGTACCACCTCCTTTTTATCCATTCATGAACTGATGGACACCCAGGCTGCCTCCATATCTTGGCCATTGTAAAAAAATGCTGCAATGATCATATGAATGCACATGTCTCTTTGAAGTAGTGTTTTGGGTTTCTTAGGATAAATACTCAGAAGTGGGATTACTGGGTCCTTTTTTGTCTCTTGTTATAGTCTTTGTTTTGAAGTCTATTATGGCTGGTATAAACATTGGTACCCTAGTGTTGTGGATTTTTTTTTTTTCATGAAATGTCTTTTCCCATCTCTTTCTTTCAGTCTCTGTGTGTCTTTTGATCTGAAGAGAATGTTTTTTAGGCATCATATAAGGGTCTTGTTTTCTTATCCATTCAGCCACCCTATCTTCTGATTGGAGCATTTAATTCATTTACATTTAAGGTAATTGTTAATGGATATGTAGTTATTTCCATTTTATTATTCATATTTTTTATTTTTGTCTTAAAGAAGTGCCTCCAAGATTCCTTGTAATATTGGTTTAGTGGCAATGAACTCGTTTAGCTTTTTTTTGGAAGTTCTTTATCTATCCTTTGATTCTAAATGATAACTTTGCTGGGTAGAATAATCTTTGTTATAGATCCTTGTTTTTCATCATGTTGAATGTTTTCTGCCAATCCCTTCTGGCCTGCAAAGTTTCTGTTGATAAATCAGCTGACAGTCTTATAGGAGTTCCCTTGTAGGTGACTAACTGCTTTTCTCTTGAGGCTTTTAGGATTCTCTCTCTCTCTCTCTCTTTTTTTTTTTTTTTTTTTAGCTGAGCCATCCTGCCACCTGTGGGCAGCTCAGTGGCAGCTCAGCTCAGGCTGGGCATCAAAGTGCTGTTTCTCAGAGCTCAGCTTGCACTCTTGAGTGAGCTCTTAACCAACTGAGCCACTGGGCCAGCCGTAAGGATTCTCTTTTTGTCTTTAACCTTTGGCATTTTAATTATGATGTGTCTTGGTGTGGCCTGTTGGTGTTCATCTTGTTTGGGACTCTCTGTACTTCCTGGGCTTGTATGTCTAGTTCTTTCACCATGTTAGGGAAGTTTTCTGTCATTAATTTTTCAAATAGGTACTCAATCCCTGCTCTCCTTTCTGCTTCTTGTACCCCAAATGATGTGAATGTTGGTACACTTAATGTTGTCACAGAGGCCCCCTAAGCTATCCTCATTTTTTTTTTTTTTGGATTCTTTTTTCTTTTTGGTGTTCTGATTGCGTGTTTCTGCCATCTTATCTTCTAAATCACTAATTTGATCCTCTGTTTCATCTAATCTACTGTTGATTCCCTCTAAAGTATTCTTCATTTCAGTTATTGTATTCTTCACTTCTGACTTTTTTTTATGTTTTCTGTGTTTATTTTTATGTTTCCTATCTCTTTGTTAAAGTTCTCACTGAGTTCATCTACTTTTATCTAAGTTCATGAGCATTTTTGTAACTAGTGTTTTGAACTCTGTGTATTATAGATTGTTTGTCTCCATTTTGTTTAGTTCTTTTTCTGGAGCTTTGTTCTGTCATTTGGGACATGTTTCTTTGTCTCCCCATTTTGGCTGCCTCATCTGTGTTTGTTTCTATGTATTAGGTAGGGCTGCTATGGCTCCCAGCTTTAGTAGAGCAGCCTTATACAGTAGGTGTGCTGTGGGGCCCAGTGGCACATCCTCCCTGGTCACCTGAGCTGGGTCCCTTATGTGGGTTGTGTGTGCCCTCTTGTTGTAGTTGATACTTGATTACTGTTTGCACATCAATGGAAGGGATTGATCCTTGGGCTGATATGTTGTGAGGACTGGTCATGACCAAAGTGGAGGAGTTGTTGTGCAGGGCCATATGGAGCAAGATTTGCTTTAGCAGGGCTCTGATTCCTGTCCAGTCTTCTCTTTGGGTGTATCACCTGTGGACCAAAGCAGCTGGATGGTTCCCTGGCTTGGTCTGAAGTTGGTTACCAGGAGTGCCTGTCTTGGTGCCTCCTGTGAGGAGCCCCACCACAGTCCAAGTTCAGCCTCATCTGGTGCCCTGCCTGGGGCCACCTGGCATGAACCACAAAGCAATCCACAAATGGCAGCCACACACACTGAGCTCAGAGGTGACTGGGAGAGGCCAAGCCTCAAACTGAGGCTGGCTGCAATTAGTGCCTGCCTTCAGGCTTCTCAGCAAGGGGTATGGGGCACATTGATGGCAGATGCTGCCTGTTTGGGTTTTGTGAGCCTTTGAGAGATATTAGGAAAATCTTCAGTATGAGCCAAGATAGGCCATTTGTATGGAAAAACCACTGGAAGTGGCTTGGGTGGGTCTGCAAGTTAATTGGGTCAGGATCTCAGGGAATCACCAGGATGAGACAAACAGTGTTAACTAGGTTGATACAGACTCACATATGGCAGTCACCTGCATCTGCACACCAGGTGAGAAGAGGACTCAACAAAGAAATAATGGATTTGGCCAGTACTTCTGTCCAGGAGAAACCTGCCCCTCTAACTGTTACCATGAAGCCAGACAATTCCGTTTTCCTCCCTATGTCCCTCGTGCTTTGGGAGCCATTGCTTCAGCAGTAGAGCTCAGAGTGATTGAGTTTGTCAGCAATTAAGGCTGTGCACCTGTTTAAGAGAAACGTTTGAGACTCCAGCTAACATCCATCTCACTCAGCCACAATCTCCACTGGATATCACAGCCAGAAGTTGTGGAGGCCTCTTTTTCTGGCACTGGAACCCTGGGCTGGGGAGCCTGGCATGTGGCTTGGACCCGTCACTCCTCTGGGGGAGCCTCTGCAGCTGAACTATCCCTTCTGATTTTTAATCGCCACATGGAGGGTGGGGCCAACTTGTTCCATGACTCTGTCCCTCTTACTAGTCTTGAGGTGGTCTCTTTTGTATGTCCTTAGTTGTAGGACTTCTGTTGAGTTAGACTTTAGGCAATTCTCAATGATAACTGTTCTGCAGTTTAGTTGTAATTTTTTTTTAAAGGGTACAGCTCACAGTGGCCCATGTGGTGATCGAACTGGCAACTTTGGTTTGATGGCACCAGCACCATGCTCTAACCAACTGAGCTAACTGGCCACCCCATAGTTATAATTTTGAGGTGGTCACAGGAGAAGGTAAGTACAGCATTTACTTACTCCACAATCTTGATTGGAAATCCCCCATTGCTTTTTTTTTAAGCAAGAAGAAATGTTACTAAGGTAGCTAAGAGCTTAGCCATATGCACCTGATATAGGATTTGTTTTCATTTCATTTCTCTTCATAGATGAAGAAGCAGAAATTATTTTTTGCTAGATTATTTTCTCTATCTGACATAGATTCAATATAAAGAATACATTTTTATACCTCTTGCAGAGTTATATTATCCTGATTATCAAATGTACCTTTTAATAAATTATTTCACCCCCTAAGTGGTACTGCCACTGGGTTCTGGGCTTCTCAATTCAGAGTGGGTACAGCTTGCCATTTCAAAAAGTGTCTCAATGGATAACTTGAAAGCATGATAATCATCTGAGCTCTATGTATTTAAGCTGCTTGATAATGACATAGCTAATAACAGGAATAAAAAACAGCTAATATGGTTGAGGACTCATTATATACAAGACCTGTTATAAACATTTCAGATGTGTTAATTCATTTGCTTCTCCCAAGAACCCTCTGAGGTAAGTATGATATTTATTTGCATTTAACAGATGAAGAAAGGACAAAGGTACTATTTTCCCATCTGTACAAGGGGGATGTTACCATCCACTGGTGAGCATCATAAAGTAGAGTGAAAATAAAATGCTCTGAAAATTTAAGCAATAACATGTTAGAGTATTATTAACATCTCATGACATGAGTAAGGCAATGATCAGGACCTTCATTTTGTAGATGAAAAAACCGACGTCTTTGACATGGTAGCAACAAAGTTGAGGCTTATGCTTGAGTCTCATGGCTCCTAAGTCTAGGATGATTTTGACAGCATATACAATGCCAAGTTGCACATGTTTCTCTTCTTCCACAAATCAATAAACCCTTTACCAAGTGGAAAAATGCATGTTCTCATATTAGCAAGTAATTAGGGAATAGTGTGGGTTTTGTAGTGAGAATAATTTTTCTGAATAAAAATGACTTTCAATGTTAAAAATAACATCTGATCTTTAAAAAATACCTATGAAAATGGTGAAACATAAAGAAGCAAACACATAAGGAAAAAAGTCACATCTCTGTAACCCAAAAAGGGATGTTTGTAGCATTTTGGTGATTAGCCTTTCAGTTGTATAGGTACACATAAACACACACCTTACTGACATGGAATTCTGCAGTTCTGTAATGTGTTTTCACTTAACAATGTTAATTTGTGACTATTAATACTAATTAATAATTAGTTAAACTTATAATTAACCTATATCATAATTTTTAATATCTGCAAAGTTCAGTTAACCAAAATTTATTTAACCAATCCCATATTGATAGACATTATGTAATTTTTCTTCTTTTTAATCATAAAAATTTGGTGCACCACTTTGACATAATCCTTTGTACACTCCTCTGATTATCTCCTTATGGTAAACTATAAGTGGAATTGCTAAATCAAAGGATATACATATTTTACATTTTGATTTATAGTTAGGGTCTTAGTATCTAGATAATTGGTTTTCCCAAAGACAGTGTAGAAGAGTTTCCAATTCTGGTTAACAAAGTTGTGAAATATTTTAATACCATTTTCCTAGGTAAACAAGATCATAGGGCACAAATCCCAACAGGTCTGAGGATTTAGCTTGTTCCTATTTATCCTACGCATCTCCCAGTTTATGTGTTCTAAGGGAATAACAATTTGCAAGTGGATGAACACAATAGCCTAACTTTGAAATTTTTAGCACCTGCACAGATGCATACTGGGATCCCAGGAAATACAGTTGATGGATCTCATGACAATCTAGGAAGAAACTATCCCTGCTGATGATATTTAAAACTTAAAAAATAATGACCAGGTTGCTGCTATGTGGTGTCTTACATATATGTACTGTCATCTTTGTTTCTAGAAAGAACCAGTTAGTTATTTTCAAACTGTTCACTGTGATATCTGGGATAGAAATAAATTCTCCATGGACCTCCTCAGAAATCCACCTCTTTAAGTATACAGTCACATATTATTGCCCTATTATATACAGGGGGGAAAAAACCACATCCCATAGACTCATTGATGCCCTAAATTTTAGAATAAATCAACCACTATTTGAAAGTCTTTCTTGCTTTATTAGCCCAATATCACTGTATAAAAAATGAAATTCTCAGTTTATTCTCCACTTTGGGGTGACACACAGCACAGCTGTATTAGCAACATGTGTGAAGACCATTTTTTATTTGACATGCACTGTCTCATTGCATTTTAGTTACATTCACCCTTTGCTGTTTAGGCATCAGTAGGATATTAGTGGTATTTAAAATGTTACAAAAACTGAAGAGCAGAAAAATTTAAATCTCTAGATTGTCTTTTCCTAAGAGATTAATCATATAACAAGCCCATAAATTTTGATGCTGAAAAAAAATCAATAATACTTTATTTGAAATACAAATATAGAGGGTTTGTTTGTTCTTGTTTTTTTTTTAAACAAATGTCCACTTCTGGCCCAGTCCTGGGTGGTATATGTTCTTCCTTGACACTCTCTCAGGAGAAGCACAGTATATTTCTATAAAATTGCAAATTGTGAGTACTCAACAAAAAGAATAAAGGCAAAGAAAATTCTAGGAGTTTAGGAAGTAATACGTAAATTGTCCCTTCTAATTACATCAGAGAAATGTATTTTGTTTTCCAAATACAGGTTCCCAGTACTTTTGAGTTTCCAGGTTACCCCAACAAAAGCTTACAAAGATGAATGGAAACATCCTCTCCTCTGTTTCCTTCCAGGTTTTATGTCAATGGAAACTAATGATAGTGTGTTTGTAGAGCACTTTACAATTTTTAAAGCATACATACTTACCTTATCTCATTTGGCCATCACATAGGGGCTGGTGGGTTGTTATTAATAAGTCAGTTTTATCAGAAAAGAAAAATTAGACTCAGAAATACTTGCCCAAAGTAACATGAAAAATGTGACTTAGATAATGCTTGGCACACAGCATGCCTTCAATCAATGGGTGCTGCTGCTATTATTATTATTACTATTATTATTATTATTTGTTATTATTATTAAGACCAGTGGCCTTAATAAGACCAAAGCCAACAATAGGTTCTCAAATGTTGTGTATTTTCCCCACCCAGGCTTTTAATGATAATAACATTTTGCATCTCTTCAAATGATGCTGAAAATCAAAAGGACCTTCTAGTGTATTAATGTTATCCTGATTTATAAGCATATTCTACATCTGGTGTCCAAGTCTTGTAAACATGATACAATGGAATTTTTTATCCCATAATAAGCATAGTCACCATAAAATTCATATTATTTTAAAGGAAAGAGAGTGGAATAATTGTCTTTCTTAAATTAAGACTGGTTCAGAGAGATTAACACAAAAATATTAAATTACTTAAAATATTTTTATTTAAAATACATATATATTTTCAGAGTGTTTCCCACAGCTTTATTTAAAAGACTGAGTGTTTGTTTTTGAAAAGTAACACTGTAGTAGTTTTCATTTCATTCTAATGCATATTTATTTCCAATAAGGCTAATATAATAATTGTAATAGGTAGAACATTTTAGGTAATATTAAATAGTAAATAATGTGATGAATATTTTCCCATTTTTGCTTATATTGTAGACTCTGTGAATTTTAAAGAGGTAATTTATGAAAACTCTTTGAAAAGCCAAAATTTCACCTTAGAAACTGATGATAATAGGTAGTACCAGTAAGAGATATTAATGACCTAGTGTTAGGTAATGATAATAATTACCTTTGTCCAGAAGAAGGAGAGAGGGAGCAAGGGATCGAGAATATATTTGAAGCAATAATGTCTGAAAATTTCCCTAACCTGGCAAAAAACATTGAATTGAAATACAAGCCCAGGAAGTGCAGAGCGTTCCAACCAAGATGATCCCAAACAGGCCCACACCAAGACACACTGTAGTGAAAATGGCAAGGGTTAAGGACAAAGACAGAATCCTAAAAGCAGCAAAGGAAAGACAGCAAGTTACTTACAAGGGCATCCCTATAAGATTATCAGCTGACATTTCTACAGAAACTTTCCAGACCAGAAGGGAGTGGCAGGAGGTTTTCAAAATGATGAAAAACAAAGGCCTATAACCTAGATTGCTTTATCCAGCAAGGTTATCATTTAAAATTGAATGAGAGATAAACAGCTTCCCAGAAAAGCATAAGCTAAGGGATTCATTACCACTAAACCAGCATTGCAGGAAATGTTAACAGGGCTTCTTTTTCTTTTTTAAAGATTTTTATTGGGGAATTGGGAGAGAGGAGCACACAAGTTGCTGTCCTTTTGTTCTTCATTCTAATTGTGGAAGACGTTGCTTCACTGGCCCATGTTGGTATTATTATTGTGCTCTTCCAGAAAAAGGCAGATCAGTCACTGTCCTCTGGACAGTCATTCACTGGGGCTATTGGCTCACTCCGGCTGCCGACCGCTCGCGCTGGCTGCTGGCCACTCACTGTAGCTTATGGCAGCCCACTGCACCAGGGGCTGTAGCCTACACCGTCGCAGGGACTCATGCAGCCCCGCTCCAGGTGGAGCTGTTGTTCGCCATCTTAGCTATAGAGGGCAGTGTCACTGGCCCTCATATATGGGATCTAAACTGGGGTCGCTGGTGTCCCAAGCCATCTCTTAACCAACGCACCACTTGGCCAGCCCTAAAAGGGCTTCTTTAAGCAGAAGAGAAAAACAACCTAATTAAGGAAGACCAGGAACACAAATATCAAAATGGCAATAACTACCACCTATCAATAATCACATTAAATGTAAACGGATTAAATGCTCTGATCAAAAAACATAGGGTAGCTGAATGGATAAGAAAGCAAGACCCCTGCATATGCTGTATACAAGAGACTCACCTCAGATCAAGACACATACAGGCTGAAAGTAAAGAGATGGAGTAAAATAATTCATGCAAATGGAACTGAAAAAACGCTGGAATAACAATACTTATATCAAATAAAATAGATTTTAAATTGAAGAATATAATAAAGGACCAAGAAGGACACCTCATAATAATAAAGGGATCAATCCAACAATAGGATATAACCCTAGTAAACATCTATGCACCCAATATAGGACCTCCTAAATATATAAAACAGATAATGACAGACATAAAGACAGAGATCAACAGTAACACTATCATAGTAGGCGACTTCAACTCCCTGCTGTCACCAATGGACAGATCCTACAGACAGAAAATCAATGTGGAAACAGCGACCTTAAATGACATATTAGGCCAGCTGGATATAACTAATATTTTCAGAGTATTTCACCCCAAAGCTACAGAATATACATTCTTCTCAAGTGCACATGAAACATTTTCTAAGATAGACCACGTGTTAGGCCACAAAACAAGTCTCAACAAATTTAAGAAGACTGAAATCATATCAAGCGTCTTCTCTGACCACAATGCTATGAAACTAGAAATCAATTATAAGAAGAAATATGGAAAGCTGACAAATACATGGAGGCTAAATAACATGCTACTAAATAGTGAATGGGTCAAAAATGAGATCAAGGAGGAAATCAAAAGATACCTCGAGACAAACGAAAATGAAAACACCACGACCCAAAATCTCTGGGATGCTGCGAAAGCAGTCCTAAGAGGTAAGTTCATAGCAGTGCAGGCCTACCTAAAGAAGGAAAAAAATCTCAAATCAACAGGTTATCCTTACACCTCAGGGAACTGGAAAAAGAACAGCAAAAGAAGCCCAAAGGGAATACAAGCAAGGAGATAATAAAGACCAGAGCGGAAAGAAATGAAATAGAGACCAGAAAAACAATGCAAAAGATCAACGAAACCAAGAACTTGTTTCTTGAGAAGATAAACAAAATTGACAAACCTCTAGCCAGACTCATCAAAAATAAAAGAGGACTAAAATGAGTAAAATCTGGAATGAAAGAGGTGAAGTGACAACAGACACCACAGAAATACAAAAAATTCTTAAACATTACTATGAGCAACTATATGCCAACAAATTTGACAATCTGGAAGAAATGGATATATTCTAGAAGCATACAACCTTCCAAAGCTAACTCAAGAAGAAACAGAAAATCTGAATACACTGATTACTACCAAGGAAATTGAATCAGTAATAAACAAGCTCACAAGAAACAAAAGCCCTGGACCAGATGGCTTCACATATGAATTTTACCAAACATTCAAAAAAGAATTATCACATATTCTTCTCAAACTATTCCAAAAAATCCAGAAGTAGGGAAGGCTCCCAAACTCTTTCCATGGAGCCAATATCCCTGATGAACATAGATGCAAAAATCCTCAACAAAATATTAGCAAACAGAATTCAGCAATAGAGTAAGAAGATCATACATCATGACCAAGTGGATTTCATCCCTATTATGCAAGGCTGATTCAACATCCATAAATAAATTAATTTGACAAAACACATCAACAAAATGAAAAATAAAAATCCTATGGTCATATCAATAGATACAGAGAAAGCATTTAACAAAATCCAGCAGCCATTTATTATAAAAAACTCTTAACAAAGTGGAAATAGAGGTATCATATCTCAACATAATACAGTCCATATATGATAAACCCACAGCTAAAATCATACTCAATGGGGAAAATCTAAAACCATTCCCCTCAAGGTCAGGAAAAACACAAGGCTGTCCACTTTCTCCACTTTTATTCAACATAGTTCTGGAAGTTCTAGCCACAGCAATCAGATGAGAAAAAGAAATAAAATGTATCCAAATTGGCAAGAAGGAAGTAAAATTGTCATTATATGCAGATGACATGATACTATATATAGAGAACGCAAAAGACTCCATCAAAAAACTATTGGAACTGATAGACGAATTCAGTAAGGTAGCAAGATACAAAATTAATATTTAGAAATCACTTGCATTTGCATATACCAATAATAAATTATCAGAAGGAGAAATTAAGAAAACAGTCACATTTACAATGCTTCAAGAACTATAAAATAGCTAGGAATTAACCAAAGAAGTAAAAGACCTGTACTCAGAAAATTACAACACACTGAAGAAAGATATAATAGAAGATACAAATAAATGGAAACACCTACCATGGTAATGGATATGAAGAATTAATATAGTTAAAATGTCCACATTGCCTAAAGCAATATATAGATTCAATGGAATTCCAATCAAACTACCAAGGGCATTTTTCACAAAAATAGAAAATATAATCCTAAAATTTATATGGAACCACAAAAGACCCCAAATAGCCTTGGCAATCCTGAGAAATAAGAGCAAAGTCGGGGGTATCACGCTACCAGCCATCAAAACATATTACAAGGCTACAGTAATCAAAACAGGCACACAGATTAGTGGAACAGAATAGAGAACCCAGAAATAAATCCATGCATATACGGACAGTTAATCTATGACAATGGAAGCAAGAATTTACACTGGAGTAAAGATAGACTATTTAGGAGTTTCGGTAAGATGGCGGAATAGACGGACGCTCTCCGAACTGCCTCCCAGGATCACATCAAACTTACAAATAATTTATGCAACATTTAACCTCAGGAGTCCCCTGAACATTAGATGAACAGAACCTCTAAACGAAGGACCTAAAGAGGAGGCCATGTCAAGCCTGGTACGAGGGGCGCCGACGAGAGAGGGCGAGCCCCGTGAGGGACACCCCAGCTGTGTGGGGAGGCTTCTCTGGTTGGGGGAGAGACCCTTCAGCCCCACACTGAGCTCACTAGCCCACAGTTGCTTTGCCAGGAAGAGGAATTCCACGATAGTGGGCAGTAGAAATTAGTGAGGACTCTCTTTGCTCGACTCGGTAAGGCTGGGGGCAGCTGGAGAACCAGTGGGGCCGGCGCACGGGTTCGCTCGCCGGCGAGCACTTACCCGGTCCTTGTCGGAGGGAGTGCCTGCATGAGCCAGGCCCAGAAGCCTGTCGGGAGGGACTGAACTGAACACCTTTGGTGGAGAAGCTGGAGGTTTTGGGATTGTTGTTCCACTGGTGCAGAGCTTGCACGCGAGCGGCGTACAGGAGGGCGCCATTTTTTCGGGGTTGGGCCCTCCCATGGAGGGTCAGAGCCGGGATCCCATTGGTCTGGTGAACTTGGCGCAGGAATGCGTGCGTGCGTGAGTGCGTGCATGCGTGCGCATGTGGCCTTGGATTCCCACCCTCCACCCTGCTTGTGTTGCGTTGCCAGGGAAATGCCTGGCGGGTGCCCTCCGGCTACATCAGGCTGCTCACTGCGACACAGGAGTGCGCGAGCGGCCTTGGGTCCACACCCTCCACCCTGCTTGTGCTGCGTTTCCAAAGAAACACCGGGCGGGTGCCCTCCGGCTGCATCAGATTGCTCTCTGAAACGTGCCTGAGCCACCTTGGGTCCCCACGCTCCGCCCTGCTTGTGCTGCGTTTCCAAAGAAATGCCGGGTGGGTGCCCTCCGGCTCCATCAGGCTGCTCACTGAGACACAGGAGGGCGTAAGCTGCCTTGGATCCCCACCCTCCACCCTGCTTCAGCTGCGTTGCCAGGGAAACGCAGGGCGGGTGTTCTCCAGCTGCATCACTCTGTTCACTGAGACTCAGTAGCAGACAACCTGCAACAACCTGTGAAGATTTTTTTTTTTTTGAGTGAGCACGATTCCAGAGCACACAGCAGCTAATTGTGGAAAGTTCACTGCAACCCTGAGAAAGTGGTCTGCAGATTAAAGAGGACAGAGAGCCCTCCCACCTCTTTCTTTTATTTTTTCTTTTCTTTTTTCTTTTTTCTTTTCTCTTCTTTCTAGGTGATCTATCTAATACATCGAAGCATTCACAGAACGACAGCCAGAATGAGAAAACAAAGAAACATGTCCCAAGTAAAAGATCAGAAGAAAACTCTAGAAATGGAACTAAATGAAACAGGTATCCAAACTTTCAGAGACAGAGTCTAGAACACTGATGATAAGAATGTTTAAGGAACTTAGCGAGGACATAAAGCAAGATAGGGAAACCATAAAAAACAACCTGTTGGAACTAAAGAATACAATAACTGGAATGAAGAACACACTCGAAGGAATAACCAGTAGAGTAGATGAAGCAGAGGAGCAGATCAGTGAATTAGAAGACAAAATAGCAGAAATCACCCAGCTGGAACAACAAAAAGAAAAAAGAATGAAAAAGAATGAAAAAGAATGAAAATAGTTTAAGAGACTTCTGGGACAACATGAAACGCAGCAATCTTTGCGTCATAGGAATACCAGAAGGAGAAGAGAAGAAGCAAGGGATTGAGAATGTATTTAAAGAAATAATGACTGAAAACTTCCCTACCATGGTGAAAGAAATCGACATACAAGCACAGGACACACAGAGAGTTCCTAACAGGCTGAATCCAAACAGGCCCACACCAAGACACACCATAGTAAAAATGGCAAAGGTTATAGACAGAGACAGAATCCTAAAAGCAGCAAGAGAAAGACAGCAGGTTACATATAAAGGAACTCCTATAAGACTAACAGCTGACTATTCTTCAGAAACTGCAGGCCAGAAGGGAATGGCAAGAGATATTCAAAGTGACACAAAATAAAGGTCTACAACCAAGATTGCTCTACCAAGCACAGCTATCACTTAAAATTGAAGGAGAGATAAAGGGCTTCTCAGAAAAGAATAAGCTTAAGGAGTTCATTACCACCAAGCCAGCACTGCAAGAAATGTTGAAAGGCCTTTTTTTAAACAGAAGGGGAAAACAAGCTAACCCAGGAAGACAAGAAATACAAATAACAAAATGGCAATAAATATACACCTATCAGTAATTACCTTAAATGTGAATGGGCTAAATGCTCCAATCAAAAGACACAGAGTGGCTGAGTGGATAAGAAAACAGGACCCATGCATACGCTGTCTACAAGAGACTCATCTCAGAGGAAAAGACACACACAGACTGACAGTAAAGGGATGGAATAAGATATTTCATGCAAATGGAAATGAGAAAAAAGCTGGAGTAGCAATACTTATTTCGGACAAAATTGACTTTAAAATGAAGACTACAATAAAAGACAAAGAAGGGCACTACATAATAATAAAGGGATTGATTCTACAAGAGGACATAACCCTAGTAAACATCTATGCACCCAATATAGGAGCTCCTAAATATGTAAAACAGATTCTGACAGACATAAAGGCAGACATCAACAGTAACACTATCATAGTAGGGGACTTCAATACCCCGTTGTCACCAATGGACAGATCCTCTAGACAGAAAATCAACACGGACACAGTGGCCTTAAATGACACTTTAGACCAGCTGGATTTAATTGATATTTTTAGAGCATTTCACCCCAAAGGTACAGAATATACATTCTCAAGTGCCCATGGAACATTCTCCAAGATAGACCACATGTTAGGCCACAAAACAAGTCTCAACAAATTTAAGAAGATTGAAATCATAGCAAGTGTCTTCTCTGACCACAATGCTACGAAACTAGAAATCAATTATAAGAAGAAATCTGGAAAGCTTACAAACACATGGAAGCTAAATAACATGCTTCTAAATAGTGAGTGGGTCAAAAATGAGATCAAGGAGGAAATCAAAAGATACCTCGAGACAAATGAAAATGAAAACACCACAACCCAAAATCTCTGGGATGCAGCGAAAGCAATCCTAAGAGGTAAGTTCATAGCAGTGCAGGCCTACCTAAAGAAGGGAGAAATATCTCAAATCAACAGACTCTCTCTACACCTAAAGGAACTTGAAAAAAAAACAGCAAAACAAGCCTAACAGGAGCATAAGGAAGGAAATAATAAAGACCAGAGCAGAAATAAATGAAATAGAAAACAAAAAAAACAATACAAAAGATCAATGAAACCAAGAGTTTGTTTTTTGAAAAAATAAACAAAATCGACAAACCCTTAGCACGACTAACCAAGAAAAAGAGAGAGAGGACCCAAATTAATAAAATCAGAAATGAAAGAGGAGAAGTGACAACAGATACCACAGAAATACAGAAAATTTTAAGACAATACTATGAGCAACTATATGCTAACAAATTCAACAATCTGGAAGAAATGGATAAATTTCTAGAAGCATACAATCTACCAAGTCTGAACCCAAAAGAAACAGAAACTCTGAACAGACTGATTACTGCCAAAGAAATTGAATCAGTAATCAACAATCTTCCAACAAACAAAAGCCCTGGACCAGATGGCTACACAGGTGAATTTTATAAAACATTCAAAAAAGAATTAGTACCTACTCTCCTGAAACTATTCCAAAAAATACAGAAGGAGGGAAGGCTCCCAAACTCTTTCTATGAAGCCACTATCACCCTGATTCCTAAGTCAGACAAAGATATGACAAAAAAGGAAAACTACAGGCCGATATCATTAATGAACATAGATGCAAAAATTCTCAACAAAATACTAGCAAATCGAATTCAGCATCTCATTAAGGGGCCGGCCGAGTGGCGCGGAGGTTAAGCGCTGGCCTGGGAAGCCAGCGGCCCCGGTTCGGTCCCACATATGAGGGCCAGTGACACTGCCCTCAAAAACAAACAAACAAACAAACAAACAAAAAACAAAAAAAAAGAAGAAAAAAAAAAAAGATCATACACCACGATCAAGTGGGATTCATTCCTGGTATGCAAGGCTGGTTCAATATCCGCAAATCAATTAACGTAATACATCACATTAACAAAATGAAAAATAAAAATCTTATGATCATATCAATAGATGCAGAAAGGGCATTTGACAAAATCCAGCAGCCATTTATGATGAAGACTCTTAACAAAGTAGAAATAATGGGATCATATCTCAACATAAAAAAGGCCATATATGATAAGCCCACAGCAAACATCGTACTCAATGGGGAAAGGCTGAAAGCTTTCCCCTTAAGGTCAGGAACAAGACAGGGCTGCCCGCTTTCACCACTTCTATATAACATAGTTCTGGAAGTTCTAGCCACAGCAATCAGACAAGAAAATGAAATAAAAGGCATCCAAATTGAAAAAGAGGAAGTAAAATTGTCATTATATGCAGATGACATGATACTATATATAGAGAATCCCAAAGACTCCACCAAAAAACTGCTAGAACTGATACACGAATTTGGCAAGGTAGCAGGATACAAAATTAATATTCAGAAATCAGTGGCATTTCTATACACCAATAATAAACTATCAGAAGAAGAAATCAGGAAATCAATCCCTTTTACAATTGCTTGAAAAACAATGAAATATCTAGGAATCAATTTAACTAAAGAAGTAAAAGACCTGTACTCACAAAATTATGAGACACTGAAGAGAGAAATCAAAGAAGATACAAATAAATGGAAATATATACCATGCTCATGGATAGGAAGAATTAATATAGTTAAAATGTCAATACTTCCTAAAGCAATATATAGATTCAATGCAATTCCAATCAAACTACCAAGGACATTTTTCTCTGAAATAGAACATAGAATCCTAAAATTTATATGGAGTCACAAAAGACCCCGAATAGCTACAGCAATGTTGAGAAATAAGAACAAAGTGGGAGGCATCACACTACCTGACATCAAAACATACTACAATGCTACAGTAATCAAAACAGTATGGTATTGGCATAAAAACAGACCCATAGACCAATGGAATAGAATAGAGAGCCCAGGAATAAACCCATGTATATATGGTCATTTAATCTATGACAATGGAAGCAAGAATTTACACTGGAGTAAAGATAGTCTATTTAATAAATGGTGCTGGGAAAATTGGATTGACACGTGCAAAAAAATGAAAATAGACCATCTACTTACACCATACACGAGAACAAACTCAAAATGGATTAAAGACTTAAATGTAAGACCTGAAACTATAAAACTCCTAGAAGAAAATATAGGGAGTAAGTTTGCAGACGTTACCCTGAGTAATATTTTTACCGATATATCCCCTTGGGCAAGGGAAATGAAAGAAAAAATGAACATATGGTATTACATCAAACTTAAAAGTTTTTTCACAGCAAAGGAAATCATCAATAAAACAAAAAGGCAGCCTACTGAATGGGAGAAGATATTTGCCAATGATATATCTGATAAGGGGTTGATATCCAAAATTTATAAAACACTCATGCAATTCAACACCAAAAAAACAAACAACCCAATTAAAAAGTGCACAGAGGATATGAGGAGGCATTTCTCTAAAGAGGACATACGGATGGCCAACAGGATATGAAAAAATGTTCAACCTCACTAATCATCAGAGAAATGCAAATAAAAACCACAATGAGATACCACCTCACTCCAGTCAGAATGTCTATCATCAACAAGTCAACAAACAACAAGTGTTGGCGAGGGTGTGGAGAAAAGGGAACCCTGGTGCACTGTTGGTGGGACTGTAAATTGGTGCAGCCATTATGGAAATCAGTATGGAGGTATCTCAGAACCCTGGAAATGGAACTGCCATATGACCCAGCAATTCCACTCTTGGGAATCTACCCAGAGGAATCCAAGATGCTAATTCGAAAAAATATATGCACCCCTATGTTTGTTGCAGCACTATTTACAATAGCCAACTTGGAAACAACCGAAATGCCCATCGGTAGATGACTGGCTTAAGAAACTGTGGTACATTTATACAATGGAGTATTACTCCGCTATAAAGAAGAATGAAATTATACCATTTGCAACAATATGGATGGACCTAGAGACTATTATGTTGAGTGAAATAAGTCAGTCAGAGAAAAACAAATACCACATGATCTCACTTATATGTGGAATTTGAAAAACTGAATGAATGAGCATAAGAAACAGAAATAGTTTCATAGATATAGAGGAAAAACAGGGTTGCTAGTTGGGAGAGGGGTGGGGATGAGGGAGAAGTGGAAAGGATTAGACAGCATAAATAGGTAACTACAGTATTGTCACAGGGATATGAAAGACAGTTCAGGGAATATAATGTTGTTAAAATTTTGTGGGGTGTCAAATAGTCACATGTTTTGTTAGGGAGAGCACTTAATGGATGGAGTAGAGGCTTGATCACGGCACTGGAAACCTGAAATTGGTGTTGTATAATATTGTATGCCAACAGTAATTGAATATATAGATAGTCACAGGATGTGGATTATATGGTGGAAGGGAGTCAAAGGAATTGTAATAGATAGTATGATATGTGGGGGGGAGGAGTGGGAGGGGAGAATTGGGGGAGGAGGGTTGTCACTTTGAGGGGTAAAATGTATAACTATTGCACTTTGTTGTACACCTGAAGCTAATTAAAAGTATATATAAATTAAAAAAAAGATAGACTATTTAATAAATGGTGGGAAAATTGAACTGACACGTGCAAAGAAATGAAACTGGACCACCTCCTTATGGCATATACAAGAACAAATTCCAAATGGATTAAGACTTAAATGTAAGACCTGAAACCATAAAACTCCTAGAAGAAAATATAGGGAGTAAATTTGCAGATATTACCCTAAGTAATATTTTTATTGATACATCCCCATGGGCAAGGGAGGTAAAAGAAAAAAATGAACGTATGGGATTATATCAAACTTAAAAGTTTTTCACAACAAAGGAAACCATCAATAGAACAAAAAGGAAGCCTACTGAATGGGCGAAGATATTTGTCAATGATATATCTGATAAGGGGTTAATATCCAAAATTTATAAAACACTCATGCAACTCAATACAAAAAAAACAAACAACCTAATTAAAAAATGGACAGTGGATATGAAGAGACATTTCTCTAAAGAGGACATACAGATGGCCAACAAGCATGAGAAGAAATGTTCAACCTAACTGATCATTAGGGAAATGCAAATAAAAACCACAATGAGATACCACCTCACTCCGGTCAGAATGGCTATCATCAATAAATCAACAAACAATAAGTGCTGTTGAGGCTGTTGGGAAAAAGGAACCCTGCTGCATTGTTGGTGGGATTCCAGATTGGTGAAGCCACTATGGAAGTCAGTATGGAGGTATCTCAAGAAACTGGAAATGTAACTACCTTATGACCCAGCAATTCCACTCTTAGGTATTTATCCTGAAAAACCCAAGACACTAATTCGAAAAAATATATGCACCCCTATGTTCATTGCAGTGCTATTTGCAATAGCCAAGACTTGGAAACAATCAAAATGCCCAGCGGTAGACGACTGGATTAAGAAACTGTGGTACATTTACACAATGGAGTATTACACAGCTATAAAGAAGAAAGAAATCGTACCATTTGCAATGATATGGATGGACCTAGAGAACATTATACTAAGTGAAATAAGTCAGTCAGAGAAAGACAAATACCATATGATCTCACTTATATGTGGAATCTAAAGATCTGAATAAACAAGCACTGTAAACAGAAATAGTTTTAGAGACACAAAGGAAAAACGGATGAGGTCTAGATGGGACTGGGGCGGGTGTGAGGGAGAAGAGGAAGGCACGACGCAACATAAACTGGTAACTACAATATTGCTACAGGGATAGAAGAAACAGTTTGGGGAATATAATCAATAATGTTGTAAATACTTTTTAGGGGACCAGATGGACTCATGTCTTGTTAGGGAGGCCACTTCCTAGTGGTGTAGAGGCCTGACCACTGCACTGTACATCTGAAGCTGCCGCTGAATAATATTAGATGTTAACTATAATTTAACACATATATAGTCATGGGATGTGGAGTATAGTGTGGGAATGGAGTCAATGAAATTGTAATAGATATGTATGATATCGATGGGGGGGCAGTGGATAGGCGAGAAGGGGGAGACACTTTGTAAGTGGTGAAAAGGATAACTACTGTATTGGTTTGTATATCTGTAACTAATAATAATAAATAATAAAGAAATAATTACCTTTGTAATTATTACAATGACAATAATAGGTAAGAGAAGTACATGTGTATAGTACACATATGATTTATATGTGCCATCCCATGTATTTTTATAATAATTCTATGAGATACGAAATATTATAGATGAGAAAACTAAGTTTCAGAGAACTATAATAACTTATCAAGCTAAAAAGTGGCAGAGCTGGGAAGCATGCTCAACTCTAAAGTCCCTGTTCTTTTTTCCCCCAAATTTTTTAATTTTCCCAAAATGTTTAAAGTTTTTTGATTTTTTAATTTTTCCCCTAATTTTTTAATTTTCAAACATATACAAAAGTTGAAAAAAATAACACAATGAACACTGAATTACCCATCGCACAGATTTGATTTTTAACATTCTTTATTTCCCTCCCTTCCTTCTTTTATTCCTCTTTCTAGCTGGACTGTTTCAAACTAAATTATAGACATCATGTGCTTCACTTACAAAACTCCAGCTTGCATCTCCTAAGAATAAGGACATTCTCCTATGCAAATACATTGACATGATCAAACCTAAGATAACTATCAATAATTTCCTAATATAATCTCATACTCAATTTGTGTTAAAATTTCCTGACTTATTCCCCAAATGCTTTTTAAAAATTTTTTTTGTTAAAAATAGCTAACATACATTGTATTAGTTTCACCATATGTAGTTGTTCAACATTTATATACCGAAAGAAGTGATCACCATAAGTCCAGAAACCATCTGACACCTTACCACGCTATTACAATATTATTGACTAGATCCACAATGCTTTATGTGACATCTCCATGACTTATTTGTTTTATACCTAGAAATTTGAAACTCTTATTCCTCTTAACCTTTCCCCCCCTTTTTGATTTCTCAATTACAGTTGCTATTCGATATTATTTTCTATTACTTTCAGGTATATAGCATAGTGGTTACACATTTGTGTAATTTAAGAAATGATCCCCCTGACTAGTCTAGTACCCACCTGTCACTATACATAGTTATTACAATATTATTGACTACATTACTTTTTTTTTTTTAAGATTTTTATTGGGGAATTGAGGGAGGAGGACAGCGTTGGGGAATTGGGGAAGGGAAACAGAGAAGTTGCTGTCCTTTTGTTCTTCAGTCTAGTTGTGGAGGACCTCGCTTCACTGACCCATGTTGGTATTATCATTGCTTGACTATATTTCTTTTTTTTTTTTAAACTATTTTATTGTGAAATAAACATTTAAAAAAAATTAGTTTCAGGTGTACAACACAGTGCAATAGTTATACTTTTTACCCCTCAAAGTTACAAACCCCCTCCCCCAATTCGCCACCCCACTCCTCTCCCCATATCATGCATATCTATTACAATTCCTTTGACTCCCTTCCACAGTATAATCCACATCCCGTGACTATCTATATATTCAATTACAGTTGTCAGACAATATTATACAACATCACTTTCATGTATACAGTGCAGTGATCAAGCCTCTACTCCATCCATGAAGTGGTCTCCCTAACAAGGCATGTGACCATCTGACACCCCACAAAATATTTACATTATTATATTCCCTGAACTGTCTTTCATATCCCTGTGGCAATATTGTAGTTACCTATTTATGCTGTCTAATCCCTTCACCTTCTCCCTCATTCTCACCCTCCTGCTACCTTACCAAATTCGTTTATCAGTTCTAACAGTTTTTTGTTGGAGCCTTTGGGACTCTCTCTCTATAGTATCATGTCTTCTGCATATAATGACAATTTTACTTCCTCCTTTCCAATTTGGATGCATTTTACTTCCTTTTCTTGTCTGATTGTTGCGGCTGGAACTTCCAAAACTGTGTTAAATAAAAGTGGTGAAAGTGGGCAGCTTTGTCTTGTTCCTGATCTTAAGAGGAAAGCTTTTAGCCTTTCCCCATTGAGTATGATGTTTGCTGTGAGCTTATCATATATGACCTTTTTTATGTTGAGATATGATCCCACTATTTCCATTTTGCTAAGAGTTTTTATCATAAATGGCTGCTGGATTTTGTCAAATGCTTTTTCTGCATCTATTGATATGATTATATGATTTTTATTTTTCATTTTGTTAATGTGATATATTACGTTAATTGATTTGCGGGTATTGAACCAACCTTGCATACCAGGAATGAATCCCAATTGATCGTGGTGTATGATCTTTTTAATGTGATGCTGAATTCGGTCTGCTAGTATTTTGTTGAGAATTTTTGCATCTATGTTCATTAGGGATATCGGCCTGTAGTTTTCCTTCTTTGTAATATCTTTGTCTGACTTTGGAATCAGGGTGATAGTGGCTTCATACCAAGAGTTTGGGAGCCTTCCCTCCTTCTATTTTTTGGAATAGTTTGAGGAGAATAGGTATTAATTCTTTTTTGAATATTTTGTAAACTTCTAATCAGTCTGTTCAAAGTTTCTGTTTCTTTTTGGTTCAGACTTGGTAGATTGTATGCTTCTAGAAAATTGTCCATTTCTTCCAGATTGTCGAATTTGTTGGCATATAGTTGCTCGTAATATTTTCTTAAAATTTTCTGTATTTCTGTGGTATCTGTTGTCACTTCTCCTCTTTCATTTCTGGTTTTATTAATGTGGGTCCTCTCTCTCTTTATCTTGGTGAGTCTGGCTAAGGGTTTGTCGATTTTGTTTATCTTTTCAAAAAACCAACTCTTGGTTTCATTGATCTTTTGTATTGTTTTGTTGTTCTGTATTTCATTTATTTCTGCTCTGGTCTTTATTATTTCCTTCCTTATACTCCCTTTGGGCTTGTTTTGCTGTTCTTTTGAGTTACCTTAGGTGTAAAGATAGTCTGTTGATTTGAGATTTTTCTTCCTTCTTTAGGTAGGCCTGCACTGCTATGAACTTACCTCTTAGGACTGCTTTCGCTGCATCCCAGAGATTTTGCGTCGTGGTGTTTTCATTTTTGTTAGTCTCGAGGTATCTTTTGATTTCCTCCTTGATCTCATTTTTGACCCACTCACTATTTAGTCGCATGTTATTTAGCCTCCATGTATTTGTCAGCTTTCCAGTTTCTTCTTATAATTGATTTCTAGTTTCATAGCATTGTGGTCCGAGAAGACACTTGATATGATTTCAATCTTCTTAAATTTCTTGAGACTTGTTTTGTGGCCTAACATGTGGTCTATTGGAAAATGTCCCATGTGTACTTGAGAAGAATGTATATTCTGTACCTTTGGGGTGAAATGCTCTAAAAATATCAATTAAATCCAGCTGGTCTAAAGTGTCATTTAAGGCCACTGTGTCCGTGTTGATTTTCCGTCTAGAGGATCTGTCCATGGGTGACAACGGGGTATTGAAGTCCCTACTATGATAGTGTTACTGTTGAACTCTGTCTTTATGTCTGTCAAAGTCTGTTTTACATATTTAGGAGCTCTTATCTTAGGTGCATAGATGTTTACTAGGGTTATGTCCTCTTGTTGAATCAATCCCTTTATTATCATGTAGTGCCCTTCTTTGTCTTTTATTGTAGTCTTCATTTGAACTTCCATTTTGTCTGAAATAAGTATTGCTACTCCAGCTTTTTTCTCCTTTCCATTTGCATGCAATGTCTTATTCCATCCCTTTACTTTCAGTCTGTGTGCGTCTTTTGATCTGAGATGAGTCTCTTGTAGACAGCGTATGTATGGGTCCTGTTTTCTTATCCACTCAGCCGCTCTGTGTCTTTTGATTGGAGCATTTAGCCCATTCACATTTAAAGTGATTATTGATAGGTGCATATTTATCGCCATTTTGTTATTTGTATTTCTTGTCTTTCTGGGTTAGCTTGTTTTCCCTTTCTTCTGTTTAAAAAGGCCCTTTTAACATTTCCTGCGATGCTGGCTTGGTGGGAATAAACTCCTTAAGCTTATTCTTTTCTGAGAAGCTCTTTATCTCTCCTTCAATTTTAAGTGATAGCCCTGCTGGGTAGAGCAATCTTGGTTGTAGACCTTTATTTTGCATCACTTTGAATATCTCCTGCCTCTCCCTTCTGGCCTGCAGAGTTTCTGTAGACAAGTCAGCTGTTAGTCTTATAGGAGTTCCTTTGTATGTAACCTGCTGCCTTTCTCTTGCTGCTTTTAGGATTCTGTCTTTTTCTTTAAGCTTTGCCATTTTAACTATGATGTGTCTTGGTGTGGGCCTGTTTGGGTTCAGCTTGTTTGGAAATCTCTGCATTTCCTGGGCTTGTATGTTGATTTCCTTCAGCAGGGTGGGGAACTTTTCAGTCCTTATGTCTTCACATACATTCTCAATCCCTTGCTTCTTCTCTTCTCCTTCTGGTATTCCTATGATGGGAATGTTGTTGTATTTCATGTTGTCCCAGAGGTCTCTTAAACTATTTTCATTCTTTTCTTTCTGTTGTTCCAGCTGGGTGATTTCTGCTGTTTTTGTCTTCTAATTTGCTGATCTGCTGCTCTGCTTTATCTATTCTACTGGTGATTCCTTCAAGTGTTTTCTTCATTTCAGTTATTGTATTCTTAGGTCTAACAGGTTGTTTTTTATGGTTTCCCTATCCTTCTTTATGTCCTCGCTAAGTTCCTTAAACATTCTTATCATCAGTGTTCTAAACTCTGTCTCTGAAAGTTTGGATACTTCTGTTTCATTTAGTTCCATTTCTAGAGTTTTCTTCTGATCTTTTACTTGGAACATGTTTCTTTGTTTCTTCATTCTGGCTGTTGTTCTGTGGTTACTTCGATATATTAGAGAGATCACCAGAGTTGACGTGGCCTCCTCTTTAGGACCTTCGTTTAAAGGTTCTGTTCATCTAGTGGTCAGGGGACTTCCAAGGTTAAATGTTGTATAAATTATTTGTAATTTTGATGTGATCCTTTGAGGCAGTTGGGAAAGCGTCCTTCTATTCCTCCATCTTACCAGAAGTCTTGCCTATATTTCTTATGCTTTACTTTATATTCACATGACTATTTTATAATTACCAACTTCAAATTGTTGATAGATATGTAGCTATTGCCACTTTATTATTTATAATTTTGATTTTTTTTTCCATCTTAAAAAAGTCCCTCTAACATTCCTTGTAATACTGGTTTGGTGGTGATGAAGTCCTTTAGCTTTTTCTTCTCTGGGAAGTTCTTTATCTGTCCTTTGATTCTAAACGATAGCTTTACTGGGTAGAGTTACCTTGATTGTAGGTCCTTGTTTTTCATCACATTGAAAATTTTGTGCTAATCCCTTCTGCGCTGCAAAGTTTCTGTTCAGAAATCAGCTGACAATCTTATGGGGGCTCTCTTATAAGTTACTAGTTGCCTTTCTCTTGCTGTTGTTTGAATTCCTTCTCTGTGTTTAATCTTTGCCATTCTAATCGTAATGTGTCTTTATGTGGGCCTAATGTGTTCATCTTTTAGGGGACTCTCTGCACTTCCTGGGCTTGTGTGTCTATTTCCTTTGCCAGGTTAGGAAAGTTTTCATTCATTACTTCTTCAAACAGGTTCTCAAACTGTTGCTTTCTCTCTTCTATTGTGATGCGAATGTTGTTATACTTAATGTTGTCCCAGAAGTCCATTAAGCTATCTTCATTTTGGGTGGTGGGGGGGTGGAGGGAGGGAGACTCTTTTTTCATTTTCTTCTTCTGGTTGGATATTTTCTGCTACTTGTCTTCCAAATAATTGATTTTATCCTGTGCTTCATCTATTCTGCTGATGATCTCTTCTAGTGCATTCTTCATTTCAGTTCTTGTATTCATCACCCCTAATTCTTTTTTATGATTTCTATAACATTCTTTATGCTTGATTTCTCTTTGTTGAAGTTCTCACTAAGTTCCTGAGCATCCTTTTAACAGTGTTTTGAACTCTGTATCTGGTAGGTTAATTGCCTCCATTTTGTTTAATTCTTTTTCTGTAGTTTTCTCTGTTCTTTCATTGGGATGTATTTCTTTGTTTCCTCATTTTGTCTTCCTCTCTGTGTTTTTTTTTTCCTATGTATTAGGTAGATCTGCTATGTCCCCAGTCTTGGCCAGGTGGCCTTATGTAATAGGTGCCTTGTGGGGCCCAGTGGCACAGCCTCCCTGGTCACCTTTACTGCGTGCTCCAGGAGTGTCCCTTGGGTAGGCTGTGTTTGCCCTCTTGTTATAGTGGAGCCTTGGTTGTTATTGGCACATATCTGAATAGGATGACACTCAGGCTGATTGGCCGTGAGGTTTGGCCACATCCACAGCTTATACTCTGCTGTAAGGGGGCTTACCCCACTAAGTGGTATTCCCCCCAGTGGGCTCTGATACATGTTTAGACAACCCTTTGGGTGTCACTTGTGGGGCTAATTGGGTGGTGCTGTGCTGTGGTCTGAAGCCATCCTCCAAGTATGCTAGTTCTGGGACCTTTTGGGAGAGGCTGTGGTGCAGGCCCAGGTCATCCGTTGCCTGCAACTAGCTGGGAACTACCTGGTAACAGCTACAAAGCGATACAAGGTAGTTTGCTGCCTATGCTAACCCTGGAGGTGTGTAAGAGAGGCCATGCTGTGAACTGAGAGACTATGTGCCACCAGGGCCAGGCCTGAGGTAGCTCTGTAAAATTCCAGGATACCCCAAGGCCTGCTGCCACCTGCCAGCTCCCTTAAGTTTCAGCCACTGATAAAGCCTTGTGTGGTATACAAGTTGGGTGAGGCAGGGTCTCAGGGAGTCACTAGAGTAGGAAGAATTGTCAATGTAGACTCTGGTCAATGTAGACTCTGGTTTGGTGCCAATGCTGATCCTGAAGCTACTCAGCAGAAGCCTCAGAGCACACCATGGCCTGTTGGTGCCTGCCTGGGGCCTGTCGGACTCTGATAGCTTTCTAGGAAAGAGTGCAATAATGATGGGGCTGGCTGCTTTTAGAGAAAGTGCCTCCAGTGTTGGTGGAGTTGTTTAGGACGCATTCCCAGTGATTCAGCAGGGTGGAACTCACCAGACCAATCAGATTCAGATTTGACCATAAGCACAGGGGGAGGGATGAACACAGGAAAGATGGTGCCTGCCTGCCAGCGGAACAAATGGAGGATCTCCTTACAGGAATATTATGACTGTCTTCCAGCATTCAATCCAAAGCAAGACAACTCAATCTGCACCCCCATATGTCTCCGACACCCACCGAGTTACTGGCCCTCTGCTGGAGCCAAAGGTGAGTACCTGGGAGTGAGAGAGTCTGTGCTTGGACCCTTTAAGAAGTCATCTGGTTTTTCCTGCTGCTTTCCATACCAACAGAATGGCTGGAATCCCCACTGTTTTTCACAGCCAGATGTTGTGGGGCTCCTTTTTTCAGCACCAGTACTCCAGGCTGGGGAGGATGGTGTGGGGTTGGGGACCCTTGCTCCTTCAGGGGGAACTTCCACAGCCTATATCCCTCCCAATTTTCAACTGCCACAAGGAGATTTGGGGTTAGCCAGTTCTGAGTCTCCACATCTCTGACCACTCTTCATGTGGCTTCTGCTTTATGTATTGTATAATTTAGCTGTAATTTTAATTTTTTCATGAAAGGAAGCAGGTACAGTTTTATTCCACCACCTTAGAGCTCCCTCTCCCCCAAATGCTTTTTATGGCTATATTTCACAAACACAGATAAGTTTAATACTTTGTATGGGTTATATCTTTTTATTTTAGGCCAGTTTCTTCTACCGTTAAAAAAAAAAAAAAGACCATGACTTGTGTTTGTGAGAGTGTTTTCTTGTAATTTCTTTAATCTTTTCCTCTATTTTCTAAATTTCCAGCAAAGCACTCTTCATTGTTAAATGTCAAATTCTTAACTAAACAGTATGAAAATAAATAATCAACAAAACAGCCCTCATCTTTAATTCTACTGTTAACTACTAATGTTTATCATAATGGCAGAAAAGTTAATAGGGTTCAGTTTAAAGAAAAGACAGAAGAGTGAAGACATTTCACACTTAGAATCCCTTTGGTGTAAAAGGCTCCATGGCTGACATTTCAGATTTGGCTACAATTTCATTCACATGCACGAATTCTAGGAAGATTTAAACACTTGTGTTTTGGGGAACTTTGCCAGAAATGCTTAAAAATCTTACAGCTTCTGTTAGTTATGGCAAGTCTGGCTAGATAATATAGTGTTTTCTCTGCTATTTAAATGGAATTCAAGGAAATATTGTAGTTCATTCTTACTCAAAATGTTCCAGGAAAGTGAATGAGCTGCTCTCCATTACAAATCTGTTACTTTTACAAAACTAAGTTTCTACTCAGACTTTATTCCATTGGCAGCCATTGATTAACTGCCATATCCTGGCCCCACTAAATCTAGAAATCTCATGAAACAATGAGAAAGCTATGCCAACTCACTATGTAGCATGCTGTAAAGCTATAGAATAACTGTATATTCTAAACCTGACATGAGTAGCACTGCAAAATGATAAGAGTTGGGAAGGTTGACGTTTTGTAAGGATCAAGCCATATTCTGAGCGATTGCTGATTGTTGTTCATAATGCATATTCACAAAACTGTGTAAGAATCATATTTATTTGTATAGTGTTCATTCCATCAAACATATTTTGATTGGTTCATTTGTGCAAGTTATCCGGGAACTTATGAATAAGCCACAGTCTCCATCCTCAAGTGATTTACCATCTAGTAGGAGAGGGGTTCACAAGAATAGTTATTTTCAGAATGACATGGTAAATAACAAAAGAGTACACTAGGGAGCACAGATAAAAGGCACCTAAGCCACTCCTTCAGGTCCAGAAGTCTTCATAGGGAAAAGGACAAGCAGCCTCAGCTTTTAGCTTATATGATGATGAGAACCCAGGAGGTGGGAGGAAGCATACTCAGCCTTAGAGCCAGGGCCTGAACAATGTTGGAGATTGAATGGATGATATCCTACTGCTATCTTTAAGGAACAAGCATGAGGTAACATGCTTATATTAGCATGGCCTGGGCAAGAAGAAGTCAGTTTTCTTGTAGTTGCTACATAGAGACAAGTGCAAAAGGGAGTAGGAGAGAGAGAGAAAGAGAGAGTAAGGGAGGAAAGAAAGGAGGGAGGGAGGGAGGGAGGAAACATCAGACAAACAAAATTTCCCACTTAACATACGCCTTAAAGACCAAAATTCCAAAACACAGGAGGAAAGGGAACATTAAGACAACCAACAAAACCAACAATTAATTGGTAGAAAATTTCACTCCACACAAAATAAAAATTATAAAGAAATCTGTAACCAACTTTAAAATAACTGATTAGGATTTCCTAAGAAGATAATACCCAGAAAAAAAGAACAAGAAATTATAAAACAAAATTAGGGATAAATGGAACAACAAAAGAAGGATTTGAGAACCTAGAATCCTGCAAATGAAAAATATAGTTATTGAAATAAAAAATAACCTCAGTGACTCTATAGTCTATGAGAACATTTGTAAATTGAAAGCTAGTACTGACAATTTTACAGAATATGCAGCACAGAGAGAACAAGAAACAAATACCATGAAACAGAAGTCAACACACAGAGAACAGATTGCGATAGTTCAATATGTTGCTAATAAAAATTCCAGAAGAAAGGATGGAGAAGAAATATTTTAAAAGATAGTGGCTAAGAACTGAGTCTAGAACTTAGTCCTTAGACTGAAAGCAAATCATGAGAAGAATTAAATAAAAATAAATACATACTAGTAGTAACATTAGTAAAATACCACTAGTAAAGATAGAGAAAAACAATGAAGAGAAAAATCTTAAAAGTAGCCAAGAGAAAAGGCAATTTTCTGGGAAGAAATTCTAATTAGGATGAGTAGATTTATTATCAACAATCGGTTTCAGAAGTCAATGGAGAAAGTACTTCATAGAGCTAAGGGAAATAACTGTCCCTCTAGAATTCTATACTCAGCTAAAATAACTTTCAAGCAAGAATGAGTCAATTTAAGATGTTCAGTGACAGGAAGAATTTACTACCCCTAGCCCATCACTTAGAGTGGGCTTCAGGGAGAAAGACACTAAACCTGGAGCCATAAAGTGGGCTGCACAAAACCATGGTAAATGAAGAAGTTGTGAAAATATGCTGGTATAATAAGTGAATTGTTGACATTCAAAATTTTATTTTTTGTATAAAAATGGGTAAAGAATAACAAGAGAGAATTGTGGCATTTTTTTGTTATTGTTATTCAGTAGGAAGATGGAGAGGCTAGATAACATTATGCTTGGAAATTTTATAGCTTGATTTATATGTTTAAAATTATGAGTAACCCTATTTTAAAATTATGAGTAACCCTAAAAATGGAAATATTTTATTTAGCTTCAAACTAGCATAGAATGAAAAAACAGAATAAAGACATATATTATCACTAACCTGAGGTGGGAAGGAGGAGTTGTGACTGAGAAGGGATAGACAGCGGACTTCTGAGTTGCGGAAAATTTTTACCTGTGTATTGGTCACCAAGATGGTTGCTTCATAACTATCTCTTAAATTGTGCATTTAAGCTGTGTGCAATTTTCTGAATGTATGTTGCATTGCATTTGAAAAGGTTCTTTTTAAGTAAAATATATTTTAAAAAGAAGGTGGCAAAGGAGAAAAAAAAAAGCAAAAACCCGTGGTAAATAGAAATCACAAAATATTTGTGCAAATGTAATCAAAATAAAGATAATTAAACCTACCTATTAAAATATAGAGAATATCAGATTGAATATAGATATAAAAAGCACCTATATGTTCTTTGTTAGAGCATACCTAAATTGAACAATAGGTGGATTGAAAATAAAGAGATAGAAAAATATATACCAAGTATTTGTTTCCTATTGTTGTTATAACTAAGTATCACAAACTTAGTGACTTAAAACATGAGAACTTTATCTTATAATTCCGGAGGTCAGAAGCTGGAAATGAGTCTTACAAGGTTGAAAGAAGTTGTTGGCAGGGATGCTTTCCTTTTGATGAATCCATGGGAGATTTTAACATCTATCAGAAGCTGATAAAGTACACAAAAACTTATTAAGGATAAGTTGTTATTAACAGCAAGTAGATAATATACATTATTTTGAAGCTCGTGTGAAATATTTTATAACTATTGACTACACACTAGGTAACAGAGAAACAGAAGCCATTCAATATTACTAAAACACATGATACTGGGCAGAAATTAATGGGAGACAAACTGCTGAAGTACTGTAGATAAGGGGGCAAGTTCTAGAGGGTTTTACATTTAAGCCAGTAGGAACTGGCTTCCAAATACTAGTTGTGGACCCATCCTGGATTGGTGGCACTATAAACATAAGGTTCCTGGGTTCTGCCCCTGTTTATTCTGGGTTGATTGTTTTGGGATAAGGCATTGATGTTTTTATTATAAAAAGTTCCTTGGATGTGGATTATACTGTGGAAGAGAGTCAGAGGAAGAGTAATAGATATATATGATATGGGGGGGAAGAGGGGTGGTGTATTGGGGGTGGGGGGTTGTCACTTTGAGGGGTAAAATGTATAACTATTGCACTATGTTGTACACCTGAAACTAATTAAAAATATAATTAAAAAAATAAAATAAAATAAATAAAAATAAAAAGTTCCTTGGGGGCCGGCCGTGTGGTACAGTGGGTAAGCGCTGGCTTAGGAAGCCAGCGGCCCCGGTTCGGGTCCCACATATGAGGGCCAGTGACACTGCCCTTAAAAAAACACACACACACACACAAAAAAAAACAAAGAACAAAAACAAAAAAGTTCCTTGGTCTCACTGATGGACTGCTAATATTGGAAATAAAGGGAAACCACTAAAGGATTTCAATTAGGGAAATAACATGGTCATATATATATTTCATATATTTTATTCTGGCTCCTGAATGGGAAATGAATTTGTGCAGATTAAGATCAGAGCAGACAAACCAAATAAAACATTACTGAAACGATCTGGACAAAAGGCCCTGAAGGCTTACCTTGAACTAGGATGGCAGAACAACAAAAAGAGAGGAAGGATTGTTAACAGAGTAGTATTTCGATCAAGGCAAGAAAGGCTTCCATTCAATCAATGGTTCTCAAATTCAAGCTTGCATCAGAGTCACCTGGGAGGGCTTGTTAACACACAGATTTCTAAGCCCCATCCTTAGAGTTTCTAATTCTGTAGATCTGGGATGGGGCCCAAGAATATACAATTCTAACAAGTTCCCAGGTAGCACTGTTGCTGCTGGTTATGGGAAACACACTTGAGAACCATGTACAGTGGATAGCTGCTGTTTTTTCCTGTCTAGTCTTCCAGTTACAATTTCTGATTTATGGCTCCAATAAAACTCCTTTTCCTCCACAATCATGTAGGAATGGTCTATCAAAGTGTTTTACCCTCCCTTTACCCCAGCTAGGCTACTCAGATATGCTGTTTTATTCTGGAATTTGATTCCAGAAGGAACCAAAGACTGACAGCAGCTGATTTGATTGTCCTGTTGGCTAACATCCACAGAGTCCCTATTAGTTTCTGCTCTTGTTCTTTCCCCAAGAACGATTCTTTAGCGTTTCCTTCAAAATCATACCATATCTTTCCATTTTACTTACCTGTTTGTTTAGCAAGTTGTTTTGATTAACTTGGCCGGAGTTAGACCAAAGACTTCAACTGACATCTAGGGAATGAGGGAACTTTGATAGGCAGACTGCATTCGTTTACAAACGGCTATTGTAACAAATTACCACAAATTTGGCAGCTGAAAATTACAGAAATTCATTCTCTGATAGTTCTAGAAGCCAAAATCAATATGACTGGAATGAAATCAAGGTTTCAGCAGGGTCATGCTCCTTTAGGGAGGAAGCCGTCCCTCTCCTCCTCCATCTTCTGGCTGCCATTCATCTTCCTTGGCTTGTGGCTGCTTCAGTATGATCCCTGCCAACGAGGTAACATTGCATTCTCTGTGTGTTTTGTCTCGCTGCCTCACTCTTGTAAGGACACTTGCTATGACCCACCTCAATGATCCAGGACAATGTACTAATCTCGAGATTTAATTCAATCACATGGGCAAATATCCTATTTCCAAATTAAGGTAACATTTACAGGTTCCAGCCTACCATAGTGACCAAGGATTATCCTGGTTTTAGCACTGAAAATATAATGCTCAAGGAACTCCCCCAGTCCCAAACAAACTGTAACTTGTTTGTTTGCTCCTTAAATTATTCATGCTACCAACAAAAGGTTACCAACTTTCTCAGTTTACCTGGAACTTTCTGAGTTTTAGTACTGAACGTCTCACATTTCAGCAACCTCTCAGTTCCAGGCAAACAGGATTGGTTGGTCATCGTAATTCAGCCTGTCACTTTCAAAGCACTAGTGCAGGAAGAGTTGTCATCTTTACACTCTTTCCTAGAGAACAGAATACTATGAAATATTTGGAACATAGGCCTCTAGCAAAATGAGCCTGGAGAGATATCAACAGAGCAACAAATTTAGTACATTGCTGTTAACTGCCATTGGTCAAACTTGAAAGCAAGGTTTATTTCTCAAGAAAGACATAGGAGAAAGACTTAATAGGGTGGTTTTTAATTAATGAGAATTAGCTGATTTGAAACTTCCCAAAGGAGAAGGCAAAGAAGTGGATAAATTTCTGTGGTACAATATGGGGCAAGGTTATTTGCTTTATTTCTCTAGTTGTGGGCTCCTGCCTGTTGGGGCCACAGTTGAGATTGGGACTGAATAGGAATGCTGGTTCTTGGGCCACACAACAGAATATATGATTTCAGACTCTCTGGTGTCGAGGTTCAGGAATCTGAATTTTAAAACATCATAATAAATATGTTATATGTTGTCCCTGAAAAGGGGCCTGAACTTGAGCAAGGCAAATTTTTCCAACCAGGGAAATTCCTAATGAGGCCTGACCCCTGAAAGTCATCAATGGTAACAGTCCTAGGGGAAGTTGGGGCCACACAGTACACCAACTACTAAGATACATGATGCATTTAAAACAATGTCTGGCACATGGTTATTATTATACTTTATATTTTATTTTTTTATTTTTATTTTTTTGAGGGCAGTGTCACTGGCCCTCATATGTGGGACCCGAACCAAGGCCGCTGGCTTCCCAAGCCAGGGCTTAACCACCGTGCCACTCAGCCGGCCCCTATACTTTATTTTTATTATAATTCATTTACTGCATTTTGAGTTTCCAAGAGCATGCTTTGCACTTAAATGGCAATTGCTGTTATAGGGTGCGTGGAAAAATTTATCATTGGTTATCTAGTCATTCATTCATTCATTCATTCATTTATTGGGGAACAAACCCCTAAAGACATTCTTTTTTTTGAGGGCAGTGTCACTGGCCCTCATAAGTGGGACCCGAACCGGAGCCGCTGGCTTCCCAAGCCAGCGCTTAACTGCCGCGCCACTAGGCCGGCCCAAGGAGATTTCTTTTTTTTTTTTTTTTAAGACATTCTTAAGAATACATAAAAGGGCCGGCTGAGTGGTGCGTTGGTTAAGAGCTGGTTTGGGATGCCAGCAGCCCCGGTTCAGATCCCATATATGAGGGCCAGTGACACTTCCCTCTACAGCTAACAATAGCTCCACCTGGAGCTGGGCTGTGTGAGCCCCGGTGATGGTGTAGGCTGCAGCCCTGCTGCAGTGGGCTGCCGTGGGCTACAGTGAGTGGCTGGGAGCCAGCATGAGCGGCTGGAAGCCAGCGTGAGCTGCCAATAGCCACAGTGAGTGACCATTCAGGGGCCGGCGACTGATCTGCCTCATCCGGGAAAAGCGCAATGACGATACCAACATGAGCCAGTGCAGCAACATCCTCTGCAACTAGACTGAAGAACAAGAAGACAGCAACTTGTCTGTTCCCCTTCCCCGATTCCCCAATGCTGTTCCCCTCCCCCAATTCCCCAATAAAATCTTAAAAAAAAAAAAGAATACATAAAATATATGATGGGATAATTAAAATTGAGATAAACGGAAAAAAAATTACAAGGATAGTGACAACCCTATCTAAGTCAGCATACTGCATTTTTTAATTCAAATCGCTTAACACCTTTTAGAATTATATATTTATTTGCAAGATGCTTTATTTAATGTCTGACTCTACTAGTACAAAAGTATCAGGGCAAAAGCAATAAGATTTTTAAAGAGCATCTCAAGCCTCTAGCACAATATTTGACATATACAGAGGGTACAAAAAGATGCATACACATTTTAAGAAAGAAAAAAATGTAATAAAGTTGTAATACTCAATATATACTGATAACAAAAGATGAACACAAGTCATGTGTATACATTTATATGGCACCTCTGGTAAATACGCAAATATTTGTTGAATGGATTGAATGCATGCATGAACGAGAATGCAAAAATGAAGTTGTGAAAAAGGATGTCATAATGAACTGACATTTATTATGAGTAGAATGAAAATTTGAGACCACACTTTTTGGACACCAATTAAAAAAGGGAGATGATCAATTAAAAAAATCAGGATCTATAACATTGAAAAGCAAATTGCTTAGTAGAAGTACGATTGCTGGTATTGAAAACTAATGAGAGGGGGCTTCCAGTAAGATGGCGGAATAGATGGACACTGTGCCAACTGCCTCCCAGGATCACATCAAAATTACAAATAATTTATACAACATTTAACCTCTGAAGTCCCTTGAACACTGGATGAACAGAACCTCTAAACAAAGGACCTAAAGAAGAGGTCACATCAAGACTGGTAGGAGGGGCAGAGAAGAGAGAGTGCGAGCCCCAGCTGTGAGGAGGATTCTCCAGTTGGGGGAGAGACCCTCCAGCCTCACATCGAGTTCACTAGCCCAGAGTTGCTTTGCCAGGAAGAGGAGACCTACAATAGCTGGTAGTAGAAATTAATGAGGACTCTCTTTACTGGGCTCGGTGAGGCTGAGGGCGGCTGGAGAACCACTGGGGCCAGCCCACGGGCTTGCTTGCTGATGAGCACTCAACCGGTTCTTGGTGGAAGGAGTAGCTGTGTGAGCCGGGCAAGGAGCCTGCGGAGACAGACTGAATTGAGCGCCTTCAGTGTGGAAGCTGGAGGTTTTGGGACCATTGTTCGCCTGGTATGGAGCTTGCACAGGAATAGTGTAACAGGAAGGAGCCATTTTTTCAGGGTTGGGCCCTCCCACAGAGGGTCAGAGCCAGGACCACATTGGTCTGGTGAAATTGGCACAGGAGTGCGTGTGTGTGTGTGTGTGTGTGTGTGTGTACGTATGTGGCCTTAGAAACCACCCTCAGCCCTGCTTGTGCTGCATAGACAGGGAAAACGCCAGGCGGGTGCGCTCCAGCTCCATCAGGCTGTTCACTGAGACACAGGAGTCAGTGAGCCACCTTGGGTTCCCGCTCTCTGCACTGTTTGTGCAGAGTTGCCAGATTGGGGATTGGCTGTTGGGCTGCTCAGTCTAATCTGCGGGCAGTTCATTGGGACAGGCTGAACTGGGAGTTTTTCTGAGAGTGTTGGGCTGGGAGCTGAGTGTCTGTGTGATCCGGTCTGGGCTTTCCTGGCAAGTTTGTGTAGGCTGGTTGCTGGTGCAGAGTGCACGCTGCTCTGAATTGCTAGGGGCCACTGACTACATTGAGTGGTGCCTTGGGACCCTGCCATGCCCACCTAGAGCTGTGTTTCCAGAGGAATCCTGAGTCCCTGGTGCCTGGCCCCCACCTCCACAGGCCACAGAGGGGTTTTTTGCAGCAGCAGACAACCCGCAACAACCTGTGACTATTTTTGGTAGTGAACACAGTTCCAGAGCACACAGCAGCTAATTGCAGAAAGCTCACTGCAAGCCTGAGAGGGAGGCCGGATCATAACACGTTAAGACATTCCCCCCAACAGCTGGTCCTGAGTCGCCCAGAGACTCTCTATTGCTGAGCAAGTGGTCTGCAGATTAAAGAGGATGGAGAGCCCCTCCACCTATTTTTCTCATTTTTTTTCTTTCTTTTCTTTTTTCTCCTTTCTCTTTTTTTCCTTTTACTTCATTTTTTTTTTTTTGAGGGCCGCGTCACTGGCCCTCACATGCAGGACCAAAACGGGGGCCGCTGGCCTCCCAAGCCAGCGCTTAACCACCGCACCACTAGGCCGGCCCTTCTTTTTTCTTCTTTTGTTCCTTTTTTTCCCCTTTTTTTTCCCCTCCTCTTTCTAGGTGATCTCTCTAATATATCAAAGTAACCACAGAACAACAACCAGAATGAAGAAACAAAGAAACATGTTCCAAGTAAAAGATCAGAAGAAAACTCTAGAAATGGAACTAAATGAAACAGAAGTATCCAAACTTTCAGAGACAGAGTTTAGAACACTGATGATAAGAATGTTTAAGGAACTTAGCGAGGACATAAAGAAGGATAGGGAAACCATAAAAAACAACCTGTTAGACCTAAGAATACAATAACTGAAATGAAGAAAACACTTGAAGGAATCACCAGTAGAATAGATAAAGCAGAGCAGCAGATCAGCAAATTAGAAGACAAAAACAGCAGAAATCACCCAGCTGGAACAACAGAAAGAAAAGAATGAAAATAGTTTAAGAGACCTCTGGGACAACATGAAATACAACAACATTCCCATCATAGGAATACCAGAAGGAGAAGAGAAGAAGCAAGGGATTGAGAATGTATGTGAAGACATAAGGACTGAAAAGTTCCCCACCCTGCTGAAGGAAATCAACATACAAGCCCAGGAAATGCAGAGATTTCCAAACAAGCTGAACCCAAACAGGCCCACACCAAGACACATCATAGTTAAAATGGCAAAGCTTAAAGAAAAAGACAATCCTAAAAGCAGCAAGAGAAAGGCAGCAGGTTACATACAAAGGAACTCCTATAAGACTAACAGCTGACTTGTCTACAGAAACTCTGCAGGCCAGAAGGGAGAGGCAGGAGATATTCAAAGTGACGCAAAATAAAGGTCTACAACCAAGATTGCTCTACCCAGCAGGGCTATCACTTAAAATTGAAGGAGAGATAAAGAGCTTCTCAGAAAAGAATAAGCTTAAGGAGTTTATTCCCACCAAGCCAGCATCGCAGGAAATGTTAAAAGGGCCTTTTTAAACAGAAGAAAGGGAAAACAAGCTAACCCAGAAAGACAAGAAATACAAATAACAAAATGGCGATAAATATGCACCTATCAATAATCACTTTAAATGTGAATGGGCTAAATGCTCCAATCAAAAGACACAGAGCGGCTGAGTGGATAAGAAAACAGGACCCATACATACGCTGTCTACAAGAGACTCATCTCAGATCAAAAGACGCACACAGACTGACAGTAAAGGGATGGAATAAGACATTGCATGCAAATGGAAAGGAGAAAAAAGCTGGAGTAGCAATACTTATTTCAGACAAAATGGAAGTTCAAATGAAGACTACAATAAAAGACAAAGAAGGGCACTACATGATAATAAAGGGATTGATTCAACAAGAGGACATAACCCTAGTAAACATCTATGCACCTAAGATAAGAGCTCCTAAATATATAAAACAGACTTTGACAGACATAAAGACAGAGTTCAACAGTAACACTATCATAGTAGGGACTTCAATACCCCGTTGTCACCCATGGACAGATCCTCTAGACGGAAAATCAACACGGACACAGTGGCCTTAAATGACACTTTAGACCAGCTGGATTTAATTGATATTTTTAGAGCATTTCACCCCAAAGGTACAGAATATACATTCTTCTCAAGTACACATGGGACATTTTCCAATAGACCACATGTTAGGCCACAAAACAAGTCTCAAGAAATTTAAGAAGATTGAAATCATATCAAGTGTCTTCTCGGACCACAATGCTATGAAACTAGAAATCAATTATAAGAAGAAACTGGAAAGCTGACAAATACATGGAGGCTAAATAACATGCGACTAAATAGTGAGTGGGTCAAAAATGAGATCAAGGAGGAAATCAAAAGATACCTCGAGACTAACAAAAATGAAAACACCACGACGCAAAATCTCTGGGATGCAGCGAAAGCAGTCCTAAGAGGTAAGTTCATAGCAGTGCAGGCCTACCTAAAGAAGGAAGAAAAATCTCAAATCAACAGACTATCTTTACACCTAAGGTAACTCAAAAAAGAACAGCAAAACAAGCCCAAAGGGAGTATAAGGAAGGAAATAATAAAGACCAGAGCAGAAATAAATGAAATACAGAACAACAAAACAATACAAAAGATCAATGAAACCAAGAGTTGGTTTTTTGAAAAGATAAACAAAATCGACAAACCCTTAGCCAGACTCACCAAGATAAAGAGAGAGAGGACCCACATTAATAAAACCAGAAATGAAAGAGGAGAAGTGACAACAGATACCACAGAAATACAGAAAATTTTAAGAAAATATTACGAGCAACTATATGCCAACAAATTCGACAATCTGGAAGAAATGGACAATTTTCTAGAAGCATACAATCTACCAAGTCTGAACCAAAAAGAAACAGAAACTTTGAACAGACTGATTAGAAGTTTACAAAATATTCAAAAAAGAATTAATACCTATTCTCCTCAAACTATTCCAAAAAATAGAAGGAGGGAAGGCTCCCAAACTCTTGGTATGAAGCCACTATCACCCTGATTCCAAAGTCAGACAAAGATATTACAAAGAAGGAAAACTACAGGCCGATATCCCTAATGAACATAGATGCAAAAATTCTCAACAAAATACTAGCAGACCGAATTCAGCATCACATTAAAAAGATCATACACCACGATCAATTGGGATTCATTCCTGGTATGCAAGGTTGGTTCAATACCCGCAAATCAATTAACATAATATATCACATTAACAAAATGAAAAATAAAAATCATATAATCATATCAATAGATGCAGAAAAAGCATTTGACAAAATCCAGCAGCCATTTATGATAAAAACTCTTAGCAAAATGGAAATAGTGGGATCATATCTCAACATAAAAAAGGTCATATATGATAAGCTCACAGCAAACATCATACTCAATGGGGAAAGGCTAAAAGCTTTCCTCTTAAGATCAGGAACAAGACAAAGCTGCCCACTTTCACCACTTCTATTTAACACAGTTTTGGAAGTTCCAGCCACAGCAATCAGACAAGAAAAGGAAGTAAAATGCATCCAAATTGGAAAGGAGGAAGTAAAACTGTCATTATATGCAGATGACATGATACTATAGAGAGAGAGTCCCAAAGTCTCCAACAAAAGACTATTATTAGAACTGAAAAATGAATTCAGTAAGGAGCAGGATACAAAATTAATATTCAGAAATCAGTTGCATTTTGATACACCAATAATAAACTATCAGAAGAAGAAATCAGGAAATCAATCCCTTTTACAATTGCTTGAAAAACAATGAAATATCTAGGAATCAATTTAACTAAAGAAGTAAAAGACCTGTACTCACAAAATTATGAGACACTGAAGAGAGAAATCAAAGAAGATACAAATAAATGGAAATACATACCATGCTCATGGATAAGAAGAATTAGTATAGTTAAAATGTCAATACTACCTAAAGCAATATATAGATTCAATGCAATTCCAATCAAACTACCAAGGACAATTTTCTCAGAAATAGAACATAGAATCCTAAAATTATATGGAGCCACAAGAGACCCCGAATAGCTACAGCAATGTTGAGAAATAAGAACAAAGTGGGAGGCATCATACTACCTGACATCAAAACATACTACAATGCTACAGTAATCAAAACAGTATGGTACTGGCATAAAAACAGACACATAGACCAATGGAATAGAACAGAGAGCCCAGGAATAAACCCCTCTATATATGGTCATTTAATCTATGATAATGGAAGCAAGAATTTACACTGGAGTAAAGATAGTCTATTTAATAAATGGTGCTGGGAAAATTGGACTGACACATGCAAAAAAATGAAAATAGACCACCTATTTACACCATATACGAGAACAAACTCAAAATGGATTAAAGAGTTAAATGTAAGCCCTGAAACCTTAAAACTCCTAGAAGAAAACATAGGCAGTAAATTTGCAGACATTACCCTGAGTAATATTTTTACTGATATATCCCCTCAGGCAAAGGAAATAAAAAGAAAAAATGAACATATGGGATTACATCAAACTTAAAATTTTTTTCACAGCAAAGGAAATCATCAATAAAAGAAATTGGAAGCCTACTGAATGGGAGAAGATATTTGCCAATGATATGTCTGATAAGGGGTTAATATCCAAAATTTATAAAACACTCATGAAATTCAACACCAAAGAAACAAACAACCCAATTAAAAAATGGGCAGAGGATATGAAGAGACATTTCTCTAAAGAAGACATACAGATGGCCATCAGGAATATGAAAAAATGTTCAACTTCACTAATCATCAGAGAAATACAAATAAAAACCATAATGAGACACCACCTCACTCCTGTTAGAATGGCTGTCATCAATAAATCAACAAACAACAAGTGCTGGCAAGGTTGTGGAGAAAAGGGAACCCTGGTGCACTGTTGGTTGGACTGCAGATTGGTGCAGCCATTATGGAAATCAGTATGGAGGTATCTCAAAAAACTGGAAATGGAACTACCATATGACCCAACAGTTCTACTCTTGGGTATCTACCCAGCAGAATCCAAGTCAGTAATTCAGGAAAAATATATGCACCCGGATGTTTATTGCAGTACAATAGCCAAGACTTGGAAACATCGGTAGATGACTGGATTAAGAAACCGTGGTATATTTATACAATGGAGTATTAGTCCGCAATAAAGAAGAATGAAATCATACCATTTGCAACGATATGGATGAACCTAGAGACTATTATGTTAAGTGAAATAAGTCAGTTGGAGAAAGACAAATACCATTTGATCTCACTTATATGCGGAATCTAAAGAACTGAATGAATGAGCAATGTAAACAGAAACGGACTTATAGAGGAAAAACTGATGGTTGCTGGTTGGGAGCAGGGTGGGGATGAGGGAGAAGGGAAAGGGATTAGACAGCAAAATAGGTAACTACAATATTTCCATAGGGACAGTTCGGGGAATATAATAATGTTGTAAATATTTTGTGGGGTGTCAGATGGTCACATGTCTTGTTAGGGATACCACATCATGGATGGAGTAGAGGCTCGATCACTGCACTGTACACCTGAAGCTGATGTTGTATAATATTGTATGCCAACTGTAATTGAATATATGGATAGTCACGGGATGTGGAGTATACTGTGGAAGGGAGTCAAAGGAATTGTAATAGATATGTATGATATGGGGGGGAGTGGGGTGGCGAATTGGGGAAGGGGGTTGTCACTTTGATAGGTAAAAAGTATAATTATTGCACTGCGTTGTATACCTGAAACTAATTTTTTTTAAAAATGTTTATTTCAAAATAAAAGAATTAAATAAAAAAAAGAAAAAAAAAAGAAAATCAATGAACATTTCCTGTGGGACCGCCATTGGGAGGGTACTACCGGGTGTGAGCAGCAACCACTAAAACAACACCTGTACCATGCAGTCATGTTTCACAAGGCTGTTTCTGAGAGCCCACCTATGACATACACAGACGGCCTCATGGAGAAGGGCTGTTAGCAACAGCAGGTAACCAGGGGTCTGCTTTTCCACCTTGATCCAAAGTAGATTTTAGATTAAGTGGAGGAGCAAATGGTATGTAATCCCTGGCAACTACATACAGCCATGACTCTCTGCCAGTGTATCATACACATCTGTGTGCTGAAAAGCTCACATGTGTGCTGTAAAATTGTGTCCAGTATCCAGAATGATATTATATGCTGTCATGGCAAACACTGAGCTGAGTAGGTCACAGAATGCTGTGTAGAGGGAGGTAGAATTTACTGCAAGTCCAGGTGAAAGAGGAGCCAATGGCTGCTGGAGCCAGTTAGAGAAAATGGATTGTGTTCATTTCTTTCCAAATTCATGTTCAGTGACTTTAGGTTGTTAGCTTAAAATTAGTCTTGGTGGGAGTATTTATACTATGGAAATCAGCAAACTCTACAAATAAGAGTTTTATGTCTCCCTCCAAGAGTCAATTCACCAATACACCACTGGATATGACTTGAAATGAAGCCTGGGATGAATGAAGATGAGAAATGTGTTTCTTCAGTGTATAAAAGAGCACAGTTAGAGCAGACGATAGATAGATCTATCCAAATTGCCATATAGCACAAAAGGATGATAAAGTGAATAGCTTACTAACTGGATCATTTTTAGAAACTGTCAAATGAGGTTGTGCTGTAACAGTGACAGTGTTGTAATTGGTTATGGCTTGTCTAGTGTCATTTTGAGTCTTCTAATTCCTTCTAAGTAGGCTGCCAAAATCTTTATGTTAGTGAAGTCTCACGGTTTCAAGGGAGTAAAAAGAAAAAAAGAGACAAGCAGTTCACTAAATGGACATGCACTCGCGATGAGCCCGAAGTGAGAGACATGAATTGTGTCCTTCAGTTGGTTCCACATCTCTCGTGCTCCTCACAGAGTGAGAATCTTCTCATCCTGAGGTGTGATTCTGGCACTGGCACATAAAATAATGTATTTCTCCAACAACATGCCTCCTCAGCGTAAGCCAACTTCTTCATCTGGTGTCAGCCACAGAACCAGCCATCTGTTCCTGGACTGGAAGCAAAACTGACTGTTGGCTTTAATGATGGGTAGAATAACACTGTCCCTTATGACTAACTTAAGGGTTTTTTTTCAAGGGGATTTTGACTTTACACAATTTTTTTAACCCCTGAATAAGATGTGATTCTGCATAGTAGAAAGCAGCCAGAGAATACTGAATGCAATGTTCACTACCGGCCTAGAAAGCAGCTATTCTATGTCTGGGTGGACTCAGAACTGAATGACTTAGGGGACACTGAGTGAAGGAAGGGTCCTTTCAGCATCCCCTCATGAGAGCTGAGAAACTTAGAGAGGGTGTGTGTCTGAATGGAAGACAATGCCATGACCACACAGAGGGAAGCAGGAGAAATAATTCTTGTAGGTAATTAAACCCCACAGTGCAGGCTACCTCCCTGATCATCACCCAAATACCAGAACTTTATTATGTAACTGTCAGTGTAAATGTCAAACATCTTCCTGTAGGAAACAAAGTCAATTTCCTTTCATTTACATATTGATTATTTTCCACATGAAGATGCCATATGCAGGCATCACCCTGACAGTATTCTACATTTTCTGTCATATTTTCATTGTGTTGGTCTAAATGGAACTTCCAAATCTAGTTGTTGAAAGGCCCATCTGCATCAGAGGAACCAGCATCCATGAAGACAGGAAGTCTTCAGCCCTTTGGATATACGGAATAGCAGACACCAAGATTGTGATGAAGATTATTTATGTTGTAATTTTTTACCTTTCTTTCACTTCTCTGCTTGTTTGGCACTATTTAACAGAGAGAAAATGGACAAAATTATGTGCCCCTAATGGCCCTTCACTACCTATCAATTACAACATTGATTTTAATGACTCATCATAGTGGATGACTTGATATAAATTTTAGCTACAGAGCTCCCAGACTGATTATCACATTTAAGCCACCAGAGGCCTCTAGAGGTAAAACAGCAACCTAAAAACTTCAGTTTAATTTAAAAGTCCATATCCCCAGCCAATACCCAGTCTTTTGGGGGTGGAGTTATCCTGCCTGGTTTATGGCTGTGGATTTGACTGGGCCTGTTGGAGAATATTAATTCAGTACAAAAGAATCTCTTGGGCTCACACAGTGACAGGGTTTCCTGTTTCCTTAGAGGAGGAAAAGCAAGCTCAGACATGACATGTCTGAAATATGACAGTTCTAAAGGGGCTCTGAGAACACTGCCACCTCTATTCTAGTGAGGCCAGGAAACTGCTCTTTAATTACTGGAGAAAGAACCACTGGTGGGTTGGTGGGTAGGTGGGGAATAGAATAAAAACAAACTTGGTATAAATAATATTTAGCTAATTAATAGTATTTAGAAATAATAACCAGAACAGATAACATTTATTGCAGTGGCTTTCAAACTTTCTGACTGATTCACAGTGACAAACACATTTTATAAGGCAGCTCAGGACTTAAAAACATAAATGTCAATACATATAAAACAAATGTATGTTTCATGAAATCATACTCTGATATTTTCTATTCTGTTTTTATAGCGCTGGTTATGACCCAATTGATTAATTTCATGACCCACTAGTGAACCATGGCCTGCAGCCGCAAATATTGATTTGTAGAGGGCATATGATGAGCAGAATAGTGGATACCAAGGTTATGGCATGGTGGTCAAAAGTACTCTGGAGTCAGACTGCCTGTGTTTGAGTTCTGGCTCCAAGCAAGTTTCTTAACTTCACTGTGCCTCAGTTTTCTTATCTATAAAGTGGATTAATAATATCTCAGGGAGTTGTGAAAGTTAAATTATATAATCCATGAAAAGCTCCTGGAACATAGTAAGCAGTCCATAAATGTTAGCCCTTTTGTCAGTTATCTACAGTTACAGTGTGTTATTATACATAAATCATCCCCAAACTGTGATACAGATTTGCTTAGCTCATGAATCGGTGGTGGCTAATTGGCTTAGCTCCGTGGGTCTCATCTGCCAACAGAAGAACTCAGGCATGTCCTTCTCATGATGATGAAAGAGAGTTACATGGTAAAGGGCATGGATATAGGGAGGGATGGTAAGTCAGAGCCCCTTTGGTCATGAACCAGAGCTGTGATGATTATCCTGGAGGCTCTCTTTCTTTTTCCCTCCCTCCCTCTCCTAGGTGCTTTTCATAAATCAGATTAAATCTTGACAATGATCCATTATTATGATAACAAGCATTCTTTTATTTTTAATTTATTTATTTTTAATTAGTTTCAGGTGTACAACACAGTGCAATAGTTATACTTTTTACCCCTCAAAGGGACAACCCCCCTCCCCCAATCCGCCACCCCACTCCTCCCCCTCATATCATATATATCTATTACTCTTCCTCTGACTCCCTTCCACAGTATAATCCACATCCCGTGACTATCTATATATATTCAATTACAGTTGGTATACAATCTCCGCTTCAGGTGTACAGTGCAGTGATCAAGCCTCTACTCCATCCATGAAATGGTCTCCCCAACAAGACATGTGACCATCTGACACCCCACAAAATATTTACAACATTATTATTTATATTCCCTGAACTGTCTTTCATATCCCTGTGGCAATGTTGTAGTTGCCTATTTTTGCTGTCTAATCCCCTCCCCTTCTCCCTCATCCCCATCCCTCTCTCAACTAGCATTCTTGATTGCAAGCGACAGAGTGCCCTTATAAACAATTTCAGGGCCGGACGAGTGGCTCAGTTGGTTAAGAGTTGGCTTAGAGCGCATGCTCTGAGCAACAGGGGCACCGGTTTGATTCCTACATGGGCCAGTGAATGCTGCACCCTAGCTGAGTTGTCGCTGAGCTGCCAACAGGTGGCAGGATGGCTCAGCTGGTATAACAACAAGGTTGCCTGTTCAGTGGTGGGTTACTCCCACCTGCAATTAAAGATTCATCTCGGCACTTTGAGCTGAGCTGCCACCCAGATGGCTCAGTGGATAGGGCGTGTGCTCTTAACAACAAGGCTGCTGGGTTTCACTCCTGCATGGAATGCTGATTACGCCCACCCGCAACAAAGATTGAACACAGCAACTTGAGCTTAGAGGCCACGAGCTGCTAATGGGAAGCCAGATGGTGACTGGCGCCCTCCACAATGAAGATTGAAGAACAACAACTTGTTGTTCTTAGTCCCCTAATTCCCCAACACTGCTCCCCTGCCCCAATTCCCCGATAAAATTTTTTAAAAAAAAGAAAACAAACAATTTCAAGCAAGAGTCTATTTAACAGGGAAGTAAACCAAAGTTACTTAACAGTTCTGAGTTATGGCAAGTTGGACATGGGACCCCAAATGTGATCTTTGACCACTGTCTCTCTCAATATTGCAACTGTTTTCCTCTGTGTGTTGGGTTGATTATACAGACTGCTTTTCGCCATGATGCCCCAGGTTGTAGCAACTCCAGGTTTGACTCACCCCCACAGCTTGCAGTTTGGTTGACCAACCATCCTGGTATGTGCAGGACTGAGAGGTTTCCTGGGATGTGGGACTTCTAGTGCTAATCCTGAGCAAGCTCTGGAAATGCAGATAAATAGATCATTCGATTTGCAATTCCAGAGGAAGAGGGGGCATTTTTCCAATGGATTTGGTAGAAAAGTCCCTTGGTAGCCCCTCATTCTCTGGGGCCTGAACTATGGCCCGAAGATAAAGCCTCTGGGCAAGATTAAGTCATTTTCACACCCATTATGGGGTTAAGTCTTTCCAAATCTTATGCAAAGTGGGTGAAGGAGGTAGATCCCCAAAGGAATGGATCCAGGATACAGAATGTAAATCATTTGAATATTGTCCCATTTTACAGATGAAGAAATAGAATCTCTGAAAAATAGAATCTCTGAGAGGTTGAGTGATTTTCCAAGGTTACAAAACAAAGAGAGTAGCCTAACCACTGCTTAAACCACTATCTTTCTGGCTTTAGAGTCTGCACTGCCTAGGGCTGCTGGCCTACGAGTACAGCAGTCATAATGCACATTTTCTAAAAGCACAATGCAGCACTTAAAAAACAAAACTAAACTTCTTAAAATAGTGAGTAGCTATAGATACCCAACTTTCCAATTCACTGGAGGGGGGCAGATTCAGAAATAAAGAACACTTGCGGATAATTTCTCCCCCCAAATTCTTTTCACCAAAATATGAACAATTAATTGGACAACGTAAGAATTCTTTTCCTGACACATGTTCAACTGGTTGGGGGCGCGGGGTCAGGAGTCCCAGAAAAATTTTCTCTCTCCCCCCGACCCTCATACCCCCTGAGGGAGACTGAGAATTGCCATTGGATACATTTGGGCCCTGGAGTTCCCATTTAGAAATTACTTCCTTCACCCTGACCCCCAGTATAGCCTCGGCCACAATCAGTCCTTTGAGGACTGAGATAATTTGGATCACTGGCTATGTGGGGAGCCCAGAGGATGAAAGTTCTGTTGGCTTAGACTAAGGAGCAGCTAGGACTCTCCATGTCCAGTCTTCACAGACACCTTGAGTGTCTTTGCCTAAAATAGCCCTTTGAGCCCTTCCAAGAGACACGCACTACCCAGAGCTGATGGTTGGTGGTACGTGCACTGCACAATCTGACAGCACTGGAGAAACACCGCATGGCTCCTCCCAATATGCTGCATTGGCCAGGGTAAAAATGGTCATGGATCCTCGAAAGAACTAGGAGAGAAGGATGAGTGGTCTCCATGTCCCCTGGGAGTTTGAAAAACACTACGGCTCTGCTCAGCATTGACTTGCAAGCAGCAGCTGGTGTCAGTGGCCACGAGACAGATGAGTCTCCTAAGCTGGGTGAAAGGAATGACAGATCATTGTTCTTTTCAGCCTCAACTGCACACAGAGCAGCCAAGGTGAATATAAATAGCTATGGCTTTTGTCTTTGTCTACTTAAAAGAGTAGAGAGAGGTGAAATAATTGTCAAGCATAGAATTTTAAAAATATTAGAGTATAACACTTACACATTCTATTTCATTGTTTTACCCTGCACTTATACAAAAAACAAACAAACAAAAAAACAAACAAAAAAACAAGCAGCCTTTAGTTATTAAAGGCATGGGAGAAAAAACTATGAAGAGTTATTAGCTAACAGAAACATGAAAGTTCCATAAAGTGATACAGATCCAAGAGAAAGGAGAAAAATATCTATTGAGTACCAGCTTGGTGTCTCTCACATTATATCTAGTATTTATTTAACCTTTATAATAACCCTGTAAGGTAAGCATCTCTTCACAATTTGGCCAATGAAAAACTAGACTTATACAGGTTAAACTCCTGCCTAACAGCACACAGATAGTAAGCGGGGAGCTAGAATTTGAATCCATGTCTGTCTGACCACGGGCCCACGATCTTTCCTGTCGGCAGGCAGCCTCCCAGACACAAAGACCACTGGGGAAATTCTAACAGAAAATACAACTCAAGAGTCAAGGAAATTTGTTATTGCAATGGATCGTTATCTTTCCTGCTGCCTATTTATATTCCTGTCCCTGGCATTGCAAAACAGTACTACATAGACAAACACAGTTGGCTCAACTGAGAACATTCTGGAAGCATTTTATTGTGTTTGTTCATAATTCATTAATGGGTTTCTTTAAGATCATGGCAAAGGTGAGATGACGCATGCCCTTAACAACCATTACCGGAGAGGGAAAGAATTCCTTGTGATCTAAGGCATCAGGACAGATTATGGAGTGTTCCTTCCAACGTAATTAACTTGGCCGGTAGTCAGACTGCAACGGTCAAATATGGGCTTCTGTTTTTTCTTTGCCAAGTCAATGAGGGAGGATCCAAAATATTAATTACAGTGTTGAAATTACACACTCCATATTGCCCAGTGGCGTGAAGACTACCACGGGTATTCCTTCTGTTTGTAATGGGCAGCCATAAGACATGTCAAACAGAAGAATACAAGCCATCAGAGCTTAAGAGCTGGTGTTAACCCATCCAGCTACACATCTGCTATAGAGTATAATGGGTTTCATTTCAGTCAAGTAAACATAAGTCATATTCTCATTAGAAAAAGCAGCAATGGGTAATTTGTACCTATAATGATAATTAAATGTGTGCAAACTTTTTCCTTCAGAGCTCATGCCAAAAGCATGCGAAGTCTTGGAATAGAAGACTATTATGAATGTTAAAATGTTGCTTTTGGTTTAGACTAATCCATAATCTTAAATCTATTGGGTTAGCTGCATTGCTTAGCAGTAATAAATACAGCATCCCCTTGAACTTTACCTAAGACCAGAGCTATCCCTTTTAAAGAAAACAGAAAGTTTTAGGCTTTTTTGAGCTTAGATTGTATGGTATCTGGAGAAACGGAGTAAATTTTATAATTCTTGGCTTCCCTAGGACCTGGTATACTGCATGACCAAGATAGGTCCCTAATAAATGCTTATGTAATGAATGAATGAATGAATGAATGAATAGACATTTGTGAATGGTTTGAGTTTTTAAAAGTAAATTCAATAGATTCTGCTTAAATTATTAAAGCATAGTTTGTGTGGTTGCCTCTGGGTAACTGGTGAAAAACACCTCTTCCTGTGATGTTTCATATATGCATCTTATACAAAAGACGTCTGTTTTTTTCAATTAGATTCTGAAAGCAAAAACAAGCTAAGTTAAGAAAGGTATACATACATCATTCCTCCCTTCTGTATCCATGGCAAACATCTCTAATCAACACAGGTTTCTTTCTGGCTTCAAGAGCTTTCACAGCCTTACAATCCTGGCAGCTTCCACCAATTGGCTGAATTTGGCATAAAAGATGAGCCTATTTACTCACATTTAGCTAGGATTTATTTTGGGATAGAAAACTTAGAGATTATATAAGTGTACGTAATAAAACCAATTGGTGAATTAAGATTTCCTACAGAAAATGTAATTGTACTGGCTATACGATTCCATTACAAGATAGACTTTTCAGATTTGCTGTTTCTTGTATGTGAACATGATAAAATTAGAAGAAGCATGGACTCTGTGTTGCCCTGTCTCCTCCTGCAGCCTGCTTCCAAGTAGTCCTGGATGCCTGTGTACTTCTCCCAGCTCCTTGTGAGCGGGGCATTTCATGAGATGAGTTAAGTGAAATATGCTGGAACGATTCAGATCCTACTCTTCAAATGTGAAGTCTACTATAATTCAACGAGATGATAACAAATAATACAAGAATAATTTATTATTTTAAAACTGAAGAAGCCTCAGAAATGATTCAGTTCAGCAGTTCTCAAAACTCTTGGCTTCAGGGCTCCTTTTTGGCATGACATGATCTATGCCATGGCAATAAGGACTTCCAAGGTCCTTGGGAAGTCCTTGTGGTCTTCCTTCAGGATTGCAAACCGTGAGGATCATGTAAACCTGAGGTTGCTGATACAACTCTTTCAGCTTCAGAGAAAATGTCATCTGTAGAATGGATCCAACATACAGAGGAAATAAAAACTGAGCCCTTAGATGGATAAAGCATCAAAGATCTCATTCGGGCCATATCTCAGACATGTTTAGTAACCCTAACTGGTTCACTTCCCAATTACATGAGTCCATAAATATACTTTTACTTGAATTAGTTTGTGTGGAAATTCTGTTACTTGCAACCAAGAATCTTTTTAAAAAATATTTTTATTAATTTATTAAAAACAACAGTAAACCCATTACATGTTTACACAAATAATCCACTCTTAGTGACGAAACTATATTTTCTAAAACAAAATAAAACTCACAGCAAGAGTTGCGTTGTTTTACATTCTTGTATGTCTTTAATGTCTGCCTTAATGGAAGAGAGCTGACTTCTCATATCTGCTTCTATATTCAGTGTATTTCAATATGTTGCTTTGGTTCAAAGATATGAAGAAAAATCTCACTTTACACAGACTTGTAGTTGGAAAATAGAGTTTAATAGCTATTCTGATACTGAGGATTTTCTTCTTTGATATTAGACTCAAACTCAACAAGTGGTAGTTTTTAAAGGCTAGTTGCAATTTGCAATGTGAAATTTTATCAATGAACATTTTGTGTACTTTTATATTAAAATCCATTGGTTCATCTTATACACACTGGCAATCTGGAAAATAATTTTTACTGACTCATGCAGAATTTCCAAATATTGGCATTTCACACAATGTTAAAAAATCACATTCCATTAATTTTACCACTGACCTCATAAAAAAAGTCTTTTTGACAAATACAAATTTTCCAAAATTCTGATTTTTGCTGGAAAACTTGAATTTCATCACCAGCAATAGTGACAGACTTAACTCTGTTCAATTTCAAGAAAATATCCATGGAATACACAAGTATGAATACCTATGGCTTGTCCATTAGTTGTTCTTTCAAGTAAAAATGATGACCTATGCAGCTGGTTCAGTTTCAACACACAGGTGCATTTTGTCAAGCCAATCATTGTTCTGTGGTATACAGCAGCAGGGCTCTATGGATACTCAGTATTTTGTCCCTCAGAATATCAAAGAAACCTTTAGTAGACAGTTGAGTTTTAAAAAATTAATACTTCTTAGTGCTTTGTCCAGGACATTCTTAAACGAAAATGGCTCCCCCTCCCCCCATCACAAGTATGTAGCAAAAACGAAGTCCATGACTCCCTCAACCAGTAGTCTGGTACTGCTGCCTTGACTCGTGTTATGGGCCAGTGGTTTTCTCTTCTCAGCCACTATTGCTGCACCAACAGAGCAAATGGAAATGAAGTTGTTCCAGGAAAAACCATCACAGTTAAAAAAGTTATTCAACCCTTTCATATTTATCACCACTTGTGTTTGTTGCTGAGCATTTACATAAAAGAAAATATTCTTTGAAGAGTAACTGGAGGTAGTACAAGATGAGCCACATCTATAAATGGGCTCATTTGTAAGGTGAAAGTTAAATTCTATAAACAAGATATTGACTCAGTCTTCATGTTTGAAGCTAAATCTTTAATTCAATGAGTCATGGTAACATATGAAGTGGCACTACCCTGAATTTTACCAACTTTTCATCCAGTGAGCATTTGGGAATGTCAGCTGTTGAGGTCTCTTAATATTCTCTCAGCTATTGGGTTCGCTTTTTCAGCCAAAGCAGTGTGATAACTTATCCTGTAAGAGGCTTCAGTGGCAATCAAGAATCTTTATTTGCTCCAATACCCATGTTATAAGGTTATTTTCAGGATTCTATCTAATTTATGCAAGCCACCTAGAACAGAGTGACAAGCTCCATGGTCATGATTGTAGCTCTGGTTGACAGCAAAAATGGCCTTGGTCCATCAATCCATCCTGTATTCACATTCTCTGTTGTGTAACTTCGTAGCATTACCCTCTGGACCACCACTCTGACTTTGGGCTCTGTGGTGTGATTTGTTTTGCTAATAGAATTTTAGCAAGCATGAGCAAGAAAAAGCTCGAAGTGGTCTTGAGCTACTTGGTTTGCTCTCACTCTGCCAACAACACTGGAAGATAAGAGGCAGTGTCTTAAAGATTAATTTCAATATAAAATCTGAAACCTTATCAATGAACTTTATGTATTCTCTTTCATTAAAACCCATTGGTCTAACTTGTGGTTTAAATGGATCTTTTAGCCATGTGTGATCTTATAACATGGATCAATCATTTGAAAAATACTGATTCACTGAGTTCTGAAGATCGCACAAATATTGCACATTTCATGAAAATACCAAATGGTCACATGTGTAAATATTACCACCAATTTAATTACAAAAACTCACGGTGTCATGCTCATAGTGGTGCTTGTAAAATTTTCCAAAATACTCATTAGTTTCACTTGAAACTAATTTTATCATTGGCAACAAATACTGTCAGTAGTTTATCATGAAGTGACAGTCTTTGTTCATTTTCATGAAAATGACTGCCAAATATCCAAGTCTAAATAACCACAGTTTGTCTGTCAGTTGTTTTACAGAGATCCTATACCATGGAAAGAGCAGTTAATTCAGCTCATAACTCAGATAATCACACAAGTGCTTTTCCTCAAGACAAACATAGTACATCAAAATACAGCAAAAATGCTTAATATATATTTCCCATTTTGGCACACAGAATACTGAGGTTTGGTATTCAATAAAATTAATAATTTGCTTCATCAAGGATACTCTTAGTGAACCTGGCCTTTATTATTTTTTTATTAATTAATTGTTTTTCCTGTGAGTGCATAGCAGTGAAGAATAATGATTGCTAGAAGTTTGGTGCCACTACCATGATCCATGCCACAGCCCAGGAGTTCGGCCGATAGTTACTTTTGCACCAGACGTACAAATGTCAAAAACATTGTTTCAGGGCTAAACCAAAAAATTAAAAAAATTATTCAAAATTTAAATAGTTTAGCATCTTTTCATATTTGGTGCTGAGCATTCACAACAATGATATTATGTGATGATGATTTGACGCTGATAGCAGACAAATTCAAACAAAACAGCAATTCCAGTTCATTTTTACATTTATCCATCTACAAGACATTAACATAATCTTTATGTTTGCAACTAAATTTTATTTTTCAATATTTAAATGTCTTTTAAAAATATTTATTTTTTTAGTTACAGTTTACATTCAATATTATTTCCTATCAGTTTCAGGTGTACAGCATAGTGATTAGACATTTATATAATTTATACAGTGATCCCTCGGATTAGTCTAGTACCCTCTAAAACACACACAGTTGTTGCAACATTATTGATTATATTCCTATGCTGTACTTTTTATATCCTATTACTATTTTGTAACTACGAATTTGTATTTCTTAATTCCTTCACCTTTTTCACCCAACTCTCCAACTCCCCTCCCCTCTGGCAACTATCAGTTCGTTCTCTGTATCTATGAGTCTGTTTCTGTTTTGTTTGTTCACTTATTTTGTTCTTTAGATTTCACATATAAGTGAGATCATATGGTATTTATCTTCCTCAGTCTGACTTATTTCACTTAGCATAATACCCTGTATGTCCATCCATGTTGTCGCAAATGGTAAGATTTCATGCTTTTTTATGGCTGAATATATACAATATCTATTGTATATATGTACCATCTCTTCTTTTTCCAGTCATCTTTTGATGGGCACTTGGGTTGTTTCCATATCTTGGCTATTGTGAATAATGCTGCAATGAATACAGGGGAGCATATATCTTTTTGAATAGTGTTTTGGATTTCTTTGGACAAATACCTAGGAGTGGAATTGCTGGGTCATAAGGTAGTCCTATTTTTAATTTTTTGAGGAACCTCCATACTGTTTTCCATAGTGGCTGCACCAATTTGCAATTCTACCTACCAATAGTGTAAAACGGTTATCTTTTCTCCACATCCTTGCCGGCACTTGTTGGTTGACTTATTGATGATAGCCATTCTGACTGTTGTAAGGTGGTATCCTACTCTGGTTTTAATTTCCATTTTTCTGATAATTAGTGACATTGAGCATCTTTTCATATGTCTATTGGCCATGTGTATGTCCTCTTTGGAAAAATATCCATTCAGGGCCTCTGCCCATTGTTTAATTGGATTGTTTTTGTTTATTTGTTGTTTGCTTTTTGGTGTCGAGTTGTATGAGTTCTTTATAAATTTCGGATATTAGCCCTTTATCGGATTTATCATTAATGAATAACTTTTCCCATTCAATAGGCTTTCTTTTTATTTTGTTGGTGGTTTCCTTTTTAGTTTGATGTAGTTCCATTTGTATATTTTTTTCTTTTGTTTCCCGTGCCTGAAGAGATAGATTAGAAAAAATATTACTAAGAGCAATGTCAGAATTTACTGCCTATGTTTTCTTCTAGGAGCTTTAAGGTTTGGGGTATTACATTAAAGTCTCAAATCCACTTTGAGTTCATTCTTGTATATGGTGTAAGAAGGTGGTCCAGTTTCATTTTTTTGTATGTATCTGTTCAGTTTCTCCAACACTGCTTATTAAATAGACTGTCCTTACCCTACTATAGGTTCTTGCCTCCTTTGTCATAGATTAAATGATCATATATGCATAGGTTTGTTTCTGGGTTCTCTATTCTGTTGCATTGATCTATGTGGTTGTTTTTATGCCAGTTCCATGATGTTTTGATTACTATAGCCTTGTAGTATAGTTTGATACCAGGTAGCGTGATACCTCCAATTTTATTCTTTCTCAAGATTGTTGTGGATATTCAGGGTCTTTTATGGCTCCATATAAATTTTAGGATTATTTGTTCTAGTTCTGAGAGAAATGCCATTGGTATTTTGATAGGGATTACACTGAATCTATGGATTGGTTTAGGTAGTATGGACATTTTAACGATATTACTTCTTTCTACCCATGAGTACAGAAATGCTTCCATTTATTTGTATCTTCTTCAATTTCTTCTTTCAGTGTCTTATAGTTTTCTGAGTACAGGTTTTTTACCTCCTTGGTTAAATTTATTCCTAGGTATTTTATTTTTTCTTGATGCAATTGTAAATGGGATTGTTTTCTTAATTTCTCTTTCTGACAGTTCATTATTGGTGTATAAAAATGCAATCGTTTTTTAATATTAATTTTGTTTTCTGCTGCTTCACTCAATTCATTGATCAGTTCTAATAGTTTTTTGGTAGTATATTTTAGGTTCTCTCTATATGATATCATGTCATCTGCCAATAGTGATAATTTTACTTCTTTTTTTTCCAACTTGGATGCCTTTTATTTGTTTTTTTGTTTGTTTGTTTGTTTGTTTTTTGCCTTGTGGCTATGACTTCCAATACTATGTCAAATAAAAGTGGTGAAAGTCAACATCTTTGTCTTTTTCCTGATCTTAAGGAGAATGTTTTTAGCTTTTCCCCATTGAGTATGATGTTAGCTGTGGATTTGTCATTTGTGGCCTTTATTATGTTGAGGTTTGTTCCCTCTATTCTCACTTTGCTGAGAGTTTTAATAATAATGGATGCTGGATTTTGTCAATGCTTTTTCTGCATCTATTAATATGATCATATGATTTTCATCTTTATTTTGTTTATGCAGTGTATCACATTAATTGGTTTGTGGATATTGAGCCAAACTTGCATCCCAGGAATAAATCCCATTTGACCATAGGGTATAATCTTTTTAATGTATTGTTGAATTTAGTGTGCCAATATTTTGTTGAGAACTTTTGCATCTATGTTCATCAGGGATATCTGCCTATAGTTGTCTTTTGTTGTAATGTTTTTGTCAGTTTTTGAAATAAGGGTGATGGTGGCCTTGTAAAATAAGCTTGGGAGCTTCCCTTCCTCTTTAATTTTTGGGAGTAATTTGAAAAAGATAGCTGTTAATTCTTATTTGAATGTTTGGTAAAATTCACCTGTGTAGCCATCTGGTCCAGGACTTTTGTTTGGTGGGAGTTTTTTGATTATTGATTTGATTTCATTAGTAGTATTCAGTCAGTTCAGGTTTTCTGTTTCATTTTGATTCAGTCTTGGAAGATTGTGTGTTTCTAGGAATTTATCCATTTCTTCCAGATTGTCCACTTTGTTGGCATGAAAGTGTTTGTAGTATTTTCTCATAATCCTTTGGATTTCTGTGGTATCAGGTGTCACTTCTCTTTTATTTCTGATTTTATTTATGTGGGTCCTCTCTCTTTTTTGCTGGATGAGTCTGGTTAAAGGTGTGTCAATTTTGTTCGTCTTTTCAAAACACAGTCTTTGATTTCTTGATCTTTAGTACTGTTTTATTTTAGACTCTATTTTTGTTTATTTCTGCTCTGATCTTAATTATTTCCTTCCTTCCTCTCACTTTGAGCTTTCTTTGCTATTCTTTTTGTAGTTCTTTAAGTGTACAGTGAAATTGTTTATTTGAAATTTTTCTTGTTTCTTGAGATAGGTCTGTATTGCTATGAATTTTCCTCTTAGGACTGTTCTTGCTGTGCCCCATAGATGTTTTGGTCATTGTGTTTTCATTTTCATTTATATCAAGGTATCTTTTGATTTTTTTCCCCTTGGTCTAATTGTTGACCCATTTGTTTAATAACATGTTATTTAGCCTCCATGTGTTTGTGTGCTTTTCAGTCTTTTATTCCTGTATTGATTTCTAGTTTCATATCACTGTGGTCAGAGATGACACTTGATATGATTTCAATCTTTTTAAATTTATTGAAACTTGTTTTGTGATCTATCCTGGAAAATATTCCATGTGCACTTGAAAAGAATTTATATTCTGCTGCTTTGGAGTGAAATGCTCTAAAAATATCAATTAAATGCATCTGATCTAGTGTGTTATTTAAGGCTACTCTTTCCTTCTTGATTTTCTGTCTGGAAGATCTGTCCATTGGTGTAAATGGGGTTTTTATGAGACTGAAAATGGGGTTTTTAATTCCGCTACTGTGATCATATTATTGTCAAGCTCTCCCTTATGTCAATCAATATTTGCTTTATACAGAGGGTGCCAAAAAAATGTATACACATTTTAAGAAGGGAAAAAACTTTATAATAGTAATATTATGCTGATTGTAATCACTTTGAGAACCTCTTGTAATTGCAGAAGTCAAACATGACTTGTACTCATCTTTTGTTACTGGTATATACTGAGCATTACAATTTTAATATAGATTTTTCCTATCTTAAAATGTATATAGATTTTCTTTTTGTATCTCTGTATATTTAGGTGCTCCTATGTTGAGTGTCTAAATATTTACAAGGGTTATATCTTCTTGTTGGATTCATCTCTTTATCATTATGTAATGTCCCTCTCTGTCTCTTATTATAGTCTTTATTTTAAAGTTTACTTTATCTGATACAAATATTGCAAACCCAGTTTTTTTGTTGTTTCCATTCACATGAAATATCTTTTTTCCACACTTTATTTTTAGTCTCTGGGTGTGTTTTGATCTGAAGTAGATCTCTTGTAGACAGCATATGTATGGGTTTTCTTTTCTTGTCTATTCAACTACCCTATGTCTTTTGATTGGAATATTTAATCCATTTACATTTAAAGTGATTATTGATAGGTACATAGTTATTGTCATTTTATTATTAATCTTTATATTCTTTTCCTTTCTTCTTCTTCTTCTTCTTCTTCTTCTTCTTCTTCTTCTTCTTCTTCTTCTTCTTCTTCTTCTTCTTCTTCTTCAAAGGGACTTAAAGAAGTCACTTTAACATTTCTTGTAATACTGGTTTGGTGGTGATGAACTCCTTTAGCTTTTTCTTGCCTGGGAAGTTCTTTATCTCTCCTTCAATGTTAAATGATATCCTTGCTGGGTAGAGATGTCTTGGTTGTAGGTCCTTACTTTTTATCACTTTGAATATTCTGTGCCAATCCCTCCTGGCCTGCAATGTTTCTGTTGAGAAATCAGCTGGCAATCTTATGGGAGCTCCCTTATAATTTACTAGTTGCTTTTCTCTTGCTATTTTTAGGAATCTCTCTTGTTTTTAACCTTTGTAATTTTAACACATTGAGGATGGGTCATTTAAGTTGTTTAAATGCATGTTCCTGGAGTTTAAACCATTTAAATCAACTTTTATACTGTGTTTCTTTAAAAATTTATAGCTAATTTGCTATTTTTGTGAACTGAAATTTTCAGGCAATATTCACCAAAGACCCTAGTAATGCTTGAGGGTGTGATACTTCTGGAAACATTGCCCCTTGTGGAGTGGCACTAAGCAGAACTTGCAGATGTACCGGGTTTCACTTCTTTTTATGTGAGCAACACAAACATGGCACCTCCTAGCAGGGTATTTTCTTTTACCCCATTCACTTCCAACAATTTTCTCTAGCACATTTTTGCACATATCACCCGAAAGTCTCCCAGGGGGGTCCTCATGAGGCACACGAGGGGTTCAGGTTGATGTTCTTGGGTGTGTTGCATCTGTGTCTGTGTCTGAGTCTGTCTCCACCTTATCTTTATCCCAGTCTTTTGCCACTTGTAGCAGAAATTCTTTGTATCTCATTTTTGATACAAAGGTAGGGTTTAGTTTTTGATAGATTCAAAAAGAATTGAAAAGTGCACAAGTTATAAGCCAAAATGCAACTTTCTTTGGACACTTCACTGTTTTTCTCAAGAAAGAATAACAAGACAAGTACTGATCTGCCCTATCAACACCCTTTATGAACATATTACACTGAAAAATACAAATACGTTTTTTCTTTACTTCTTCGTTTCTCCATGGAACATCAACCATTGTTGATCATGAATTATGGAAATCATGTTGACAACACAAGTATCCCTCCAGGATTGAAGAATTTCACCCTTTCTCCTGAATGTGGTTTCACCACGTTTCAGAGATTGACTCATTTTTCATTTCTGGAGGAAGACTGCTGTTCACTCTGATTGTTCCAAACACTCTAACTTGTCTTGAAAGGAGAGTTTCAGCAATTGTCACATGATTGTAACAGTTATCTTGGTAGACATGGTAAATTTGATCAAGATAAGTTTCCAAAAGTGTGAAAATAGTTTCCTGTAATTTTTTTACTTCACCAGCATAAATTTCTAAATTCAAGATGTAGCCTGAGGTGTTTTCAGTGACCATACAAACAAGTAAGCTATACTTTATAAGTTTCTCCCGGTTGTATGTTCATATACGAAGCCTACTCCTCCAAGGAATCATTGCTTCATCTAAGGAAAGTTGTTGATTTGGCTTATAAATAGTCTGAAATCTTTCAAGAAAAAAATCCAATAATGGTTGAATTTTGAAAAGCCTGTTAGTTGATTGCTGCAGAAGTTCATTGTTGTTGAAATGTAAACACTACCAAATTTGTTCAAATCTATTATGGCTCCTAAGTTTCCTGAAAATAGGAGTATCTAAAAATGGATACGTAGACTAATAATGCTTTATTTTATCTTTCCTGACTGGCACCTTTAGAATAAGTATTGAAATTTTTTTTTATTTCTGCTACAATGACATCTGACCATTTCAACTCCTTAGAACCAGTAACATACTTTTCCTGATTTTGTAGGTAATATAGATTCATTTCCTCACACAACATATCAAAAAATCTGTTTCCAAGAAAGAGTTTTATGATAAATGTATCACAAGAAAGAGTTATGATACTTTTGTAGGGTCAGAGGGAATTTGTTTCACCCCTGGGTTTCTGGTATATGGCCCCAAATATGGTGTTGTATCTGTTTTTACCCATGTGGAAACCGCCAAATCTAGTATGTCATCATCATCGTCATTTTCGTTTGCACTTTGTTCACAGTCACTGTAACTCAGTAAAGGATACACAAATTTGTTTTGCCTATTTCCAATAATAGAAGAATCACTGTCATTTTCACTGTCACTATCAGTGTTGTCAGGAACATCAGATAATGTGCCAACCAACAATTCTGCTGAAATTTCATCTTCTGTAAGATATTTTTTCCCGTAAGAACTATATCTGTCCATCATGGGTGTAAAATGATTGAAATCTGAATGCTGACTAAATGCAGAGCAGAGCAACAGAGGAAAATACAGAGCTGTTTGTTCTCTATATTTATCACAGATCATCAACTCGGAGTGAGGTCACGTTTCTATAAACATTCGTCATCAGGACCACTGGAAGAAAGGCTCCATATATTGCATAGTTAAGTGTATAGTGTGTGGAAACCAAGTGCGTGTTAAAAACAGATTTGCATCATCCGTCTTGCACAGCTGTAATGTATAGACACAAATCTGCGTCACTGTCCACAATGTGTTAATTATGATGTATATTAGTGTGGGCCTTTTTGGGTTCATCCTGTTTGGGACTCTCTGTGCTACCTGGACTTGTATGTCTATTTCTTTCACCAGGTTAGGAAATATTTCTGTTATTATTTTTCTTCAAATATGTTCTCAATCCTTCTCTTTCTTGCTTCTCCTTCTGGTACGTCTATGATGCAAATGTTGTCATGCTTGATGTTTTCCCAGGTTATCTTAAGCTTTCCTCATTTTTTTAAAAATTCTTTTTGTTGTTGTTGCTGTTCCAATTGTGTGTTTCTGTTACCTTGTCTTCCAAATCACTGATTCAACCCACTGTTTCATTTAGTCTGCTGGTGTTTTCTTCTAGTGTACTCCTCATTTTAGTTATGCTATTTTTTATTTCTGACTGTTCTTTTTTATGGTTTCTATGTCATTTTTTATGCTTGCTATCTCTTTGTTGAAGTTCTCACTAAGTTCATTGAGCATTCTTTTTTTTTAAATTTAATTTTATTTTATTTTTAATTAGTTTCAGGTGTACAACACAGTGCAATAGTTATACATTTTACCCCTCAAAGTGACAACCCCCCACCCCCAATACACCACCCCACTCCCCCTCCATATCATATATATCTATTACTCTTCCTCTGGCTCTCTTCCACAGTATAATCCACATCCCGTGACTATCTATATATATTCAATTACAGTAGGTATACCACCTCCACTTTAGTAATACAGTGCAGTGATCAAACCTCTACTCCATCCATGAAATGGTCTCCCTAACAAGACCTATGATCATCTGACATTCCACAGAATATTTACAACATTATTAATTATATTCCCCAAACTGTTTTTCCTATCCCAGTAGCAATATTGTAGTTGCCTATTTTTGCTGTCTAATCCCTTCCCCTTCTCCCTCATCCCCATTCCTCTCCCAATTAGCAACCCTGATTTTTCCTCTATATCTATGAGACAGTTTCTGTTTACTTTGCTCATTCATACAGTTTTTCAGATTCCACATATGAGTGAGTCATATGTTATTTGTCTTTCTCTGACTGACTTATTTCACTTAACGTAATAGTCTCTAGGTCCATCCATATCATTGCAAATGGTACAATTTCATTCTTCTTTATAGCGGAGTAATACTCCATTGTATAAATATACCACAGTTTCTTAATCCAGTCATCTACTGACGGGCATTTTGGTTGTTTCCAAGTCTTAGCTATTGTAAATTGTGCTGCTATGAACATCGGGGTGCATAACTTTTCTTGAATAAGTGTCTTGGTTTTTTCAGGATAAATACCTAGGAGTGGAATTGCTGGGTCAAACGGTAGCTCTATTTCCAGTTCTTTGAGATACCTCCATACTGACTTCCATAGTGGCTGCACCAATCTGCAGTCCCACCAACAGTGCAGCAGGGTCCCCTTTTCCCCACAGCCCCGCCAGCACTTGTTTGTTGATTTGTTGATGATAGCCATTCTGACTGGAGTGAGGTGGTATCTCATGGTGGATTTTATTTGCATTTCCCTAATGACCAGTGAGGTTGAACTTTTTTTCATATGCCTGTTGGCCATCTGTATGTCCTCTTTAGAGAAATGTCTCTTCATATCTTCTGCCCATTTTTTAATTGGGTTGTTTGTTTTTTTGGTGTTGAGTTTCATGAGTGTTTTATAAATTTTGGATATTAACCCCTTATCAGATATATCATTGGCAAATATATTCTCCCATTCAGTAGGCTTCCTTTTTGTTTTATTAATTGTTTCCTTTGTTGTGAAAAAATTTTTAAGTCTGATATAATCCCATATGTTCATTTTTTCTTTTACTTCCCCTGCCCGTAGGGATGTATCAGTAAAAATATTGCTCCGGGTAATGTCTGCAAATGTACTCCCTATATTTTCATTTAGGATTTTTATGGTTTCAGGTCTTACATTTAAGTCTTTAATCCATTTTGAATTTGTTCTTGTATAAGGCGTAAGGAGATGATCCAGTTTCATTTTTTTGCATGTGTCAGTCCAATTGTCCCAGCACCATTTATTGAATAGACTATCTTTACTCCAGTGTAAATTCTTGCTTCCCTTGTCATAGATTAACTGTCCGTCAATGCTTGGATTTATTTCTGGGCTCTCTGTTCTGTTCCACTGATCGATGTGCCTGTTTTTATACCAATACCAAACTGTCTTGATTACTGTGGCCTTGTAGTAGGTTTTGATGTCTGGTAGCGTGATCCCCCCGACTTTGTTTTTATTCCTCAGAATTGCCGAGGCTATTCTGGGTCTTTTATGATTCCATATAAACTTTAGGATTATATTTTCTATTTCTGTGAAAAATGCCCTTGGTAGTTTGATAGGAATTGCATTGAATCTATATATTGCTTTAGGCAGTATGGACATTTTAACTATATTAATTCTTCCTATCCATGAGCATGGTAGGTGTTTCCATTTATTTGTATCTTCTATGATTTCTTTCTTCAGTGTCTTATAATTTTCTGAGTACAGATCTTTCACTTCTTTGGTTAAATTTATTCCTAGGTATTTTATAGTTCTTGACGCAATTGTAAATGGGACAGTTTTCTTAATTTCTCTTTCCATTAGTTTATTATTGGTATATGCAAATGGCACCGATTTCTGAACATTGATTTTATATCCTGCTACTTTACTGAATTCGTCTATCAGTTCCAATAGTTTTTTGATGGAGTCTTTGGGGTTCTCTATATACAGTATCATGTCATCTGCATATAATGACAATTTTACTTCTTCCTTGCCAATTTGGATGCCTTTTATTTCTTTTTGTTGTCTGATTGCTGTGGCTAGAACTTCCAGCACTATGTTGAATAAAAGAGGAGAAAGTGGACAGCCTTGTCTTGTTCCTGATCTTAAGGGAATGGTTTTAGCTTTTCCCCATTGAGTATGATGTTAGCTGTAGGTTTATCATATATGGCTTTTATTATGTTGAGATATGATCCCTGTATTCCCACTTTGCTAAGGGTTTTTAACATAAATGGCTGTTGGATTTTGTCAAATGCTTTTTCTGCATCTATTGAAATGACCATGTGATCTTTATCCTTCATTTTGTTGATGTGGTGTATCACATTAATTGATTTACGGATGTTGAACCAGCCTTGCGCACCAGGGATGAATCCCACTTGATCATGATGTATGATCTTCTTAATATATTGCTGAATTCTGTTTGCTAATATTTTATTGAGAATTTTTGCATCTATATTCATCAGGGAGATTGGCCTGTAGTTTTCCTTTTTTGTGATGTCTTTATCTGGTTTTGGAATCAGGGTGATAGAGGCTTCATAAAAAGAGTTTGGGAGCCTTCCCTCCTTCTGGATTTTTGGAATAGTTTGAGAAGAATAGGTGATAGTTCTTTTTTGAATGTTTGATAAAATTCACTTGTGAAGCCGTCTGGTCCAGGGCTTTTGTTTTTTGGGAGCTTGTCAATTACTGATTCAATTTCCTTGGTAGTAATCAGGGTATTTAGATTTTCTGTTTCTTCTTGCGTTACCTTTGGAAGGTTGTATGCTTCTAGAAAATTATCCATTTCTTCCAGATTGTCAAATTTGTTGGCATATAGTTGCTCATAGTAATTTCTTAGAATTTTTTGTATTTCTGTGATGTCTGTAGTCATTTCCCCTCTTTCATTCCTGATTTTGCTAATTTGAGTCCTCTCTCTTTTTTTTTGATGAGCCTGGCTAGAGGTTTGTCAATTTTGTTTATCTTCTCAAGAAACCAGCTCTTGGTTTCATTGATCTTTTGAATTGTTTTTCTGTTCTCTATATTATTTATTTCTGCTCTGGTCTTTATTATCTCCTTTCTTGTACTCCCCTTGGGCCTCTTTTGCTGTTCTTTTTCCAGTTCCCTTAGGTGTAAGGATAACCTGTTGATTTGAGATTTTTCTTCCTTCTTTAGGTAGGCCTGCACTGCTATAAACTTCCCTCTTAGGACTGCTTTCGCAGCATCCCAGAGATTTTGGGTCGTGGTGTTTTCATTTTCGTTTGTCTCGAGGTATCTTTTGATTTCCTCCTTGATCTCATTTGTGACCCACTCACTATTTAATAGCATATTGTTTAGCCTCCATTTATTTGTCAGCTTCCCGGATTTCTTCTTATAATTGATTTCTAGTTTCATAGCATTGTGGTCAGAGAATACAGTTGAAATGATTTCAATCTTCTTAAATTTATTGAGACTTGTTTTGTGGCCTAACATGTGGTCTATCTTAGAAAATGTTCCATATGCACTTGAAAAGAACATATATTCTGTAGCTTTGGGATGAAATGTTCTGAAAATGTCTGTTAAATCCAGCTGGTCTAATGTGTCATTTAAGGTCGCTGTTTCCACATTGATTTTCTGTCTGGAGGATCTGTCCATTAGTGACAGCGGGGTGTTGAAGTCCTCTACTATGATAGTGTTACTGTTGATCTCTGTCTTTATGTCTGACAATATCTGTTTTATATATTTAGGGGCTCCTATGTTAGGTGCATAGATGTTTACTAGAGTTATGTCCTCTTGTTGGATCAAGCCCTTCATTACTATGAAGTGTCCTTCTTTGTCCTTTGTTATATTCTTCAATTTAAAGTCCATTTTATCTGATATAAGTATCGCTACTCCAGCTTTTTTCTCAGTACCATTTGCATGAAATATTTTACTCCATCCCTTTACTTTCAGCCTGTACGAGTCTTTGGATCTGAGGTGAGTCTCTTGTATACAGCATATACTGGGGTCTTGCTTTCTTATCCATTCAGCCACCCTATGTCTTTTTATTGGAGCATTTAATCCATTTACATTTAATGTGATTATTGATAGGTGTGTATTTATTGCCATTTTCTTATTTGTGTTCGTAGTCTTTCATAGGTTGTTTTTCTCTTCTACTTAAAGAAGCCCTTTTAGCATTTCCTGCAAAGCTGGCTTGGTGGTAATGAATTCCCTTAACTTATTTTTTTCTGCAAAGCTCCTTATCTCGCCTTCGATTTTAAATGATAACCTTGCTGGATACAGCAATCTTGGTTGTAGGCCTTTATTTTTCATCACTTTGAAAACCTCCTGCCACTCTCTTCTGGCCTGCAAAGTTTCTGTAGAAAAGTCAGCTGATAATCTTATGGGGGTACCCTTGTAAGTAACTTGCTGCCTTTCCCTTGCTGCTTTAAGGATTCTGTCTTTGTCCTTAACCCTTGCCATTTTCACTATAATGTGTCTTGGAGTGGGCCTGTTTGGATTCATCCTGTTTGGAACTCTCTGCACTTCCTGGGCTTGTATTTCGATGTCCTTTGGCAGGTTAGGGAAGTTTTCAGACATTATTACTTCAAATATATTCTCAATCCCTTGCTCCCTCTCTTCTCCTTCTGGTACTCCAATCACCCTTAGGTTATTGCGTCTGATGTTGTCCCCCAGCTCTCTTAAACTATTTTCCATGTTTTTCATTCTTTTTTCTTTTTGTTGTTCCGCATGGGTGATCTCTGCTATTTTGTCTTCTAAGTCACTGATTCGATTTTCTGCTTCATCCAGTCTGCTAGTGATTCCATCAAGTTTGTTATTTAATTCAGTAATTGTGTTCTTAAGTTCTAGCTGGTTGCTTTTCATGATTTCTCTATCCTTCTTTATATTTTCATTAATTTCCTTGAACATTCTAATAATCAGTGTTCTGAACTCTGTCTCCAATAGGTTGGTTACCTCTATTTCCTCTATTTCCACTGATTCAGGAAGTTTCTTCTGTTCTTTTATTTGTGTTATGTTTCTTTGTCTCCCCATTCTGGCTTACACTTTGTGTTTGCTTCAATATAAAATATAAATTACCCACATTTCTCAGTCTTTTCTGGGTAAACTTATATGGTGTGTGTCCTTTATATTTGAATTACTCAGTCTCCCTATTCTCCTGTGCTTGTATCTGAGGTGTTCCTTGTGTCGTGCGTCCTCACTTGTTGAAGTTTTAGTTTTGATTACTTTTGGTTTGTCAGTAGGTGGGATTGACTCCCAGATTGATTAGCTGTGAGGATCAGCAGCTTCTGCAGTTTATGAGCTGCTGTGAGAGGATTGACCCCTCTGATGAAACTTGGACCCTATGGGTCTTAGTACCTGTAGTAACTTCTTTTTGGGTGTGACTCTTGTATGTCAAACCCAGAAATGCTCTAGTTTTATCTAAAGTTGGCCTCCGGGTATGATGATTCTTGTGTCTGTTTGTTTGGACCCACTGCTGCAGAGTGATTTTAGAGCATAACAGATCAAGAACAACCTCCGCAGCCACCAAAGGAAACCAAATGCTCGCACAAGTAAAAACAACCAACCATCAAACTACAGTCAACTTGTACAGAAATATCAATCATACTAATGAAGAAAACAAACAGAAACAAAACAAAAACCACATACTCAATAATAACAGAAAAGGAAACAAAATAAAATACAATATCCTAAAATAAAAAATAGAATAAACATGAGAAACCAATTAGCTATACCTAAAAAATAAAAAATAAAAATAAACTAAAATAATAATAAAAAAAGTAAGAAAAATTTAAAACATAAAATTTGCAGAAAAAAGGAAAAGAGGAAAAGTATAGCAATGAGAAGAATGAATAAAATAAGAGAGAAAGTGAGGGTGGGGAAAAAAGAAAAAGAAAAGAAAGAAAAAGAAAAAGAAAAAAGGAAAAAAAATATATATATATATATTTGTCTACACACCCATATATATGGACATATATTCACCTATATACACCTATATATATGCCTATATTGAAAACTACAGTATGATTAGAATGAAATAGAAATAAAAACCAAAAACAACCAAGATAAGCAGCCAATAAAGGGAAAACAAAACAGAATAAAACCAAACAAACCAAAAATACCCGTGCTGGTCTAGGCTAAAGTCCACCAAGCTCTCTTCAGTTTGTCTGCTGTACAAAAATTCCTGTGCGTCTTGTGGGAACAGTAGGCCACCTGATGCCTAGCGTGATCCTGGCACTGCAGGTTTGCTGTACTTGAGTGTGTTTGTGACGTGTGATTGGTGGTTTTTACAAAGTCACTGCCTTTTTGCTTTTGCCTGTCCCAAGGCAGGCTGCACCCCCAAAGGCTCAATGAGTGTCTCTGGGCACCCTTTTGGTTGACAGCCGTGGAGAATTAAAGAATTCCTCACTACCAAAAGCCTGCTGCTAAGAATCTGTTAATTAGTGCCTCAGCAGATGAACCTGCCCTGCCTCCCAAGCCTTGCCTAAAGGTGGGGGCGGGGTAGGTAGTCTCACTCTGCTGCCTTTATTGGGTGGAAATTCTCAACCCCCTGCAGGTAAGGATATCTTCCTAGTCTGCCCCTATTGCTCCCTTCAGGAGTCAGTTTAAGACTGTCTTGGCGGGGGACAAAGTTTGTGGGAGTGGGTGAGTTATTGGGTTTTTTTTTTGCTTTCTGTTCAAGAGTAGAAAAAGGGAAAAAAAAAACAAAACATAAAAATAAACAAAGCCACAGTTCCAACACTGTTTCAAGCTAAGGCCTTTGCCTCTTATGCTCCAGCGGAGTTCCTGCTGCTCTCCCAAAGGGTCTGCCGGGATTTAGGGAATTGCGCGCACCCTACCGTGTGGCCAAGATCCCCGCTCGGCGTCTCTCGGGGACCTGCGTCTCTGCCCGGCGCGCTGCGTGTCCGAGTGAATCTCCTTTTTCCCCTGCTCCCAGGTTTCAGGCTTCTGCCTTGGAGCCGGTGCGCGCCCGCGGTGCTCCTGCTGCTCTCCCGAAGAGACTGTCGGGGTTTAAGGGACTGCAAGCCCCCTGCCCTGAGGCTCAGATCCCCGTTCCGTCTCTCAGGGACCTGCGTCTCCACCCGGCGCGCTGCTTGTCCGAGCGAGTCCTCTTTTTCCCCTGATCCCGCGTTCCAGGCTTCTGTCTCGGAGCCGGCGTGCCCGCGTGGATCTCCTGCTGCTCTCCCAAACGGTCTGCCGGGATTTAGGGGACTGCGCGCACCGTGCCGCGTGGCTCCGATCCCCACTCCGTCTCTCCGGGACCTGTGACTCCGGCCGGCGCGCTGCGTCTCCGCGGGCGAGTCCTGTGTTTCCCCCTGCTCCCGGGTTTAAGGCTTCTGCCTTGGAGCCGGCGCGCGCCCGCGCCGTTCTCCTGCTGCGCTCCTGGAGGGACTGTCGCCGGGGTTCAGGGGACTGCACGCACCTTTCCACGCGGCTCCGATCCCCGCTCCGTCTCTCCGGGACCTGCGTCGCCGCCCAGCGCGCGCTGCTTTTCCGCGCGCGAGTCCTCTGTTTTCCCCTGCTCCCGGGTTTCAGGCTTCTGCGCTCCGCGGGACCTGGTGGGCACAGAGACTGATCCCTGAACCGGGAGGGTGCAGGGACTGATCTTGCCCTGTCGCTGCGGGGCTCTGCACCCTGCTTCCTGGGGACCGCGGGTGCAGCTCGTACCTCTGCGCAGTCGTCTCATTGAGCATTCTTATCATCATTGTTTTGAACTCCATCTCTGGTAGATTGCTTGCCTCCATTTTGTTTAGTTCTTTCTCCAGAGTTTTCTCCTATCTTTCATTTGTGATGTTTTATTTTGTTTCCTCATTTTGGCTGCCTCTCTGTGTTTATTTCTATCATTAGGTAGATCTGCTATGCCTTCTAGCCTTGGCCAGGTGGCCTTATGTAGTAGGTGTGCTGTGGGACCCAGTGGTGCATTCTTCTTGTTCACCTTCACCAGGTGCTCCAGGAGTGTCCTGTGCATGTGTTGTGTATGCCCTCATGTTATACTTGAGCTTTGATTGCTATTGGCATGTCCGTGGGTGTGACTGATCCTTAGGCTGACTGGCTGTGGGGTTTGGCCATGTCCTCAGCTTACCTGCTGCTACATAGGAGGCTTACCCCATGGAGTAGGATTTATTCAGTCTCTGGTGCCTGCTGAGACTTGCCTTTGAGTGTGCCCTTGTGGGGCTAATGGGGTGGCGTTCTGCTGTATCCTGAAGCCTACCTCTGGGCATGTTGGTTCTGAGGCCTTTTGGGAGGGCCTCTGGTGCAGACCCAGGTTAGTCACTGCCTATGAATGCCTGGAGACTACCTTGTAAGAGCTACAAAGTGATCCACTGTAGGTTTCTCCCTGTGCTGGACCTGGAGGTACATGGGAGAGGCCAATCTGTGTACTGAGGACAGCTGCCACTTGTAGCAGGCATGGGGTAACTCCACAATAGGCGCAGGGTACCCTGAGGCCTATTGCCTCCTGCCAGCTTCTGTAAGGCTCAGCCACTCATAGAGAGAGTTGGGTGAAGTGAGATTTCAGGGAATCACCAGGGAGAGGCAAGTCGTGTTCACCAGGTTAAAGTATTGGCTTATCAGAAAAGTCATGACGCATTTTTGCAATGAAAAACATAGGAAAAAATACATCATGAATTTTCCAACAACCCAACAGATTATGGTTTGTAACCAGTACTGATCCTGGAGTTACTCAACCAAAGTCTCAGAGCACAACCAATGTCAGTCAGCATCCATTCAGGGCCCACAAACCCTCAGGAGTTGTCCAAAGAGTACAATGTGGGTGGGGCTGGCTGCTAACTGAGAAAGTGCCTTTGGCGGTATGCAAGTTGGGTGGGATGGGTACCCAGGGAGTCACCATGATTGAGTGAGCAGATGTCACCAGGCCAGTACAGATTCACATTTGGCCATGTGGGGGTGGGCTCAACACAGGAAAGATGGCTCCTGCCTGCTGGCTGCATGGGAGGAGGATTCTACACAGGGGAAACAGCAACTGTTCCACCAGTCCTGACCTTTAAGCTACATAACTGAGACTCTCCTTGTATGTCTCTTGCTGGAGCCCTGCGTGAGTGCCTATGAGTGAGTGAGTCTGTGCACTGGCCCTTTAGGATTAAGTTTGGGTTTCCCACAGCCTTCTGTCTCACCCTGATGGTTGGAATATCCCTGTTTTTCACAGCCAGGTATTGTGATAGCTCCTCATCCCAGCACTGGTACTCTAGGCTAGGGATCCTGGTTTGGGGCTGGGGTCCCTCACTCTTCCATTGGGGGATATTTACAGCCAAGATATCCCAATTCTCAACTATCACATGGAAGTTTGGGGCCGGCCCAGTTTGTGCCTCTGCTCCTCCTACTGGTCTAGATATGGCTTCTTCTTTATATCCTTATTTATAGGACTTCTGTTCAACTAGACTTCAGATGGTTCTCCAGGTTAGTTTTTCTATAATTTAGTTGTAATTTTAATGTGGTCACAGAAGGAGACAAGCACAGTGTGTATTTACTCCACCTTCTTGGATTTCCAACTAAATTTTTAAATCAGTAAGGTGCTATATCATTGATAAATGGCCCTGCTGCTATTCCTTTTACTGACTTTTTTTTTTTAAAGATTTTATTGGGGAATTGGGAGAGGGGAACAGTGTTGGGGAACTAGGGAAGGAGAACAGACAAGTTGCTGTCCTTTTGTTCTTCAGTCTAGTTGTGGAGGACATTGCTTCACTGGCCCATGTTGGTATCATCATTGCGCTCTTCTCAGGTGAGGCAGATCGGTCGCCAGCCTCTGTACGGTTGCTCACAGTGGCTGCTAGCCACTCATGCTGGCTGTGGCCATTCACTGTAGCCTATGGCAGCCAATGCAGCAGGGGCTGCAGCTATGCCATCCCAGGGACTCACAGCAGCCCAGCTCCAGGTGGAGCTGTTGTTCACCATCTTAGCTGTAAAAGGCAGTGTCACTGGCCCTCTATGTGGGATCTGAACTGGGGCCGCTGGCGTCCCAAGCCAGCTCTTAACCAATGTACCACTTGGCTGGCCCTCCTTTTACTGACTTTTCATGCAGCAAGCATTTAGCAACTCCAAGTCTACAGGATTTATTACTTTATTATCTGTTGTGTGTGCTTCTACAACCAAGGAAATAATTAACCTGAAGATTCTTAAATCACTCTTTCATTTCTAGTTTGAAAATCTGTAACAAACAACTTTGTTAAAGAGCTCATAACTTTTATGGTTCAAAGGGTCAATCCTTTTTTCTTTAAACTTTTAATGGTTGGTATCAAGAGGATGTCTCAAGTGGCACTAAAATACTATTTCAAAATGTTCTGTTTTACAAATTACAATAAGGTAAATTACTAATATCTATAAGGATGACTCATATTATATTTTTATTTCTTATTTTATAGCTTTGCCCAGTTTCTTTGCAATATTTTACTTCTCCTTTTTCTGATGCAACAGTTTCATCTTTTCTAGCACCTTTAGATATACAGAGTGTGGTTGTAGGCTCAGGAAGCAAGTCTTCTGGCCTCCCTTTTAAAAGCCAATGACCCATTCTTAAATATAAGAAAAATATAAATAAATTTTCTTTCATTTTAGAATAAAATATTATAAATTCTAAAATAATTTAGATTAAAAACTTTTAATTAAGGAATTTTGGAAAAATTTATAATATTCAAAATAAGACAACCAATGTTTTCAATTCTAGTTATGCCTTCTTGTGTTTACCAGAAAATTTAGGTATTTTGAAATAATTTATTGTGCATAAATAAGGTTATGATAGCTAATGAGAGCACAGTAGAAGTGCTGAGAACTGAGTTCATCCCTAGAAGAGATATACCCTCATATCTTAAAGCTACTACCTTTGAAAGAGGTAGACAGCACAAGAATATAAAGACATATATTCCATTGTCTGTTAGAGTGATGATGCCATCACTCATCATGTATTCTGGAAAAGTATCACATTTGTGAAAGAATGACTATAAAGGGCAAGTATGTTTTACTATTAGTATGAAAATATCTTTGACCTCATAGATCCTCTGAAAGGATCATGGATAGCGTATAAGTCCTCAGGCTGCATTTTGAGAACAACCAAACCCCTTCACTTTACATTATAGAGACAAGAACAAAGGGCACACAGAAAAAAACGTGTTTTTCCAAATTTGTTCCAAAGGTACAATTAGCATGCAAATCTCCAGGCTTTACTAGAGTTCTCTCTCTCTCTCTCTCTCTCTCTCTCTCTCTCTCTCTCTCTCTCTCTCTCTCTCTCTCTCTCTCTCCTTCATCCTCATCTTTCTTCTCTTCCCACCATCCCACTTAATTATAAGCTCCATGAAGGTGCAAACCTTCATATTTGGCTGTGTATATCCCAGGACTTACTAGTTAGAACAAGTTGGTGCTCAATAACCAATTTGTTGTGTATTACATTCAAGATTTGGGATAAAGGATTGCTTCTATACACTGACATGAAAATCAAGACTCAATTTAAATGACCATATTTTTGCTATAGATTGTGTGGAATAACCCAACAATTCACCCCATTTAATCTTTGGCCGTAACACACAGTCTTTTTGTTTTGTTTTTAGTAAAACAGTTCTAATTACCAATGACAGAATCCCAGTTAAAACTAGCTTAAGCCAAAAATGAGCTCATTATTTCATGTAACTGTAAATCCAGTGATGGGTGTGGCTTCAGGAACAGGTGGACCCAGGAGATCAAACAAACAATGTTGTTGAATACTGCCACTGTTCAGGTCTCATTTCTCTTGTGTTTTTTTATTTGTTTGTTTGTTTTGTTTTTTGGCTTCATTTCCAGAAAGATTCCTTCCAGAAGTAAGAGAAGAAAACTCTGGCAGCCCAAATCTATTTCCCTACAGCTTATATTTCAAAAAGGAAAGACACACTATCTTTCTCCCAACATTTGTGTGTCAAGTCACAGGACTTTCATTGGTGCTTTCCAGGGCTCACATACCTACCGCTGGGTGAATCACCGAGTTTAGGAAAACATAGTTCTTTGATTGACTCAGACTTGAATACTTGCTCACCTCTAAAGGCAGAGGTAGAATGGAGTATACTGGTGACTACCCTTCTAGTTTTACATGTAGTGAAAAAAACGAGCTAAAGAAAAAAGTATCTGCTGTATTTTAATTAATAATATATGTACTTACACTGACACATATTCAAAATAATGAGGAAAAAAATGAAAATAACCTGCAATGCTACCACACACAGAGATTGCAAGAAGAACATTTTATGTATATTTTTCCAGTTTTTCTATGGATTGAAAATGAAAAATATATATACTTGCTTTAAACATAACATATGTTAAACTATTTCCTCTCATTCTAAAACATTCTTCTATAACCTAACTGCAATGACTGGTTCAAAGAGCAGTCTTGGGAGATGCTCTGATGCTCACAAACTCCCTCTTCCATAAAAGTAATTTCAGCCTCCTCTTTGTGGGTAAAGTTATTATTCTCTCTGCAGTATATTTGGTGCTTAGATAGGGCTACAGGGCAGAAGCTGAGAAACCCCATGGAAAGCATTTACTTTCCTATCCACAAAAATATATCAACATTAAAATACTGAATCTCTAGAAAAAAATTATAGTTGCATCAACACATGCCTGGGCTTGCAGAGGTTTGAAGGCAGCTTACGTAGCTGGAGGCCTCTCTGAGTTCTCTGTGTTGCTGAGCAGGCTGGGGGACCAGAACAGCTTGTGTCGGTGAAAGCTTGAAGCCATGAGCCTGGGGCCAACTCAATTTGCTGGTTCTGATTCTTTTTTCTACTTGTTAAATAATGGAACGGTGAAACCCACAGTGGAAATCCTTGAAGCTACATGATCCAATCATGTCTAGGAGAAAATTTCCATGAAAATTTCTTTCTCTCTTTGTACAAACACAGCCAGCTGCTAAGACATTCGGTGAACATCATGACAATTGAGCTTTGGAAATGGGTGCATTGTTTTTGTTGCATTGTTAGTGTTCAGGTAGTGGTATGCTGGTAAGTGGTTTTTGTTTGTTTGTTTGTTTGTTTTTGTTAGTTACAGATGTACAAAACAATACAATAGTTATCCTTTGCACCACTTACAAAGTGACTGCCCCCTCCCCTCTCCACTGCCCCCCCACCGATATCATACATATTTATTACAATTCCATTGACTTCATCCCCACACTATACTCCACACCCATGACTATGTATGTGTTACCATCTAATATTATTCAGCAGCAGCTTCAGATGTACAGTGCAGTGGTCAGGCCTCTACACCACTAGGAAGTGGTCTCCCTAACAAGACATGAGTCCATCTGGTCCCCTAAAAAATATTTACAACATTATTGATTATATTCTCTAAACTGTCTCTTCTATCCCTGCGGTAATATTGTAGTTACCAGTTTATGTTGCCTCATCCCTTGCCCTTCTACCTCATGCCCACCCCCGTCCCATCTAGCAATCATCAGAATTTCCTTTGTGTCTCTAAGACTATTTCTGTTTACATTGCTCGTTTATTCAGTTCTTTAGATTCCACATATAAGTGAGATCATACGGTATTTGTCTTTCTCTGACTGACTTATTTCACTTAGCATAATGTTCTCTAGGTCCATCCGTATCATTGCAAATGGTACTATTTCTTTCTTTTTTATAGCTGCGTAATACTCCATTGTGTAAATGTATCAGTTTCTTAATCCAGTCGTCCACTGCTGGGCATTTTGATTGTTTCCAAGTCTTGGCTATTGCAAATAGCACTGCAATGAACATAGGGGTGCATATATTTTTTCGAATTAGTGTCTTGGGTTTTTCAGGATAAATACCTAAGAGTGGAATTGCTGGGTCATAAGGTAGTTCCATTTCCAGTTTCTTGAGATACCTCCATACTGACTTCCATAGTGGCTGCATCAATCTGCAATCCCACCAACAGTGCAGCAGGTTTCCCTTTTCCCAACAGCCTCACCAGCACTTATTGTTTGTTGATTTATTGATGATAGCCATTCTGACTGGAGTGAGGTGATATCTCTTTGTGGTTTTTATTTGCATTTCCTTAATGAGCAGTTAGGTTGAACGTTTCTTCTCATGCTTGTTGGCCATCTATATGTCCTCTTTAGAGAAATGTCTCTTCATATCTGCTGTCCATTTTTTAATTAGGTTGTTTGTTTTTTTGGTGTTGAGTTGCATGAGTGTTTTATAAATTTTGGATATTAACCCCTTATCAGATATATCATTGACAAATATCTTCTCCCATTCAGTATGCTTCCTTTTTGTTTTATTGATGATTTCCTTTGTTGTGAAAACTTTTAAGTTTGATATAATCCCATATGTTCATTTTTTTCTTTTACTTCCCTTGCCCATGGTGATGTATCAGTAAAAATATTACTTAGGGTAATATCTGCAAATTTACTCCCTATATTTTCTTCTAGGAGTTTTATAGTTTCAGGTCTTACATTTAAGTCTTAATCCATTTTGAATTTGTTCTTGTATATGCCATAAGGAAGTAGTCCATTTTCATTTTTTTGCATGTGTCAGTCCAATTCTCCCAGCACCACTTATTAAATAGTCTATCTTTACCCCAATGTAAATTCTTGCTTCCATTGTCATAGATTAGCTGTCCGTATATGCATGGATTTATTTCTCGGTTCTCTACTCTGTTTCACTGGTCTATGTGCCTGTTTTGATGGCAGTACCATACTGTTTTGATTACTGTAGCCTCGTAGTATGTTTTGATGGTTGGTAGAGTGATACCCCTGATTTTGCTCTTATTTCTCAGGATTGCCAAGGTTATTCGGGGTTTTTTATGGTTCCATATAAATTTTAGGATTATATTTTCTATTTTTGTGAAAAATGCTCTTGGTATTTTGATTGGAATTCCATTGAATCTATATATTGCTTTAGGCAAGTATGGACATTTTAACTATATTAATTCTTCCTATCCATGAGCATGGTAGGTGTTTCCATTTATTTGTATCTTCTTTTATTTCTTTCTTCAGGGTCTTATAATTTTCTGAGTACAGATCTTTCACTTCTTTGGTTAAATTTATTCCTAGGTATTTTATAGTTCTTGAAGCAATTGTAAATGGGACAGTTTTCTTAATTTCTCCTTCTGTTCGTTTATTATTGGTATATGCAAATGCCACTGATTTCTGAACATTGATTTTGTATCCTGCTACTTTACTGAATTCATCTATCAGTTCCAATAGTTTTTTTTTTTTTTTAAGATTTTCTTTTATTAGGGAATTGGGAGAGGGGAACAGCATTGGGAAATCGGGGAACGGGAACAGACAAGTTGCTGTCCTTTTGTTCTTCAGTCTAGTTGTGGAGGACGTTGCTTCACTAGCCCATGTTGGTATCATGATTGCGCTCTTCCTAGATGAGGCAGATTGGTAGCCGGCCTCTGGATGGTCGTTCACTGCAAGCATTGGCAGCTTGCGCTGGCTGCCAGCCACTCACGCTGGCTGCTGGCCACTCACTGTCGCCTATTGCAGCCCACTGCTGCAGGGGCTGCAGCCTACTCCGTCACCGGTGCTTGCACAGCCCAGCTCCAGGTGGAGCTGTTGTTAGCTGTAGAGGGCAGTGTCCCTGGCCCTCATATATTGGATCTGAGCCAGGGCCGTTGGCATCCCTAAACCAGCTCTTAACCAATGAGCCACATGGCTGGCCCTCCAGTAGTTTTTTGATGGAGTCTTTGGGGTTCTCTATATATAGTATCATGTCATCTGCATATAATGACAATTTTACTTCCTCCTTGCCAATTTGGATGCCTTTTATTTCTTTTTCTTGTCTGATTGCTGTGGCTAGAACTTCCAGAACTGTGTTGAATAAAAGTGGAGAGGGTGCACAGCCTTGTCTTGTTCCAGATCTTGAGGGGAATGGTTTTAGCTCTTCCCATTGAGTATGATGTTAGCTGTAGGTTTATCATATATGGACTTATTATGTTGAGATATGATCCCTCTATTCCCACTTTGCTAAGGGTTTTTAACAAATGGCTGCTGGATTTTGTCAAATGCTTGTTCTGCATCTATTGATATGACCATGTGATTTTTATTCTTCATTTTGTTGATGTGGTGTATCACATTAATTGATTTACGGATGTTGAATCTGCCTTGTGTACTACGGATGAAACACACTTGATCATGATGTATGATCTTTTTTTTTTTTTTAAAGATTTTATTTGGGAATTGGGGGAGGAGAACAGTGTTGGGGAATCAGGGAAGGGGAACAGCCAAGTTGCTGTCCTTTAGTTCTTCGGTCTAGTTGTAGAAGCTGTTGCTTCACTGGCCCATGTTGGTATCGTCATTGCGCTCTTCCCGGATGAGGCAGATCAGTCACCCGCCTCTGGATGGTCGTTCAACACAGCTCTTGGCAGCTCACGCTGGCTGCCAGCCACTCACACTGGCTGCTGGTCACTCTCTGTAGCCTTTGGCAACCCACTGCAGCAGGGGCCGCAGCCCACACCAGCTGGGCTTGCACAGCCCAGCTCCAGGTGGACCTGTTATTAGCTGTAGAGTGCAGTGTCACTGGCCCTCATATGTGGGATCCCAACCGGGGCCACTGGCATTCCAAACCAGCTCTTAACCAATGTGTCACTTGGCCGGCCCTGATCTTTTTAATATATTGCTGAATTCTGTTTGCTAATATTGTACTGAGAATTTTTGCATCTATGTTCATCAGGGAGATTGGCCTGTAGTTTTCCATTTTTGTGCTGTCTTTATCTGGTTTTGGAATCAGGATGATAGTGGCTTCATAGAAAGAGTTTGGGAGCCTGCCCTCCTTCTGGATTTTTTGGAATGGTTTGAGAAGAATAGGCGATAGTTCTTTTTTGAATATTTGGTAAAATTCACTTGTGAAGCCATCTAGTCCTGGGCTTTTGTTTTTTGGGAGCTTGTTGATTACTGATTCAATTTCCTTGTAGTAATCAGTCTATTTAGATTTTCCGTTTCTTCTTGAGTTAGCTTTGGAAGGTTGTATGCTTCTAGAAAATTATCCATTTCTTCCAGATTGTCAAATTTGTTGGCATATAGTTGCTCATAGTAATTTCTTAAAATTTTTTGTATTTCTGTGGTGTCTGTAGTCATTTCACCTCTTTCATTCCTGATTTTACTAAGTTGAGTCCTCTCTCTTTTCTTTTTGATGAGCCTGGCTAGAGGTTTGTCAATTTTTTTTTACCTTCTGAAAAAACCAGCTCTTGGTTTCATTGATCTTTTGTATTGTTTTTCTTTGCTCTATATCATTTATTTCCACTCTGGTCTCTATTATCTCCTTGCTTGTACTCCCTTTGGGCTTCTTTTGCTGTTCTTTTTCCAGTTCCCTGAAGTGTAAGGATAACCTGTTGATTTGTAATTTTTCTTCCTTTTTTAGGTAGGCCTGCACTGCTATGAACTTACCTCTTAGGACTGCTTTTGCTGCATCCCAGAGATTTTCGGTTGCTGTGTTTTCATTTTTGTTTGTCTCGATACATCTTTTGATTTCCTCCTTGATCTCATTTTTGACCCACTCACTATTTAGTAGCATGTTATTTAGCCTCCATGTATTTGTAAGCTTTCCAGATTTCTTCTTATAATTGATTTCTAGCTTCATAGCATTGTGGTCAGAGAAGACGCTTAAAATGGTTTTAATCTTCTTAAATTTATTGAGAATTGTTTTGTGGCCTAACATGTGACCTATCTTGGAAAATGTTCCATGTGCACTTGAGAAGAATGTATATTCTGTTGCTTTGGGGTGAAATACTCTGAAAATATCACTTACTTCCAGCTGATCTAATGTGCATTTAAAGCCGCTGTTTCTGCATTGATTTTCTGTCTGGAGGATCTGTCCATTGATGTCAGTGGGGTGTTGAAGTCCCCTACTATGGTAGCGTTATTGTCGATCTCTGTGTTTATGTGTGAATATGTGTTTTACATATTTAGGAGCCTCTATGTTAGGTGCATAGATGTTTACTAGGGTAATGTCTTCTTGTTGGATGGATCCCTTTGTTATTATTACATGTCCTTCTTTGTCCTTTATTATTATATTCTTCAATTTAAAGTCCATTTTGTCTGATGTAAATATTGCTACTCCAGCATTTTTTCAGTTCCATTTGCATGAAATATTTTACTCCATCTCTTTACTTTCAGCCTTTATGTGTCTTTTGATCTGAGGTGAGTCTCTTGTATATACCATATGCAGGGTCTTGCTTTCTTATCCATTCAGCCACCCTATGTCTTTTGATTGGAGCATTTAATCCATTTATATTTAATGTGATTATTGATAGGTGCATAGTTATTGCCATTTTGTTATTTGTGTTTCTAGATTGTTTTATTTAGATTTATTTAATCTTAATTAGATTGTTTTTCTGTTCTGCTTAAATAAGCCCTTTTAACTGTTCCTGCAATGCTGGTAATGAATGCCTTTAGCTTATTGTTTTCTGTGAAACTCTTTATCGCTCCTTCAATTTTAAATGATAACCTTGCTGGATAAAGCAATCTATGTTGTAGGATTTTGTTTTTCATCACTTTTAAAACCTCCTGCCACTCACTTCTGGCCTGCAAAGTTTCTGTAGAAAAGTCGGCTGATATTCTCATGGGGGTGCCCTTGTAAGTAACTTGCTTCCCATCCCTTGCTGCTTTTAGGATTCTGTCTTTGTCCTTAACCCTTGCCATTTTCACTATAATATGTCTTGGTGTGGGCCTATTTGGGATCATCTTGGTTGGAACTCTCTGTACTTCCTGGGCTTGTATGTCAATGTCCTTTGCCAGGTGAGGGAAGCTTTCAGACATTATTACTTCAAGTAAGTTCTCGATCCCTAGCTCCCTCTCTTCTCCTTCTGGTATTCCTAAGATGCACATGTTGTTGTTATGATGTTATCACCCTGCTCTTTTACACTATTTTCAATGTTTTTCAATCTTTTTTCTTTTTATTGTTCCACTTCGATGATCTCTGCTATCTTGTCTTCTAAGTCACTGATTCGATCCTCTGCTTCATCCAATCTGCTAGTAATTCCATCAAGTTTGTTATTTAATTCAGTAATTGCGTTCTAAAGTTCTAGCTGGTTGCTTTTCATGATTTCTCTATCCTTCTTTATATTCTCATTCATTTCCTTGAACATTCTCATAATCAGTATTCAGAACTCTGTCTCTGATAGGTTGTTTACCTCTATTTCCTCTAGTTTCACTGATTCAGGAAGTTTCTTCTGTTCTTTTATTTGGGGTGTGTTTCTTTGTTTCCCCATTCTGGCTTACTCTTTGTGCTTGCTTCAATGTAATAGATGATCCCCTAGGTCACTTAGTCTTTTCTGGGTGAACTTACATGGTTTGTGTCCTTTATACTTGAATTACTCAGTCTCCCTATTCTCTTGTGCGTGTATACCTGAGGTGTTCCTTCTGTTGTGTGTCTTCTCCTGTTGAAGTTGAGCTTTGATTACTTTTGGCTTGTCAGTAGGTGGGATTGACTCCCAGGCTGATTAGCTGTGAGGATTAGCAGTGTCCATAGTTTATGAGCTGCTGTGGGAGGGTTGACCTCTTCGATAAGGCTTGGTTCCTTTGGGCCCTTGTGCCTGTAGGGAAATCCCTTTGGGTGTGACTCTTGTATGTCAAGTCCCATCCTGGATTGAAGGTCTTGCCTTCCTCATAATGTAAGTGTGGCTCTCAAGTGCCACTGATTCAGTGGGAGGGACAGTCCCTGCCACCTGGAGACAAAGGAGCTGTGTCTGGTCAGACCTGGGTATGGTGTGGACATGGAGCTGCTCAGGCCAGGACTGGCACAGGAAATGCTCTGGTTTTATCTAAAGTTAGCCTCTGGGTATGATGATTCTTGTGTCTCTTTGGGTGGGCCGAGCTACAGAGCGACTTTAGAGCAAAACAGATCAACAAGTACAACCATCACAGCCACCAAAGGTAACCAGATGCTCTCACATGTAGAAAACAACAACAACAAAAAAACAACCAACAACCTACAGTTAACTTGTACAGAAATATCAAACATACAAAAGAAGAAAACAACAAAATCAATAAAACAACCACAACAAAATAACATATCATAAAATAAAAAATAGAATAAACATGAGAAACCAAATAGCAATACCAAAAAAAAAAAAAGTAACCTTGCAGAAAAAAGGAAATGAGGAAAAGTAAAGCAGTGAGAAGAATGAAGAAAAGAAGGGAGAGAATAAGGGTGTGAAAGAAGGAAAAAGAAAAAGAAAAAAAAATTATATATATATATATATCCACATATATATGGATATATATTCACCTATATACATCCATATATATGCCTATATTAAAAGCTAGAAAATGATAATAATGAAATAGAAATAAAAACCAAAAACAACCAAAACAAGCAACCAATAAAGGATAAAAAAAAAGAAAAAACCAGTGCCGGTCTTAGCTGAATTCCACCAAGCCCTCTCCAGGTTTTCCTCTGCTGTACAAAAATTCCTCTGCATCTTGTGGGAACAGAGTCAGCCATTTGATGCCTGACACTGCAGATCTATTGTACATGAGTGTGGTTATGAGGTGTGATTGGTAATTTTTACAAAGTCACTGCCGTTTTTGCTTTCACCGGTCTCAAGGCAGGCTGTGCACCCGGAAGGCTCAATGACTGTCTTTAGGCACTCTTTCCGCTGACAGCTGTGGAGAGTGTGAGAGCTCAGCACTGCCAAAAGCCAGCTGCCAGGAGTCTGTCTGTTAGTGCCTCAGCGGCTGAACCTGACCTGCCACCCAGCCTTTCAGGAAAGGTGGGTGCGGGGTAGGTAATCTCACTCTCTGCAGCCTCTTCTGGGGTAGAAATTCTCCATGCCCTGTGGGTAGGAATACCTCTGTAATCTGACCCTACTGCTCCATTCAGGGGTCAGTTTAAGACTCAGGCTTGGCAGGGGCCAGGGTTTCTGAAGGAGGTTTGGGCTGGGTTCTTATTTCTGTAGTTGTTTTTGCTTTCTGTCCAAGAGAGGAAAAAAAAAACACCAAAAAAAACAAACACACACACACACACACACACACACACACACACACACACACACGACAAACAAAAAAACAGTTCCCCGCCGCTGTTTTGAGCAAAAGCCCTTGCCTCAGAAGCTCCAGGGGAGCTCCTGCTGTTCTCCCAGAGGGACTGCTGGGGTTTAGGGGACTGTGCGCACCCTGGAGCGGCTAACATCTCTGCTCCGTCTCCAGGGGTCCAGCATCTCTGCCCCGTGCACTGCTGTATCTCCCTGCGCCACTTTTCCTTCTTCCCCTGCTCGCCCCGTTTCAGGCTTCTGCCCCTCAGTGCTCCTGATGCGCTCCCAGCAGGACAGGGTGGGCACAGGGACTCCTGCCTGAACCTGGTGGGTGCAGGGATTGATCGCGCCCTGTCACTGCCACGCTCTGCACCCTTTTTCCTGAGGATCCGGGGTTCCACAGCTGTGGGTGCAGCTCATACCTCTGCACGCTCGTCTCCTCTCTCTCCTTCCCCTTTCACCCAGCCTGAGGCTTCTTCCTCAGACTGCAGACCATTGTGCTCTTGCTATACTCTTGGCAGGCCATGGGCCGCTGGTCGCAGGGAGCCAGCAGCAGGAACACTCACCATCTGCTGTCTGAAGCCCTGTGCCTTAGCAGCTGTGGGTGCAGGCTGCACCTGTAAGAGTCTCGCCTCCTTTTTCCCACACTCGCCCAGTGTGCCCACCTTCCAGCAGTCGCTGTGTGAGACTCTCAGTTGCTCTGTGTGATGAGCAGACTTTGCTTTGAAGAGTTACAGAAGTTCAAATTGCGGAAATTTCCAGGGGAGAACTCAGGGAGCCCTCCTCACAGCCGCCATCTTCCTGCTAATTGGCTGCTGGTGTTTAATAACCAGTTGTCCAAATAAAAATGTTTGGAGTCTTTACCAATTTCTAAGGTGTAAACACCCCCACAATAGTATTAAACTGCCAAACTGAAATCAGTGGATATGGCGTTAGGAAGAGAATTGCACAATTGGCTTTCATGAGCTTATATAAGCCAGCACAAGAGTGATTCAGTTACTCCTTCAACCAGCAAGCTCCCATGACCTGCCAGGTACAGTGCTAGACTTTGGAGATACAATACTGAGCAAAACACAGATGTGGTTCCTGCTCTCTTGGATCTTTAATTTAGTGGGGAAGATAGACATGAATCAAATATTCACAGAAATAAAAGTTGTACTGAAGCAGTGGTGAGTTACAAAAGCAGATAATAAGAGGTTTTTGCCTTGCCTGGGGGTCCGGAATGACTTCCCTGAGTGTAATTTGTCTTTGCTCTGGTATAGGTTCCTGGTTTCCAGTCAAAGTGAAAAGCAGCTTCTGAGAACTGAATAACAACCCTTCTCTCTTGGGAACCAATTCTTTGTATTAAATCCCCTGTGTTTGAAATACCTAGAGTGGGTATTTCCTGACTAGACTCTGAATGACATCATGAGGAAGCAACTGAATTGAATCCTAAGAACATCTTACTTTTGGTTTCTCTCCAAGCAGACACAATGCTGAGACAGGATTTGAAGGCAAGTAGCGGAGTGGAGAATTAAGACAATAAAGAGATAGAAGTAAATAAAGGGTGTGTTATCAAGCAAATGAACACTGTGAGCACCTGGAGTTTAATTCTGGAAAACTGCATCTCAGACTTATCTCACCAAGAGGAGAAGGTGTTAGGGTACATATCCACCACATCCCAACACCCATCTGTTGAAGGCTGCTTCTGATGACTAACATTCCCCAGCATTTCTGGACTGCTGTGCATTTGGAAAGTGTGGCAAAGGAAGACCACCACCACCACGGAGATTCAGGAGATTTGGAAGTCATATGACAGGCCCAGAAATTGTCAGTGTAAAAGGGATATTTATAGAGTACTGACAATGTCAGCCACAGGTATGTAAAAATGAAATTGGTATGTGTGTAGAGGCATGAATGATATGTGAATACCTTTATAGAAACTGTGTTTGTGGTTACTTAGTTGGCTCAAAAACTACAACTAGAGATGCATAAGCAACTCATCATTATATACTGGGGCTCAGCCGCTAAATATGTTTGTACACCACTGTGATAATAAGGGTTCTAAGCTAATATGAGTTCATGTTGTCACCCACAAATAGCTCTTGAAGTTTCCAAACTTTGACCTTGAAAAATGTACAGTTGGTAAATATGTGTTGATTTAATATCATGCTTCAACCTCACCTCTGACAATTCTCTGTATTCCACTAAAGTCCTATCTGTCATTGTCACCAAATTACCTTCACTTCCTGGTTTTTTTCCCCATGAATTGTCATAAACTTTTCTACCTGCCTGAATTGCTTCTCCCTTTCTCTCTCTCTCTCTCTCTCTCTCTCTCACACACACACACACACACATACAATTTGTCTGGTAAACCCCTATTTATTCTTCCAAACCCAGCTCAGGCAACAGCTCCTCTATAAGGCTACCCCTGATCTTCATGATCTGGTAAGTATGGGTTTACTACTGTACATTTTACATAGCAGAATACCGGGTAGTTAAAAGCAAGAACTTTAAAAACAAACTGTTTCCCTTTTTATTGAGGTAAAATTGATAGAACATAAAACTAACCATTTAAAATGTACTATTCAATGATATTTAGTACATATGCAATGTTTTGCAATCATCACCTCTATCTAGTTCTAAATCATTTTCAACTCCCCAAAAGGAAACCCTATACCCATTAATAGTCACTCCCCCATTCTTACCTCCTTTAAGCTCCTAAAAAGCATTAATTGCTTTCTTTGACTACTTATCCTGGATATTTCATATAAATGAAATTATATCAATATGTGACTGGCTGCTTTCCATTGGCATGTTTTCAAGGTTCACATATGTTGTACCATATATCAGTACTTCACTCCTTTTTATAGCTGAAGAATATTCCACTGTATGGATAGACTACATTTTGTTTATACATTCATCAGTTGATGAACATTTGGGTTTTTCCTACCTTTTGGCTACTGTAAATAGAAATGCTAAACACTTACATATAAATATTTGTTTGAATGCCTATTTTCAATACTTTTGGGTATTCAACTAGGAGTAGAATTGCTGGGCTATATGGTAATTCTATGTTTCACTTTTTGAGTAAACATCAGTTTCCACAGTGGTTGCAACATCTTACATTCCCACCAGCCATGCAAGAAGTTTCCAATTTCTAGAACTTCCCAATTTTGAATCTAGGCTCTGCAATTTACTAACTATATAGCCTCTGTGCCCAATTTCCATCATAAATAAATAACAATAGGTTGCGGATTAAATGTGTTAGTATTGTTAGTATATGTAAAAGACTTAATAGTGCCTGGCCCATGGGAAGTACTTGGTGTTAACGCTATTTTAGTTATTTACTGCTGTTATAACACTTATGCATTTCTACATGAAAATCCAAAGCTTGTCTATACTTTCAGTTTTTTATCTCCACTTATTAGCACAGTGCCTGGCAAACAGAATATAGTCAGTAAGTATTTGGGGAATGAAATGTACAATAAAAGCTAAGAAACTTCTATAAAGTAAGTTGGTAGAAGTATACAAGCCATATTAAATATTAAAATATATAGTAACAAGTGTGGTTAAACTATGTGGTACTCACATAGTAATAGATGCATACCTCAATATAATAAGAAACTAGTCCATAATAGATGCTACTATATATATATATATATATATATTTTTTAAAGATTTTATTGGGGAATTGCGGGGGGGGAACAGGGTTTAAGGAATTGGGGAAGGGAAATACATAAGTTGCTGTTCTTCAGCCTAGTTGTGGAGGACTTCGCTTCACTGGCCCATGTTTGTACCGTGATCATTATGCTCTTCCCAGCTGAGGCAGATCAATTACCGGCCATCAGATGGCTGCTCACAGCGGCTGACAGCAATTCTCACCAGCTGCTGGCTGCTCACGGTAGCTCATGGCAGCTCACTGCAGCCCCATCGCAGCCTATGTTGGCACCCGAGACCCATGGCAGCCCTGTTCACCATCCTAGCTGCAGAGGGCACACGCAGCGTCACTGGCCCATGTGGGATCCGAACCAGCAGCCCTGCCGCTCAGAGCCCGCACTCACAAGCCCACTCTCAACCAATGAGCCACTCAGCTGGTCCAATTTTTTTTTTTTACTATATATATTCTTAATAAATGATGGACATATGATAAATGATAGAGAAGAATGGATTATAAAAAAGGTGTTGCAAATTGTTTACATACAAAAAGGGTAAAGAAGGTTCATATCTGACACGAAATACCAAAGTAAATTCAGGTGAAAGTAAATTTTTACATAAAAATTAAATTATAAAAAATTACAGGAAAATTTGGGCAAATGTTTTTAATCTATGCCTGTAGAGAAAACAGCATGTAATAAATATAAGGAAAGAGCAATAAATTTGGCTATTAATAGAGAAAAGCTCTGTTTTTCAAACTATAAATATGGGGTAAGATAAAAAAATATGATGAATGTTTAAATTTAAAAAATTATTACAGTAAAAGACACATTGCCATTAATCCCCCTCAAAATACTCCCCCTTACTTCAAACACACTTTTCACTTTCTGAAGCAGCTCTGGAAGTCCTCTTTCATGAATGTCTTTAGTTGCACTGTTGTGGCTGCCTCTATGTCCTGAATCATTTTGACTTTGGGGAAGAGCCAGAAGTCACATGGTCCCAGATCTGGTGAAGAAGATGGATGAGGACATACCGTAATGTTTTTATTTGACAGAAATTACCATATACCAGAAGCAATGTGTCACACAGAGCATTGTCATGATGGAGGATGATTTATGGCACATTTAAAATACATCTTCTCTCAACCATAGCTCACACCCAACTGACTGCACTGAACAAATTGACACTTGTCACACACTGTTCCTAAGGTTTGACCCACCACTTCTCTTATTGAAGATCCCTGCCTTCCCATTGGATGGCACTCAGTAGCAGCATTCACCGTATTTTGTAATCACAACAGAAAGACTCCATGTCACACATCGTTTCTTGTATAGCAATTTCTGTCAAATAAAAGCATGATGGGGGCCGGCCGACTGGCACGGTGGTTAAGAGCTGGCATCCCGGTTCAGATCCCACATATGAGGGCCAGTGACACTGCCCTCTAAATTAAATAAATAAATAAATAAAATGCTAAAAAAAAAAAAAGCATGATGGTGTGTCCTTACTCACCTTATTCACTGGATCTGGCACCATACAATTTCTGGCTCTTCTCCAAACTCAAAATGACCATGAAAGTTAAATGTTTTGAATCTATTTGGGATATCAAGGCAGCCACAATGGGGTAACTAAAGATTCTCACAGAAGAGGACTTCCAGAACTGCTTCAGAAAGTGGCAAATACGATTGGATAAGTGCATTTAAAGCGAGGGGGAGTATTTATTTTTTTTTAAAGATTTTATTGGTAATTGGGGGAGGGGAACAGAGAAGTTGCTGTCCTTTTGTTCTTCAGTCTAGTTATGGAGGATTTCTTTTCACTGGCCCATGTTGGTATTATCATTGCGCTCTTCCCAAGTGAAGCAGTCGCTCTCAGGCCATTGGACGGCCGCTCACAGCAGCTCACGGAAGTGACCGCCAGCTGCTGGCCAGCCCCACTGCAGCCTATGCTGTCACGGGCGACTCAAGGCAGCCCAGCTCCAGGTCAAGCAACTGTTCACCATCTTAGCTGTGGAGGGCACAGTGTCACTGACCCTCATGTGGGATCCAAACTGGGACCTTGCTGCTCAGAGCTGGCATCCCAAGCCAACTCTTAACCAATGTGCCACTCTGCCAGCCTGCGAGGGTGAATATTTTGAGGGGGATTAATGGCAATGTGTCTTTTACTGTAATAAGTTTTTTTTTTTTAATTTGAGCATTCACCTCATTGTTTGATCACCTCTCATCTATTTTCTTTTATATCTGGCTTTTTTTTCACTAGTTAAATGTTTTGGCGATTCATCCATGTTATTACGTATTGGGTTGTCAGAAAAATCATGATGCATTTTTGCAACGAAAAACATGAAAAAATAGGTCATGACTTTTCTGACAATCCAATATTTCAGTAGTATTTTAATTACCATGTAATAGTCCATTGTGTGAATATGCCACAGATTATCTACCCATTATTTTGTTGATAAACATTTGGGTTGTTTCCAGTTTAGGGCTATTACAAATAAAGCTGTTATGAACATTCTTGAACAGATCATTGTATGAATATGTTTCATTTCTTTTAGGTAAATACCTAAGAGTGAAATTGCTAGATTGTTTTGTAAGTACAATGCACTTTATAAGAAACTGCCAAATTGTTTTCCACAATATTAGACTAACTTACATTCTCACCAGTAAGGTATGAAAATTTCAGTTTTGCTACATCTTCACCAACACTTTGTATTGTCAAGTCGTTTTAATTTTAGCTAGTCTAATGGTTGTGGATGTCTCTTTTTGAAGCAAGACTACTTGATAGGTTGTGTTGTCTTCTTCACATCTTGGCACATCATCTTGGCACATAATGTTCCATTCTTAATACACTAAATATGATCAGTAAGTTCAGGTAGCAAAAGCTTGATCCTTCCAACATTTTATCAACTGGTCTATCTACTGATGGTCTTTGACTAAATCAATTATTTCATTAGAAAGTACAAAATGATAATTTAAACAATTATGTCATTTTTTCCCCCACATTTTAACTTAGAATCTTTGATAAAGAGCAATTTTCACATATTGATCATGGCTATCTTGTTACTCTGTACTGGAGTTTATACAGGAAACAAGATAAACCCTTTATTTCTCTCGTTTTGAAGAGTTTTCTTTGGACATGAGAAAATGTTCACAATATAATGTTAAGTGAACAAAGCAGGATAAAATAATATTTAGTATGTATTTAGTGAAATCACCTGCTTTGTGGAATTATGGGTAGTTCTTATTTAAAGTATACTTTGCTGGGTCAGCCGAGTGGTGCTTTGGTTAAGAGCTGGCTTGGGACACCGGCTCTGAGCAGCAGGGCCACGGTTTGGATCCCACATATGAGGGCCAGTGACACTGACCTCTACAGCTAAGATAGTGAACAACAGCTCCACCTGCAGCTGGGCTGATGTGAGTTGCCGGTGACCGCACAGCTACAGCCCCTGCTGCAGTGGGCTGCCATGGGGTACAGTGAGTGGCTGGCAGCCAGCGTAAGCAGCCAAAAGCCACCATGAGTGGCTGTCCAGAGGCCAGCGACCAATCTGCCTCACCCAGGAAGAGTGCAATGACGATACCAACATGGGCCAGTGAAGCAATGTCCTCCACAACGAGACTGAAGAACAAAAGAACAGCAACTTGTCTGTTCCCCTTCCCCAGTTCCCCAACACTGTTCCCCTCCCCCAATTCCCCAATAAAACCTTTGTTTTTTTTAAAGTGTACTTTGCTATATTTTCCAAGTTTCTGTAATTAGGATGCAATAACAACAAAATTTGTCTAACAAAGTTATGATTTCCTGGTCTAATCAATGCGTGGCTGAATTTAATCTTTTTAGATTCCTGGGCCGGCTGAGTGGAGCATTGGTTAAGAGCTGGTTTGGGATGCCAGCGGCCCCAGTTCAGATCCTACATGTGAGGGCCAGTGACACTGCCCTCTGCAGCTAAGATGGTGAACAACAGCTCCACCTGGAGCTGGGCTGCTTCGAGTCTCCGGGGACAGCATAACTGCAGCCCCTGCTGCAGTGGGCTGCCATAAACGACAGTGAGTGGCCGGCAACCAGCACGAGCGGCCAGCAGCCAGTGTGAGCTGCCAATAGCTGCAGTGAGTGGCCATCCAGAGACTGGTGACTGATCTGCCTCACCTGAGAAGAGCACAATGACAATACCAACATGGGCCAGTGAAGCAATGTCCTTCACAACTAGACTGAAGAACAAAAGAACAGCAACTTGTCTGTTTCCCTTCCCTGGTTCCCCAATACTGTTCCCCTCTCCCAATTCCCCAATAAAAATCTTTAAAAAAATTTAAAAATATATATATTTAGATTCCCAATTTTGGCAGTTGTTTGTAGCTATCTCTTGTACTGATTATAAAGGAGGATGGAGCCATTAGACAGGGAAAAGAAAATGTTTGCAACATAAAATTCTGAAATAAGAACTTGAAACAAAAATTCAGTAGATAAAAGGCCTTATGCTCTTTATACTTGTTGATAAATAATGCTATTTAGAGACATCAACTCAGATTTCTCTAATGTTTTTAAAATTCATGCTGATATTCAGGTACTTGTGACACTCAAAATTTTATTCAAATCACATATTGAACCAGTCAGCAACCTCAAAACAGTGCCCATAACTGATGTGTGCTTTTTTTTTTTTTTTTTTTTTTTTAGCTGAGCCATCCTGCCATCTGTTGGCAGCTCAGGTTGGGCTGGGCATCGAACTGCTGTTGCTCAGAGCTCAGCTTGCACTCTTGAGCGAGCTCTTAACCAACTGAGCCACTTGGCTGTCCCTGATATGTGCTTTTTAAGTGTCTGAAATTTTGCACCAAAATGAATACTACTTTATAAAAAAGCATCTCAGTTAGGAATTTTTATGTGAGAGAAATATTGATTAGAAAAAATGGCTTCCTTTGATTCAAGCACTAAGATTTTCCCTGGGCCACAACTTATTTATGGAAGTTGAACACTAGCATTTTCATCTTTTACTTTTCTTTATTTTTATTGTTTTTTGAGGGCAGGGTCACTGGCCCTCATATGTGGGACCGAACCAAGGCCGCTGGCTTCCCAAGCCAGCGCTTAACCACCGCGCCACTCGGCCGGCCTAGCATTTTCATCTTCAGCATTTGATTGTCAGAATCTCAGCCTGGCATACAAAAACATCTGAACTTACAATTTTTTTCCCCGACAGGCTATTTGTTCTTCTTTAGTGCAGCTTTCATTTCCCTTCAGAGACATCCTCTTTGGCTGTTTCACCAGGTAGTTTGTAGGCTATTAGACTACAAAACTCCTCAAAGCATAACGTGATGTTTATTGAGATTGACAGTCTCTGTGAGGCAGGCTTTCAAGCTGGTCTACCTGAGTCAAGTATCAGCCCCATGACTGTCACTGTGCACAATTATGTGGTCAGAGAGGTTTCATGTTGTTCACCAGTGTGGTGATTCCAGAAGTGAGGACCACGAAATAATTTCTCAAATTAGAGAAAGATATTGTATCTCTGAACAGCTACTATGTGCTAGACTTTGCATACTATTATGGCCATTTCTTTGTTTTCTCCCAGCATCTATCTCTCCCTTCTACCACTAACTGCATCTGGTTTTCCTTTGGGAAATCAATGTTCCATATTTGCATCCATGAGGTTTAGGTATGTAGGATTTCACTGTTAGGTACTTCACTGTTCTGGGGATGGGTTCCCATTGCTTTGAATAAATGTATTTTTTTTCCTCTGACTATAGTGATTGATTTGGGAATGAGCATATAAATAAAACACACTGATTCCAGGAACTGGGAAAAGAAGCTGTCTCCCTCTTCAATGAACTCCACCAGAAGAGATAACTTCCCTTTAGCTGGGGCGGGGGGTGGTGGTGGTGGTGGTGATATGAGTATGTGTGGCCTGGAACCATTGTTGCATGATGAGGTGAGTAATTCTGGCTACAAAGCCAAGACAGAGGAGGGCTAAGACACAAAGCTAGATCCCTTATAACTCCACAAACTCTAGATCAAACAGTAGTTAGACCAAAACTCCTCTGGACTTTTTAAGATAAGTGAGCCATTAGATATGCCCATTTTTCTTAAGCTAAGTTGGTTGAGTTTCCTATTGCTTACAACCCAAAATTTCTAACTGATACAATGCCTGTAATTTACCATATATCTTTCACCATAAGCTTGTGTGGTAAGTACCCATTTCACAGTTGAAGATATAAACTCTTAGAAAGAGAATCCCAGTGATTGTAGAACTGGGAGGTGGACTTAAGCTGTCTAAAGCCTATGTTATCAACCTCTGTGTTTCCACTTGCCAATATTTTTCAAAATGTGATCCAGGAACTTATGAGGGGGTCCTCCAAGACTCTTTCTAGGGATCTGAAAAGTCAAAACTATTTTTATTATAATACTAAGACATTATTTGTCTTTTCCACTCTCATTCTCTTATGAAAGTACAGTGGAGTTTTCCAGAGGTTTCATGACTTCCAATAATGTCTTCTCTATGATGGCTAATGAAAATATGTGCTTCTGTGTTCTAGTGTTTTCTAGAACTTTCTAAGGCAAGCTCTTTGAGGGTCTCAATATTAGAGTGCAAAGGGGTCTTGAAACCAAAATATTTGAGAACTAGTGCTCTAAGCTATACTGAATGATTCAAAATGCTCACAGCATTATCAGTAATATTTTTTATCCAGCACAAATAATTTTTATAAACATTTTATACAAATTAGATATCACCTCATTACTATCTCATGAAAAGTGGGATGAATGTTTCATTAGATTTTAGTGAAAATTTATAATTTTCCTTTACATTTACTTATATTTTTTTCCTGTGAAATTCCAGAACTGGTGAATTTTGGAGAACACAATGCCCTTCTTGAACTCCTTAGTCTCTTAATTTTAAACTGCTCTCATAGCTGAAATAAAAAATTTAAAAGATCAGTGCTTCAAAACAGAGGCATATTATCATGAGTATGTTAAGCCTAGATATAGTCAATAAGGGGATACATCTTCTGTGGAAAAATTTAAAATAATAAAGTCAATAAGAACTCTGTTTTTTGTTAGGACCATGCTTTGAGAATCCTAAACAATGTTAGTGTTAAATACCCCTCTGGCCACTACTTCAAAACAAAATGTGCTTAGACCTGAAGTGGTACCTTAGAGTTTGAACTGGCATCAGAACTCCTGAATTCCACCCCACCATGATCCTCCTGACTTGGGTGTACAATCACTTACTTCAATTCTTCCCTTTGATAACTCAAAATGATGGTATTAATACTCCATATTTGTATAGCACCTCTGTCTCAACATTTAAATTGAGGACCTCTCTGTTCCTCACAGGACAGCCCTCTTCTGATGGCCTCACAATACACTTGATATGCTGACTCACTGTAACCAAAAATTCTGTGGGAACTCCAGATCACAAGATATTAAGGATTGAAATCAATGTCAAGTTTACAGATACAACTCCAGAGAATCCTTAGTATATTGCCTTTACCCACTCTCCATTCTCATCTCACACCACATCTCCCTCTCTGTGTGTTTTGGGCACCTTGACTTTTTCTCAGTTTCTCCATGTATGTACCCTCCCACCCAGACCCTTATACATGCTGTTCCTTTGGCCTAGATTGCTCTTCCTCTGTCTCTTCACCTAGCTGGCTTCTTCTCATTCTCCAAGCTTCAGTTTAACTATCACTTCCTCATAGGCCCTCTCTGATCAGCTCTTTGGAAATATGACTCTCCTAATATTCTCTTTCATCATCATAGCACTTACTACCATTTATACATGTATGCATACTTGGGTTTTGTTTATCTCTCCCACTGGACTGTTAACTCCTAAGGTTGGTTATCATGTCCGTTTTATTCTTCATCCTCCCAACTCTACTAGTACTTCCCCTAGTACATGTTTAATACGTATTTTATTAAAGAATAAGTGAGTGAATGAATGCTTTATTTTCTAGAGAGGACAAAACTACATGCAAGACCTTTTAAGGAAGAGGCATGTTATTATTTTTAAAAATATGACTGCTCTTGGATCTCTGAAAAATATCACAGAAATGAGCAATTTGGCTCAATTCAATCAAAGAACAATGAATTGAAAAGAAATCAGTCTTATGTCTGTCTTCTTTGGCAAGGTATACATAAGTTCATGCTGTAGATTCTATTTATAAGGACTTCAAAACCAGGAAAAACTAATATATGGTGAAAAAGTTCAAAATAATGGTGACATCTTGGGCAGGGGAATGAGGGAGTCTTCTGGGTAGCTGGAAATGTGCTACCTCTTGTTCTGGATAGTGGTTACAAAGGAGTAAACATATGTAAATATTCATCAAGCCATACACTTAGAATTTGCATGCATTGCTGCATGCATTTAATACCTCAATTTAAAAAACTTTCTTTAGCTAAGTTGACAAAAGAAGATTTGAGCAAAAATGTTGACCAGAGAAACTTGTGCTGGAGCTTCTAATAGTACCAAGAAACAAATTATTTCATCAAACATAAAAATTATGTCATCGGTTGCACCCCCTGGCAGAAGGGTATCAGTATATGCATTACATAATTTTAAAACACACACTGGGGAAAATATATATATATATGTTTTTTTAGGAACATCATAGAGTCAAACCAAGATACAGTGACCAAAAAGAACTCTGCTTTGTAATAAATAATTTAGTGTTCACTCTTAAAATCATTTTCCTTGTAAAAGATCAGGCGTGCGTCTCCTAACTTTGAGCTCGCATCATTTCCAAAAGAAACAAACAATGCAATTCACTGGCATACTCATTGTTTCCAAATGAGGCAGGCTTGCCTCTGGTAGACGAGTGGCTCATAAATTGATCGTTTTACATGGAAATTATATTTCACTTAATTTTTCTTAGGGCCAAAGCTATAAATAGAAAGTAGGTCATTATATCATGACAATAAATTACTATAATTTATGCACATTGAAGATGACAGAGTCACTTGCTTTCATAAATTACCTTTTCTCCATGATTCACTGAATTCTTCTCAAACCATGAATAATGAGTCCCTTAATTTCCTACAAAGAATTGGAGAAATGAATACAAAACAATAGTGGGTGGAGCCTGAGAAAATTTTTTGAATTAGTAATTTACATAGCAAGTGTATGAAGAACGTTCCAGGGCAGTCTTTATACTAAGTTGATGCTGCATGATTTGGAAAAGAGCAGCCTGGTGCTTCTTTATTCTTCTTGACAAGTGCAAATGCTGTTATTTTAACAACGGCACTGAATATTTTTTGAGACTGCTTGTTACATTTAAAAATGCTTCTATTATGAAGCTCATATGTTAATAGCATGTGCAATCCAGTCATCTTTCATACAATCTCAGCAAAAGCCTGCTTCGCCTGTCACACGCACAGTTTGTTTGCTTCTGACTTTAAAATAAGTATTTAAAAATGGTGCTTTCATTAAAATCATGACACATTCAAACAGAATTGGACTCTCCTCTATGAAATGCAACGTTTACAATAGAAAAAGACACTCTATGATTACGAATAGTCTATGAGCTTATTATACGATTTCATGAGAAGAAATAAATGTTGACCATTTTTCTTAAAATATGTACTGATAAATTTATTAAAATGTGAGGTGTTAGAATCATCCTTTATCTCATCTAGAGAATCAGAAATATGGAAGATAAGCATTTATAAAAGAGAAATGAGTCACACTATTATAAAATAATCTCACCATGTTTATGGTGTCAATAAATTTTCATAGTGTCATGGTCATTCCTCATTTATAGAAAAACTGTAATAAAATACAAAACAAAAACAAGGTTTCTTACACTTTAAAAGTACCATTGGATCCATTATAGGCAGAATTTTATTGTTCTCTAGCAAAAGGAAAACAATAAAGACAGTGAAACTGAGACCCTTGTTTAATCAGAAAAGATGACTTTACTGCTCTCATTCAGTAAGATTTCCTTATTTCAGACTTCCCTAACTTGACATTCATCATCATTTGAGTAAGTGCTCAGTGGAAATTTTCCCTTGTGGCTTCAGACTTAGAATAGCACCTAATTAGTAGCTCCTGATTCACACACTCACAACTTCCCATTAAAATACATATGAAGACAAACTCAGCCCAATGGTCAATCTAGAGCCAATATGTTGTATAAATTTCTACTTACTGTGACAGCTATTTAACAGGAAATGAAAGAGGCTTTATCTGTCAGACCTCTCCAAAATACCAGATTAGACTTACTAGTAAACTAAGGTATGTCCACCCTGCTATCCTACAGGTGTTTTGTTTTTGTTTTTTTCTGAAGCAGTCATATTGGTGTTTTTCTCTTTTCGTTCATTCTCACTCCCTCCCTACCCCATTAAGATCTCTATTTTTATGTCTAGTAAGAGACCAATGCTCCCAAAAACCAAGTGAACAAGAAGCTGAGAGGAGTGACAAGAGAAGACACAGGATATGTCCCAGGTACTAGCTGGGAACTGTAGATTTTCATTTATTCCATGAAATACTAACTAGGTCGTGGTAAGAGGTTAAGATCACATGAGACCAACAGAGCTGCACTGGATGAATTCATGCAAGACGCTGAGAATGGAAATAGGAGCTATACACATGTATTTATTTTCCACAGTTATATTTTAGTCTCTTGTTGAGGCTGCTTTGCAAAAATAAAAGCCTCTTTCAAGACACTCATATGTTAATAACATATAAAACCAAGAGAACAAATTATGGATTCATTGGCAATCTTTATACCCTGTTGATTAATAAACAAGACATAAGATGGACTCTTTCACTCTTTTAGATGAATAAACAGGAAAAAAAAACCAATAGAAATCCATGAAAAATATAGCAGAAAAAAGAAAGTAATCATTATCCTGAAGATTCAGAATAATAAGCTTAGGAAAATAATTTACCATAAAAAGGGGGAAAAATTAGAAAACGGGTGTCTTTAATTGAATGCAAGATGATTTGACCTCCATGTGGCAAAAAAGGCTGCCATAAATAAATCAAATTGAAATGAAAACATAGTGAAAAATGAGATTAATGAACTAAGGAGGGATAATATGAAAGTCAAAATTGCAATGATAGTATTAAAAACCTCATATAGGATCAAAAAGGAGATAAACAGTCACTGTTGAATATTTGTTGTGGAAGATGAAATTAAGATGTTCTCCCAGTCTCAGAACAAAGGAAAAAGATAATAAGAAAATCAGTTGATTTGGAGTAGAGATTATACTTAATCATTAATAGGTACTTCTGAGGAAAGAGCCAGACTGTTTTGAACAGAAGCAATCCTTGATAACTTAGTGGAGTACACCTTCTTTAGCTGAAACAAACAACTTACGTGCAATCCTGTGTATACAGCTGTGAACGGGTTTGCCATTGTTTAAGCTAATCAGTAAAAAACTTCTCATATTCTGGAACATTTCTTCAGTTTCAAGAATAAATATATAAATCTTAAAAAGGCCTAGAATGATGGTTGGTGGAGGAGATGTAGTGGGGAATATATAAAAAATTAAATTCAGCATCAGACTTTTCTCCAGTAGTAAATATCAACATCTGTAGCATTTTATGGGGAAAATATTGTGAAACAAAATTGGACCCAAAGGAGTACTATACATGTTTATTAATCTTTCCTTCAAACTGTCTTTGTGACTCTAGAAACATATGGGTGAAATGGTATTTCACAGAATTGTTCATCTTTCCCCTGAAGGCAAAAGGTGAGGGTAAGGATGCAGAGGAGAAGGCTTTTGACTTTTTGAAGAGAATGGCCATTATTTTCCTAACAGTTTTGTAATAGTTAATTTTATGTGTCTTGGTGTGTAATTATTCTTATATGTTGCTGGATTTAGTTTGTCAATATTTTGTTAAAGACTTTTAGATCTAAACTTATGAGGGCTATTCACCTGTAGTTTTCTTATGATATCTTTTTTCTGGATTTGCTATCAGAGTAATACCTACTTCATAAAATGAATTTGGAAGTATGCCCTACTTCTTTATTTTTTGAAAAAATTATGGGTAGTCAGTATTTTTTTGTTTAAATAATTTCACAGAAGGCAATAGTAAGGCTTTAAATAATTTCACAGAAGGCTTTTCTATGTGGAAATATTTTTATTTACTAATTGATTACTTTATATAGATTTATTCAACTTTTCTATTTCTTCATAAGTCAGTTAAAAGTAACTTGTATCTAAGAATTCACTCATTTACTAATAAGAAGTCTAATAAAGTTATATGTAATACCCTTTTAATTTCTGTAGAGTTGGTAGTAATGACACCTCTCATTCCTTATTTTTATAATTTTTTGTCTTTTCCTTTCTTGGTCAGTCTAGCTAAAGCATTATCAATTTTGTTGATCTTCCCAGAACACAAATGTTTGGTTTTGTTGAATGTCTCTATAATTTTTCTATTTCACTGATTTCTGCTCAGGTGTTGTTTTTTTTTTGGTTTTGTTTTGTTTTTAACTTTCATTGGACGGAAACTTGCGTTACTGGTTTGGTTTAAGAACTTTTTTCTGTTCTAATATAAGCATTCAATGCTATAAATCTCCCTCCAACTCCTGCTTTCAGTATCCCACAATTTTTGATAGCGTATGCTTTTATTTTCATTGTTAAAAAGGTTTTCTAATTTCCCATGTGTTATTTAGAAGTATATTGTTTAATTTTCAAACATTTGGAGATGCCTAAAATTTGTTCCTGTTGTTGAGTTGTAATGTAGTCAGAGAAAATACTTTGGATGATTTCTAACATTTTAAATTTATTAAAATGTTTTATGGCTTAGCATATGATCTATACCAGAGAACATTCCATGTACACTTGAAAAAAATGTGTATCTTGTCGTCATTGAGTGCAATATTCTATAAATGCCTCTTAGGTCAAGTATTTGAAAGTGTTCATCTTTATCATTGTGGATAAGAAGATTTGCTCTATCGTCATTCTCTTATTTATTTAAAATGGGATATTAAATATTCCAACTATAGTTTTTGAGTTTTCCATTTCCTTCAATTCAGCTGTTTTTGTTTCATGTGTTTTGAGGGTCTCTTTTTAGGTGCATATACATTTATAATTATGATATTTTCTTAGTAGAAGTAATACCTTGGTTTGTGAGCATAATTTGTTCTGGAAACAAACTACTCGTATTATAAGACATTGCTCATTTACCATGTTAAAATATATTAGAAATGTTTGCTTGTCTTGCAGAACACTCACAAACCAAGTCACTCCCAATCCAAGGTTTTACTGTATATTGACCATTTTATCTTTAATCTCTTTGTTTCTGATAATATTTCTTGTCTTAAAGTCTATCTTGTCTAATATTAATATTGTCACCCCAGCTCTCTATGGTAATTTGCATGAAGTATTATAACTATTGCTTTATTCAATCTTATAGTACTTAAGAAATTAAGAGTAGAAAATATAAAAATATATCCATAAATCTTTTATAGTCACCTACATATGTAACATTTTTTGTGTTTTTCTTTTCTTCTCATTTGCTTGAGTCACTGCCTGAAAATATTTCTGTTCATCCTGAAACACTGTCTTTGTTATATCTTATAAGGCAGGCCTCTCGCAATAAATTCTGTCTGCCTTTATTTATCTGAACATGTTGTTGTTGTTTTAGAGATTTTATTGGAGGAATTGGGGGACGGGAACAGCGTTGGGGAACTGGGGAAGGGGAATAGACAAGTTGCTGTCCTTTTGTTCTTCAATCTAGTTGTGGAGGACATTGCTTCACTGACCCATGTTGGTATCATCATTGTGCTCTTCCGGGCTGAGGCAGACTGGTCACTGGCCTCTGAACGGCCGCTCACGGTGGCTCTTGGCTGTTCACACCAGCTGCCAGCCTCTCACACTGGCTGCTGGCCAGTCACTGTAGCCTATAGAAGCCCATTGCAGCAGGAGCTGCTACGCTGTCCCCGGGGACTCACAGCAGCCTTCTATTTTGCCTTCATTTTTTTTTTTTTTAAAGAAGAGTATTGGGGCCGGCCAAATGACTCAGTTGGTTAAGAGCTCGCTCAAGAGTGCAAGCTGAGCTTTGAGCAACAGCGGTTCGAGGCCAGCCGAGCTGAGTTGCCGTTGAGCTGCCAACAGGTGGCAGGATGGCTCAGCTAAAAAAATTAAAAAAATATATATATATTTAAAAAAAAAAAAGAAGAGTATTGATCAATGTAAAATTCCTGATCGATAATCATTTTCTTTCAGCAATTTTTAAAGAAGTTTTCTGGCTTCTATTATTTCTAATAAGAAGTCAACAATTCATTGTATGTTGTTCTATTGTACATAAGAGTCATTTTACTCTTGTTACTTTCAAGATCTTTTCTTTGTCTTTCAACAATTTTCCTATGATGGAATCTAGGTGGGAATTTCTGTGTTTATCTGGAGTTCATTGAAATTCTTGCATCTGATTTATACTTTTTAGCAAATTTGTGAAGTTTAAGCCATTACATCTTCTTATTTTTTCTGCTTTTTTTTCTCCTCTCTCTCTCTGGGGTCCCAATTATACATGTGTTAACACACTTGATGTAACCCAATAGATCTCTGTGGTCTTCATTTCTTCTCAATATATTTCTCTGTTCTCCACATTGAATCAGTTCTATGACTTATCTTCAAGTTCACTTATTCTTTCTTCTGCCACCTTAGGTCTCAAAGTCCATCCCATGAATTTTTCATTACAATTATTGTATTTTTCAACTTTAAAATTTCCATGTGTTTCTTTTTAATAGTTTTTATTTCTTTATCAATATTCCCTACTTGTTAAATCACTGCCGTTATGTTTTCCTTTGTTCTTTTAAACATGATTTTATTTATTTAAACATATTTATAATAGTTTCTTTGAGTTGTTTTCTTTTAATGCAATATCTAGACCTACAAAGAAACAGTTTCTATTGACTACATTTTTCTTGAATATGGATCTTCCACACAAGGATTGCTGGAAGGTGGGCAGGCCGGGCGAGTAGGGGAAGAAGGCAGCGAGATGCGTGAGGTGCAGCCCGCACCCTCGGCTGTGGAGGCACGGTGAGTGTTCCCCCGGCTCGCTCCCTGCGGCCTGCAGCCCACCTAGAGTTCAGCAAGAGCGCATTGGTTTGCAGTCTAAGGCAGAAGCCTCAGGCCGGGCAAGTGCGGGAGGAGAGAGAGGAGACGACTGTGCAGAGGTACGAGCTGCACCCGCGGCTCCTGGGTCCCCAGGAAGCAGGGTGCAGAGCCCCGCAGCGGGAGGGCAAGATCAATCCCTGCACCCTCCCGGTTCAGGGATCAGTCTCTGTGCCCACCGGGTCCCGCGGAGCACAGAAGCCTGAAACCCGGGAGCAGGGGAAAACAGAGGACTCACGTGCAGAGACTCAACGCGCGCTGGGCGGAGACGCAGGTCCCCGAGAGACGGAGCGGGGATCGGAGCCGCGCGGCAAGGTGCGCGCAGTCCCTTAAATCCCAGCAGACCCTTTGGGAGAGCAGCAGGAACTCTGCTGGAGCATAAGAGGCAAAGGCCTTAGCTTAAAACAGTGTTGGAACTGTATCTTTGTTTATTTTTATGTTTGTTTGTTTTTTTCCTTTTTCTACTCTTGAACAGAAAGCAAAAAAAACCCAATAACCCACCCACTCCCACAAACTTTGGCCCCCACCAAGACAGTCTTAAACTGACTGCTGAATGGAGCAGTAGGGGCAAACTACGAAAGTATTCCTACCTGCAGGGGGTTGAGAATTTCCACCCCAGTAAAGGCTGAAGAGTGAGACTACCTACCCCGCCCCCACCTTTATGCAAGTCTTGGGAGGCAGGGCAGGTTCACCTGCTGAGGCACTAATTAACAGATTCTTAGCAGCAGGCTTTTGGTAGTGAGGAATTCTTTAATTCTCCACAGCTGTCAACTGAAAGGGTGCCCAGAGACACTCATTGAGCCTATGGGGGTGCAGCCTGCCTTGGGACAGGCAAAAACAAAAAGGCAGTGACTTTGTAAAAACCACCAATAACATGTCACAATCACACTCAAGCACAGCAAACCTGCAGTGCCAGGATCACGCTAGGCATCAGGTGGACTAATCTGTTCCCACAAGACACACAGGAATTTTTGTACAGCAGAGGACAAACTGAAGAGAGCTTGGGGGACTTTAGCCAAGACCGGCACGGGTATTTTTGGTTTGTTTGGTTTTATTTTATTTTCCCTTTATTGGTTGCTTATCTTGGTTGTTTTTGGTTTTTATTTCTATTTCAGTTTTATCATTTTGTAGTTTTTAATATAGGCATATATATAGGTGTATATAGGTGAATATATGTCCATATATATGGGTGTGTAGACAAATATATATATATATATATATATATATATATATATATATATATATATATACATAAATATATATATACATATATATATATTTCTTTTTCTTTTTCTTTCTTTTCTTTCTCTTTTTTCCCCACTCTCACTTTCTCCCTTCTTTTATTCATTCTTCTCACTGCTATAATTTTCCTCCTTTCCTTTTTACTGCAAATTTTATTTTTTATTCTTACTTTTTTTTATTATTATTTTAGTTTATTTTTATTTATTTTTTTTAGATATAGCTATTCGGTTTCTCATGTATATTCTATTTTTTATTTTAGGATATTGTATTTTATTTTGTTTCCTCTTCTGTTTTTATTGTGTGTGTGGTTATTGTGTTGTTTCTGTTAGTTTTCTTCATTGGTATGTTTGATATTTCTGTACAAGTTGACTGTAGTTTGATGGTTGGTTTTTTTACTTGTGCGAGCATTTGGTTTTCTTTGGTGGCTGCAGAGGTTGTTCTTGTGGATCTGTTATGCTATAAAATCACTCTGCAGCAGTGGGTTCAAACAAAAAGACACAAGAATCATCATACCCAGAGGCCAACTTTAGATAAAACCAGAGTATTCCTGGGTTTGACATACAAGAGTCACACCCAAAAGGAAGTTGCTACAGGTACTAGGGCCCATAGGGTCCAAGTTTCATCAGACGGGTCAATCCTCTCACAGCAGCTCATAAACTGCAGACACTGCTGATCCTCACAGCTAATCAATCTGGGAGTCAATCCCACCTACTGACAAACCAAAAGTAATCAAAACTAAAACTTCAACAAGTGAGGACACACGACACAAGGAACACCTCAGATACAAGCACAGGAGAATAGGGAGACTGAGTAATGCAAATATAAAGGACACACACCGTATAAGTTTACCCAGAAAAGACTGAGAAACCTGGGGGATCTATCTATTATATCGAAGCAAGCACAAAGTGTAAGCCAGAATGCGGAGACAAAGAAACATAACACAAATAAAAGAACAGAAGAAACTTCCTGAATCAGTGGAAATAGAGGAAATAAAGGTAACCAACCTATCGGAGACAGAGTTCAGAACACTGATTATTAGAATGTTCAAGGAAATTAATGAAAATATAAAGAAGGATAGAGAAATCATGAAAAGCAACCAGCTAGAACTTAAGAACACAATTACTGAATTAAATAACAAACTTGATGGAATCACTAGCAGATTGGATGAAGCAGAAAATCGAATTAGTGACTTAGAAGACAAAATAGCAGCGATCACCCATGTGGAACAACAAAAAGAAAAAAGAATGAAAAACATGGAAAATAGTTTAAGGGAGCTGGGGGACAACATAAAACGCAATAACCTACGGGTCATTGGAATACCAAAAGGAGAAGAGAGGGAGCAAGGGATTGAGAACATATTTGAAGTAATAATGTCTAAAAACTTCCCTAACCTGGCAAAGGACATTGAAATACAAGCCCAGGAAGTGCAGAGAGTTCCAACCAGGATGATTCCAAACAGGCCCACTCCAAGACACATTATAGTGAAAATGGCAAGGGTTAAGGACAACGACAGAATCCTAAAAAGCAGCAAGGGAAAGGCAGCAAGTTACTTTCAAGGGTACCCCCATAAGATTATCAGCTGACTTTTCTACAGAAACTTTGCAGGCCAGAAGGGAGTGGCAGGAGGTTTTCAAAGTGATGAAAAATAAAGGCCTATACAACCGAGATTGCTGTATCCAGCAAGGTTATCATTTAAAATTGAAGGCAAGATAAGGAGCTTTGCAGAAAAGAATAAGTTAAGCGAATTCATTACCACCAAGCCAGCTTTGCAGGAAATGTTAAAAGGGTTTCTTTAAGTAGAAGAGAAAAACAACCTAACTAAGAAAGACTACGAACACAAATAACAAAATGCCAATAAATACACACCAATCAATAATCACATTAAATGTAAATGGATTAAATGCTCCAATAAAAAGACATAGGGTGGCTGAATGGATAAGAAAGCAAGACCCCAGCATATGTTGTATGCAAGAGACTCACCTCAGATCCAAAGACTCATACAGGCTGAAAGTAAAGAGATGCAGTAAAATATTTTATGCAAATGGTACTGAGAAAAAAGCTGGAGTAGCGATACTTATATCAGATAAAATGGACTTTAAATTGAAGAATATAACAAAGGACAAAGAAGGACACTTCATAGTAATGAAGGGATCCATCCAACAAGGGGACATAACCCTAGTAAACATCTATGCACCTAACATAGGAGCTCCTAAATACATAAAACAGATATTGTCAGACATAAAGACAGAGATCAACAGTAACACTATCATAGTAGGGGACTTCAACACCCCGCTGTCACTAATGGACAGATCCTCCAGACAGAAAATCAATGCAGAAACAGCGACCTTAAATGACACATTAGAACAGCTGTATTTGATTGTTATATTCAGAGCATTTCACCCCAAAGCTACAGAATATACGTTCTTTTCAAGTGCACATGGAACATTTTCTAAGATAGACCACGTGTTAGGCCACAAAACAAGTCTCAATAAATTTAAGAAGATTGAAATCATTTCAACTGTATTCTCTGACCACAATGCTATGAAACTAGAAATCAATTATAAGAAGAAATCCAGGAAGCTGACAAATAAATGGAGGCTAAACAATATGCTATTAAATAGTGAGTGGGTCACAAATGAGATCAAGGAGGAAATCAAAAGATACCTCGAGACAAACGAAAATGAAAACACCACGACCCAAAATCTCTGGATGCTGCAAAAGCAGTCCTAAGAGGGAAGTTTATAGCAGTGCAGGCCTACCTAAAGAAGGAAGAAAAAGCTCAAATCAACAGGTTATCCTTACACCTAAGGGAACTGGAAAAAGAACAGCAAAAGAGGCCCAAGGGGAGTACAAGAAAGGAGATAATAAAGACCAGAGCGGAAATAAACAATATAGAGAACAGAAAAACAATTCAAAAGATCAATGAAACCAAGAGCTGGTTTCTTGAGAAGATAAACAAAATTGACAAACCTCTAGCCAGGCTCATCAAAAAAAAAGAGAGAGGACTCAAATTAGGAAAATCAGGAATGAAAGAGGGAAAATCACTACAGACATCACAGAAATACAAAAAATTCTAAGAAATTACTATGAGCAACTATACTCCAACAAATTTGACAATCTGGAAGAAATGGATAATTTTCTAGCAGCATGCAACTTTCCAAAGCTAACGCAAGAAGAAACAGAAAATCTAAATACCCTGATTACTACCAAGGAAATTGAATCAGTAATTGACAAGCTCCCAAAAAACAAAAGCCCTGGACCAGACGGCTTCACAAGTGAATTTTATCAAACATTCAAAAAAGAACTATCACCTATTCTTCTCAAACTATTCCAAAAAATCCAGAAGTAGGGAAGGCTCTCAAACTCTTTTTATGAAACCACTATCACCCTGATTCCAAAACCAGATACAGACAGCACAAAAAAGGAAAACTACAGGCCAATCTCCCTGATGAATATAGATGCAAAAATTCTCAATAAAATATTAGCAAACAGAATTCAGCAATATATTAAGAAGATCATACATCATGATCAAGTGGGATTCATCCCTAGTGCGCAAGGCTGGTTCAACATCCGTAAATCAATTAATGTGATACACCACATCAACAAAATGAAGCATAAAGATCACATGGTCATTTCAATAGATGCAGAAAAAGCATTTGACAAAATCCAACAGCCATTTATGTTAAAAACCCTTAGCAAAGTGGGGTCATATCTCAACATAATAAAAGCCATATATGATAAACCTACAGCTAACATCATACTCAATGGGGAAAAGCTAAAACCATTCCCCTTAAGATCAGGAACAAGACAAGGCTGTCCACTTTCTCCTCTTTTATTCAACATAGCGCTGGAAGTTCTAGCCACAGCAATCAGAAAACAAAAAGAAATAAAAGGCATCCAAATTGGCAAGGAAGAAGTAAAATTGTCATTATATGCAGATGACATGATACTGTATATAGAGAACCCCAAAGACTCCATCAAAAAACTATTGGAACTGATAGACGAATTCAGTAAAGGATATAAAATCAATGTTCAGAAATCAGTGGCATTTGCATATACCAATAATAAACTAACTTAAAAGAGAAATTAAGAAAACTGTCCCATTTACAACTGCGTCAAGAACTATAAAATACCTAGGAATAAATTTAACCAAAGAAGTGAAAGATCTGTACTCAGAAAATTATAAGACACTGAAGAAAGAAATCATAGAAGATGCAAATAAATGGAAACACCTACCATGCTCATGGATAGGAATAATTAATATAGTTAAAATGTCCATATTGCCTAAAGCAATACATAGATTCAATGCAATTCCTATCAAACTACCAAGGGCATTTTTCACAGAAATAGAAAATATAATCCTAAAATTTATATGGAACCATAAAAGACCCCGAATAGACTTAGCAATCCTGAGAAATAAGAACAAAGTCGGGGGAATCACACTACCAGACATCAAAACCTACTACAAGGCTACAGTAATCAAGACAGTTAGGTATTGGCATAAAAACAGGCACATCTGTCAGTGGAACAGAACAGAGGGCCCAGAAATAAATCCAGGCATTTATGGACAGTTAATCTATGACAAGGGAAGCAAGAATTTACACTGGAGTAAAGATAGTCTATTCAATAAATGGTGCTGGGAAAATTGGACTACCACATGCAAAAAAAAATGAAACTGGACCACCTCCTTACTCCATATACAAGAACAAATTCAAAATGGATTAAAGACTTAAATGTAAGACCTGAAACCATAAAACTCCTAAAAGAAAATATAGGGAGTACATTTGCAGACATTACCTGGAGCAATATTTTTACTGATACGTCCCTACAGGCAAGGGAAGTAAAAGAAAAAATGAACATATAGGATTATATCAGACTTAAAAGTTTTTTCACAACAAAGGAAACCATTAATAAAACAAAAAGGAAGCCTACTGAATGGGAGAATATATTTGCCAACGATATATCTGATAAGGGGTTAATATCCAAAATTTAGAAAACACTCATGAAACTCAACACCAAAAAAACAAACAACCCAATTAAAAAATGGGCAGAAGATATGAAGAGACATTTCTCTAAAGAGGACATACAGATGGCCAACAGGCATATGAAAAAATGTTCAACCTCACTGGTCATTAGGGAAATGCAAATAAAAACCACAATGAGATACCACCTCACTCCAGTCAGAATGGCTATCATCAATAAATCAACAAACAACAAGTGCTGGCGGGGTTGTGGGGAAAAGGGGACCCTGCTGCACTGTTGGTGGGATTGCAGATTGGTGCAGCCACTATGGAAGTCAGTATGGAGGTATCTCAAAGAAATGGAAATAGAGCTACCTTTTGACCCAGCAATTCCACTCCTAGGTATTTATCCTGAAAAAACCAAGACACTTATTCAAAAAAATTTATGTACCCCTATGTTCATAGCAGCACTATTTACAACAGCTAAGACCTGGAAACAACCAAAATGCCCATCGGTAGATGACTGGATTAAGAAACTGGTATATTTATACAATGGAGTATTACTCCGCTGTAAAAACGAATGAAATCGTATCATTTGCAATGATGTGGATGGACCTAGTGACTATTATGTTAGTGAAATAAGTCAGTCAGAGAAAGACAAATACCATATGATCTCACTCATATGTGGAATCTGAAAAACTGTATGAATGAGCAAAGTAAACAGAAACTGTCTCATAGATATAGAGGAAAAATCAGGGTTGCTAATTGGGAGGGGGATGGGGATGAGGGAGAAGGGGAAGGAATTAGACAGCAAAAATAGGCAACTACAATATTGCCACTGGGATATGAAAGACAGTTTGGGGAATATAATTAATAATGTTGTAAATATTTTTAGGGGTGCCAGATGGTCATAGGTCTTGTTAGGGAGACCATTTCATGGATGGAGTAGAGGTTTGATCACTGCACTGTATACCTGAAGCGGAGGTTGTATACCAACTGTAATTGAATATCTATAGATAGTCACGGGATGTGGATTATACTGTGGAAGATAGTCAGAGGAAGAGTAGTAGATATATATGATATGGGGGGGAGGAGTGGGGGGAAGAATTGGGGGAGGGTGGTTGTCACTTTGAGGGATAAAAAGTGTAACTATTGCACTGCGTTGTACACCTGAAACTAATTAAAAATAAATTAATTAATTAATTTAAAAAAATAAAAATAAATAAATCTAGCACAGAAACCTTGCAATTGGTTTAGTTAAAAATTTTTCAAACAGTGTTGGATCTCTCTGTACAGAGATTTTTGTACCATGAGCTAAGAAGATAAAAGACATTTTTGTTTTTAAATGTTAATCTCTTTTTATAATCACATTCCACCACTTGACACTTGGCATATAACCCAACTTCCTACATTGTTAAGAAACTTGAGGTCATGACTTGAATCCCTTCATCTATCTGTTTGTCAACTGTGAATGACTAACATCTATTGCTTATGCTTCCCTTATGTCCCAAAGAAAGGAGAGTGGGTCTCTACATGAACTTTTAGAGTCCCCACTTATGTATCAATTAATGTTCTTTTGGTTGCATTTAACTTAATAAGCATCTGGCTTGTTTAGGAAAGCATTGATTTATCCAAGAAAGTTTAAGGAACACAAACAAACAAACAAACAAACAAACAAACAAGATATAACAGTAAAGGCTGTGGTTCTCTCCTCTGAAAGGTGCCATAATGATAGTGCAAGACTCCTTTCGACATTCTGAGTCTCTCCTCAAGTTTCAGAATCTCACAAGAAACTATCTGATTGGCTAAATTTGGTTCAGAGGCCCTCCATAGACCAATCACAGTGGAATGAGGAAAGGGTTGGGGCCTTTATTGGAGGAAAGGGGAGAAAAGGTGCTGGATAAATGAGAGTAGTACTATAGTGCTACAGACACACTCTTTCCTCCTGCTTTTTCACAATAGTCTCCTGTTTACATTGTCAGTGTCTCTCTTTCCATTGGTCCTTTCTTTGCATCTTCAAACAAGCACAGATATACTTCAGCTTAAAAAAAAAATTAGCTTTGTAATCTTCACTTCTCATCTTATTTTTCTCTCATTTCATCTATTCAGGTTCCCAGGCAGCTGACTTCCACTCTGAAGAGATGTTGCATATGTTAATCCTCTTCACCTTCTTTGAGATCTAAACCCAACCTTTACCAGAAAGCTTTGCCTGACATCAGCTCCCTCCCTATCACCCTGAACCAAAAACTTCTAAAATACTGTTTAGTTTCAGCAAACGTTATTGCATACATTAAATGTTGTTGATTTGAATTTTACTGATTCTGTAGCTTGTATTTAATTTGCTTATTTGTTTTTGTTTTACAGTTACCTAAGAGCAATAGGGAGCTTATAACATCCTTTTATGTTTGTACATATTTAAATATCATTATAGCAAAGAATAATTCAATCTTGGAATCTGAGAGAACACTTTCCTTTAAAAGAGCTCTTAAGTTTTAGGAAATTTAGGTCTATGACATTATTTTATCACTTATTCACATACTTACTGGTAGTGTCTTTAACTTCACTAGTGATGTGTTCCAGGAAAGTACTAAAATTCTTCAAAGGTAGGGACAATGGGGTTTGTATTTCTTTGTGTATCTACCTCAAAATATCTAGTACTATCTCAAAACTATATTTTATTTAGTGAACACGTAGAGGTTTTGATTTTGAAAAGAGTTTTATTTATAGATGAGAACTATCTTTTGTTGAGTGACGACTTTTATTAAATGCCAAGAATTGTGTTACGTGCTTACAGTGTTTCAATCCTCAAAACAAACTTATAGAATATGGCCTTATTAAGATAACCATTCTACAGATGAGAAATCTGAGGCTTGAAAAGGTTATATAAATTGCCTAAGGTCATATACCTAGTAAATACTAGAGTTGGGATTGCCTATGAAAAATGATTGTTAAAGAACTGAGAACAGTATGAATTTCATGCTAATTTAAAAATCTTTTTATTTTATAAAATATTTATATTTAACTTGGTCCTTAGTCTGTAAAAATATTGATAATTTTATTTCTTTTTCTCAAATGTTATAAACTTACTGTGTTTATATAGTCATGCATGCATTTCCCTTTAATAGGTTTATACTATTGAGATAGGAAAATTATAGGCTGTCAGGGGAATTGCCATGGTAGAGGGAATCAGGATGGAAACTAAAACAAAGCCAGGGAAATAATCTATTAGCTAACAGACAGGTTTAACTCACAGGACCCACCAGAGTGACAACTCAGGTTGGGGAGGAAGAAGCCCTCTTTTTCCCAGTCAGGGTTTCCCAGGAAGAATGCATATCTCCAAAGAGGTTATTTAACATAAGACTGTCAGGAGTCCTTTCTTCACAGCCAGTCTCTGCTAACATGCTCCTCTCAGAGCAGAGACATTAATTAAGCTGATTAAGCTCTATGGAAATGAGACAATTTTGAGAAAATGCCTCCTCAGGGCTAGGCAACAATATAAATCTGATAATGGTGCCAAGAGGTGCCAGCCAGCCCCCGCTCCCCAGACATACAAAAGGTATAAAAACCAAAGCTTTTGCTCTAACTAGCGGGCACTCCAGTCAGGACACCCTTTCATTTGGAGAGCTGTTACTTTCTACTCTAATAAACTGTCCCCTGCTGTAAACTCTCTCTCTCTGGTCCGTGTCTCCATTCTTTGGCTGCACGAGACTACGATCCTGGCACAAGAAATATCTTACATTACTATTACTATCATCATTAAGAAATTTATACTCATTTAGGGGAACAAGTTTGTTCGATTTAACTTTGCACTTGATAAGATATTTTAATATTTCAGGCTGTGTTTTGTAATATAGGAAATGCCCTGTCAACACATCATTAACAGCACATTTCTGCCCGCTGACTTTTCATCCAGAAGCAGAATATATGTGTTGTGGTGATTGTTGTACAAACAGGATCAATCACTAATGTTTCAACCAGTGGGTAACTATATAAAACACACTATAAACAAAATCTTAGCATAAATGGACTAGGCATGTCTCAGCCCGATCTTTGCCTGGTAATTGCTACATTTATCAATTTTCAGGCAGTTATACATTATAAAAAATCATTTCCAGGACTTTAACACTTAATGACTTCATGTCACATTTCGCATGGATTAACTAATTGGCTGTGTGGTTAATGTGCATTAACACATAGTTTGATCATGGTTGTGTTTTCCACTCCCTGTGACTATAGTTAAATATGTGGTCAAAACCACTCTGCCCAATCAATTATGCTCCTCTTGCAATTTTTCAAGAAAACGCCTAAGAGTGGTCCTTATTCTAAAAAATAGATATTTAAAGAAAAGGGATTGACTTCCCATGTTGTGAGGAAAACAATCCAATATTCTTATCATGGTCTAGAACAGGTATTAGTCAAACTGCAGCTCACGAGCCACATGCGGCTCTTTGGGTATATTCCATCTCAAAAGTTTGCCCACCCCTGGAAGAGCTAATCCTGTCCCTAACAACAATTTAGAAATTATTCGAGAGCCATAAATATATTTTTAGATAATCACCATTATGTGAATAATATCCTGTAAAAATTTCATAAATGAAACTACGATAGTTTTATTTTCATTTCTAATTTTACTTCAGAGCCACAGTTCGCAAGCCAGGGTTTGCTAACCCCTGGTGGCTCTTTCAACTCAAAAGTTTGCCAATCCCTGGTCTAGAAGTTCTTACTTGCTCTAGACCAACCTGGGTAGAACCATTTGCTTCTCCTTGACAACTTGTGTAAAGAATGCTGTTGCATCTTCCTGGGGCTCTCTACCATTCCTCTGTCTGCCACCTGTTGTCCCTTTTCCTTTTTCAAATCTCAGCTGAACTGTTTCTCCCTCAGAGAAGGCTTCCCCAGATAAGTCAGCACCCCCATCATAGACTTTCATTGCACACTCAACTGTTATTTGGTAGTACTTATAACTAGAATTAGATATTTATTTTGGGAGTAGGCACTTCATCTGGCAGACAAAACAACAGATGTTCTCTCAGGTCTACCCGATGAGGGAGAGGGAGAGAAGGTGAGAGAGAGCAAGAGAGAGCGAGAGAGCGAGAGCGAGAGCGAGAGAGAGAGAGAAACATTCACAAATGGGGGGGTAGAAGAATGATATAGTTGTGCACTGAGACACAAAGATAAATGATGTGACGAGAGAGAGAAAGCAGAGCCTCTAGGGTTCCTAAATATTACCCAATTTTTTGTTTAGTCCACCTTACATTTTCTGCTTATGACAGAGATTGCTAGAATTTATCAGTACATATGTTCTTTTCTTATTCCTGGGCACACAGCTAGGCTACATTTCTCAGCCTCTCTTGCATTTAAGTCATAAACATATCACCGAGTCCCAGCCAATAGAGTATGAACAGAAGGCATGTACAACACTTCCAGACAGGGCTCCCTAATTCTCCTATGGGCCATTTCAGTCTCCCTCTTTCTTTGCTCATTGACTTGTCAATGAACAAGATTCAGTAGAGGAAGTGAGACTCAGTAGAGCCATTAGGTAGAAGGAGCCTATGTCCCTGAAGCACTTTGTGGAAGGCCACCTGGTAAAACACACAATTGGTCTGTTCCATGAGTAAGAAACAAACCTTTACTCTGTTAGTCCATTGAAGATTTGTGTTTGCTTTACCAGCTAACTTCAACTTTAAATTCCATGAGACATCTCACTATTTTCATGTAAAATACTTTTATTTGGCTTATATTAATCTGAAGCATATTTTAATTATTTACCACCAAAATAGCCTTGACTAACAAAGTTACTAAAACTCAGTTAAAGTTTGTGATTGGCATCACTGATTTAGAAGAAAATTACTATTAAAAACAAACTATATCTCTGTATATTATATTATATATAATAAATATAATATAATGTATATACACATATATTACATATAGTATATATTTATTAAAATCAGTGATACAAGCTCAGCAACAATCAAACCTAAAATCTATTAATCTACAACTAAAGAAAGTAAAAAATGCAACCTAGATGATCAATGAAAAGTCTGCAAATATTTATTAAATACACACACACACACACACACACACACACACACAAAGTCTGACAATTAAGATCATGAACTTGCCACTATGTGTTTACGTTGGCAGCACTGTACAAGCAGCTCAGTAATGTTTCATAACCTTGGTATATCAGTGTCTCACAGCTGTGTTCATTCGTGTCAATGTGTGACTGTGTCTTGCTGAGTGTTGTACATTATTGTTGTTGCATGTCTTTATGTGCCATTGCGAGAATATCTGAGCTTGAATTAAAGCAACTAAACATTACAATTCTTGTTAAACTTGGCAAGAGTGGAAGTAAAATCAGGGACACCTATGTCCAGTTTATGGGTATAATGCCATGAAGAAAATGGCAGTGTACAAGTGGATTAAATGTTTTTCTGAGGGGAGAGAACATGTCACTGATGAAGAGAGTTCAGGGCGGCCAGTGACACGCAGACCTGACAAAAACATTGCAAAAATTCATCAAATTGTGCGTCAAAATTGTTGGCTGACTGTGAGAAACATAGCAGACCAAGTAAACATCGATAGAGAAACAGGAAAATCTTAACTGAACATATTGGCATGAGAAAGTTGTATGCAAAAATGGTCCCGAAGGAGCTCACTGATGAACAAAAGCAAAGGAGAATCAAAGTTTGCCAAGACCTTATGGAGAGGCAAGATGATGTTTTGGGCCATGCTATCACTGGTGATGAAACATGGCTTTACCAATACAACCCTGAAACAAAGGCTCAAAGTGCACAAGGGAAGTCAGCCAATTCTTCACGACCAAGAAAGTTCTGTCAGTACAAATCAAGAGTCAAAATGCTGTTGCTAACCTTTTTTGATATCAGCGGGATTATTCATTATGAATTTGTATCACCACATGGACAAACAGTTAACCAAATTTACTATTTGGAAGTGCTGAAAAGTGTGTGTGAAAAAGTTAGATGAAAACAACCTGAACTTTACGTCAACAATTCATGGCTCTTGCATCACGACAATGCACCAGCTCACACTGCACTGTCTGTGAGGGAGTTCTTAGCCAGTAAACAAATAACTGTATTGGAACACCCTCCCTATTCACCTGATCTCGCCCCCAGTGATTTCTTTCTTTACCCCAAGATAAAGGAAATATTGAAAGGAAGACATTTTGATGACATTCAGGATATCAAGGGTAATACAATGAGTTCTGATGGTCATTCCAGAAAAAGAGTTCCACAATTGCTTTGAAGGGTGGACTAGGCACTGGTGTCAGTGCATAGCTTCCCAAGGGGAATACTTGGAAGGTTACCATGGTGATATTCAGCAATGAGGTATGTAGCACTTTTTCTAGTATGAGTTCGCAAGCCTCAGCCATAAAAAAGAATGAAACCTTGCCATTTGTGGCAACATGGATGGACCTGGAGGGTGTCATGCTAAGTGAAATAAGTCAGACAATAAACAACAAGCACCATATGACTTTACTTATATATGGAACCTATAAAACAAGATAAACAGATAAAACAGAAACAAACTCATAAATACAGAGAACAAATTGAAATGGGAGGTGTGGGAAAAGTGAAAGGGGTTAAGAAGTACAAATTGCCAGTTATAAAAATATTCACAGGGATGTAAAGTACAGCATAGGAACAATAATCAATAATATTGGAGTAGCTAGGTAAGTTATCAGATGGGTACTAGACTTATGGGTGATTACTTCATAAGGAATGTAAATATCTTTTCATTCCTGAAACTAATATAATATTGTATATCCATTGTAATTGAAAAAAAAAATTTTTTTAAGTGTACATAATGAAAAACAAGCCTCATTTAACACCTCTTGTCTGTAGGGAACCCACTTTCTGACTAGACCGTATAGGAAACCATTGTTACCACTGTTTTGGATTTTTTTCACACTTAATCTGAAATATATTTATTTTTTATTTTATGTGTGTACATTTCCACATAAATAGAAAAAAATGGTTAATTTTGAAACAGAGGAGACAAAACAGGAATGATTAAAAATTATGTTTATATGATGAAGTATAAATCATTCTAATTAATTTCCTCCGATTAGTATAGGATTCATATCATAGAGGATCTTTTAGCCTGAATTCACTCTATTTTGATATATCCTAACTTAGTTTCAACTCTCATGATATCGCATGTAGAGGCATTTTCCATCCTCTGTGCAGCTCCCTCTTCCCTTACCTCCTCCCAAGCTTGATCTATACTTCCAAACCATGTCATTCACTCTGTGTGTGTGTGTGTGTGTGTGTGTGTGTGTGTGTGTGTGTGTGTACACGTGCATGCAGGTTTATGTGGAACTTGACCCCAGAAAGCAGGTAGTGAGAGACAGATGGGGAGTGACACAGAGAAGTTGGGACAGTGTAAAGCTGCCGCTCTGTGTGACCAGTGCAGAGTCTCTGGAAACCTCCAAGGAGTTAGAAAAAGCACCTGAGAGCCACCTGCCAAAGGGGACAAAACGCGGACTGATTTCTCCTGAGGCACCCATTACTCTTTGTGTACCATTCACTTTCAGATTTGCTTCTTAATGGTCCCGAGGCAAAACTGTCTAGTTGCACAGATGTTAATTATTCGAGACTACTCTTAATTAGCTATGTGAGTTATTCATTCTGGAACCATGACAAAAAGCCTCAGCTGTCTTGGTTCCTGAAGACAGAACAATGAGGAAGGGAGGGAGGCTTTCCAGGATCCCAGGCTATGACCCTTACCCTATGTCTTTCTCCCTGCTTGAACCAGAACACTTCAATTTTGTCAAGCTCACAGAGGCCATCCCCATGGGAATCTTTCATATTAAATATTCAGAGTGTACATGATTTTGAAAAGCCCCTTGCACATACAAGTTAAGCTTCAGTGCTGTGCCCAGTGGAATCATTCAGTTCCTAACCAAGCAGCATTATGGAGGACATGGTGGGCTCCAGCTGTGAGCTGACCATTCATTTTCCTTTGACTTTTAATTTCCCTCGCTTTGGTGATTCATGCCTTGCCATGTGCAGTGCATTGAACATGGTGGCTGCCTTCAAGACCAACTAAATAATTAAAGCACTATTGAGGACAACATTGTACAGATTAGTGTGATAAATACTAATCTGTTCATTACAGGCACCCACTGCACAGAACTAGGAGGCAGGGAGTCCCCGACTCAAATGATTTGTTCTCTGTAGAATACGTATATGGACAAAGGTGGTTGCACAGATGGCCATTTTGGAAGACTTTACTGGAAGACATTGCTGGTCCGTCTTTCTGGGACCCTGCTTTTCTTGGACGAGAATAATTGCTAGCAAAAATTCTTTCTTCCCACTGAAAACCAACTCCAGGTAGGAGGAAATGAAGCACTCCAGGTAATAAAATATATGCAAGAGAAAAATGACTTCCACCAGAGTTATACCAGAAGGGGAAATAGACCAGTGCTCATTTTAAAAAACTTCAGACCCAGTATTCTTTTTATGAACCTGTGTGAGCACTTAGTCAGCAGTGGGAAAAAGAGAATATGATCTACTATAATCACAATTTAAACTCTTGCTTTACAAACTAAAGTAGACTGTTTTAAAAAAAGGAGGTAGAAAGAAGGGAGACAAGATAGTGAATTAAGTAAATGCTATGCCTACTGCATCCAATATCACACCAAAATTACAAATAAATTATAGAACAACCAACCTCAAGAATCATTTGAAGACTAGTTGAACAGAACCCTTATAACTAAGGTTATAAAGAAGAGGCCACATTGAGACTGGTAGGAGGGGCAGAGAGCTGAAATGGGCTAACACCAAATGCACAGATAGTGGTTGAATACTATAAGGGACACCTCAAAAGTAGAAGTCCCCCAGGAAGAGGGAGGGGTCTCAGCCCCATACCAGGCTCCCCAGCCCAGGGATCCTGTGCCAGGAAGAAGAATTCCCACAACATCTGGCAATGAAAATCAGCAAGAACTCTGCTCCTCCCCATGAGATGGAAGGCAGCTGGAAACTCAAATGCCTTCTTAGAAAGTCACATATAGACTCACTCACTTGCACTCACCTGGTCTCTGGTGGAGGGGTGGCAACTTCAGAGGCACCAGAGACATAAAGGGAAAGACTGAGATGTGTGGATTCAGGGCCAGGGCTAAAGAGACAGCCTTCTAGCTGTGTGGAGCCTGCCTCACGTATAGCCTACATGAGGGCGCCATCTTTTCAATGTTGAACCTTCCCCCAAAGGGCCAAATCTGAGACTACATGGGTCTGGTAAAATCTGCACATGTGCACCACCTTAGTGATGCCCTGGGTCCCTGAGCCACATCGCTAGCACTGCATCGCCTGGGACACTCTTCACTGCTGAGCCCCTGGCCCCACCCCATAAGCTGCAGAAGCCTTTTACAGTAGCAGCAGAAAGCCTGCAGCAGCCCAGAAAACGTTTGGTGTTGTCCAGTGACCCAAAACCTGTGCCACAGCCTCTCTTGGGCAACTCATGGGAGAACCTGAGGTGAGTGGTGGTTGGCCTTGGTGTTTTCAGGGCATTTTTCGAAGTGGTCATAGGCCCAGCACTGGATCAAGATCAGAAACTACACTAACTGTAAAACCTACCACCCATAACTTGTAGCTTCCTGGAACCCCACCCCACCCACCTAGAACTGCATTGCCAGGGGCACTCTGGGCACTTGGGTGACTGGTCCTGCCCCCAAGCTTCAGAAGCCATTTACAGCAGCAGATAGCCTGAGGCAGCCCGGGGAGCTTTTCTTGGTGGGAAGTGACCCAAAACCTGTGCTACAGCCTCCATTGGGCACCTCTCAGGAATTTGCAACCTTAAATTGAGCAGTGTCTGGCTGCAGTGCTCTTAGGGCACTTTGTGAAGTGGCCACAGGCTGGGCACTAGCCCAAGACCTGAATCCGCATTAACTTTGTAAAAGCCACTGGCCACATCTCATGACCCCCTGGGACACCGCTCAACTAGTGCTACATCACCAAAGTCACTCTCAACACCTAGTCAACCAGCCTGGCCCACCCACCCAAGGAGGTCTTTCAATAGCCAAGCCTTATGGGCAGCTGGCAGTTGGAAATAGGCCTAGGGGGCCCTGGGACTATTGCTAAGCTGCCTCAGGCCCAATACTGGTGGCAGCCAGCCTCAGTTCACAGCAAGGCCATCCCTGCATGCCTCCAGGTCCAGCTTACAGGCTGAATCTAAGTAAAATTTGGTTCTAGAGTTCACACTTGCAACAAAGATGCAATATAAAGTTAATCAGGCTAAAGGAAGAAGGACAAAGAAAGTTCCAGTCAGAGGGAGCAGCAGAGCAGTAGTAAAGCACTAGAGATAGGAGAACACATGGAATATTCAAGGACCTTAAAGTTGAGTGTGGTTGGAATTAGAGTGAGAGACAGTATGTGATATGAGACTGGGGTGGGGGTGGGGGAGATCTGGGCAAAGGTGACAGCAGAAGAAACGTGTGAGAAGAGCAAGCTCTCAGTGAAAGTAGCGCAGAGTTTCAGCTGAAGAGACAGAATCAGTTGGAATTGAACATCTGCTGGTAGATTTCTTTCTGGTATCTGTTTCTGAAACTTCTCCTGCCCAAAGTGAGGCTACCATTTTCCACTCTTCACAGGTAATCCCTGCAGTGTTTTTAGGTCTCAATTTCCTACCTTATATTCTTCAGCCTGGTTGCCACTTCTCCACTAGCACCTTCCATGGATGCTTTACCAGAAAGTCACATTACAGTCATATACTGTATAATGACATTTAGGTCAATGATGGACAGCATGCACCATAAGATTATGGTAGAGCTGAAAATTCCCATTGTCTAATGACATTGTAGCCCTCACAAGGTAGTAACCCTGGTGATGTCCTAGCTGCTGTAATGTGGTAGAGCATCACGTTCCTCACGTGTTTGTGGTGATGCTGGTGCAAACACACCTACTGCACTGCCAGTCATATAAAAGTACAGCACATATAATTAGGTACAGTCCATACTACTTGATGCTAAAATACAACTGTTATGGGTTTATGTATTTACTATACATTTTACTATCAGTTTAAATTGTACTCTTTCTAGTCATAAAAAAAAGTTTGCTGCAAAACAGTATGCTATGTCACACCAGCAGTGGCCTCATCCATCTTGTGTTTACTGCATCTCTTGATTGCATCATTTTCTCTTGTGCTTGATTTAATCTTGTGTTATTTTGTACAGTAACATGTTGTACAGGCTTGTAGCTTAGAAGCAATAAGCTATCCCATGCAGCCAAGGTGTGTAGTGGGCTCTACTGTGTAGGTTTGTGTAAGCACACTCTGTGATGTTCACACAATGACAAAATCACCTAATACTACATTTCTCAGAATGCATCCTTGGCATTAAGCCACTCATGACTGCACTTGGTGGTTAAAAATAAGGGCCCTGAGCTCAAATGAAATCTGGATTTAATCATGGGTATACCATTTACTATCTATGGAAGCTTGGACATGTGTTTTAATCTCTCAGAAGTTCGATCTTCTTATGTAAAAGAAGACAACACTAATACCATTAACTCTAGGGTTTTCATGAAGATCCAAGTAAGATAACATATATGAAGAATTTAGATTATGAGTGACATACAGTAAATGCTCAATGAATTAGGACAGTTGGCTTTGCTTTATCCTAGCTTGATTCTTCAATGCTTAACTCTTGCTTCATACTACCTCTGACTACCTTACAAGGAAATTACATTAGAGGTAATGCAAAGTAAGACTTTTGAACTTAAACGCCAAAGAGTCCTTTTTACTTGGGATGAATAACTCATATTGTCCATTGCTAGAGAGATGCTGATGGAAGGTAAGTAGGACATTTCTCTCTGTCTTTTCATGGAGTCTTCCTAGGACAATGGGGCTGACACATCCTCCTTGGGAATTCTTCTGAGGCATTCTATTTGTAAATTTCTAAGAGCTAAGAAAGTATTATGGGGAGTCAGCAGGTGAGACAGAAAGATTTCATTTTAATCTTAAATTTATAGAAAATATTTGTGAAAGTAAAAGGACATTGACAAATAAGATAAGAAGAAGTTTGATGAAAGAGGAGTTTAGCATTTGGAGAACAGCTTGATAGGGTGAGGGGGGACTGGCATCAATTTTCATTTCCAAGTAAAGGATGGAATTAAATATGCTGTAAAGCCTTCTTTTGCTCCCTAGTTAGCATGTTGACTAGGGATGGTTGTGTTCCTAGAAAAGGGAGCATATGGTCAGGTTTCCACTCAGAAAAACCTGATAGCCAAGATAAATAAACATAAACATTATATCTGTAAGTAATATGTGAGGGCTGCTATATCCATGTTTACAAGTCTCAAATAGATGTCAAGTCTACAATTTTGTATTTTCACTCATGAATGCCCAACCCAAGTGAACATTTTCTCTTAATTCATTATGTGTCATTCATGCTTCTCTCTCTGAAGATTTTTCACAGAAAAGATCATGGAATTCGTGCCTGGGTTTCATTTGCTGGTAAAATATGACCAAATCCATGTACTAATTAGTTGGTTTTAACAAGCATATTACTGTTGCCATAAATGAGTGGAATAAATAAAATAATATATGTTGTGTGAATATTTATTTTCACCTCTTTTTACACAGAATATATATTTTTTTTATGGTGCAGAATGGGAGGAGATGGGAGAAAATAGTATAGGAGATGCCATTTGCAATTAGAAATGTAAACGACACACATTTGACACTGACATGCTGAAAAGGAAAGGCTGTTGCCATCTTCGTTGCTTCATTTCTCTCTGAGCCAGCATGACCCTGAACCACATTTCTTGGAAAGAGCCCTGGATTGTATGCAGTGGAATTCTTGTCCTGGTGGTTGTCTCCAGGATAAATCATAAATTATCTGCACCTCCATTTCTGTCTTCTGTAAAACAAGGGAAGAAGGAAATTATCTCCTTGTTTGTTCCAGCTCTGATGCCAATCCTACATGCTGGCTATCTTTTGTTTATAGGTAGGAAAAGAAATAATTTTGACAAACATTTGAACCTGAATTGGAGGGTTAGATCAAAGGAAGACTTTTATGTTACATTCTTTTAGGTTAGATGCCATGGAAATTTCCAACCAATGAGCAATGATGACATATATCTCAGTATAGCCATATGATGGGCTGTTGAGTAATAATTAAAAATGATATTCACAAGAAGTTTTAGGGGCTGGGAGAATGCGCTAGATATAATATTAAGTAGAGAAAAAAAAATCAGGAAGCTAAATGACATAAACACAATTATAGTAATGATGACAATTATAATAAAAGATCAGTGTCCACATTTTGATAGTTGCTGATTTCTGTTGGCGGAATTATGGCTGAACCATTTTGTCTACTTCTCTGTTTATTCTTTGTCTATGCTATATATTAAATATTCTTTTTATATATTGTTCATTTTATACAAGGAGCATGTTCTAGTTTCTAGTCACATTCATGTGCTTTGAACAGTTTTTCCTAGCTCTGGATGATGGATTTCTGTGTCTGGAGTCTACAGTTCCTTGTGACAAATGGCAGAAATCCAAGAACAGCCAGCTGGGTTGAAGATATAGCCTGTGGTCACTTGAGACTAAGCAAAGCACTCTCAACTAAATAGCTATTGCATGCCTGGTCTTGACATTACTAAAGCCATGCACCACCCAAAGGAACTAGCCATCCATAAATGACTTTCAAACTATTAAAATTGAATAGATCTTCCTGAGCTAGTAATAGGCCATAGACACTGTAGGTGGTTAGGTGTTTCAAAGAACTTATTTATGATACAATATTCTTCCTCTACTAAAGAAGAATAGACAGTGCCAGAATTGGTGCCAATAGGCATTTATTGAATGTATGTTTTGTGCCCAATCTTGTGCTAAGCACTGAGGATATAGGATGAATAAGATCGAGTTCTGCTCATTAAGGAACTCACAGTCTAGTACTTGATACAGAGATAAAAACAATTGGTGGGCCAGCCAAGTGGCACGGTGGTTAAGAACTGGCTTGGGATACCAGCGGCCCCCTGTTTGGATCCCACATATGAGGGCCAGTGACACTGCCCTCTAAAAACAACAACAACAACAACAAAAAAACACAATTGGTTATGCTGCCATGTGATGAGAGTGATGATGGGAATAGGCACAGAGAATTGTGGGAGCTCAGAAAGAAACCTCAAAATTAGCTGAGACATGAAGGAGAGTGTGAAAATTCTTCCTCGAGGAAAAGGTCTTTGAGTGGAGTAGAAACAAACGTGTGGGAATTGGTCTGCTAGAGGCGTTGGAAAAGAGGAAACATGTCTGGCAGCATAAGCAAAGCTGGGAGGCAGGACACAGCATGAAGCATGACCCTACAAGCACGCAGTTTTGCTGATGTGCAAAGTGGAAGGTAGAAGTGCTGAGGAATGAGAATATAGAGGAATGAGGGACCTTGTGCAGGAGCTTATGTGTCCTAGGAGAAGAACAGACTAGACCAACGGATAGCAAACTAAGGTCTGCTGGCCAGATCTGGCTCATTGCTGGTTTTTGTACAGCCCACAGTGATGAAAATGGCTTTTAACCATCTTAATTTTTAAAATATTTATATAAGTAACCAAATAGCATCCTCAATTTTGCCTAGGCCTGAAAAGCTTAAAATAATTTATCTGTCTTTAAAAAAACATGTACCTGGACTAGAATAAACCCTAAGGTGATAGGAAGCCACAGAGCAGATGTGGGCTTGAGAATGAGCTTGGGAACCATGATTGGAGTTAGGAAAATAGCTGGAAGGCTATAGAGGTGACAGATGAGACATGTCTTCATTAAGGCAATAGGAGAGAGAAAGTAGAGAGAAGTGGTTTTCTGAGAAGGATCTTCAGTTCAGTTTTTGATATATTTCCCTGGAAATGCCTGAGGATATAGGTGTGGAGCAGTTCACCAGCTGGTGCAGATATAAATCTGAAGTGTCCTAAAGATAGGTCAGGAGTGAGCTCTAGCCTTTGAGGCATCAACAAATAGGTGAACACTGGAAATATGCAAGTCCATGGGATCATCTGGATTAAGTACATCAGTGAAGTGAGGAGGTTGGGAGCCATGGGAAGAATTCCAGGAAAATGAGGAAATCAGAAAGGAGAAGAGAATGCATGGAAAAGGAAGTGGAAGGAGAACCTGGGATATGTTTTCATGGAGGGGAAAGAAGTAAAGAATTTCAAGAAAGGAAAGGTGGATCAACAACTATTTCCAAGCGGCAAAGACTTCCAAATTATTAAGGACTGAACAAATGTCCTTTGGATTTTGCACTTAGGATGACTGGTAAAGTTACAGAATTTTCCACAGAGGAAGGATTGGATTTCTTAGAGGAAACAATAGATGAAATGTTTCCCCATAATTTCTGTCTAGATTCCTGAAGTTACTTATTGATGGTGAGGTGTATAGAGTCATGAGATTTATTCATTGCTATTTGTAAAAAATGTTCAAATAATACCACAAAGGGTATTAAAACAACCTGAATTAATCAATGGAACAAGGGCTTAAATCATTATATTTGGAATGTCCCAGTAGATGTAACAGACACCTCATACAAAGATAATATTGCCCAAAGCATAATTTTTATAAATACTCCTTTAAATAAAAGAAGCAGGTGGTATATACAAGAAAGCTAGCAATGAACCTGTGTACTACCAGCAGTAAATTCCTGGAGAAGAACAAGGAAACAACCAAAATTTAAAATGCAATCATAAATAAAATTGAAGAAATTATTAAGATAAGAAAGCAAGCTGCTGATAAAGAGGTTAGAATACTAGCAAGTAGGTGAGTTTATGAACAGTCTTTCTTTTGCTTGCCTAGATTCTCCTCTGAAATAAATCCCAAATCTTTCCACTTAGGAGATACCCTTCTTGCTTTCTTGTAGTTCAGGAAAAACAAGTGTCATTCACAGCTCTAACTGGAGACATGCCTGACTCCTGGCCATTGAGGGCCCTCATCTCCTGTTACACAATGATTGGTTCAGGGACACACTCCTGACCCAGCATAGACTAATGAGGATCAGGCATGGGGTTTCCCTAGCACTGGCTGGAAAGAGGCACTCTCTTTCTCCTGGAATTTCTAAACCACTTGGGTGCATATAGGGAGCCACTGGTGACTGTGTTTGCTACTCTGTGGCTACCTGAGAATGAAAGTTTCGAAAAGAAACATGGAACCAAGAAAGGGAAAAAGGCACTTTCCTGATGACATCATTTAGGTCACGAGATTCAACCATGCTAGAAGCAAGATCTAGGTATGTCAATTACCTAAGAAATTTCCCTTTTTCCCTTAACCTGGTTTGATTTCAGTGTCTGCCATTTGCAATCAAGAGTCCAAATTCGTAGACCAAGCTAGGGATATTTGAGAATGGAATGTAATTCATTCTAAGGTAGCTATAAATGATAAATTTCATATGTGTTCCAAAATATGATCGTTAACTTATTCAAGTGTTGTTTGGTTTAAAACAGGGGAAACATTTAATTTGGTTAAAGGAAGAGGAGATTTCTGTATCAAGTCAAGTGTTGCTCAAGGGCATGAGTTAAGGTCAGGCATCACAGTGGAAAAAAATGACCTCAAAAGTCAGCAGGAGCTGAGAGAGTGACTCTCTCTGCTTCTTTCTCTTTCAGTGTTCACAGGATTGATTCATTTTTAGTTTACCTAGTCCCTAAAAAGCCATTCTGAATGTGATTTTATTCATTACTGATTTACATACATCAGTTCCACACCCACAAGTAATAGACCCAGTCTTTTCAAGTATCAATTCTAAATAGCTGGCGTGGGGGTGAGAAAGAGATAGAATCAATTTGATCAGTCCAAGCAAGCGTGGGTATCCACCTTTGATCCAATCAGCTGTGGCAAAAGGGTAGTGTTATAGCCACCATTCCCAAAGGCCCAAAGCAGTTATTACCCACTAAACATACATAATTAGAAAATGAAAATGACAGAGGAGGCACAGTGACACAATGGAGAAAAGCCCAGGATTTGCAAGTCAGGTTCTAGGCAGAACTGGCTGAGAGGTTTTTAGTGTTTCATCTCCCTTGTCAGGCCCCTACTGCTTCTTCTCTGCCATGTTTAAGTTCTTTATGCAATCAGCACTACAGAATGAGGTCATGTGTTTGAAAATGCAGTGTGAGAAAATATTAGTTATTCTTATGGATATAAGTATGTTGAAACAAAAGTTCTGAATGAGTTCACAGAGTAGAAAGAACATAACTTTAGAGTCTGATATATGAGTGTGGACTCCAAATGCCAACAGCTACACCACTTCTAATTGTGTGACCTTAGGCATACTCTCTGAATATCATATCCTTAACACAAAACAAGGATAATAATATCTACATTACAGAGTTAATGTAGAAATTAATTAAAATGTCCTCAGGTATGAAGTACCTAACCCAGTACCTAGTGTCTTCAGTAAATGTTAACTGCCATCGTTATTAGTTATTAAGGCCCATTATTATTATTTATCTACCCTTAATCTAAAAAAATTTCACGATAATACTTCAAAAAATCACTTCTGTTGGAAAATGCTCTATGATAAAACATTCCCTCAAACACTGGTTATTAACCAGTAGAACTGCCTGGGGATCTTTCTAGAATTACCAATGCCTGGGTCTCACTACATACAGGCTGAATCAAAATCTCTAAGCCTGGGGCTCTGGCATCTGTATTTTTACAAGCTCCACAGTGGAAGATAAAAAGCTCACAAATGTTCATAGAATGAATGAATGTGTGAATGAATGAACAAATAAAGAAATGAATAAGTAAGATAACCCTATAATGAATACAATGCATTTATAATAAACTGGGCAAAATGATAAATTCTGTACTATGATTTATGTTTTAAAAGTATATTTACACACAAAATGTTTAAAGAAATTGCACAAAAGGAAGAGTTTTATGTTGAATATATCAAAACTTGTTTTCTGGTAGTGTTTGTGTTTTCCTCAGCTTCTTAGATCATTGCTGGAGAGCCAGAAGTTGTCAGTGAAAAGTGCATTGCCACAATAACAAAGTGAACAGTTAAAAAATTGCTGTGTGAACTAGCCGCGGTGAGCGACATCCAGAGGACGGCAACTGATCTGCCTCATCCCGGAAGAGCACAATGACGATACCAACATGGGCCAGTGAAGCAACATCCTCCGCAACTAGACTGAAGAACAAAAGACAGCAACTTGTCTGTGCCACTTCCCGGATTCCCCAACGCTGTTCCCCTCCCCCAATTCCCCAATAAAAGTCTTAAAAAAAAAAAAAAAGTTGCTGTGTGAGAACACAGACATTTGCTTCCAGGATGGAAGTGCCTGCTCTTATCTGTTGCTGTTTTTTTGTTCGTTTGTTTTTGAGGGCAACGTCACTGGCCCTCAGATGTGGCACCCGAACGGGGCCACTGGCTTCCCAAACCAGCACTTAACCACTGTGCTACTCAGCAGGCCCTTATCTGTTGCTGTTTTTGCTTTGCATTTGTTTCTTGGATTCTCATGCCTTCATAGAGATGGAACTGTTGACAGACTGGAATTCGCCAGCCAATTATACTCATTGAGTGTTTCCTTCTTCTCCTTGGTCAGGTTCTTGAGTTCTTAAGTTTCATTTACAATTGGCATGCAGACCACTTCTTTTTCAAGCACTTAATCTACCAAATACCACAAGTCAAAATAAAGATACTAGTAAGGAAAAAATCCAAGAAGGAAAAAGCTTTATATAGACCCAACTGGCTCCGTTTAATCCATAAAAGGTTAGAGGGGAGAAAAGTCCTCACATAATCACTAATCAAAACTCTGAACTGTGAAGTACAATTGATATATCCTGGCAGTGTAGCTCAAAACTACACACTGGGAGAGACTGAATATTTTAATGTTGAACAGCATATGAATTTCAGAAATGGAGACCATAAGGAAATAAGCTATGAATTAAAAGGATTTTCAGATGAAATATAGCTGTTAGAAGAAGAAAAAATTGGTTTCATTTTTACTGAAAGTAAGTTAGTCTGCTAGAGAGAGCTAGAAAATAAGAAAAAATAATGTAGCAAATTTAACAGGATTCATAAATCATTCTTTATAATTATTGCATGGATGGGTGTAAAAGAAAGGTAATGAAGAAACACACAAGGATGTCAGAACATATTGGGAGTCAAAGGAATCAGACAGACCACATATCAGAGATCACAGAGTCTGATGTCTAGAAAGCCTTTGAATTAAGGGGTTTGAGTGTAAGATGATAGGGAAGACTGGGACTCAGATACACTGGAGTGTGCATACCATATTTTAAAAAGTATCCACAACTTAGTTTCAATCATGCTGCCATATAGGATATACACCACAGTCTATAATCTTTTTAAAAGAAGTTGGAAATCCAGACTTTTTCATGTAAAGGTCTCCCAATTTTCAAATGTCGAAAACAAATTCAAGTATTTTAAGTATACTAAAATAGCCAAATAAATTCTGTCAGTAGGCTGGATCTGGCCCATACTGTGAGACTATGGAGACATGAATGATTGAAACTTTCAAAACATTAGTTGCCTCATCTGCAAAAGGAGAATGATAACAACTCCCTTCCCTGGTTGTGAGAATTGCACATAAGCACAACATCCAGGGACATGGGTCACGGGCAGAGGAGGAAAGTGTGAGCTACACCATATGAGTTATCATGCATCCCCAATCCATGGTAAAGGCCTGGAAATCCAAGAAAAGAAAGTCTTTTAAATTTTCAAACATGAATCTTAAACACAAGAACATATGAAATAAGATATACAAATGGGAAATTTTAAGCCATGACTTACTAAGTAATGATAAAAAAAAACAATTGTCATATTAGAATGTAAAAACAAACACAGACAATAGATTAGTGGTTACCAGGGGGGAGGGGGATGGTAAAGGGGATGGTAAAGAGGGTAAAGGGGATCAAATACATGGTGATGGAAGGAGAACTGACTCCGGGTGGTGAACACACAATGTGATTTATAAATGATGTATCACTGATTGTACACCTGAAATCTATGTAACTTTTATAACAATTGTCACCACAATAAACTTTAATTAAAAGAAAGAATGTAAAAACAACAAAATGCATCCCCAAGCCCCTCCCCCCAGGAAAAACTAGGAGTTAACTGTCTTTTAAAGTAATGTTCCTTAACCTTTTTTTTCATTATCACCCCCCTAATGAGCCTTTTAAGCATGTTTTCCCTCTAATCATTACCTCCTTGTGAAAATTTAATACCACAGTTACACTGCATAACTGTTTAGGTACTATATGTACCTATGTATTATACACAAAAGAGTAAGTTTCTTAACGGATTGCAAGAATTGATATTGTTATAATGTCCACACTACCCAAAGCCATCTACAGATTGAATGCAATTCCTGTCAATATTCCAGTGGCATTGTTTTACAGAAATAGAAAAAACAATCCTAAAATTTGTATGGAACCAGAAAAGACCCCGTATATCCAAAGCAATCTTGAGAAAGAAGAGCAAAGCTGGAGATATCCCACTTCCCACTTTCAAACAATAATACAAAGCTATAGTATAAATCAAAATGGCATGGTGCAGTCATAAAAACAGACATACATGAGAGCCAGCCAAGTGGCACAGTGGTTAAGCGCTGACTTGGGAAGCCAGCGGCCCTGGTTTGGGTCCCACATATGAGGGCCAGTGACACTGCCCTCAAAACAAAACAAAACAAAACAAAATAAAACAAAACAAAACAAAAAAGCAGACACACACATAAACCAATGGAACAGATGCAAGAGCCCAGAAATAGACCCATGGATATACACTCAACTAGTATTTGACAAAGGAGCAATAAATACTCAGTGGGGAAAATACAGCCTCTTCCATAAACAATATTGAAAACACTGAATATATACATGCAAAATAATGAAATTGGCACCCTGTTTTACACTACTCACAAAAATTAACTCAAAATGAATTAAAGACTTAAATTTAAGACCTGAAACTATAAAACTCCTAGAAGAAGATATAGGGGAAAAACTCCTTGACACAGCTTGACAAGGGGTTTTTGGATATGACACCAAAAGCACAAGCAACAAAAGCAAAAATAAATAAGTGGATTACACTAAAAAGTTTCTTTCTGCACAGCAAAAGAAACAATCAACAAAATGAAAAGGCAGTTTATGGAATGGGAGAAAATATTTGTAAATCATATAACTGATAAAGGGTTAATATTCAAAATACACAAGGAATTCACACAACTCAATAGCAAAACATCAAATATTCCAATTTAAAAATGGATAAAGTACCTGAATAGACATTTTTTCCAAAGAAGACATACAAATGGCCAACAGGTGCATGAAAAGGTGTTCAGCATCACTAATCATAAAGGAAACACAAATCAAAACTATCATGAGATATCACCTTACACCCCCCAGAATGACTATTATTAAAAAGACAAGAGATAACAAGTGTTGGCAAGGATGTGGAAAAGGGGAACCCTTGTGCACTGTTGGTAAAACTATGAGTTGGTGTAGCCATGGTGGAAAACAGTATGAAGGGTCCTCAAAAAATTTAAACTAGAACTACCATATGATCTAGCAATCCCACTTCTGGGTATATATCTTAAGAAATGTAATCACTATCTAGAAGAGATATCTAAGTGTCCATCAATGGATAAATAGATAAAGAATATGTGATATATATAGAGAGAGTTGAGCTTCCTCCAAAATTAATTTTCACCTCCTTGTGGATGATATTATTTCCTTTGAGGATGTATATTTTAAAAAGACAGCACAGATTGAGTTCCAACATTGTTGCCTCACTTTGAAATTAGAGATAATGGATATAAATCTTGTCTTTCAACACCTGGAACAGCATAGCTGCACAATAAATTATGATGATTATAATAGATGCTAATAAGATACATGGAGATTTAACAGGATAATTCTGTGGAGCACTGAGTGTCCTGAGATGTCCAGGACATGCCTACCTTCTAGGACATTTTGCCTTGCTCCCAGATCTTTAAAAAGGCAATTTTACAACAGAGCAGAAAATCTCTAACAATCCCTCTGGAGATATTACTTCCCAGCAAACCATATTCTCTAAAGAATATTAGCAACATCACTGTTCTTCGCAATTCTCAGCATATTTGTAAAAGTCAAGGGGAAAATTGTATCAGCAAATATGCCAAATAGAATAATCATCTTTGCTTCAACTTATCTTTGGTCAATAACAAGCTCTCATTTGTTTTTCACCCAAAGGTTAGCCTTTATCTTCTTACCCTAATGAAATCTAAGCTGCACAGCCCTGAAATGTACGAGAGGGTTCTTCTGCTTGGCTTCATGCTTTTGCAGTGGCTTTGAGAATATCCTTCTTCCAGGCCTGCTTCATCGTATTGCACTATTAGCCAGACTCCAGAAAACAAGGAGAACCACTGTATTATTGCCTCTTAGTGGTCTAACTATTGCCTAATGCCTAGCAGCCTTCTCAGTAACAAAAGTACAAATTGAACTGTGAGGGTGTTAGGAAATTGTGCCCCAGGAGGAAATCTCTGTGAATGACGTCAGAACAATTAGATACTAAAAGTTGCAGACTCCAGGATTATTAACAAGCTCAGGAAAACCAATTAAGAACGATGAGTAGATACTACTGGGTTTGCTCAGAGGTACAGCTTGCCAGTAAAGATGTTTTACCCAGAGATTTGAGGAGTTACCTAGGGATTTTCAACTGGTCTAACAGCTGAGGGCTGAGATTGATGACAATCCCATGGAAAAGAAACTCAAAAAATTATTATTCTGCGGAGACTTCATTTTAGCTCTCATCTTGTACTTTAATCATTTACTCGCCTCTCTGTTTCTTCAAACAGCCTAAAGGCTCCAAGGTGACAAGACTATACTTTACCACCTAATTCATGCCAAGAACACCGCTCTTAGTAAGAGCTTGTTATGATGATGATTATTATTAAACAAGTAATGAATCTTTACCACCAGTGATAAGGGGATAACTATTAATATTCTCTGCAAAGAATGTATGCTTTTAGGTTCTGGTAAGATGGCGGAATAGACAGATGCTCTCCGTACTGCCTCCCAGGATCACATCAAAATTACAAATAATTTATGCAACATTTAACCTCGGAAGTCCCCTGTACATTAGATGAACAGAACCTCTAAAAGAAGGACCAAAAGAGGAGGCCACGTCAAATCTGGTAGGAGGGTGCAGATGAGAGAGGGCGAGCCCCGTGAGGGACACGACACCCCAGCTGTGTGGGGAGGCTTCTCCAGTTGGGGGAGAGACCCTCCGGCCCCACACCGAGCTCATTAGCCCAGAGTTGCTTTGCCAGGAAGAGGAGTTCCACAATAGTGGCCAGTAGAAATTAGTGAGGACTCTCTTTGCTTGGCTCGGTGAAGCTGGGCGCAGCTGGAGAACCAGTGGGGCCAGCTCACAGGTAAGCTCACCAGCGAACACTCACCCGGTTCCTTTCGGAGGGAGTGCCTGCATGAGCCTGGCCCAGAAGCCTGTCGGGAGGGACTGAACTGAGCACCATTGTTGCAGAAGCTGGAGGTTTTGGGACTATTGTTCCACTGGTGTGGAGCTTGCACACGAGTGGTGTACAGGAGGGAGCCATTTTTTCAGGGCTGGCCCCTCCTACAGAGGGTCAGATCCGGGATCCCATTGGTCTGGTGAACTTGGTGCAGGGGTGCATGCGTGGGTGCGTGCATGCATGCGCATGCAGCCTTAGATTCCCACCCTCAGCCCTGCTTGTGTAGCGCTGCCAGGGAAACTCCTGGTGGGTGCCCTCCGGCTCCATCAGGCTGCTCAATGAGACGCAGGAGTGCGCAAGCCACCTTGGATCCCCACCCTCCGCCCTGCTTGTGCTGCGTTGCCAGGGAAACGCAGGGCGGGTGCTCTCCAGGTACATCAGCCTGTTCACTGGGACTCAGTAGCAGACAACCTGCAACAACCTGTGAAGATATATATATATTTTTTTGGTAGTGAGCACGGTTCCAGAACACACAGCAGCTAATTGTGGAAAGCTCACTGCAACCCTGAGCAAGTGGTCTACAGATTAAAGAGGACGGAGAGCCCCCCCACCGCTTTTTTTTTTCTTTTTTTCTTTTCTCTTCTTTCTAGGTGATCTATCTAATACATCAAAGCATTCACAGAATGACAGCCAGAGTGAAAAAACAAAGAAACATGTTCCAAGTAAAAGATCAGAAGAAAATCCTACAAATGGAACTAAATGAAACAGAGGTATCCAACCTTTCAGAGACAGAGTTTAGAACACTGATGATAAGAATGTTTAAGGAACTTAGCGAGGACATAAAGAAGGATAGGGAAACCATAAAAAAAAACCTGTGAGAAATAAAGAATACATTAACTGAAATGAAGAACACACTCGAAGGAATCACCAGTAGAGTAGATGAAGCAGAGGAGTGGATCAGCGAATTAGAAGACAAAATAGCAGAAATCACCCAGCTGGAACAACAAAAAGAAAAAAGAATAAAAAACAATGAAAATAGTTTAAGAGACCTCTAGGACAAAATGAAATGCAAGAACTCTCGCGTCATAGGAATATCAGAAAGAGAAGAGAAGAAGCAAGGGATTGAGAATGTATTTAAAGAAAAAATGACTGAAAACTTCCCTACCATGGTGAAGGAAATTGACATACAAGCCCAGGATGTACAGAGAGTTCCAAACAGGCTGAATCCAAACAGGCCCACACCAAGACACATCATAGTTAAAATGGCAAAGGTTACAGATAGAGAGAGAATCCTAAAAGCAGCAAGAGAAAGACAGCAGGTTACATACAAAGGAACTTCTATAAGACTAACAGCTGACTTTTCTTCAGAAACTTTGCAGGCCAGAAGGGAATGGCAGGAGATATTCAAAGTGACACAAAAATAAAGGTCTACAACCAAGATTGCTCTACCCAGCACGGCTATCACTTAAAATTGAAGGAGAGATAAAGAGCTTCTCAGAAAAGAATGAGCTTAAGGAGTTCATTACCACCAAGCCAGCATTGCAGGAAATGTTAAAAGAGCTTTTTTAAACAGAAGAAAGGGGAAAACAAGCTAATCCAGGAAGACAAGAAATACAAATAACAAAATGGCAATAAATATACACCTATCAGTAATTACTTTAAGTGTGAATGGGCTAAGTGCTCCAATCAAAAGACATAGAGTGGCTGTCTATAAGAGACTCATCTCAGATGAAAAGACACACACAGACTGAAAGTAAACGGATGGACTAAGATATTTCATGCAAATGGAAATGAGAAAAAAGCTGGAGTAGCTATACTTATTTCGGACAAAATAGACTTTAAAATGAAGACTACAATAAAAGACAAAGAAGGGTACTACATAATAATAAAGGGATCAATTCAACAAGAGGACATAACCCTAGTAAACATCTATGCACCTAAGATAGGAGCTCCTAAATATATAAAACAGATTCTGACAGACATAAAGGCAGAGATCAACAGTAACACTATCAAACTAGGGGACTACAACATCCTGTTGTCACCAATGGACAGATCCTCCAGACAGAAAATCAACACGGACATAGTAGCCTTAAATGATACTTTAGACCAGCTGGATTTAATTGATATTTTTAGAGCATTTCACCCCAAAGCTACAGAATATACATTCTTCTCAAGTGCACATGGAACATTCTCCAAGATAGACCACATGTTAGGCCACAAAACAAATGTCCACAAATTTAAGAAGATTGAAATCATATCAAGTGTCTTTTCTGAACACAATGCTATGAAACTAGAAATCAATTATAAGAAGAAATCTGGAAAGCTTACAAATACATGGAGGCTAAATAACATGCTACTAAATAGTGAGTGGGTCAAAAATGAGATCAAGGAGGAAATGAAAAGATACCTAGAGACAAACGAAAATGAAAACACCACAACCCAAAATCTCTGGGATGCAGCGAAAGCAGTCCTAAGAGGGAAGTTCATAGCAGTGCAGGACTACATAAAGAAGGAAGAAAAATCTCAAATCAACAGACTCTCTTTACACCTAAAGGAACTCAGAAATAAAAAACAGCAAAACAAGCCTAAAGGGAGCATAAGGAAGGAAATAATAAAGACCAGAGCAGAAATAAATGTTATAGAGAACAAAAAAAAAAAAAAAAAACAAGAAAAAAGATCAATGAAACCAAGAGTTGGTTTTTTGAAAAGATAAACAAAATCGACAAACCCTTAGCACGACTAACCAAGAAAAAGAGAGAGAGGACTCAAATTAATAAAATCAGAAATGAAAGAGGAGAAGTGACAACAGATACAACAGAAATACAGAAAATTTTAAGAAAGTACTATGAGCAACTATATGCTAACAAATTCGACAATCTGGAAGAAATGGATAAATTTCTAGAAGCATACAATCTACCAAGTCTGAACCCAAAAGAAACAGAAACTCTGAACAGACTGATTACTGCCAAAGAAATTGAATCAGTAATCAACAATTTTCCAACAAACAAAAGCCCTGGACCAGATGGCTACACAGGTGAATTTTACAAAACATTCAAAAAAGAATTAGTACCTATTCTTCTCAAACTATTCCAAAAAATACAGAAGGAGGGAAGGCTCCCAAACTCTTTCTATGAAGCCACTATCAGCCTGATTCCTAAGTCAGACAAAGATATTACAAAAAAGGAAAACTACAGACCAATATCCCTAATGAACATAGATGCAAAAATTCTCAACAAAATACTAGCAAACCAAATTCAGCATGTCATTAAAAAGATCATACACCACGACCAAGTGGGATTCATTCCTGGTATGCAAGGCTGGTTCAATATCCGCAAATCAATTAACGTAATACATCACATTAACAAAATGAAAAATAAAAATCATATGATCATATCAATAGATGCAGAAAAGGCATTTGACAAAATCCAGCAGCCATTTATGAGAAAGACTCTTAACAAAGTGGGAATAGTGGGATCATGTCTCAACATAATAAGGGCCATATATGATAAGCACACAGCAAACATCGTCCTCAATGGGGAAAGGCTGAAAGCGTTCCCCTTAGATCAGGAACAAGACAAGGCTGCCTGCTTTCACCACTTCTATTTAACATAGTTCTGGAAGTTCTAGCCACAGCAATCAGACAAGAAAATGAAATAAAAGGCATCCAAATTGGAAAAGAGAAAGTAAAATTGTCATTATAGGCAGATGACATGATACTATATATACAGAATCCCAAAGACTCCACCAAAAAACTGCTAGAACTCATAAACAAATTTGGTAAGGTAGCAGGATACAAAATTAATATTGAGAAATCAGTGGCATTTCTATACACCAATAATAGACTATCAGAAGAAGAAATCAGGAAATCAATCCCTTTTACAATTGCTTCAAAAACAATAAAATATCTAGGAATCAATTTAACCAAAGAACTAAAAGACCTGTACACAGAAAATTATGAGACACTGAAGAGAGAAATCAAAGAAGATACAAATAAATGGAAATACATACCATGCTCATGGATAGGAAGAATTAATATAGTTAAAATGTCAATACTACCTAAAGCAATATATAGATTGAATGCAATTCCAATCAAACTACCAAGGACATTTTTCTCAGAAATAGAACATAGAATCCTAAAATTTATCTGGAGCCACAAAAGACCCCTTATTATGTTGAGAAATAAGAACAAAGTGGGAGGCTTCACACTACCTGACATCAAAACATACTACTAGGTTACAGTAATCAAAACAGTATGGTACTGGCATAGAAACAGATACATAGACCAATGGAATAGAATAGAGAGCCCAGGAATAAACCTGTCCATATACCATCATTTAATCTATGACAATGGAAGCAAAAATTTACACTGGAGTAAAGATAGTCTATTTAATAAATGGTGCTGGGAAAATTGGACTGACACATGCAAAAAAATGAAAACGGACCACCTACTTACACCATATACGAGAACAAACGCAAAATGGATTAAAGACTTAAATGTAAGACCTGAAACTATAAAACTCCTAGAAGAAAATATAGGGAGTAAGTTTGCAGACATTACCCTGAGTAATATTTTTACTGCTATATCCCCTCGGGCAAGGGAAATAAAAGAAAAAATGAACATATGGGTTTACATCAAACTTAAAAGTTTTTTCATAGCAAAGGAAATCATCAATAAAACAAAAAGGCAGCCTACTGAATGGGAGATGTTTGCCAACGATATATCTGATAAGGGGGTTGATATCCAAAATTTATAAAACACTCTTGAAATTCAACACCAAAAAAACAAACAACCCAATTAAAAAATGGGCAGAGGATATGAGGAAGCATTTCTCTAAAGAGGACATACAGATGGCCAACAGGATATGAAAAAATGTTCAACCTCACTAATCATCAGAGAAATGCAAATAAAAACCACAATGAGATACCACCTCACTCCAGTCAGAATGTCTATCATCAACAAATCAACAAACAACAAGTGCTGGCGAGGGTGTGGAGAAAAGGGAACCCTGGTGCACTGTTGGTGGGACTGCCAATTGGTGCAGCCATTATGGAAATCAGTATGGAGGTATCTCAAAAAACTGGAAATGGAACTGCCATATGACCCAGCAATTCCACTCTTGGGATTCTACCCAGAGGAATCCAAGACGCCAATTCGAAAAAATATGTGCACCACTGTTTATTGCAGCGCCATTTACAATAGCCAAGACTTGGAAACAACCGAAATGCCCATCAGTAGATGACTGGATTAAGAAACTGTGGTGCATTTATACAATGGAGTATTACTCCGCTATAAAGAAGAATGAAATTGTACCATTTGCAACGATATGGATGGACCTAGAGACTATTATGTTGAGTGAAAAAAGTCAGTCGGAGAAAGACAAATACCATATGATCTCACTTATATGTGGAATTTGAAAAACTGAATGAATGAGCAAAAGAAACAGAAACAGTCTCATAGATATAGAGGAAAAACAGTTTTGCTAGTTGGGAGGGGAGTGGGGATGAGGGAGAAGGGGAAAGGATTAGACATCATAAATAGGTAACTACAGTATTGTCACAGGGATATGAAAGACAGTTCGGGGAATATAATGTTGTTAAAATTTTGTGGGGTGTCAGATGGTCACATGTTTTGTTAGGGAGACCACTTCATGGATGTAGTAGAGGCTTGATCACTGCACTGTATACCTGAAATTGATGTTGTATAACATTGTATGCCAACTGTAATTGAATATATAGATAGTCACGGGATGTGGATTATACGGTGGAAGGGAGTCAAAGGAATTGTAATAGATAGTATGATATGTGGGGGGAGGAATGAGGGGAGAATTGGGGGAGGGGGTTATCACTTTGAGGGGTAAAAAGTATAACTATTGCACTTTGTTGTACACCTGAAGCTAATTAAAAATATATATTAAAAAAGGAAAGAAAAAAAAAAGAATGTATGCTTTTAAATCGGATGGATGAGTTTGAGTTTTGGTTCTGTCACTTCCAGCCATGTGACCTAAGACTGATTACTGTGTATAGGGGCCTTTGTTTCTTTATCTGTAAAATGGGAATAATGATAATACCTGGCATTATTGAATTGCTGGGAAGATTAAATAAGCTAAAGCACGTGCGTTTACCATTGTAGTGTGTTTAGTTCAATTCTTGGCACATAGAAAGTACTCAATAAATGATAACTATTATTACTATAGTTATTATGATGATAATAATTGTTAAGGAGTTTCATCTTATGAGATCAGCTTTGAATGTCATGAGATAAGCAAAAAATAATCATATTCAAAATTTCCCTTGAAGATTCATTAATTGTCCTTAAATCCACAGAACTCAGACTCTAAGAAAATTGAAAATCAAGAATTAAGTTCTTTTCATTTCCTTTGCATTTTGGCAGCAACTTCTTTCTTCCTGAAGCAATAGAGAACAGAATCCAGGTGGAAGGGAGAAGGAGTGAAGCCAAGCTCACATAGCAGATTTGAGTAAATTGAGCACTGAACATGTGTATGATGTGATTCCACTGTTTTACAGCTCTTGCTTCTTTGAATACTGACTTTGAAGCAAGTTGTTGTCTCCTCACTTAGAACAGAAATGGCTCATAAGAGTGACATATCTGAGAGCGCAGGTTGAAAGATAAATCAAGGTAGGTAGGAAGCTATATTGCGATTTATAGGTCACTTGAGTATTTTGTTACCATTCCCCAAAACTTCAAGTGACACATTTTCTAGTTCTGTGGACACCATAATTGACTGCCCTTGTCTTAAGCTCAGCTTCGAAATCTCCACTAGCCCTAATCATTTCCCTCTCAAGAGTGTCAAGATGAACAGATGTAATCAGTCAAATAAGATCTCTTGACACAGCACCTGTGTCAGCTGTGACCGCTATTGCAAGGAACAATGAATTTTCCCAACTGCAGGGAACTGGTCAGTTTGGTCCATTGGTCTCTGGCGATTCCAGAAATCAAAGGAAGGGAGTGGTGAGAAAGAAGAGGAGTGGCAGCAAGACCAGCACAGACCTAGGCTCATTGGAGGCCAGAGGCTTGTACACTGGTGGCTTACAGGCCAAATCCAGCCCGCAGATATATGTTTGTTTCACACAGTGTTGAAAAAAATTTTTAATTGGCTGCCAACATTTAAAAATCAGGAGACATCTCTTAAATTTTGCAATTTCTGGCTTCCTTTGAAAAATCAGAAGCTTTGGCAATCCTGGGTTGCATGCCCACGTGGTTCCCAGTGGCTTCATCGGAGGGGCAGCAGCTCCCACCAGATCAGATACACTTCTCCAGTCTGCCACTACCCCTGCACTCCCTAATTTCTCTTTGCTATGCTTATGTTAAGTACGTGGCACTATTGTTACATTTCCATGCTGTTATGTATATAACACCATTGTTACACAATATTATGACTTCTTTTTGGTAAAGGGGAAAATAAGTTATTCCCTATACCCATGTTTTTACCCAAAGAGGGGACTAGAAATAGCAATGTGATTTAGGACTTTTTGGTTTTATATCCATCTCCTTTCATTCATATAATGTTCAGCTGATACACACATATGGGACACTACTAGTTTTTAAAATAGGGAAGTACCTCTATATGAGTTGGTAAAAAGCCATTGTCCCCAACCTCTCCATATCTTCAGCTGCCTACAACTACTCCAGCCCTTCTCTTTGGACCCAGTGACTGAGGCTGGTGCTGGCCCTAGCAGAGGGTCTTTAGGACCTCACTGTGGTGGTAGGCACCAATAAACACTGCTCTTCTGGTGAGCTGAGAGTGGCTGTTTCGTGTTTGCCTATGTTTGTCCTTATTTCTGCCTCTGTAAGACATCTCACCTTCGACAATATTCCACACTGATAATGAAACTCATGGTGCCCCAACTGGTCCCAACTCTCCAACCTAACGGCTCTCAAGAGCTTCCTGGTCCTCACTGGTCCACAGGCTGGGAAAAGTGTGAACTCCTTCCTAAAAGATGGTGTCCCCAGGAAGTATTGCACTGATGTTTCTGGTTTCAGCAGGAAAGAGCTGTTTGCTGAAGGACTCACCATTTTAACACATGCTTCTATTTTGCTTCCGATTCTTCCACTATTTTCAGTTCCCAAAGTGTCATCCAAGATGTCATCCACCTTGGTCCCTGTGCCTCAGAAAATCTTAATGATTCTGTTGTTCAACCCTGAACTCTAGACGTTTTCATCAGGTTAACCCCTTTTTACCTTCCAAGTCTCAATTCAGTATTACCTCCTCCAGGGGCCTCTCACCCAGGCTGATGAGGGGTCCTTCCCACTGCATACTGCACCCCCACCAGAGTTGTGTTGTAGTTCCTGTTTGCTGTCCACACTTCATGTACCATTTATTTCCAGCTCATTGTATAGTTCATGACACACAGAAATTCAAAAAGTATGCATAGAATGAATGATTGACTGCATGAATGAAGGTTTCAAATTCCATCAACTGCATGAGCTGTCACATGTCAAGACTGAAGCGGTGGCAGTCACAGACCCCTCACATCTCTATTAGCACTAGCGTCTACTGCCTGACTCTTAACTCATCTCACAAGGCACCTTCTTCAGAGAATCACCTTTGGGAACGGCAGCCCCTGGCGGGGTGGAAAGCCAAAGTGCCTGGGAGTTTTCCCCTTTCACCCAGAGGCGCCAATGAGTGACTGGTGTGGAAGTATAAAACCCAGCTTCTTTTCTGCTCCAAAGCTCCCTGATAGGTTGCGCTGAGGCTAGGGCTGGACCTGTGATCACACCCCAGCCTTATTCCCTTTCCTGTCCACCTTACCCCATTCCCTCAGCTGTGTCTCCTGTGAGAATCTGATTCTCGGTTTAGGGTCTGCTTCTGGGACCATCTGTTTTTAAGAAACATTAGCAGTGAGCATTTATCAAGCACTTCCTGTGGCTAGAACGTCATTGTCTGGTAACACCAAGAAGTGCATTTCATTCGCCTTGACCCACATCTTCAGAGACAGGCAGCTCTAAAAATAGTGGAACCTCAATGATTCCATAAGTAAATAAATGCTTACTTATTTTGACATTTTTCGAATTAAAACTTACCACAGCAGTGTGTAGCTCATTAAAAAATAAAGAGCTCCAGAAAATCAATAGCCTTTTTTTTGAAGTCCTAGAGAAGGTGCCAACTGTGGATTTCCTTGGATCTCTTCTGGTGGAACTTGCATTAGCAATAATTATGTGGTTTTCCCAGGTACCGAAATAAGGAGTTACTTTAAAGGTCAGTAATGGAGTCTTGGTGCTGGAAGTCTTAATTGAGGAAATCATTGATTTTTCCATTAATATTTCAACCTGCTTGAAAGATAGGAAAGTAGAGTAATATTACATGTAAAATGCTCTACTAAAAACCGTCTGTCAAGCATGTACACATTTGGTTCTATTAAGGCTGGTGATAAAAATCATAGATGAGGGTTTCTCAGCCTCAGCACTATTGACATTTATTTTATTTATTTATTTTTTAAAGATTTTTTTTTAAATTGGAGAATTGGGGGAGGGGAACAGATAAGTTGCTGTCCTTTTGTTCTTTAGTCTAGTTGTGGAGGATGTCGCTTCACTGGCCCATATTGGTATCATCATTGCGCTCTTCTCGAGTGAGGCCAATTGGTCACTGGCCTCTGGATGGCCGCTCACAGCAGCTCTTGGCAGCTCACACCGGCCAATTGGTCGCTGGCCTCTGGATGGCTGCTCACAGCAGCTCTTGGCAGCTCACACTGGCTGTCAGCCGCTCACGCTGGCTGCCAGCCACTCACTGTAGCCTATGACAGCCTACTGCAGCAGGGGCTACAGCTATGCCATCCCTAGGGACTCACAGCAGCCCAGCTCCAGGTGGAGCTGTTGTTCACCATCTTAGCTGTAGAGGGCAGTGTCACTGGCCCTCAAATGTGGGATCTGAACCAGGACTGCTGATGTCCCTAGCCAGCACTTAACCAATGCGCCACTCGGCCAGCCCCACTATTGACATTTTGAGCTGGGAAACTCTGTTGAGGGGGCTGTCTTGTGCACTGTAGGATATTTATCAGCATTTTTGGCCTCTATACATTAGACGCCAGGAGCACACCTCCCATCCTTTCTCTGGCTAGTTGTGATAACCAAAAACATGTCCAGGCACTGTCAAATGTCCCCTGGGGGCAAAATTGTCCCTGGGTGCTGAGGATCACTGATTATAGATGGTTATATTCCAGGGAAATTAATGCTCAAGGTTTGAGGTTCAGGAGTGGGAGAGTGAGTATCAAAAGAAAATGCTTATTTCTGTTTCTTTAAGTGTAATTGTAAAGGATAAAAGATGTCATCTAGATTCTGGAGATTATAAATAGAACCCTCTCTATAAATTGGCACCAAAGTGAATAGTTGAGGTCTGCTTCAAGACCAGCACACGGCGTTTTTACACAGTATCCTTCTTTAGGAAAGAGGTTCACATAGTAAAAAAGATTACTTAACAATGTGTGTCATGATTTGTCCTGAATGATTAAAAAACTATCTGGAAACTCAGTAGATCAAATCTAACTACTAATTAGGCAGATTTCTCCCTAGCACTTTTGGGTCAGCTTTCCTCTGCTGCCTTAAAAAAGCAGGTCATAAACATCTGTTTTGAGTCCTTGGAAACTTGAAAAGATTAAAATGAAAAACTTAGGAAAAAATAAACAAAATCTCTTTTACCATCTGTTCCCTAAAGGCCTCTCACTTCAGATTATTACAATTGTAGAGAAAGATAGAAATTTTAAGTCTTTGAATCCCTAGGGTAAGCCAGCAAGAAGGCCTCTGTGGATAATTTGGAAGGCAGTGAGGACCATGCTAAATCGTTTTTGTTTTAAATCCAATTCAAAGAGTGTATTTCAAGTCACTTGATGCTGTACGTGTTTGTGTGAAGTACACTGACTGCCAAACATCAGGACTCCAACAAGTCAGATAGACTCTGTTAGTGAAAAGGGTAGAATCCAAAAATAAATCCTTGGATAGCTCAGATTCTTATTAAAAATTTTAGAAAGCAGTCTGAAGGACACTTACTAAAATAAGGAACCTTCCTTACTTTATTTCGATCTATTTAAAAGCATAACAAATAAACTAGATCATTCTCTTTGGATTTACCAAAACTTAAAGAGGAGGAAGATTTTACCCATCATTACAGGTATTAGAGAGCTACCATTTTTCTAACAAGGTTTCCTTTTGACCACAACATAACCATTCTCTGTCTTTTCCTCATTGTAGATGAAGGTAAGCATTCATTCTCCTTCACTGAACTCTATTTTTCTCTCAAATGGAGGAGACCACTAGGTTTCCATGTCTCAAATGGAGAAGGTGTTGTTTTCATATATATTACGCTTAGGTCCTTCTGGAATTGATTTACTTATTTTCCCCATCAATACCCAAAACCATAGGTATGGTATGTCTTACATATAATTAAGGACACAGCAGAATTCTTTCACCTGTTCCTGTGGTTGACCGTTTTATATATTAACACTTGAATATGCTCCAGTGTTTGGCTCTTTGCAATTTGGGGTTTGCTCCATGGGCTCTCTTATGCTTGGTTAAATGATTAAATATCTACTCTGCTATGTTCCTACCAAACAGAAGTAATGTTTGGCTTGTCCCTTCCTATCCTTCCCTTCCCTTCCTTCCTTCCTTCCTTCCTTCCTTCCTTCCTTCCTTCCTTCCTTCCTTCCTTCCTTCCTTCTATTCTTCCTTCTTTCCTTCCTTCCTTCTCTCTCTCTCTCTCTCTCTCTCTCTCTCTCTCTTTCTTTCTTTCTTTTTCTTTCTTTCTTTCTTTTGCTTGTTTCTAATATTCATTATCAACTCCATCTTGGAGCTGGCAAATTCAACAGCTAAGTGAGCTGCCTGGTGATCCTAATTGTAGGGCGGCTGGATAATGTTTTGTGGGTTTCAAATCCGAAATACTACTCATTATTTTATAGTCTAGTAGGGGAGACAGACATTAAGCAGAGGCTTACACAAAGAATTGTAAAATCACCAGCCTGTTTACAGCAGGCTGGATAATTCCTCGTTGTTGAGGGGCTGACCTGTGTATTCTAGGATGTGTAAAGGATCCTTGGCTTTTACACACTAAGGGACCGCCACACCCCTCCTCTCCAGTCGTGACCACAGCAATGTCTCTGGACATTGCCAAATGTCCCTGAGGGGACCATAATCACCAAGAGGGTGCCAAGAGGAGTGAGTGACTCATGGCATTGTCCAGCATGTACAATCAGTGATGTGACATAACCTGGATGATCTGGAAAGATGTCCCCAAAGCTATGATGCCTGATCTCTGATCCCAATGATTAATAGGAGCTAACAAAACAAAGAGGAAAGAGAAAGAATTTAATTAATTCATTCAAGAAGTACTAAATCTTATATATCAAACACATTAAAATGGTGATTATGGGGTTGAAAAAAAAAAAGAAGTACTAAGTCTTGAAGAAGTAAAACGAAGTTGGAAGAAACACACTACCTGATTTTAAGATTTACTCTAAAGCTGTAAGTGATCAAGACTGTGTGGTACTGGCTAAGGGGTATTCAAGTAAATCAATAGGACCAAATGGAGGGTCCGGAAATACATGTAAGTGGCCCACTGAGTTTTCACAAAGGATTGTAAAAGATTGATTAAGGCAATTCAGTTAATGAATATTAGCTTTTTCAATTAGTGGTATTGGAACATAGACATTCATACATTTAAAAAAAATGAAACTTCTAACTGAACTTCACACTTTATACAAAAATAAACTCAAAATGTATCATAGATCTAAATGTTAAATGAAAACCTATAAAACATTTAAAAGAAAATATAGAGTCAGATCTTCATGACCTGGAGTTGGGCAAAGAGATCTTAACATTACACCAAAAGCATGATTTAAAGAAAGGTACTTAGCAAATGTCTGCTATGTGCCAGTTCTATTCCAGGTGCTGGTGACACAGCAATAAATAAATCTAAGTAAGTCCTATGCTTATGGAGCTTCCCTTCTAGTAAGGGAAGACAGTTAATAACCAGGAAACAGCAAAGATAAAAAGTATAGAGAGCTAATTTGTCTAGAGTGGGCAGGGAAATACTCTGAAGATGTGACCTTTTTTTCCAGTCCCTGAATGATGAGAACCAGCCAGCCAAGCAAAGATCTGGGGGAAATGAATCCAGTGAGGAACAGCAGTATGCAGTTACCATAGGAGAGATTTTGAGCATGTCCAGCACCAAGAGCTTTTCCATCCATTTGGAATCCTGACTGTAAGATTATGAAACTGAAAGCCAGGACCATTTAATGGCTAAGCAGTTGCTTTAATGATACCTACTTCTGATGTCCGCTTAGGTACAAATGGACGTGTGCCCATGTCACCATTGACACAATTGAAATCAAAGATCTATTTTTAGTGGAACTGGCACTATTGTATTTAGCGGGACAATTCATCCAAGATTACATTGTTTGAGTAGTCTAGAAAAGCTTTCATTGGCTATATATATTCTGTGGCTAAGAGAAAGAAGTCTTAATATGTCATTGGCTATAAATCTGGCCCCTTTTCCTTCAGATGAAATTTACAAGAGAGATAAACAGCCTGCAAATTCCTGTTAATAGAGTCTACGAGATTGCTTTATAATGAGGAAGGCAATTGACAAGATCATATAAAAAAGAAATAATGTGGCAAATGCATCCAGAGGCTATATTTTCTAGTAAAAAGGTTGTTTTCAATGACACACAGCATTTAGCAAAGCACTTTCTCTGTGTGTATTATTTTTCCCAAAATAACAGCAGCTTCCAAATTTTGGTTTCCCATCCCCATCCTATAATTTCCCAAGGATGCAGTTGTTGAGGATATTGTCCAATTTTAGAGCTAGAAGTCTCCAACCATCTTATTTTACAAAGAAAGGAATTAAGTCTCAGAAAAGTTGAACGACTTCTCCAAGGTGATAAAATAATTTGTAACATTGTCCAGACAAGGACATTGTTCTCTGAGTATCCCAGTCACTGTTTCTTGCCTTGCAGGAACTTGTGCCTTTTTTTTTTTTTTTTTTTTTTTTGGCAGATCGCTCATTTAAGAGTCTTAGGAATTGAGATCCGTATTTCCTTTTGGCCCTGCTTATGGCATTAAACCAGTGTAGATTTTGGGTAGATTTTGCCCTCTAGGGATATTTGGCATTGTCTGGGGGCATTTTGATTACCACAACCTGTGGGGAAGGGTCTACTGGCACCTGATGGGTAGAGGCCAGGGATGCTGCTAAACATCCTACTGTGCACAGGACAGCCCCCAGAGCACAGAATTATCAGCTGGAATGTCAATGGTGTCACATTGGAGAAGCACTGTGCCGAACTTGGGTAGTGCCTTCCTCACTAAACTTTCAGGTCAGTGAGAGTTGGGGGTGGGGGTGGGGGTCCCAACTTATTCTTGTTCCTGCTACTGGCAACTTGTCTGGGCTATCGGCATTTACTGTATTCTCAGTACTTACCTGTTTGATTTAATTTAATTGTGAGCCTCAGCGAAACATGGGAATTTCTTTGAAAAATGATGGTGAGGGGCAGAACTGCAGAAGGCCAATGATTAGTTCCCATGGTAAGTAGGAGATATTTTAAAATAATGTTTCTTCATCCTTGCTGCACAGATGACTCTGAGAATCTCACAAGAGCTATGGATACTTTCTTCATAAAAATACCACCCATAACAAATTTTCCATATAATAGGGCCAAAGCACTTGCTGATACACTAAAGAGGTCATGAGTTCTGGATCTAGAATAAAATCTAGAATATTTACTATTCCTCCTCACTCTTCATTTAGTAAACTACTGGCTCTGTACTGGTTGTCATTCTTTTCAGGAAAATTGGTTCCTGCTTTAAATATTTTTAAAATAAGATGATTCAAATATTGGAAATGGCTTAGATAGCCATCTACTGAAATGAACAATAAAATGTAGAATCACACATGGTTCCAAAAGTGAACTGGATCCATATCCATCAACTTGGATCCAACAAGTTTTATTAAAAAACTTGTTATTAAATGAATCACACAGGCTATGGTATCTCACATGTGGTGTGATATCATGTATGTATATTTAAAAATGGATAAAACAGTATTATATAATAGTACAATATAATAGTACTATATGATGCTGACCAGCAGCCAGCATTCCACTTCCTATTCCACTGTTAAAAAGTGTGTGCTCCTGGGCAAGTGCCTTCCACTATCTGAGCCTCAGTTTCCTGATCTGCAAAATGAAGGGATGGCAATGGATCAGCTGTCACAAAATGGGGGCCTTTGAGTCACATCAGGCCTGCATGTATGTTTCTTTTGGCTAAGTTTTTAAAATTATTTCAAATTAGTTGTCAGCATTTAATAATCAAGAGATTTTAGTAAAAATCCAGAATCTAACTTCTTTTGGAAAGCAAATCTGGCAATGCTGTTTTTCAGCAGTAGGCTGTACGAAGCAGAGAGTGCCCCTCTGACAGGCTGTATGTCCCCAGTTTGTCACAGTCTCCAGTATTCCATATTGCTTACACTGGACCCATGGCACTCATTTTTGTTCTTGCTTGGCCACTCAAAGCCTCGAATTTGTAACCCTTAGCCACAAGTTCTCTGAATTCCTTTAAGTTTTATCATTTTGTGATCATCTGGTAAGAGACAAAGGGGTTGTGGCAAGTCAACAAGGTCCCCAAATTGAAGCAGGCACATGGGAAAATGAGACAAGGACACCAGTGAACTAGAAGAGCCCTCTGATCATTTCTGGAATGGGGAGGAGGACTTTGTTGAGCTACTGGAACTTTTGTTTCCCTGTTTCATTCATTTCTAAAGGAAATCATGAAATGATAAATTTTTACTGAAATAATCCTAGAAGTATGAAAAGAAACTCTAATTATTACAGAGTGGCCTGTTTTATAAAATCAGCATGTCTGAAATAACATTTAAAAAATGTCCTTTAATAGAACAACATCCAATTGTACAGCCTGCATGTTGAATCTTCCAAGTACACTCAGGTACACTAACATCTGAATTCAGATGTGTATGTTGACATTTCCAAGTTTTAACTGCCTGCAATTTACAAAAGGCCTTATAGGCCGGAGCACATGCTGGCTTGCAACCTCCCCAGTGAGACAGTCCTTCCTAAAGTCATTTCCAAGTGATCTACTTGAGTGGACTGAGATCTTTGTTATTAGGTATCATGACAACAAAATAACTAGAGAACATTTGTTTTATTTCCCGCAGAATGTCCTTGCCCTTCGGCAAGAAAGATGACCCTCTCTGACCAATCTGATTCGAGTGTCCAGGGACCTCAGTGCTCACACTGTTCACTAAGGACCTGGATGACAGGGCAGTCCTCTCTCCAAGGTGTTTCAGCTGGTGAAATTACAAAAGAATGTTACTAAAAAGTGTTTTCGCACGTAAGAAGTACCCTCAAAAGACAGTTATGCACATGTTATTGTGAGGTTCCCATTCAATTACATTACTTCCGTAATCTGAAAACGAGCACAACCGCAGTTAGCCTAATGACGCAAGTTCATGTTCACAGCTAATCATCAGCAACGGCTTCCTATTAGGCTGAACCTTATGAAATTGCTCATACTTGACTTTTAACCACAGAATGGCAGGTTCCTGTGATTTAACCTAATATCAGCCTGTTTAAATGTAATTATTTGTTTTCTTATCTTTTAATTTCAGGGCATCATAATCAGCACACTTAAAACAAAGCACATAGGCCGGCCGAGTGGCGCAGTGGTTAAGAGCTGGCTTGGGACGCCAGCGGCCCCGGTTTGGGTCCCACATATGAGGGCCAGTGACATTACCCTCAAAAGAAAAAAAGAAAACAAAGCACACATGTTTATTTATAACATGTGACATCTTCAAAGATTGGAGATAATGACCTAATACTTTTGTGCTATGTTTGACTATAAGGACACAATAGCCTTGGTTAAGTTAGTGAAAGGAGAGGCTTTAATTTAATCTCAATGTATGTGGAAAGGTCCTCCTGGGGTTAAATGGAAAGGTGAGGTATCAATTATAATAAACACTCTCCATGGAGGCAGGAAGGAACAAGTCACCCTTTTGTTACTTAAGCACCTTCCGGGTGCAGAGTGTGTCCAGGGCTTACATAGAAACATTTGACAAAATGGTGCCCTTTAAGAAGGGGCAAAGTAAATGTGGAGTGCATTAACAGATGGTGGTTATTCTCATTAGTGGGTTTTCAGTTATCTAAAGAGTGTTTTAGAAAGAAATACAATTGATCTTGAACAGGAGTAGCTACAAGTACCGTTTTTCATTTGTCTAATATTACTGTGATTTAATTTTTTAAAAATCCCTGTTGAGAACCCAGATATCAGTATGATATAGCTAAGCCATTGCATTAATAACAAAAGTATTAAGGAAGGCTAGGTCTGTTGTGGTGGGAGACTTCCATTTCCAGGAACAGAAAGACCTGGGGTCGCCCCTTAGCTCCTGAATTCCTAGCCGTGTAACCTCAAGCGAGTGGATTCCCCTCTCTGGGCCTTAGTTTCTTATGTGTAGAATGGTGAGAATAAGGCTGCTTACTTCATAGGGTTACTAATAAATGAGACCACAATAAACAGTGCTCAATGAACTTGAGCATGTGTTCTCAGTCGAAAGTAATTTGCATTCACCCACTCATAAGCCTTTGGCTACAAAATATTATAGGAAACAGTACATATATTCTTATACAAAATCTGAGTTTTCAGCAGGAAATCTTTGGAAAACAGGAACTCCCTGAAGCTAAGAGGCCCAGAGTGCTGCAGGGATGGTGTGACCTTCCTTTAACTTTGGTTTTGAAACTACATAAAACAAAAAAAAAATCAAAGAAGTCCAATTGCACACCAATACATCAATAGGCGAGTGGGTGAGTAAATTAGGCTACATCAATATACAAGATGATATGTATGTGTGTTTGTACATACATTCTTTTTTTTTGTTGGTTTGTTTTTTGCAACAACTGGGAATTGCGTTTGGTTGCATGTAACAGAAACCAGCCAAAGGTACCTTAACCAAGCACGTGTTTATTTAAAAAGAAGTCCAGAAAAACACATTCTAAGCTGTCACAGCAGTTTCGTGCTATCAATACCCAGGGTTCTATCTCTCTGCTCTGTTATCCAGTTATCTCTGTTTGGCTCTCATTTACATGGTGACTTTATGGGCACCATATGCTGCTTCAGTGCCACGTCTGTGGACTAGGTAGACAGACAGAAGAGGAGGATAGGGTAAACCAAACATTCCCGAAGGTATGATAGGCAAAAGTTGGCTCGGCCACATTCAGTTGCAAAGGAGTCTGGGAAATGTATTTTTTTATTAGAGTTTCCCCAAGGAAAGAAATTACACTGGGTTGGGGGTGGAGGAATGAAGAGTTGAAGGGGATCCATAGAGGATGTATGTTAAAGTCTAGGAGGATGTACATTCCTCATTCAGGGTGGTGGACTTGCAGATAATTTTCAATTTCTATTTTACATATTTTTATATTGTCAAAATTTGTACAATAAGCATATATCTACCTTTAGGACAAACAAATAAATAAATACATACATAAATAGGTAAATCTGTTTTAATTTGGAAATAAAATATGCATGAAGCATGTTCTTATTAATTCAGAGGCTGTACCTTGTGATACACAGATCAAAACACATTCCTTTATACTGCACAGAACCAGGATAAAGGACTTGAGAGTGGGAGTCCAGGGAGTTTCAAAAACCTCAGCCACCAATATTCTATTATGTATAGAGAAATTGATGAGACCCTCATTTTTCACCTAGAAATTCTACATTTCAGGACAGGATTGTTTCCTCTTGCCACTTGTTGCTGTAATTTTTTTCACATGTATTTGTCTTATTTCATCAACTAAATTATGAGTTTCTGAAAGCCAACACCCATTTCTTTGATCTTGTTTGTTGCAGTATTTCTGCATAGTGCTCAGCCCAGAACGGACTGCAAAGACATTGGTGTGCACAGGAACTGTTAGGTATTTACTAGTCATCTGACAAGTACAGGAACCGTTAGTTTTTTTTTTCTCTGGGTGTGGTTCTCCCAGCCAAACCCATAACAGAGATTGTAAATTGGTAGTCCATAGGTGGGTCTGGCCTGCAGGTGAATGTTATTTTGTGTATAGAATATTTTTAATATTTTAATTGGTTGCCAAGCTCTTTTAAACATTGGGAGATTTCATACCAAAACCCAGATTACCAGCTTTTTCTGAAAAGTCAAAACATCTGATGAATTAGATCAACATTCCAGCATGGGAACAGCGTGCTAGGAACAACAGTGGCTGCAGCCTACAGAAAAGGAGATTGACAATATATTCTCCAGTTTGTCACAGTCCCCACTACTCTCCATTGGATCACACCTGTTTAGTTCACTAATGTATGTGACTTACTTGGTCCCTGCGTCGGTCATTTCTGAGAAGTTCTCTGGTTGATTCCTCAAACTTACAGTCCTGGGGGCTTCAGTATTTTGTGCATATTCTGTTCAGGCTTCTGAGCACGCTGTGCGATAACTGGAGTGATTCCTTTCAGGAAAACGGCTTGGAAACGCTGCCTCCTGCATGAAGCCATTTCTGGTTTCCCTCCCCGAGATGCACTCTTTGAATCTCTCTTATTTATGGCTTTCCACAGGTAAAGCATTCTTTCCAGGGCCTTGTATTATATATTGTAAGAGCTTAAAATTCATTAACCTTATTATCACAGCTATTATGTTCTCCTCTTTCCTTCCAGATTGTTAGCTCCCTGCTAGCATGGGGTCTTCAGACCCCCAATAATAGTGATTTGTACAAAATTGGTACTTAATGAATGTACATGGAATTAAATAGGAATGCATATACAGCATTGGATTCATTACAAGACTTTAGCAACATAGGGTGGGAAAAAATCCCTGGGTAGGGGAAGGGAGTAGGCACCAAGGAGTGTAGAGGAAGGGCAAAGCCATGATCCTCAAGTGGAGCCCTGAAGAACTTGCTAAAAATGCAGATTTCTGGTCCATGAGCCTAGTAGAACAGGGATGTAGGAATCTGAGGCTTTACCAGCTCTGCCCGCAGCTCCTATGCACACCAATGTCTCAGTGCTTCTCAGTCCTTTCTGTTTATTAATTTTATCTATGGAGCATCACCCCACCTGCTACTTAAAATGGTCTCAGCTGACATTGAATGAGTCATTGCTACGTGCCAGGAGCTGAACAAGGCAAATGGGACCCTGGCCTCATCAGACTTCCAGTCCATCTCCTTTCTCCCAGGAGAACCAAATGAGATGATATAAAGTTAGTGCTTTAGCTCAAGTCTTGGAGGCATATAATAGCCGCTGAATAAATGTTAGCTCTTCATTCAATGTGCTCTATTTATTTATTTTTATTTATTTACTTTTTTTTGAGGGCAGTGTCACCGGCCCTCATGTGGGACCCGAACCGGGGCTGCTGGCTTCCCAGGCCAGCGCTTAACGACAGTGCCACTCGGCCAGCCCTACTCTATTTATTTAAAAGCAACTAGTCCATTCCATATCAGAAGAAAATTTAATTAAACCTCTCACTGTATAGATACAGCATTATACATCACGCCACCTCAAGCCTTTACTTCTTCAGGTCTTGCTTTCCACTTCGTCAGTAGCAGCTATGCCAGGGCCTGGGAAATCAAGAGAGCCCTCCCTCCCCCCACCCTATCCTTTTTTGTGGGCTGGTGATCTGTCAGGAGGAGGAGGAGGAGGAGGAGGAGGAGGAGGAGAAAGAGGAGGAAACAGGAGAAAAAGGAGGAGCAGAAAGAGAAAAATGAGGAGAAGGAGAAAGGGGAGAGGAGGACTGGGGGGGGGGGCGGAGAGGCAAAACGCCAAAATAGGGTTACAGAAACTGTGGTCTCTTTCGAATATTGTCACTGGATGAATCAACTAAACTTTCACCAAAATGCAGAGCTATGTAATTGTGTAGTCACAGGATAATTATTTTAAAAAATAGATTTAGTTTTGAAAATTAATTAATTCATGGTGTACAGAGAAGTGGGCCTACTAATGGGACACACATTTAAGGTTGTTGGCAAGTATTTTCTCAGCCCTGTCAGTGTACCTCTGGTGCTCTACTTGCCCACTCATTTGGAGATAATACGAAGATCTCAATAGGAGATCCTTCGTGAAAAATCCTCCCTTCTTTCTCCTTGTCTTCTCCCACGTGCTCTGTCACATTCAGGACCAGATCAAGTTGGAACCTTTGTCCTGTCACTGACTAGATATTTGGAGCTAACCTCTCCAGTTCCTTCATCTATAAAAAAAGCACAATAAAACACTCCCGAATCACAGAACTATTCTGGAGGATAAATGCCTGGCATGGGATTGAGTTTCTCTTTTCTCTCTTCCTCCCTCTCTCCTCACCGCTCCCTCCCCGTATACTCTTTTCTTTAGTTCTCTCTTATTACCCTTCTTCCCCCCATTCCTTCCCCTTTCTCGCTATTTCTTTCTTTCTTGCCCGAGCAGAGGGTTTGACGGAATCTCACATCCAGTCGTTAACCAGATCCACTCCCGACGCCGGCTAGGTTCTGCGCTTCCCTCAACCGCGGATGCTTCCTTCCCTTTATTCTAAGGGCAGTCGGGTCCTGGGGTGCTTGAAGCCTGAGAGGCAGAATCAAGTACCTCCCTGCGCTTTTCTGAGTGGGAGAGAGAGACGGAGAAGCGCGGGCTTTGACCCTCTTCCTTCCCCCTCCTCCTGGCAGCACCACCCGCTCCGCGCCCCTTGGCAGCAGCGCCTTTTCTCTGTCTGGAAAGGCGAGCCCAGCCAGCAACGGCGCGGTGGAGTCCGAGGGCGCCCCCTCCCTGCTTCCCGCTCCACCTCCTCTTCCTCCTCTCCCGATACAATGACTGGGCCGGAACAGCGCATCAGCCTTGTCTCATTGGCAGCGGCCGCCCCTGCTCCCCGAGAGGCGGCGGGCGGGGGCAGCTAGAGAGAGAGGAGACCACAGCCGGGGCTGACAGCGAGAGGAGGGTGGTAGGACAGAAGGACCGAAGGACGCGAGGAAGGCGGCCCGGGGCACAGCTGCAAGTGTGAACTAAAGCGAGAACGCGGGGCGGCGGGGGCGACGTGCAGCCCCGGGCAGGGGGATGCGGGGGGCGCCGGCTGCCCAGCGATCTCGGGAGTCGGGCTGTGCAGCTTACGTGCGGGGTTGGAGCTTGGGCGTAGAGGAGGAGGAAGAGGAAGGCAGCCGCCCGGGAAGGAGCTGTGCGGAGCGGAGTTGCGGAGCTGGCGCCGAGCTGGGTCCCCAGGTCCCGCGCGGTGAGCAGCCCAGACAATAAAGTAGCGGTCTACAGCCCGGGAGCGCCGGAGAGAGGAGGCAGAAGAGCAGGTAGGTGGGACACTGCTCTGGGTGCCTGGAGTTCGCAGCGGGGGCGCGACCGTGAGACGTTGCCACAGCGGGCGCTCCGGGTGCGCACTGGACGCAGCGCGCACATTTGGAGACCCCCCAGTGGAGGTGCGGCTCCATGGGGCTCCTGCGGGCAGGAAACCCCGCCCCGCGACTTGGAGGCTGCCTGAGCCTTCTCTGGAGTCCCTGGGGCCCCTGGCGCGGCGCTTTGGTCGCCTTGGTGTTGTGGAGACAGGAAGTTTGGCGGTTTCGAGGCGTTGGCGCCGGTGGGGTTTGCAAACGCGCAGCCAGGGACCATGTACTTTGGTGGCTGCGTGTTCGTGGGAAGGGGAGAGAAATGCGGATGAATCCCAGATCCGGCTGCCCAGAGATAATTTCAAAACGCAGAGAATAGAGTGGAGGGAAATCCCAAGCGTTCGCGAGGATACTAAGGGTTTGGTTAGGCTGCCCTTTTTAAATAGGTGTGTCTGATCCTAGCCGCTCCCTCGCTAGGCAGGCTGTGTGTGTGAGGATCGCGCTCTACCTCTTTTCTGGAGTATTTCACTGTCACCTGGGGAGGGAATACCAAAGATGATATTTGGAGAAATGCCATTCGATTTGGATTAAAGGATAAACTGTTCCTTTGCATTCAGTGTCCCGTGCTCTGAACAATACTACTAAGCAGTGGCTGGTCTTGTTCCCCAAAAGGGTGAGAGCTTGTATTAAATCTTCCCTGTATCTGAGAAAGCAGCCACAGGAGGAGGTCTCTCTCGCTCTCCTTTGTGTGGCCGCTTCCTTCCAGATGTGAGAGGGTTGGGCTGGGCGCTTCTGGGTGGGGTAATAATTATCCCGAACATTCTTGCGATCTGCTAGGACTTGTAAACATACCAAAGCCAACTCCACTGAACTTTGCGAACCGACTCGGTCTGTTTGCTGGTAAGCAGACGGCTGCGTCTGGAAGGTGGCCCCTTTGGGAAGAAAGGCTTGGGAGTGCGGACAGCAGCAGTCTTTCTGGAACGCTGGTTGATCTTTCAAGGTTAGCTAGTGTTTGCCGTAGAAACTTATCACCAATTCGGAGGTTGTGTACACGATTTTAGCACAATCCCTCACAGGTTGTTTCCTGTCCCAAAAAGTATGGATCTGTCAGACTTCAAATCATATGTCTGGAGGGAAACAAAACTAGCATCTTCTCACTTAACCTTATCAGACTGCATGTTTATCTGCCTTACAGACTGTTTAGAATGGTGGTTCAGAGAGCTTACTGTGTGTCAGGCATCCCGGTAGGCATTTTTTTTTTTTTGGCATCAAAAGTAGTCCATGGGGTGGTAAACAGAGCCCTAGAGGGAGGTTGGGTAACTTGCTATGTCACACTGGTAATCTGGGGTTTGCCTGAGGTCTGATTCCAGATCCCAGTATCTTAACCATGACAGTGCCTCTAAGTGCAATGGTGACATTAATGAGGATGAAGAAAATAATAATTCAACAGCTACTTCATGTTTTTCATAAAGTTAGATAGGATGATGTTTAAAAGAGTGGCCTGAGGTAAACAATACATATTTTGGTCTTTACATTTAATGTCATAAACTAGGCGATGGATATTTTGATGACTATATGAGTCTGTCATTTTTGTATATCTGAAAATTTTGCAATAAAAAATAAAGTGTGCGCACGCGCGCGCGCGCGCGCACACACACACACACACACACACACACACACACACACACCCCTTTTGAACAGTGCTTACATTTCTTAAGAGAGAGCCAGAGAAATTCAGGCAATTCCAAGGACTTCTTCAACAGAAGTTTTATCACTTCTTTATGACATCTGCAAATATTAATCAAACACTTTATTTGCTTAATTTTAGTAATGCAGGTGGAATGTATTTGAAGAATATGATGATGTAAATGAAGAAATCTACCTAAAATACCATTGTAGTGAGGTTTGATTTTCATTTTCACTCGGAAAATTCTCAGAAGTCACTTCTCCTAAGTATGCTAGTGATTGTTTTAAACTTCACTCTGTTTTGAAATTAATAATTTTCCATCTTAGTGGCAGGAAAGTTAATGGGCTTCTCAAACAGGCAGACAAATTGGCTTCAGCCTAATATTCTAGAAAAGTGTGCGAGGAGTTAACTTCACAGCCACTCCAGAGTGCAAAAGCAGCCAAAGTTTTCTCAGCATTGTTTGCTCTCAGTGGCCTCTGTTTCCAGCAAGACTGAGAACCTTGGTTCACCATTTCATTCATAGATTTAATCAAGACTCTGCAGTACTTTTGAGCAGATAAAAGGGAAGCTTTGGCTAACTGACAGTACAAATAAGGTACATGGAAAACAGTTAAAGATACCCTGACTGTCTTATCCAGCTTGCAGTAATTGTCTAGAGTTTCAGGAACTCTTCCTAGTTATCTTACACACATGGCACACATAAGGGCTGGCTGGAGGTTTACACTGCCAGTGATCTCTCACCCTTTCCTCCCCTCCTTTTCCATCGAGATCTATCCCAGAGATCTGATCTTATCATAAAGGCACTATTTTCACATGCTCAGCAATTGCTGAGGTTCACTGAAATTATTGTCTTTAGCCTATGGATAAATAAATCACGTAACTCAGCTCATCGGCTGTCTCCTTACTTATACAATATATCCAATATATCTCTCATCTCTCTCTTCAGACGTGGTTTTTCATTTTGTTTTAGAAGGCACTTATCTTTTTTTTTTTTTTTGTAATTTGTTGATTTCTAGTCATTGTGATATTTTTCTCCTTTTCTGGTAAACATGTGTCCTGGGAAGTCAGAGAGAAATGGTAAGATAGCTGTGGTTATACAGCAGCCTAGCCCTTTGCCCCCATGTACCTGGTCTTAACAACAGATTTTCATGGAGACAGTACTTTCACTACATTTATGGCAATTTCCCATGGGACCCCAAGAAAGAAAGCTCACTAGTCAAAGATGGGTATGACCCTAAGCTATCAACAGGGCAACCCAAGCCAGACACAGTCCCGGGAGTACCATGGAGGAATCATGGAGGTGAAGAATATGGGCAGAATAACCCTTGTCTACAATGCTAACAGCCTGCCTGAGAAGTGAAGCCTGAACAAATGATAACATCTGTCCTCCATGCATTCTTGCCCTTAGACCTCTTAGTGAGCAGTTTCTGTCTCCAGGAGGTGCATGTATACAGGTCATGGGAATTTTGGTAAAGGCAGCTAGCAGGCCATGGGGTGATTTGACTTAGAGCTAAGTTCTCTGAAATGATGTATGTGACTTACAGACCATGGAAAAATACAATGCTACTTCCTCGTGTGTATCCCAATAAAAGCCACAGTCAAACTCAATTCGGGGCTCATTGTCCTAAAGGCACTGAGTACCCTGGCTAGCACTGCTTTTAAACTATCCTTTGTCTCTTGCCTATTATTTCTGTTTCTTAGTCTCCGTTGGCCCTCTCAAAGTGCCCAACCTAGTCGTGCTTAACACAATAGATAGCTATTTTCTGTTGCTAGATAATTGATTTAGGGATCAGACCTCCTGTTTTCCTCAATAATTTCAGATTGGCTGAAATTATCATGTCATTTCTTACTGTATTCTTCCTGGTGAAATCAGCTTTGAACCTAATCTCATAAAGCAGTGTTTTTCAAAATGAAGGTGATGAAATCAATTCAGTGTGTTGCAACCACTATTTTAAAGAAACGCATTTTAAAAAGCAAAACAGGACAGAAAATACGAGCATCATTATATATTAACAAGCGTTCTGTAGTTTCATGAAACCTTGAGCCAGTTCTATCTCTATATAGGGCTGTCTGCACATTTGGGTTGCAGTATAAAATGTACTTCTTACTGTGAGTCGCTGTCAAAAAGTTTGAAAGCCACTGCCACATGGTGTATTTTTATAAGTGATAAACATCTGATTTAATGGAATTAGGATATATATGTATATTTCTTATGTGCAGGTCAAGTTACTAAAAAGTCCATAGGTAGGACTAGCTTTACCAGCATCTTGCTTGGGGCTAAACAATGACCTCACGATCTGATTTCTTTCATTTCATCTTCAGCTCTGCATTTCTCTTTCTTCCTCTATGTTTTAGATTCTTTGTTGGGTGGCAAGATGACTGTAGCAGTTGCTGGTTTACACAATTCCAGATTCAAGTGCAACAAAAGAGAATAACCTCCCCTTCCCCAGTTGTTGAACAAAAAGTCTCAAAAATCATTTCGGATCAGCCCAGTTGCCTTTGCTTTGCCCCGTGGTGAAGTTCCCCCAAGACCACATGGACTGTGGACAGCAGAGGGCTGGAGTGCCCGAGTAGGGGATGGATGCTGAGGAAATCAGATAAATAAATGTTCACCGCATTGTACAAGGGCCCACCTCAGTGCAGTATATTTTCTGTTCTCTTTGATGCCCCAAATAATGGAGGATGAGTGGAATTATTCAGACAAATAGGTGATCAATATTTCTCATGTATGTAAGGAAAGCCTTCGCTGTCACTTTTAACATGGTCAATATCAGTACTAGGAGGTCAAACTGTGGGTCAGATTGATAGTTGCTGCTCTACTTTCCAATGACTCCAAAGGAGAAAGGATAGATATTGATTAAAACTCACTACAGACCTTAAACCTCTTACAAGGGGTGATCGTGGTCCTTTTATGTGCAAATCTTGGAAGGCATTTATTTGGTGTGCTAATGTGATGAAGGTAGTTAAGTGGCGTGTTGGAGCAAATTATTTGAAGAATGTACCTCCTTGAGGGCCAAGGCCAGATTTATCTGCTCTGCAGCTCTTCAGCCTAAGACACATTACTTTGCCCTTGGCGGTGTACTGCTTTTAGTTGTCCTCTGTCACCTTATGTATAATTATGTAAATGGGATAGGGGCCCAGATTGTGTGCACCTGTGAGGATAACATTCACTCACAGCAGAGATGCCCTAGAAGTGGGGTCAGCATGCTGGCTTGCCCAGGTCAGCCCTTGCTGAGGTCTGCCTCCAGTTTGGACAATAAACTATATGGTCACCCCATGATTAGGGGTCATTTTTACTAGGCTAAATAATAAAGAAATCCTTTCATCAGATAATATTAAATGATAATATTTAAGGATGCATGCTTATATGGTAAAAGGAAAGCAAGAAAGTGATTACCAAAAAGGTCAGGATAGTGCAATGATTCTGAACCAGGGCTGATTTGGGCCCAGAGGGGACACTTATCAATACCTAGAGAAATGGTTGGTTGTCACCACATATGCTGCTGCTGAAATCTAGTGAGGCCAGAGAGGCTGATAAACACCCTGCAATGCACAGGACAGCTTCCACAGTAAAGAATCACCCAGCCAAAAATGTATATAAGGTGGAGGTTGGGAAACCCTGTAACAGTAATTACATTTGAAGAGTAGGAAAAGAAAGTATTTATGAGTGTCTGGGGCAATAGAGTAATGGATAGATACATGACTGTATATTTATAGTTTGTTCATGTTTTTATGTGTGTTATACTTAAAAGTTTTGAAAGCATTAAAAAAATAAAGACGTCCTTACCATAACTAAAGGGTGAAATCCTTAATGTTTAGTAGCATTGTGTTCAGATTAAAAGGCTCAATAAATAATACAACTAATGGTAACAAGAGTTGTTCACCAACTGCTAGGAATTACTCTACCATGATCACATAATATTTGTTGAGTGGGCAAAGTCTGTATGCTGACGAGTATTTTACAGAATGGCAGGATCGTTGCTGGTTGTGAACTGTCTCTTGGGTCACACAACCTGTCCACCACTCCAACTGTACCACTTAACAGATGTGTGACTTAACCTTTTTCGTGCCTCAGTTTACTCATCTATAAAGTGGGGAGAATACTTCTTGGGTCATTGTGAGGATAAAATGACAGAATATAAAGTATTTCACAGAGCACCTGCTACATAGTAATCACTCCAGAAATGTTTGGTATTATTATTTGTACTTTGTGGAGGCTAGGGAAAACTATTAGTAGCTATAGATTTATTGATCACTGACTATGTGCCAGATTTTACTTTAAGGATTTTTCAGTTATCATTTTCTTTGTTCTTATAAATGCTATGATATGAGTATTATGTTCATTTGTTGTTATTATTATTCCCATTTGACAGGTGAGGAAACCTGGGGCTTAGTGAAATTAGCAGGCAATGGAGCCTTAATTTTAACCCCATGGGGCATGCTGACTCCAGAGCCTCCACTTTCATTTATGATGTCATATTGTTAGACTTGGAAGGGCGGCTTGAGATCAGTGAGCCCACAAAAATGAGCCCCAAAGAGGGGATATGATTTAGCAAATTATGAAGGAATAGTGCAGGGCCAGAACCCAGACTCTCTGCTCTCACTGCCTCCCATGACCATCTGTGCTTTGGGGACAAAGGCATCCACCCCTAGAGCCACGGGGTTGGGTGGAGCCGGCTTGGACAGGAACACCATCAGGAGTTGGAGAGATGTCTTCTAATCCAGCTGCAAAACGTCTGTTGTGTTTATTTAAGTGGGCCAGGTGAACTCCTTGTGGTATGTAAGTTAATTTTAGATGATAGATGGAGAGTCATTTTAGTAATGGTAATGTATTTATTTAACATGTTACAAGAAAAAAATGTTTTCACTTAGACCTTCAAAAATATTTTTTTAATTATTTTTTTTTCTTTTAAATATAAACTTTATTGGGGAACAGTGTGTTTTTCCAGGACCTATCAGCTCCAAGTCAAGTCGTTGTCTTCAATCTAGTTGTGGAGGGCACAGCTCACTGGCCCATGTGGGAATTGAACCTGCAACTTTGGTGTTATGAGCCTGGGCTCTAACCACCTGAGCTAACCGGCCGCCTCAACCTTCAAATATTTTTAAATAATATATTCCTTTGTGTCTTGCCAAAAAACTATTAACAGATTGGATATTATTGCTTAGGATGAATCTAAGCAAGACCTCGTGTTAATGAAAATCATTTAAAATATACATTTTTGATAAAACACAGTGAGGGTGGTATTGGAAAGTGGCTAAACCTGTGAAGCGAAGAGGTGGGTGACTGAAGTCTGAAAGATTCCAGACCAGGACTGTTTTTCTCCAACTTTGTGCCCTTGACTCACTGGGGATCAGATTCTGGTGCAGCAGGTCTGGGGTAGAGCCCGAGATTCTGCATTTTTAACAAGCTCGCAGGTGATGCTGGCCTCTGGACCACACTTGGCCTAGCAAGGGATCAGAGAGCCTAGAAGATTCTTGGACATTTGCCCAATGCTGTGGAGGATACAAAGGAATGTAAGGTAATCCCCTGTCTGCCAGAAGCTTCATTTAGTTGGAGAGAGAAGATGTGAGTTGAAGTGGTAGGTGAAGTCCCCCATGCAGACAAAGTGTTACACCAGTGACCGGTACAGCCTGTGGTCTGCCCCAGAGCTGCTGCAGCAGAATGGCAGGAGGGCGTGGGCAAGTGGGACTTCATTTCTGCAAAGGTTTCTAGTGGGGAGTGGAGAGCTCCAAGAGTGGCTTGCCAAGTAGAAGGAAGGGTACAAGTAACAGGGAAGACTCCCAGAACTTGCATGTGTGAAGTGGCGATTTCAGCAACCATCTGATCAACACAGAATCAGTCTGGACATTCAGGGAGAATAACATCCCTCTTCAGAGATCAAGCCCTGATGCCTGGAGATAATGGGCCCCATTTACTGAGTCACTGTAACTACCAAACACTTGCCAAGTGCTTTCCATGCAGTGGGTCGGTTCTTTCTCCATAATGACCCACAATAACCCACACTTTGCCAAGGTGGCAACCAAAGCTTGGAGAGGCTGTGTGACTTGTTCAAAATCACACAGCTAGTAAGTGACAGGCCTGGAATTCAAGCTCAGAACTGAGTCTGTGCCCTTTGATGCAATCCCTGCCACACACAGCCTCAGAAGTTTAGCTTTCTTTCCAGAGAGCGTCCCTTCCAGGAGAGTCTCATGGCCTACCTTAATTCAGACAAAGATATTGCCCCCCAAAACAGATCCTGAGCACACAACCATAGTTGGTGATACTCCTTTCTGCCTTGCCAAACAAACTATTAACAGATTGCATTCTTAGCATTGTTACCTTACATAAGAAATACATTAAAAACTGTGCCTCCCACACCCCCAATAAGCACTGAATGTTTTGTGTCAGTGAAGAGGCACTTTCCTTTAGAAATCACCAAGTAGCCTAGAGAGACAGTTATTGGAAATAATTAGGCCTCTGCCACAGCATGGGGCCTGTCACAGCCCCTCTGATCCAAAGGTCTTTCTGGAATACCAGCATCCATCTTCCAGCTGGTGCTTCTAACAGCCCACAGGGTCGGTAGAGGACCCAACAATGGATGCAGCCTAGGACTGTTTTCAGGCTTCCCTTGTTTTGCCTGACTGAGCCCATCCCATCAATTCAGTCACTGCAGAAGAGCCAGGGGACCATATGTGACCTGATTGGGAGGCTTATACGTGTGCAAATCACAGAGTCAGCTCTGGTCCTGGTTCATCCAAGGTGAATACTCTGGCAGGGTTCTGCCAGATATAGGAGGAGCTGGGGAGAAAGGGCTAGGGTGGAGCTGGGTAGAGAATCAGGAAAAGTGACTTCTAATCCCATCTCAGCAGCAGACCCACCTAAGACATGTTAATTAGCTCCCTGGATTGTGAAGTGAGTGGTGACACTTAAGGTTCCTTCCACCTCTAAACCTTGACACTGAACAAATAGAAGTGTGCGCTCTGCACCTTACCCATACCTGTTTGGGTAAGTGGGCACCCTGCACCTTACCCATAAAATTATTCTCATTTTAACTTTAAAAAGAAAAAGACTCAGATAAATAAATGCATTTGAAAGTGCTTCCTTAGGGTCGGCCGAATGGCTCAGTTGGTTAAGAGCTCTGAGAGTGAGAGCTCTGAGCAACAGCGGTTCAATTCCTGGCCTGAGCTGATCTGCCGCTGATCTGCCTCTGAGCTGCCAACAGGTAGCAGGATGGCTCAGCTAAAAAGAAAAAAAAAAAAAAAGTGCTTCCTTATCAGTGAGTTCATGGAACATTTCAGTAAAATTATTTGCTGTGTAATAGAATAATATTTGATATAACTTGTATCAAGTAGCCTTTCAGTGTTTAGACAAATCTGAAGACATTAGGATAGTGTGGCTTCTTGATAAGTTGGGAATGATAAGGATATTTGAGGCCATCATAAATAAACTGTGTCTAGTTAAATGTGCAAGTTGAAATGCAGGACCTGTTAAATAATGAAAACCATGTGTCCCTGGACTGGGACCAGAGCGCCCTCTCCCAATGGGGCAATAAGATTTAAATTGAGGACATGTCATGGTAATTTGTTCCACTGCATTAAACTCAATTTGTATCTTTAAGGGAAAAAAGAAGTGTGTGATTTTATATACCTCCACATTCTTAATCTAGCTGCACTTTCACTGCCTAAAAGAATGGGGTGTCCAATTTGCTAGAAGTCAAAAGTTTTGTTCAAAAAATCAAGAGTAAAATCATTTGTGCAATGATTCAGCTACTTTAAGCAGTTAACATTATGAGTGATTCTCGTTGTGCTTTTCTGAACCTGGAAAAGCGTACTGGAAAACTCATTGCTCCTTTTTGGATCTCTGAAAAGCTGTGAAAATGATAAAGATAAAGGGTATTTAAAAATTGACAGTTTCTCAGGAAGTTTTCATGCTATTCACTAGATACTTTCACTATAATAATAGAGGGGAAATGTACCTTTGTCTTCTCTCAGAGTACGCAATGCAAACGTTTTTTCCCACTCCTTAGGCAGTCTGATTTATATACTGTTGTCAAGGAATGAGTCACTTGTTTTGCTCACGTGATTTTCCTAGGTGTTTAAAGCTTAGCTCTGCCTATCCACATTATTTTTCACTTGAACTACCTTTTATGACAACATAACACAAGTTTATTTACTTTTTTGCGCAGAGTATATAAGTGTAGTTAGATATTTCCTTGGTTTGGGCTCCTCACAATAAGCATCATGTTTTGTTCCTTCCCTTCATCCTGTGATTCTTTGACAACTGAATTGTGTGGGGCTGAGTGCTTCTGTAGAAATAATCATAGATATTTATTCTTTTGTGGTTGCTTTACTCCTAATCATAGGGCTCCTCTGAGGAGTTAGCAGATCCCAGGCAGGGTGCTAAGGAAGTCATATATCCTGGAATCTGGGCTAATCTGCTAGCCCCCAAGAAATACAACTATTTCTCTTGTTTAATGGGTGAGAAAATTGATGTTTAAGAAGTTAGCAGTAGGGCCAGCTGAGTGGCTCAGTTGGTTAAGAGTTGGCTTAGAGTGCGTGCTCTGAGCAACCGGGCCACTGGTTTCATTCCCACATAGGCTAGTGAACGCTGCGCCCTAGCTGACCTGTTCCTGAGTTGCCAACAGGTGGCAGGATGGCTCAGCTGGTGTAACAAGATTGCCTGTTCAATGGTGGTCTATACCCACCCACAGCTAAAGATTGAACTCGCCACCTTGAGCTGAGCTGCCACCCGCATGGCTCAGTGGATAGGGCATGCACTCTTAACAACAAGGCTGCCGGATTCGACTCCTGCATGGGATGGATGGTGGCTATGTCCACCCACAACTAAGGCTGAACTCAGCACCTTGAGCTTAGAGGCCATGAGCTGCTGACGGGAAGCCAGATGGCGACTGGCGCCCTCCACAACGAAGATTGAAGAACAACAACTTGGCTGGCTGGTCTGCTCCCCCAATTCCCCAACACTGTTACCCTCCCCCAATTCCCCAATAAAATCTTTAGAACAAAAAAAAAGAAGAAGTTAGCAGTAGAGCTGGGATTTGAACCCCAGCCTCTAGCTGCAAGATGCCTGTTGATAGCTATTACAAGAGGCACCTCTCGCTGTTTCTTCTCCTCTTCTCCGTGCCTGTCTTTGGGTATTTCTACCCATCCCCTTGCTTCAAAAATCTTTGCAGGTAAGAGCCCAAGATTAGGTCTTCAGCTCTTTCATGGGGCATTTTTGGGATCTTTTCCCTTAAGTGGAGTTCTGAGGATGTTTTCACTGAGTCCTAGGTGCCAGACATCTCCTGCACAATCACAGTTTCTGGGGGTGTAGCCTGTGAATTCATCACTGTTTATGCTAAGGCTTTAGAAAGATTATAGGATTTTCTGCATTATGATTAAGGAGCATTATCCAGAAACCTGTGAGCAGAGGAATGCTTGGCAAGTCTGTAATACAGGCCTCAGCAAACTTTTCCTGTGAAGGGCTGAGTACTGAATATATTAGGCTTTGTGGGCCATATGGTCTGCGTTGCAATTACCCAACTCTGTTTTTTTAGGGCAAGGATTGCTACAGATAATACATCAAATAATTGGTGAGGCTATATTCAGTAAAGCTTTATTTACAAAAACAAGCAATGGGCAGGAATACTTTGCTAACTCCTGTTATAATGGGAAAAAAGGACTAATCAGGATGTTTAAAAAGCCTAGCTTCATGTTTATTTCAGAGGCAGTAGTTACACCCACGGACTTGAGATAACTGCCTGGATTTGTCTCCTACCTCCACCACTAAATAATGTAAGCGAGTATCTTTTTTTAAGAAAATATTTTTATTAAAATATAGCTAACATACAACATTGTATTAGTTTCAGGGGTATACCATAGTTAGTCAACATTTATATACCTAAAGAAGATATTACAAGGGTAAATCCAGGAATCATCTGATACTGTACCATGCTATCACAATATTATTGACCATATTCCCTATGCTGTACATTATACCCCCATGACTTATTTTGTTTTATACTTCGAAATTTGGATCTCTTATTCACCTTCACCTTTTCCCTCCTTCAAAAATTTTTCAATTACAGTTGAAGTTCAATATTATTTTATATTAATTTCAAGTGTACAGCATAGTGGTTAGACATTTATATAATTTAAGAAATGATCCCCTTTACTAGTCTAGTACTAACCGCACTATACATAGTTATTACCATATTATTGATTATATTCCCTGTGCTTTACTTTACATCCCCATGACTATTTTATAACTACCAGTTTGTACTTCTTATCCCTTCCTATTTTTCACTCACCCCCAACCCCCTCTTATCTGGCAACCATCAAAGTATTTCTGTTTTGTTTGTTTGTTTATTTGTTTATTTTATTCTTTAGATTCCACATATAAGTGAAATCACATTGCATTTGTCTTTCTCTGCCTGACATACTCCACTCAGCATAACACTCTCCAGGTCCATCCATGCCACCTCAGATGGCATGAATCCATTCCCTTCCCTGGCTGAGCAATATTCCATTGTATGTATGTACCACCTCCTCTTTATTCATTCTTCCATCTGTGGGCATCCAGGCTGCCTCCACATCTTGGCCATTGTAAACAATGCTACAATGAACATATGGATGCACATGTCCCCTCAAAGTAGCATTTTGGATTTCTTAGGATACATACCCAGAAGTGAGATTACTGGGTCCTTCTTTATGTCTTGTTATATATAGCCTTTGTTTTAAAGTCTATCTTGGGGCCGGCCAAGTGGCGCGGTGGTTAAGCGCTGGCTTGGGAAGCCAGCGGCCCCGGTTCGGTCCCACATATGAGGGCCAGTGACACTGTCCTCAAAAAAAAAAAAAAAAAATCTAAAGTCTATCTTGTCTGTTATAACTATTGCTACCCCACTTTTTTTTTTTTTAATGAAATATCTTTTTCCATCCCTTTACACTCTGTCTGTATGTATCTTTCATCTGAAGTGAGGTCCGTTAAAGGCATCATATGTAAGGGTCTTGTTTTCTTATCCACGTATTTTGAGTGGAGCAGTTAATTAATTTACATTGAAAGTAACTGTTAGACATATAGCTTCTGCCATTTTATTATTCATAATTTTGAGGGTTTTTTTTTTTTTCCATCTTAAAGAAGTCCCTCTAAGATAAGTCCCGCTAAGATTCCTTGTAATACTAGTTTGGTGGTGATGAACTCCCTTTAGCTTTTTCTTGTCTAGGAAGCTGTTTATCTGTCCTTCTATTTTCAATGATACCCTTGCTGGGTCAAGTAGTCTTGGTTGCTTTTCATTACATTGAATAGTATCTGCCAATCCCTTCTGGCCTGCAAAGTTTCCATCGAGAAATCAACTGACAGTCTTATGGAAGCTCCCTTATAAGTTACTAGTTGATTTTCTCTTGCTGCTTTAACCTTTGTCTTTAACCTTTGCCATTTTAATTATAATGTGTCTTGGTGTGGGCCTGTTTGGGTTCATCATTTTGGGACTCTCTGGACACTTCCTGGACTTGTATGTGTATTTCCTTCACCAAGTTAGAAAGTTTTCAGTCATTATTTCTTCAAAGAGGTTCTTAAACTCTTGTTTTCTCTCTCCTTCTGGCACCCCTATGATGCAAATGTTGTTACAGTTGAAGTTGTCCCAGAGGTCTGTTAAACTATCCTCATTTTTGTGCATTATTTTTTCCTTTTCCTGTTTCCAATTGGCTGTTTTATACTATGTCGTCTTCTAAATCACTAATTTGATCCTCTGCTTCATCTAGCCTGCTGGTGATTCCTTCTAGTACATTCTTCATTTCAGTTCTTGTATTCTTCACTTCTGACTGGTTCTTTTTTATGGTTTCTATGTCCTTTTTTATGTTTGCTATGTCTTTGTTGATACACTTAGTTCCTTGAGTATCCTTATAACCAGTGTTTTGAGCTCTTTCTCTGGTAGGTTGCTTGCCTCCATTTCATTTAGTTATTTTTTCTGGAGTTTTCTCTTTTTCCTTTATTTGGGACATATTTCTTTGTTTTCTCACTTTGGTTACCTCTCTGTTTGTTCTATGAATTAGGTAGATTTGTTGTGTCCCCCAATCTTGGCCAGGTGGCCTTATGTAGTAGATGTCCTGTGGGGCCCAGTGATCCCTGGTCACCTGCATCTGTTGCTCCAGAAGTGTCCGTTTGTGGGTTGTGTGTGCCCTTATGTTATAATTGAACCTTGATTGCTTTTGGCAGGTCAATGGGTGGGACGGATCCTCAGGCTGATTGGCGGTGGGGCTTGGCTACATCTACAACTTATAGGCTGCTATGCTGGGGACTTACAGCACTGAGTGGTATTCACCCCAGTGGGCTCTGGTGCCTGTTGAGACCACTTGTTGCTTGTGCCACTTGTGGGGCTAATAGGGCAGTGCTCTGCTGTGGTCTGAAGCCATCCTCCAAGTATGTTCATTCTGGGGCTTCTTGTGAGGGGCAGGTCCAGGTCACCCATTGCCTGTGACTGGCCAGGGACTACCTAGTAAGAGCTACCAAGTGATCTGCAGTTGTTCACTGCCTGTGCTACTTCTGGAGGCATGTGGGAAAGGCCACACTGTGAACTGAGGATGTCTGCAACCAGTTCCAGGCCTACGGTAGCTCCATAAAATACCAGGATATTCTGAGGCCTGCTGCCACCTGCCAGCTCCCTTAAGATTTAGCCACTGATAAAGCCTTGTGTGGTATGCAAGTTTGGTGAGAGAGAGTCTCAGGGAGTCACTAGAGTGGGAAGAGTTGTTGTCACCAGGTTAATGTAGATTCTGGTTCATTGCCAATGCTGAGCCTGAAGCTACTCGGCAAAAGTCTCAGAGCACACCAAGGCCTGTTGCTGTCTACCTGGGATCTGTCAAACTCTGATAGTTTTCTAGGAAAGAGTGCAATAAAGGGGGGGGGGGGCTGGCTGCTTTTGGAGAAAGTGCCTCCAGTTTTGGTGGAGTTGGTTAGGGCGGGTTACCAGTGAGTCACCAGTTTGGAGCTCACCAGAGCAATCAGATTCAGATTTGGCTGTAAGCATCGGGGCGGGCTTAACATAGGAAAGATGGTGCCTGCCTGCCGGCTGCAGGGGAGGAGGAACCCACTCAGGAAAATGCCAGCTGTCCTCCAACCTTCCTCTGGATGCCACACAACTTAGTCTGCCCCCCGTATGTCTCTGACTCCGCCATTACTGTCCCCCCTCAGGAGCCTAAGGTGAATGCCTGGGAGAGAGTCTGTGCTTGGGCTGTTTAAGAGGATGCCTGGGTTTCTCGCAGCCTCCTGTCCTGCCTAGATGGTTTGAATCCTCACTGTTTTTCACAGCCAGATGCTGTGGAGGCTCCTCTTCTCAGCATGAGTACTTTGGGCTGGGGAGGCCAGTGAGGAACTGGGATCCCTCACTTCTCTGTGGGGAACATCTGTGGCCGAGATATCCCTCCCGGTTCTCAACTGCCACACGGAGTTTGGTGTTAGCCAGTTCTGCGTCTCTGCCCCTCCTACCAATCTTGCCATGGTGTCTTTATATCCTTAGTTATAAAACTTATATGCATCCAAACTTCAGATGATTCACCAGGTTGGTTTTTCCATAGTTTAGTTGTAATTTTAATTTTTCTCAGAGGAAGCAGGCACAATGTTTATCTATCTACTCTGCCATCTTGGATCTCCCCTTAAGTAAGTATCTTAACCACTCTGTGCCTTGGTTTTCCATCTTTAACGTCTTGTGAAATTAAGAATCATAATGAACCCAATTTTTAGTGAAACCAAATATTGTTATGTATTAATGGGAAGAACAGAGACTTCCTTTGCTCTGAGTGAAGTGATGGTCAGTGACAAGGCTCCTGTTCTGGATGGATGTGTGGTTTGAGGAAAGAGTTTTGTTAGTGAAGTCAGAACACTGGATTAGGGAAGGCCCTGGCCTGGGAGTTATGAGGAACCGGGTTCTAGACTCCAGATAATCTTTAACTTGCAGCGTGTCCTTAGACATCTTACTTCCCTCTAGGGCAGGGGTTGGCAAACTTTTGAGACGGAAGAGCTGCCAGGGGTCAGCAAACTGGAGCTTATGAAGTAAAATTGAAAATAAAAGTATCATAGTTTCATTTATAAAAATTTTAAAGGATATTACTTACATAATGGTGATTATGTAAAAATATATTTATGACTCTCGAATAATTTTTACGTTGCTGTGAGAGACAGGATTGGCTCTTCCAGGGGTTGGCAAACTTTTGAGATGGAATGTACCCAAAGAGCTGCATATGGCTTGTGAGCCACAGTTTGCCGATCCCTGCTCTAGGGCCTCGTTTTCCCCTTCAATAAAATAAAAGGGATCACCTAGATTAGTAGATGTCAACTGGTTGCTTGCAGGCAGCTACAGAGAGCTCAATTAGCCTCTAGACTGTTTTTTAAATATTTGAACTAATGATCAGCAATTATGAATCAGGAGATGCCACAAAAATTCTGGATTTCTGGTTTCTGTTAAAAAGCTAGGAGCTCTAGCAACACTGGCTGTATTCCTGCATGGCAGCTGTTGACTGGCGCTGAATAATGGCAGACCACATGCTCAACCACTGATTGCTGTAGCAGACGCTCCTGGTGCCCAGCTCACAGCCTTGCCCTTGCTACTTCAGTGCAAGCCACCATGACTTCCTGCTGCCAGCAGTTGTTCATTTGTCTGAGAACTTTCTCTGACTGTGGAAGTGGTGGGTGGGCAGTGTTGGGAAAGTAACTTCCTCCAGTGATGAAGGGTTTAGCATATGGCTAGCCTAACTCCCTTGCCTATCTAGTGGGATAACTAAAGTATATACAGTAAAATCTTGGATTGTGTGTAACATGGTTTGCGAGTGTTCTGCAAACTGCACAAGCATTTCTAATATATTTTAAAGTGGTAAACGAGCGATGTCTTGCAATACACATAGTTTGTTTCTGAAATGAATTATGCTTGCAAACCAAGGTAATACTGTATTCTGCAGCATTTCTGAGAGTTTCCCCATGGGGCTAAGCTCCAATCACCCATGGTTATAGTACAGTTAATAGGACACTATTTTTTTTGGTGAACTTTCCTTCCTTTCTCATTTCTCTGATTTCTACTTGTGTTCCTTGATATGACCTCTCAGATAAACACCTTATACTTGAATCTTTTTTCAAGGTTGACTTCTGGAGGAAATCAGACTAAGAAAACCATAGCCTTACCACTGAGGTCTAATGAGAATTGCCCATGTTTTTCATTTTGCTTGGGGCGGTTTTGTTCGGTAAAGAGATACTTGTCCGTCACATGTCTATCAAAAGAGGGAAGGTAAAGGATTGAATGTGCTGTGGGTTTCTAGCAGAGTGGGGTATATTTTCCTTATGTAAGAACAGACAGAAAGCTTTTGTCTTCAATGACCTTCTTCACTTATTGAAGCCTTGCCTCCACAGGTGTATGAATTTGTGATTCCCTCATTAGAAGATCCTTATGGATTATTCAAGTGGTACTATTTTTAGCCGGGTATTTTGTGAGGAGCAATCTAATTTAAATCCCTAGAGTGTGATTGGTGGGTTGTTTTAACCTGCCTGAGATTTGTATTTTAAAAAAGGATTTGCAAAACAAATTTGTTTTCTAACAGCGTAACCAACCCTCCTGGTTTGCCCAGAGCTGAGAAACCCTTTTGGACAAGGGACTCAGTACTAAAACTAGGAAGTCACGGATAAACCGGGATGAGTTGGTCACCTTACTCTAGATGCAGGTTACATATAGGACCCTTCAAAGTCCAGCCCCTGAAAGATTACATTCTCCCAATATATACTTGTGGTGCCCAAAAGATGTATGCACATTTTAGGAGATGTTATCTATGCTCAAGCAGTAGTTCGCTGTAATCAGAAGTGTCTGGATGCTGATGTCACCACTTTGAGTACCTTTTGTAATTGCAGACATGACTTATATTCATCTTTTGTTATCGGTATATATTGAGTATTACAATTAATACAGTTTTTTTTTCCTTTCTTAAAATGTGTATACATATTTTGGGCACACTCTGTATATTTCAAAATAAAATTTTATTTTTAAAATGACCCCAAACTTACCTGTATGCTGAAGTAAAATAGCTTCTTTCTAGATTTCTACTTACAAAATTCTGAATACGTTGAACAGACTGACTTTGGTTTTCCTTTTTGTCTGCACCTCTGCTTTGCTGCTGTTTGGACTCGGCCTGCTGTGGGGTCACATGTCACTGTCAGTTAAGGGAATGAATTTGGAAATGTTCAGTACTGCTGACCATTCACGGCCTCCATGTGGCCAATGCTCTGCAGGGCTGCACCCCAATTTGAAGCTTGTAGTGCTCTCACAGATGAACACCGAAGACACCTCACCTGTATTCAAGGGAAAAACACTTAAATGTATTTTGGCTCTGCCCTGGGTTACCTGTCACCTTCCTTTTCCTGGGTGTTCAGTTTTTAGTGACATTGTGTTTTAATTACAGATGAACTTGTTAAAATCTTTGCACGTGAGTTAGAAGAGTGTGTCACAGCTGGATGAGGGAGAGAGTGAGCCATGCCCCAGGACTGAGAACATAAATAGCAAAGGGAGTGAATGGTGCCAGAATGTGGGAATCAGAAACCGGATGTGTTGTCTGCACAGCACAATATGAAAGGAAGACCTGGGAATGTGAAGTTTAAAATGATTTTGTGTATCAAACTAGGTAACTTAGAGCCTGGAATAAATATGTGAGGCTAAGTGGGAAAGTTATGAGCAGATTCGGAACCAGAAAGGTATTTGTGTTTGAATCCAGGATCTGTCGCTTCACTGCCGGCCAGGACAGCTTCCTGAGCCTGTTTCCTCATTTATAAAATGGAGATGAGAAGGAGAGGAAGCTGACTTTTGTTGAGTGCCTGCTGTGTACTAGGGTCAGTGCTAGGGACATTAGAGGAGGTATTCCATGTAAAAGTTGACAGCCCTGCAAGGTGGCTATAATTGGCCCCTTTTTACAGATGAGGAAATTGAGGTACCAAAAAGTCAAATAATTTTCCTAGCATCACTCAGCCAGCTGGTAAACGACAAAGCTAGAATTCAAATCTGGGTCAGGCTTACAAGTTTATAGTTACAAAGTAGTCATGAGGATGTAAAGTATAGCATAGGAAATATCAATAATAGTGTAATAATTATGAATGGTTCCAGGTGGATAGTAGACTTGTTGAGAGGATCACTTCATAAATTATCTATCTATCTATCTATCTATCTATCTATCTATCTATCTATCTATCTATCTATCTATCTGTCTATCTGTCTAATCACTATGCTGTGCACCTGAAACTAATGTAAAATAATATTGAATGTCAACTGTAGTTGAAAAATAAAAAAATATAGAGGTAGCATCAAACACAGACATCGAGTGATTGTGAGAATTAGGATATCACATATTAAAACTTTGTTACATTAAAAAAAAATCCAGGTCAGGTAACCAGAGCCTGTGCCAGTCTGTTACCCCCATGGGGATCCTAACTTCTCACAGTGGTGGTCTTATTAGGATTCATCCAGAAGCCTATCCTGAGATAGCCTGCAAATAGTTTATTTGGGAAGTGCAGAAAGCACCAGTAGTGGTCAGGAAATGAGATAAGGAATGGAAGGCAGACCAAACAAAGTGTGTTATCAAGCTAGCACCATGGTGGACTGGTAGAGCTCCATCCCATGGGGGAACTTGGTCACAGCCTAATGCACATGTGCAGTGTCATGCAGTGTGGTACGACAGTCTCACCTGAGAGGCGAGGGAGCTGGCCTCTCCCTCGTGTGCTGCACACCAGCTCCTGAGATTCATTCCTTGAGAGCTACTTCTGAGAAGTGCGGTGATACTTCCTAGTGCTTCCCATGTATCCTCTGCTTGGCAAAGCAGAACTAGGAGCTGGGAAAGCCCTTGGAAGAAAAATGCAGGTGGGGCAGGTAGGAGCAGGCCAGGGTGTCCAGGGAGAAGGGAGTGTGGAAGGAGCACTGACAATGCCTACCACAGTGGTTCTTAGAACTAGAGTCAGTGTGTACAGTGTAGGCTTAGGGCTGTTGTTTATGGTGGGTTTACTGTGACTTTCTAAGAATTATCAGGGCGAGAACTTTGGAGGGCTTAGCCTGTGTGTTGTGAACCCTTACTTGACCTGGAATTTTCCCCAGCACCTGTATCAGGGCCTGAGTGAGGTCAGCTTGCATGTGTCAATCATGAGCATCAGGTACATGCCAGGCCTGCCCAGCCTCCACTTTGGGGTGTTTTGGCAGTAGCCCTATCCACCTGAGGTCCAGCAAGATACCTACCACCTTGGGATCTGAGTCCAGAGGCAGGAGCCAGAGCAGGTGCTTTGGCACAAAGACCCAGACACTTCCTCCTCTGTCCAGAAACCCAGCTTACTCACCCTGTGTGCTCTGAGGAAGAGGGGTTTGAAAAGGATGCTGAGCCAAGAGCAGGGAAGGATAAATGTAATTTGGGTGATATGATTAGCAAGAAATTTTATTTTGGTTTTCTTAGGAATATAGTTGCCTGTTTTCCTGCTACAAGTAAAGGTCCTTTTTCTCCCAGAACTTAATTACTGAGCACTGTAGCACTTAGAATTTTCCTCTTCTCTGTTAGTGGAGTTCCCCATTTTGTGTGGTGTTAGTGGGGCAGTGCCCATCTCTCCCTCTGAACCCAAAAGTCCAGGTTGTTCCTCTCTTCATGTGACACAGTCCAGGAATGGGTCAGCGACTGCTTTTTGTCCCTCCAATACCTATGCTCTTTCCTTCTTTTAATAATAACCCCCTCTTTGGATTTTCTCTGGGAATATGGCTGCCCAGGTAGGGACTACATTTCCCAGAATCCCTTGTATCTGGTGAGGTCACATGACCAAGCTTTGTCTGAGGGAATGGGAGAAGTTGTGTGTGTACTTTCTGAGTTGTTCCCATTGAAAGGAAATGCCTTCTACTGTTCTTCCCTCCTTCCCTTAAGCTGGAGCAAGGAAGTGGTGTTGAGCCATCTTCAACCATGGGGGTGAGTGCATTAATACAGCTGGTGGTTCACAACCTCAAGAGTTACCTGGATGAAACCCCAAAACTGGCCCCCATACACAGAGGATGAGGAAAGATGGAAGAAAGAGGCAGACAACTCCAGATTGGTAGGTGGCAGTTTTAATAAGCAAGGGAACTTAATTATAAGGCTTGCCTTGGGCAGTTACAAGACCAGCAGATCGCCTCACTCACCCTCTGGAATCTTAAAAGTTTATCTAGAGGCCTTAACAGGATTCAGTCACATATGTAATCCAGATAGTCTCAACAACACATGGTTCTCTCAAGGCTGAATCTTTGAAATGGAAAGCGAGGCAGCATACATTCCAAGGATGGGAGGAGAAGCCTCAATTGCCTGGGTCCAGCTTCTGGATCAACCAGTGGTCACATCCTCTGGATGACCTCTTCCAACACCAAGGTCTGGCAGAGAGAGCATCAAGGTGGAAGGGATCTGGGTCCCTCTCTCCCATTGTGGAGCAGAGCTGTACTGTCAGCCCGCATCAGCTGCCAGACCACCTCTACTTGGACTTGGACTTGAAACAGAACTAATCTAAATCACTCTTAAACTTGGTCTCGGTTAAAACCCAGAACCTGTATTCCAACTGCTATAAAGGTGAAACACGTGACTTGTCTCAGCCAATTGTGAGTTACTAGAAAGATCATGGGAGTTGGAGCCAGGAGGTGTGAGTTTAATTCTAGCTCTGCCACTTACTAACTGGATGATGTTGAATAAGAAATTAGTCTAAACTTCTGAGACTGTTGTGTACATTACCATATTTAATACTTTGAAGTGGGCTTCATAGTCACCAATCAATGAAAGATGGCTATTGATGTTATTCATATCATTGTTATTATTCAGTGCTGAGTTGTTGTTGACCAAGTCAGGCAGTTTTAGTAACCTTATACCTGCTGGCTCTGAGGTCTGGAATTAGTTTTGTTGATTTCTGGAGGGTTTGGGTGATCCATGGTAAGTTAACAGGTCAGCGTAAACCATATGTTCCCTCAGACCACTGTAGGTAGCAAGCATTTACTTACCTCAGGTAAAGGATATACAGGCATACCTCATCTTATCACATTTTGCTTTATTGTGCTTCACAGGTGTTGTGGATTTTACAAACTAAAAGGAAACTCCTCCACCAGCAAAATCACTATGACTCCCTTTATTGTGGTACTTGCTTTATTGCAACGGTTTGGATCCAAACCCACAACATCTCCGAGGCGTGCCTACAGTCCATTCAGGGCCAAGGATGTATCTGATGATAAAGTAGACAGGTTCCCAGGGGTGGTGCCTCCTAATCCCTCACAAAGACACACCCTGGGTAGGGGAGTGAGGGTGGCCTGTGAAGGCGGGGAGCCAGCTAGTCAGGGGAGAACTACATGTCTTCATCAGCAACACATGCCCCGGCGAACCTGGAAAACCACATCCTTTGTGTCTGTGCCAACTGCTAGTGGCTGACCGGATATCAGCTTTCTCCATTCTTAGTAACAGAATCCAGTTTTATTTGAGATGCTAGTGTGCTTGGCCAAAACAATGTGTTGCCTTCCACACTATTAAATATGGCTGGATGACCAAGTGCTGGCCAATGAGGTATAAGTGGAAGTGTTTTGTGGGACTTCTGGCAAGTGTTTTTGTGGGAAGTGTTTTGTTGGGAGCAGACTCAAGTGGGAAGACTTGATTTCTGCCTTTCCATCCTCCTTCTCCTGCCTAGAATGCAGATGTGATGGCTAGAGCTTCAACAACCATTTTGTGACTTTGAAGGCAGAAGCCATGGGCTTAGAATGGCAGAGTAGAAGATAGAGGGGATCTGCTTTCTGCTGGAAATTGCTACCCCACTGGTACCTGAATACCACCCAAAGCTCCTCCCTCACTTCCACCCCTCTCCACCATTTTGGCTTTCTGCATATTAATGAACCTTGGCCTTATTGTACATTAAGCATTTCAATAGCCTTAAGGCTCAAAGCCCCATTCTAAAGAACTACAAAGCTCTCATCCTCTTGAGGGGCTGGGTTGCTTTCTTCACCCTTCTTGCAAATACTTGAAATCTACTTCCTAGCAGAATAATCATGATACCACCATTCTGCCCATTGTACTTATTCAGAGCTGAACACTTTGGTGCTTACTGTTCCCTAATTTTTTTTTTTAAGATTTTATTGGGGAATTGGGGGAGGGGAACAGCATTGGGGAACCAGGGAAGGGGAACAGACAAGTTGCTATCCTTTTGTTCTTCAGTGTAGTTAGTATCATCATTGCGTTCTTCTCGGGTGAGGCAGATTGGCCGCCGGCCTCTGGATGGCTGCTCACAGAGGCTCTTGGCAGCTCACACCAGCTGACAGCCTCTCACGCTGCCAGCCACTCACTGTAGCCTATGGCAGCCTACTGCAGCAGGGGCTGCAGTTATGCCGTCCCAGGAACTTACAGCAGCCCAGCTCCGGTGGAGCTGTTGTTCACTATCTTAGCTGTATAGGGCAATGTCACTGGCCCTCATGTGGGATCCGAACCGGGCCGCTGGTGTCCCAAGCCAGCTCTTACCAATATGCCACTCAGTCAGCCTCCTAATTTTTTTATTGTTATTTTATGGCCTTTCCAAGTGGTCAGAAAGTTTTTTCCAAATATAATAACACTTTCTGTGTTTTGGTTTCTGAATATGTGGATGGATTCCTGAGGATTGCCCCTCAGAGGAAGGATCCTTGTAAAAGGCCTTAGAAAGTTACCCTGAGGTAACCTGAGGTTTGCAGCCTTTGGATTATCTCTGCTGAGTTAATAAGCCTGACACTCTGCTGCTTATCCATCTATTGATTCTCATCTCTAGGCCTATCCTGCTGTCCTCCAAACTGTGATCCAGGTTAGAAGTCTGCCAGCTGCACTCCCTTTTAGCTGACTTTGGATTAGGCTCTGTCAATGGCAGATGGGAGAAGGGGTTTATTTCTGTTTTCATCTCAGGTTTGTATCTCTCCAATAACAGCAGGCAGCAATGGTGCTTTAGCCTGGAAATGAGTACTTGAGTGGAAAGACTGACCCTAGTGCTGTATTTTACACAGAATGCCATCTGAAGGGTAATGGGAGGCGAAGGTACCCCACTCCTTTTATTAATACTTCCTGGGTGGTACCAAGCTAGGTGATGTTGTTCAGCCTCTCCTGGAGGACTGGGGTGACGGTGAGGGAGAGGCTGAGTTCTGGCCCATGACACATGGGTGGAAGTGATAATGCCGTTTCTATTTCTGGCCCATCAAAACTGCCTCTACTACTCTCCTGACTTTCTCTTCCTTCGTTTGTCTTATGGATGCAGAAGGTCCAGTGCTTGACCCAAAGGCCCCCCTGGTGTTGGCAGACTCACTGGAAGGAAAGAGCCTGCGATTCCCAAACTGCATGAACAGAATTCCTCTGTTCCTCACTACTGACATGCATTGGGTCATAACACCATGAGAAGGCAACCTTTAAGGTGCTAACCTGCTGAGATTTGGGTGCTGGTTTTTACACTCATTAGCATTACTCAGCCTAACTAGTGAGCCTAACAGATTTCTACAATGACATCTTTGACTCCAAGGCCTCTTGCAGCCAAATAATCTAATTCACAGTGACTTAGAATAATAAGTGAAGTAATTGAAGTACCCCAAACATGTGAAAACTTCACAACTTGCCTGGGGGTTTATTCTCTCAGAAAACATTTACTGAATGCCCGTGGTAATTGTGTGAGGGACTTGGAAGAGAGAGTGTAACTTGGGAAGGGAGTGTTACTTTGGATTAGCTATGAGGAATCCTGTCTTTCAGCTGACCAGAGGCTGAGAAAGAACCAGCCAGCAGGTAAAAGGAGTAGGTTGCTCCCTCCCCTCCCTGGCCCCATTAGCCTTCAGATGACATTGTGTGTAAATATGGTGCTGGAGTCAGTCTTTCCAATCAAGTACACATTTCTAGGCTGAACCTCCTGGCCTGGGTGAACATTCCCGGGTGGGGGGAGGGTTGGCTTGGCTGGTGAAAGGCCCAGAAGTAGGAACCTGCTTGGTGGGTTTTAGGAGCAGAGAATGGCCCTGTGGCTGAAACACAGTGAACAGGGGAGAGAATGGTGAGGCAAGATGAATCAGGGAGGACCTTGCCTACTGTGGTTGACGGTTTGTATTTTATTCTAAGTACGGTGACAAGCCAAGGGGTATCATAAACAGAGAGGTGGCATGACCTGATTTGCATTTTTAAAGAAAGTTACATAGGATATTTACTAAGTGGGAAATGTGGAGTGAAAGCAGCAGGTTAGCTAGGAAGCTATAACCATGCTTCAGGCAAATGGTGATGGTGGCTTGAGATAGGAAAAATATGCTTAGTGCAAACCAATTAAGAAAGACCTCTGGGGGCCAGAAAAACCAACTGAAGACTGATGAAGAGGCTGTCGGGAAGTTCTTAGGGTCCTGAGGCCTACTGAGGGTATCCTCAGAGGCAGAAATCAAAGTGTCTCCCTTAGCCAGAAGACTTAGCTAGACATTAGGTGTGGGTGAGCATCCACTGTGAGAGGGCCTACTCACGAAGAGAATTAGGTAACAGGTATAGAAAGAAGGCAACATAAACTGGTAACTACAATATTACCACAGGGATAGAAGAGACAGTTTAGGGAATATAATCAGTAATGTTGTAAATATTTTTTTTAGGGGACCAGATGGACTCATGTCTTGTTAGGGAGACCACTTCATGGATGGTGTAAAGGCCTGACCACTGCACTGTATATCTGAAGCTGCCACTGAACAATATTAGATATTAACTATAATTTAACACAGTCATGGGATGTGGAGTATAGTGTGGGGATGGAGTCAATGGAATTGTAATAGATATGTATGATATCAGAGGTAGGGAGGTTGTGGGGGGGAGGGGGGAGTCATTTTGTAGATGGTGAAAAGGATAACTATTGCAGCTTTGTACATCTGTAACTAATAAAATAAATAAATAAATAAATAAATACTAAAAAAAAAGAAAAAAAAAGAAAGGAGTTGTCCTTCCCACAGAACCAGCAGCAACTTCACCTAAGTGTTTCCATCAAGCTGCATTCAGAGAAACTTAATCCAACCTTGAATCCAAATAGGATTGGAAGTGCTGATTCCCAGAATAAAATATGCACTCCAGACAGAAGTAGGGTATGCTCATGGGAATATCTATAACACAGTGACAAAAATGAGAGTACTGGAGGCCTGAATAAGCCCCATTTACTTTTCAGATAAGACCAGAAGGGATAAATAAGTGTTTCTAATATTTTCCTGACTTCTTCCCTCTCATCATTACTGCTGTTCACCTGTGTTAGCTTGAGCTTTCCTCCACAGCAGAGCTGGAGACCAGGGTGTGGGTGCCCATGTTCTGTTTTGGAAGGAGACCTCAAGGAGCAGGAGCAGGGATTGTGTGAACAGGCAAGGAGGATGTGGATCACCACTGATGGGCCACCGGACCTCGGTCCCACCGGATGCTCCAAGATACCACATAAAATGCACCTGAGAATTTCCTGCCCTTGAGGAGGAAAAGAGGAGTATTTTTGCATGGGCTTTTGTCCCCGCTCTAGGTCAAGGTTGCTTCATGGGTGTCATCTCTGTCACACTTCTAGGTGTGCTCAGGTCTCACACTGAGTGGCTCCCAGCAGATGTTCTGTGCCAAGCCCCAGGGCACAAAGCCCAAAGCTCTTTCCCCATAGGCTTTTGCATTAAATACTTTTTTAAAATGCTGGGTTTTGATTCTAGAAATGTCAGAGAAGCTAGTCAGAGAGAAAAAGGAGTCTAGTTAGGGAAAATAGAATATGGCAGCCCATAACCCACCCAGCAAAAGGTAACTGTTTTTCTTTTTTTTTTGAGGGCAGTGTCACTGGCCCTCATATGTGGGACCCGAACCGGGGCCGCTGGCTTCCCAAGCCAGCTCTTAACCACTGCACCACTCGGCTGCCAGGTAACTGTTTTTCAAAAGTGGGTTTCCTGATTATTGGGAAGTATTCTCTCTCTCTCTGTCTGTGTCTCTGTCACACACACACACACACACACACACACCCCACATACCACACTCATAACACACACCACACACCACATACCACATACCTAGTACTACCCACATTGAGACTTTTCAATCCCCAAATATACCAAACTCTTTTGACTTAGGTCCTTTGCACAACCCTTCCTCCTGCCCCTCGTCCCCCACCCTCCCTCCCCAGCACACACACCTGACTAATTCTCACTTATCCCTGCAGGCCCACATCTCACTTTGGTCTTTGGTTTTCCTTAACTTCCCTAATTATGCACTGCTTTAGTTAGAGCTTTTGGGTTCTAAGAACCAGGCCCCACTTACACAAGTTTAAGTTAAAAACAAACGTGGATATAGGGTAGTGTTTCTCAGACTGGTACCCACAGACCACTGTCAGGGTCACTGGGGTGCTCATTAGAAAAACCCAGTCCTGTGGCCTGTGCTGTGCTCACGCGTGGGCTACCGGGACTCTGAGGAACTGGCACATAAACACACTGCCCAGGTGGTTCATCTGCACACTGATATTTGAAAGTCACTGCTCCAAAAGACTCCCTGCACTCCTTGCAAAGCATACCTACAGCCAGGCCTCAGAGAAGCCAGAACTTGGGCAGGCATCTCCCTAGATCTGCAGGAGTTTGCTTCCTCGTTTCCCTGCTGGTGACTCTAGTTACCCTCTCTGGCTTACACACGGCTCCCTCAGTCCTAAACCTTAGTGCTCTCACAGCTAACTGGCTCAGATTCAGATTAATCCCAAACACTTGGATTGATCAGGGGTCACCCTTGCTCCAGCAAGGAAGGGTAGATGGCACCCAAAGTCACCTTCTCTGCCACAACTTCAGACAAGTAGTTTTTTAAGAGAAAGAATACTGGTTGGGAGAAATGGTCATTCCTAGTGCATTTCTATGGGGCTTTGACTTTCTCCTATTCTACCATTTACTGTATAATATCATAATTGGCAGTATACTTCTCAGTATCCACCTTCAGACTGGGAGAAATTTTAGGAAAAGATCACCAGCTTATCCACCCTTATATTCTGAGAATTTACCAGGGTGCTTGTCACCAAGAAGGGACTCAGTAAATAGTTACTGAATGATGATTGACCAGATATGTCACTACAAAGGTATAGGAGCACATGATTCCATTATTTTTTATTTTTTAAAAGAAATTTTATGAGGAACAGTATGTTTTTCCAGGACCCATCAGTTCAAGTCAAGTAGTTGTTTCAATCTAGTTGTGGGTGCACAGCTCATTATAGTTGTGGGAGCGCAGCTCCTTGGCCCATGTGGGAATTGAACCAGCAACCTTGGTGTTATGAGCCTGCGCTCTTACCACTTGAGCTAACCGTCTGTCCCTCCATTATTTTTTAAATGTTTTATATCAGTTTTATTAAAGCATCATTTACACACAATAAAACACACCCACTTTAAGTGGATAGTTTGATGAGTTTGACAAATATATATACTAGTGTGACTATGTGCCAATAAAGATATGGAACAATTTCATCACCCAAAAGTCTCTCACAAGAGGCCACCTTTAATTCTTGTAAATATACTCAGGTAAGGATTAGTCCAGGCTCAGACTCTGGTGGTGGTTCTTAAAGTATGCCCTCTGAAACAGCATCAGCGCCTACTGAGCACCTTGTTAAGATGCACATTCTTGAGCCCTACCCCTAACCTACAGAATCAGAAACTCCTGGTGTGGAGCCCAGCAATCTGCATTTTAATGAGCCCTCCAGGAGATAGTGACAAATTCTTAAGTATGAAAACCACCCCACTAGATCCACTGGCACTTCCTAATGATGGATAGCTAGAGTGGAGCTGTATGGATGACAGACGCACTTGAGGACCTGCACTGGAATTGAAAGGAAGCACCAAGACAGCATGAGCTGATAAGTGTTTTCTGAAAAAAAGGCTGGGCAGTGACCTAAGGATGGATCTGAATGCAGAAGGCTGGAGACAGGAAGATTGACTCTGCCACATGGCTCTGGAAGATCTGATTGTCACTGCAGATGTTGAGGAGAATGTGACTCCATTACTTGGGACTCTTGATAGTTTTGGATTCCTTATGCAATGTGGGCTTCGAAAGGACATTATCTTATGATGAGATTTGATGGCCAGGCAGTTTCTTTCCCTTTGGAAAGATTCAGTTCATGTCTCTTATCCTAATGCCACTGTCATTAAAAAAATTTTCCCCTTGGGGCCGGCCGAGTGGCGCATTGGTTAAGCGCTGGTTTTGGGATGCCAGCGGCCCCGGTTCGGATCCCACATGAGGGCCAGTGACACTGCCCTCTACAGCTAACAACAGCTCCACCTGGAGCTGGGCTGTGCGAGCCCCGGTGATGGTGTGGGCTGCAGCCCCTGCTGCAGTGGGCTGCCATAGGCTACAGTGAGTGGCCCGCAGCCAGCGTGAGCGGCTGGCAGCCAAGCATGAGCTGCCAATAGCTGCGGTGAGCGACATCCAGAGGCCAGCAACCGATCTGCCTCATCCGGGAAGAGCGCAATGACAATACCAACAGTGAAGCAACATCCTCTGCAACTAGACTGAAGAACAAAAGGACAGCAACTTGTCTGTTCCCCTTTCCAGATTCCCCAACGCTGTTCCCCTCCGCCAATTCCCCAATAAAATCTTTAAAAAAAAAAAAAAATTTTCCCCTCTATTCAACTCTTTTGAATGGAATATGAAGGCCTCTATTCTAGCCTTTATAATGTCCATTTTTAAAAATGTTAAGCAAAATAAGTCAGACAGAAAAAGTAGAGAACCATATGATTTCACTGATGTGTGGTATATAAAACTGAAAGCAACAAAGGAACAAGACAAACAAATGAAGAAACAAAAACTCATAGACATAGACAATGGTTTAGTGGTTACCAGAGGGTAAGTGGGGAGGGGGGTGGTAGATGAGGGTAAAAGGGATCAAATATATTGTGATGGAAAGAGAACTGACTCTGGGTGGTGAACACACAATGTGATATATAGATGATATATTACAGAATTGTATACCTGAAATCTATGTAACTTTGCTAACTAACAGTTGTCACCCCACTAAACTTTAATTACAAAACAAGACAAACAAATTTATGTGTATGATTTGGTACTCTTTCCACAAGGTTGCTGGGCTAAACAAATCAACTGGACATAGGGTAGTAGCTGAGCAAGTCATCACAGAGGAAAAATAAAATGAAGGGAGTGTATTGTATTACTGTTTGCTGCTTGAAAAAAAACAAGAAACACATAAATTCTAGCTTCAGGAATGATGTTGTTTGATGTATAGACTTCACTGATGAATCGATTATGAGGGAAGGGTGGGATGGAAGTATGTGAGCATTTCAGAGAGAAAGAGGTGCAGAGCAAATAGATGTTAAGAAAAGTTATTCAAAACTTGGAAATAAAGCAGAAAAGATTACCGTATGTGTTTTCAACATCATACTAGAGCATTGTCCAATCAAGCACATCCAGGCATCATCCAAGTGCTTAGAAGGTAATTTTGACTCATTATTAGAGTCCAGAGTCCTTAAATTGAAGTGGTAACTGGTAGGAAATTGATAAGATCCAAATACATTCTGTAAAGTAGAGGTTATATTAGTTTCCTATTGCTGCTGTTAACAAATTACCACAAATTTAGTGTCTTAACACAACAAAAGTTTATTATCTTACAATTCCAGAGGTCAGAGTCCTAAATGGACTAAAATCAAGATGTTAGCAGGGCTACATTTCTTTTGTAGGATCTAGGAAAGAATCCATTCCCTTGTATTTTCCAGCTTCTAGAAGCTGCCTACTTTTCTTGGCTCTTGGCCCCTTTCTCCATCTTCAAAGCCAACATCTTTCAATTTCTTCCTACTCTGAACCTCTTGCCTTCTTCTTTGTCATATAAGGACCCCTGTGATTACATTGGCTCACCTGGATAATCCAGAATAATCTTTCCATCGCTAGATTCTAAACTTAATCACATCTGCAAATTCCAGGGATTACAATGTGGACATCTTTAGGAGTCCACTTTTCTGCTAACCACAAAGCTATACATGATTTTGTTCATGAGAGAGAAATTAACCTCCAAAATTATGGTTTAATGCACTATATGACATTAACCTTTTTTGTACCTAATTTAGCCATCTCCAACATTAGTTTTTCCACTTTAAATACAAATGTATGTATACGAGTATGTATGCATAGTGTATACATAAGTGTGTATATATGCATTGTATATATAGGAGGTTCCAAAAAATGTATACATATGACTTGTATTCATCTTTTGCTATTGATATATATTGAGTTTAATACAGTTTTTCCTTTCTTAAAATGTGTATACTTTGGGCCAGCCGAACGGTGCATTGGTTAGGAGCTGGCTTGGGTCACCAACTCTGAGCAGCGGGGCCCCGGTTCGGGTCCCACATATAAAGGCTTAGCCCTCTACAGCTAAGATGGTGAACAACAGCTCCACCTGGTTGCCTCTTTAGCTAAGATGGTGAACAACAGCTCCACCTGGTTGCTTCTATAGCTAAGATGGCCAGCGACAGTGTGGGCTGCAGCCTCTGCTGCAGTGGGCTGCAATGGGCTGCCACAGGCTACAGTGAGTGGCCGGCAGCCAGCATGAGCGGCTGGCAGCCAGCGTGAGCTGTCAAGAGCTGCCATGAGCTGCCGTCCAGAGGCTGGTGAGCGACTGCCTCACTCAGGAAGAGCACAATGACGATCACAACATGGGCCAGTGAAGCAACATCCTCCACAACTAGACTGAAGAACAAAAGGACAGCAACTTGTCTGTTCTCCTTCCCTGATTCCCCAACGTTGTTCCCCTCCCCAAATTCCCCAATTAAAAAAAAAAAAGATGTGTATACTTTTTTTTGGCACCCCTCTGTACATATATACATGAGGAAGGCAAGAGAGTCAGAGTCATATCAGTTTTTTTGTATTATCCTTTGAACTATTTTTGTCATCCTCTGCTTTCCTCATTAATTAAATAATAATAATAATTATTATTTTTTAAAGATTTTATTCGGGAATTGGGGGAGGGGAACAGCGTTGCGGAATCGGGGAAGGGGAACAGACAAGTTGCTGTCCTTTTGTTCTTCAGTCTAGTTGTGGAGGATGTCGCTTCACTGGCCCATGTTGGTATCATCATTGTTCTCTTCTCGGTGAGGCAGATCAGTCGCTGTCCTCTGGATGGCTGCTCACAGCGGCTGTTGGCAGCTCACACCGGCTGCCAGCCGCTCACTGTAGCCTATGGCAGCCCACTGCAGCAGGGGCTGCAGCTATGCCATCCTGGGGGCTCACAGCAGCCCAGCTCCAGGTGGAGCTGTTGTTCACTATCTTAGCTGTAGACGGCAGTGTCACTGGCCCTCATATGTGGGATCTGAACTGGGGCCTCTGGCATCCCAAGCCAGCTCTTAACCAATGCGCCACTCGGCTGGCCCTAAATAATTACTTTTAATATGTGTTTTCTATTTATTTGTAAGGCAATTATGTTTTTAATGTTTTGAGATACTTGACCACAATGATGGGGATATGTCAAAGGGGCTGAAGAGCCACCTGAAAGAACTCCCAATGGCCAAAACTGAAACAATTTGAGCAATAAGATAAATAAAGTAGTATAAATAAAGTCGTATTGGATTATAACCCAAAGTGTAAAATATTCATCAGGCTGTGATGTAACCACATGGTTGAATAAAACATCCCTCACTCAGATCCTTTACTCAACAACAACAATTTGGAATCCATCCACAGACAAAAGTTCCTTTGAGGGAGCTGTGGGTTACAGCACCGTATAATAAGTGACTGAGGAGGAGTCTTGCCCAGATAGTTTTCCTGGTTAATTCTAAGAAACATTTAAAGAAGAATTAGTGCCAATCCTTCTCAAATTCTTCCAAGAAACAAAAGAGAACACTCTCAAACTTATTTTACAAAGCCAGCATTACCCTGATACCAAAACCAAATAAGGACAATACAAGAAAAGAAAACTATAGGCCAATATCTTTGGTGCATATAGATGCAAAAATTCTCAACAAAATATCAGCAAGCTGAATTCAACAGTATATTAAAAGGATCATACACCATGATCAAGTAGGATTATCCCAAGCATGCAAAGACAGTTAAACATATGCACATCAATAAATGTGATACACCACATTAATCAAATGAAAGATAAAAAACATGTGATCATCTCAATGGACACAGAAAAATCATTTGACAAAATACAGCATCTTTTCATGATAAAAACTCTGAACAAATTGAGTAAGATGAAACATGCCTCAATGCAATAAAGGCCTTATATAACAATCCCCCAGCTAACATCATACTCAATGATAAAAGGTTGAAAGTTTTTTCTCTAAGATCAGGAACAAGACAAGGGTGACCATCCTCACCATTCTTATTCAACATAGTACTAGAAGTCCTACCTAGAGCAGTTAGGCAAGGAAAAGAAATAAAATGCATCCAGATTGGAAAAGAAGACATAAAATTGTCTTTCTTTGCACATGACATGATTTTATATATAGAAAATCTTAAAGACTCTACAAAAAAACTGTTAAAATTAATCAGCAAATTCAGGAAAGTGGCAGGATTCAAAATCACATAAAAATGAATTGTGTTTCTCTGTATTAACAGCAACATATCTGAAAAGTGAATTTTTAAAACTCCCATCATAAGCAACAAAATACTTAGGAATAAATTTAACCAAGGAGATGAGTAAATTTAACCAAAATGTAATTGAAAACCATATTTTCATGAAAGAGATTGAAGAAGACACAAATAAATTGGAAAGATATCCAATGATCATGGATCAGAATAAATATTATTACTAAAATGCCCATACTACCCAAAGCCATCTATAGATGTAATGCAATCTCTATCAAAATTTCAGTGCCATTTTTTTCACAGAAATAGGAAAAACGTTGCTAGAATTCATATGGAACCACAAAAGACCCCATATGTAGCCAAAGCAATTCTGAGAAACAACAAAGCTGGAGGTATCATCCTTTCTGATTTCAAATGATAGCACCAACCTATAGTAATCAAAATGATATGGTACTGGCATAAAATGGACAGAGGACCTGAATAGACTTTTTTTCCAACGAAGACATACAGGTGGCCAACAGGTACATGAAAAGATGCTCAGCATCACTAGTCATTAGGGAAATGCAAATCAAAAGCACACTGAGACATCACCTTTCAGCTGTAATGGCTGTTATCAAAAAGACAAGAGTTGAGTTGTTGACAAAGATGTGGAGAAAAGGAACCCTTGTGCACTATTAGGTGGGAATGTGAATTGGTACAGCCACTATGTAAAACTGTATGAAAGTTCCTCACAAATTTAATAATAGAAGTACCATAAAATCCAGCAATTTCACATTTGGGTATATATCCAAAGGAAATGAAATAAGGTTCTCAAAACGATAGCTGCATTCCAATGTTTATTGCAGTACTATTTACAATAGCTAAGATATGGAAACAACCAAAGTGTCCATAAACAGATGAATGGATAAAATAGAAAATATATATGAATATTATTCGTCTATGATAAAGAAGAACTTTGTGACATTTGTGACAAAGATGTATCTTGAAGGTATCATGCTAAGTGAGATAAGTCAGAAAAAGGACAAATATTTTATTATATCACCTATATGTGGAATCTAAAAAAACCCAAATTATAGAAACTTAGAGTAGAATGGTGGTTGCCAAGGGCTGGGGGTAGGTGGTGGAAATGGGGTGATGTTGGTCAAAGCATACAATTTCCGGTTATAAGATGAATAAGTTCTGAGAATCCAGGGTACAGCATGGTGATTATAGTTAACAGTACTGTTTTATATACATGAAAGTTACTAGGAAAGTAAAAAATTTTCTTTTCTTTTCTTTTTTTTTTTTTAGCTGAGCCATCCTGCCACCTGTTGGCAGCTCAGGCTGCTCAACTCAGACCAGGAATCCAACCGGCAACCCTATTGTTCAGAGCTTGCACTCTTGAGCAAGCTCTTAAACAACTAAGCCACTTGGCTGGCCCCTTAAAAAATTTTCTAACCACAAAAGGAAATAGTAATTATGTGAGGTAATCGAGGTGTTAACTAACCCTCCTGTGGTAATTATTTTGCAATATATAACTGTATCAAATCATCACATTGTACACTCTAAATTTACACAATGTTATATGTCAGTTATATAGTAGCTCAATAAAGCTGGGGGGGGGAAACGCAATACCCATGAGTCTATACTGATAGAAATAAATGACTAAGTAAATAAATGGGAGAGAATAGATAAATCTCCCTTGGAAAGAAATTCTAAATAATTCATGTAGATACTCCACTCTCAAAGAGCGAGCATAACTCCCCACTCCCTAAGAGTTGGCTGCACATGGTGACTTTTTTCTTAAGAGCATAGTAGGGAAAAGAGAAGAGAGTAACTACAGTGGAGCAACATTAGCTCAGCTAGGAAATAAAGGTCAACATCAATAGTAATAAGGTTTTTTTTTTGTTTTTTTTTTGAGGGCAGTGTTACTGGCCCTCATATGTGGGATCTGAACCGGGGCCGCTGGCATCCCAAGCCAGCGCTTAACCACCGCGCCACTCGGCCGGCCCGTAATACGATTTTTTTGATAGTATGAATCCTTGATATGCTGTGATGATAGTGACATTTTATCTCTGTGGTCTTTTTTCCAAAACAAATAACCCTAGTCTAATCATGATAAAAACATCAGACAAACATCAGTTGAGGGACATCCTACAAAATGTCTCTCCAGGACTCCTCAAAACTGTCAAGGTAATCAACACAAAGCAAGTCTGAGAAACTGTCACAGTCAAGAGGAACCTAAGGGGAAGTGACAGCTAATGTAAAGTGGCAACCTGGATGGAAAACTAGAACAGAAAATGAACACTAGGTAAAAACTAAGAAAATGGGAATAAAGTATGGACTTGGTTAATAAAAGTTATATATCTATATTGGTTCGTTAATTGTAACAATGTACCACAATAATAATGTAAGAAGTTAATATAAAGGACAGTTAATAGGGGATATATGGGAACTCTGTACTATTTTCATAATTTTTTCTGTAATTCTAAACTGTTCTAAAATAAAAATAATATTTAAAAAATTATCTTTCACCGAGATGATCATTTCTTTTTTCTAGCTACTCTAGGTGAATTTAAGGCTCACCTTTTAAAAGTTAGATGACCTTTCTCCCCAGCCCCCTTTTCCCTTCATAATTCACTGCATTAACATTTCCCAATTTTATTTTATTAGTTCCTCCAAAAATAATTTTAGAAGTTGCAAGTTGGTAGCTTCAGGGCCAAATGAAACTGGCAAACATATATTGATTGGCTGTGTTCTTTGAACCAGACATTGCTTTAAGTGGTAGGTGTCATGCCAGATCATACAAGCACTTGTTTTTTTATACTCTAGAGCCACAACAAATTTATAACTTGCCTAGCTCTCACAGAATTTGAGTTTGCAGCTCCAGGATAAAAGCTATGTGAAGACAGTATCTATAAGTCTAAATTTTAAAAAAAGAATCTATATCACATCATAAATTTCATCCTTTTAAAATATCCAATTCAGTGTTTAGTTTTGTTTTTTAAGCATGTTCACAACATTGGGCAATCATCACCACTGTCTAATTCCAGAACATTTTCATCACCCCAGAAAGGAACCTTGCACACATCACAATCTTTCTTCCTCCAGCCCCTGGCAATTATTAAATAATTAATCCACTTTCTGTCTCTATAGATCTGTCTATTCTGGACATTTCATGTAAATGGAATCATACAATCTGTAGCCTTGTGTCTGGCTTCTTTCATTTAGCGTACGGTTGTCAAGGTTCATTCATGTTGTAACATCCAGCAGTACTTCATTCCATTTTATGGCTGAATAATATGTATTCAATTTTGTGGACAGACCACATTTTGTTTACCCATTCATTCACTGATGGATATTTGGATTTTTCCACTTTTTGACAACTAGAAATAATGCTGCTCTAGAACATCCATGTACAGGTCTTTGTGTGAACATGTGTTTTCAGTTCTCTTGAGTATACTCTTATACCTAGGACTGGGGCCACTGGGCCACATGTTAACTCTACGTTTAACATCTTCAGTACTTATTAGACTGTTTTCCAATGTGACTGAACCATTTTACATTACCGTCAGTCTGAGTGTTCCAATTTTTCTACAAATATTTGTTATTGTCTGCTTTTTTTAATTATAGCTATTTAGAGTGTGTAAAGTGCTGTCTCAATGTGGTTTTGATTTATATTTCCCTAATAAGTAATGATGCTGAGCATCTTTTCATGTGATTATTGGCCATTTGTGTATCTTATTTGGAGAAATGTCTATTCAAATCCTTTGCCTGTTTTTAATTGAGTTATTTGTCTTTTTATTGATGAGCTGTGTTTTTTATATATTCTGGATACTAGACTCCTATGAAGTATATGATTTCCCACTATTTCTCCCAGTCATTGGGTTGTTTTTTTTACTTTCTTGATAGTGTTTTTTGAAGCACAAAGTTTTTTTTTGTTTTTGTTTTTTTGTTTTCTTTTTAGCTGAGCCATCCTGCTACCTGCTGGCAGCTCAACGGCAACTCAGCTCGGGCTGACATCGAACCGCCATTGCTCAGAGCTCAGCTTGCACTCTTGAGCGAGCTCTTAACCAACTGAGCCACTTGGCCGGCCCACAAAGTTTTTAATTTGGATGAAATCAGTTTTATCCATGTTTTGTTTGGTTGCTTGTGATTTAGATGTCATATCTAAGAAATTGTGGCTCAATTCAAGGTCACAAAGATATACTACAATGTTTTCTTTTAAGAGTTTCATAGTTTTAGCTTACATTTATTTATTTTTAATTTAAAAAATTATTTTTTATTTTTTATTTTTAAAATGACTTCTTTATTGAGAATAAAATTTACATACCATACAATCCTCTCTTTTAAAGGGAACAAATGTTCTAGAACATTCACAGATATATGTGACTATCACCACAATTTTTTAACTTTCATGACTTCAAAAAGAAACTTCTTAACACTTTAGTTATCACTCCTCTATCCAACCATTTTTCCATTAGCAAGCACTATTTTTGGTCTTTGTAGATTTGCCTAATTTGGGTGTTTCATAGAAATGGTATAACATGATATGTGGTATTTTGTGACAGGCTTCTTAATGTTTTCAAAGTTTATCCATGTTCATATTAAAATTTCATCAGTTGCCCAACATTGATCTTCATCACTATGTTTTCCTCATTCTAATCCAGATCCATTCAGTTTAGCTCTTACATTTAGATATTTGAGTTAATGGTTGTATATGACATGAGACAATGTTATAAATTCATTCTCTGGCATGCAAATATCCAGTTTTCCTGGCACTATTTGTTGAAAAGACTATTCTTTCTTTATTAAAAGACTATTCACCCTTGTCAAATATCAATTGACTATACATATACTGGTTTATTTCAATTCCATTGATATATATGTTTATGCTTATGCCAGTTCTAGATAATCTTGACTACTATAGTTTTCTAATGAGTTTTGAAATTAGGAAGTGTGAGCCTTCCAACCTTGTACTTTTTCAAGACTGTTTTAGCTATTCTGGGTCTCTTGAATTTCCTTATCAATGGTAAGATGAGCTTCATTTATGTAAAAAGAGACACTGAGATTCTGATATTGATTATATTGAAACTGTAGATCAATTTGGGTAGGTATTGCTCTTTTAACAATATTAAGTCTTCCAATCTATGAATATGAGATGCCATTTACATGGGTCTTCATTAATTGCTTTCAACAATGTTTTGTTGCTTTCAGAGCACGAATCTTATGCTTTGTTAAATTTATTCCCTAATTTTATTCTTTATGATGATATTATAAATAGAATTATTTTTGTAATTTAATTTTTGGTAGTGAATTAATCATTGCTAGTGAATAAAAACATATAATTTTTTGTTTATTGACCTTATCTTCTTGTATTCTGCAACCACACTGAATTTGTTTATTAGTTCTAATAGTTTTTTTTTTATTCCTTAGGATTTTCTATATACAAGATCATGTCATTTACAAATAGAGATAGTTTCACTTCTTCCTTTCCAGTCTTAATGCCTTTTTTTGTTGCTTAGTATCCCTGGTTAAAACCTCCAACACAGCATTGAATAGAAGAGATCAGGGCAGACATCCTATCTTGTTCCTGATCTTGGGGACTGTTTGTTTATTTATTTATTTCAGCTTCTTAATTTTTTTAAACTTTATTTATTTTGAAATTCAATATTATTTTATATTAGTTTCATTAGCATAGTGGTTAGACATTTATATAATTTAAGAGGTGATCTCCCTGATTAGTTTAGTACCCACCTGGTACTATGCATAGTTATTACCATATTATTGACTGTATTCATTAAGTTTTTGTTTACTTCCCATGACTATTTTTTCCTATTTATTTATTTATTTATTTAATTAAATTAGTTTCAGGTGTACAACACAATGCAATAGTTATACTCTTTACCCCCCAAAGTGACAACCCCTCTCCCCCAGTTCACCACCCCACTCCTCCCCACTCATATCATACATATCCACTAAAATTCCTTTGACTCCCTTCCACAGTATACTCCACATCCCATGACTATCTATATATTCAGTTACAGTTGGCATATAATATTATACAACATCAGCTTTAGGTGTACAGTGCAGTGATCAAGCCTCTATTCCATCCATGAAGTGGTCTCCCTAACAAGACATGTGACTATCTGACACGCCACAAAATTTTTACAACATTATTATATTCCCCGAACTGTGTTTCATATCCCTGTGGCAATATTGTAGTTGTCTATTTATGCTGTCTAATCCTTTCCCCTTCTCCCTTATCCCCACCCCACCTCCCAACTAGCAACCCTCAGTTTTTCCTCTATATCTATGAGTCTGTTTACTTTGATTGTTCATTCAGTTTTTCACATTCCACATATAAGTGAGATCATATGGTATTTGTCTTTCTCCGACTGACTTATTTCACTTAACATAATAGTCTCTTCACAACTTTATCAATTACATATCCCTGCGGCAACATTGTAGTCACCCTCCTATGCTGTCCAAAACCTTCCCCCTCTCCCTCATCTCCACTCCCTCCCAGCCAGCAATCATCAGTTTTTCCTTTATATCTGCTTGATATGATTTCAATCTTCTTAAATTTACTGAGACTTGTTTTGTGGCCTAACATGTGGTCAATCTTGGAAAATGTCCCATGTGCACTTGAGAAGAACTTATATTCTCTTGTTTCAGGGTGAAATGCTCTAAAAATATCGATGAAGTCCAGCTGGTCTAAAGTGTTTCCATGACTATTTTGTAACTATCAATTTGTACTCTTAATACCTTCGCCTTATTCACCCACCCCCCAAATCTCTACCCACCTATCACCCTGATAAATCTAGTACTCATCTGACACCACACATAGTTATTACAATATTATTGACTATATTCTTTTTGCTATACCCTACATTCTCATACCCTACTTTGTAAAAACCAATTTGTACTTCTTAATCCCTTCTCATTTTTCACTCACCCTCAGCCCCTTCTTATCTGGCAACTATCAAAATGTTCTCTGTATCTATGAGTCTGTTTCTGTTTTGTTTTGTTTATTTTGTTTTTTAGATTTCCACATGTAAACGAAATCACATTGCATCTGTCTGTTACTGTCTGACACTACACTCAGCACAACACCCTCCAGGTCCATCCATGCTGCCACAGCAAATGGCAAGAGTCTATTCTTAATCATGGCCGAGCACTATTCCATTGTATTCCATGTACCACTTTCTCTGTATTCATTCTTCCATCGACAGACACCCAGGCTGACTCCATATCTGTCATGTCGCCCACGACTGGGCTAGGTGGATGTGGAGAAGGGACGGTGAAAGGTTAAGGAAAAAAGAGAGAGACACACAAAATAGGAAAGAAAACTGTTCAGGGCCAGGGGATGCCAGCCTCATGGACTGGAGCCCCGAATCGGGCCTGACTGATCCTTTTATTATCTTACACATAAGCAAGGGTCAATGTAAGGTCAACGTAGCTTCAGAGGTCTGTGTGTCTCACGCCCCAAAACATAGCTAAAGCCCAAAGCACCCACACCTGCAAGCTGCCATTACCAGCGATTATTGTCATGCACCTCTTAAGAGACAGAACTCCCTCTCCAAGGCTTACTGATAAGAATGCAAGGAGGACAGACATTATCATATCAATAGGTCATTTCACAGGCAGGCTGCCAGACCCTGAAGCAAGGGGCTCATGCCCTACTTCTGTCAACTCCTGATTTCTCCTGTTGGTACCCACTGACATCCACAGGCACCCACTGGCACCCACGCGACCACGTCTAGCTTGCGTTGTTTCTCTCTCTTCAGAAAACTTACCCGTCTCTGACTGACCAGCCATCCTTTGGTGCCAAACAGGAATATACACAGTAAGCATAATATTGAAGTTATGATCTGTCTTTATGGAGAGCTGCATGGAGGCAGACAGGCAGGTTATAATGTGACACATATCTTGGCCATTGTAAACAATGCTGCAGTGAACATGTGGATAAACACTCCCCTTGAAATAGTTTTGCATTTCTTAGGATAAATACCCAGAAGTGGGATTACTGGGTCCTTCTTGTCTCTTGTTATAGCCTTTGTTTTAAAGTCTGTTTTGTCTGGGACAAGTACTGCTACTTTAGCTTTTGTATGTTTGTTTGTTTTCATTTTTCATGAAATGTCTTTTTCCATCTCTTTCCTTTTAGTCTCTGTGTGTCTTTGGATCTGAAGTGCATCTCTTGTAGGTAACATATGTAAGGATATTGTTTTCTTATTCATTCAGACACCCATCTTTTGATTGGAGCATTTAACCCATTTACATTCAAAGTAACTGTGGATAGATAAGTAATTATTGCATATATATATATATATCTAATAAGTAATAAGTAATTATTGTGTATATATATATATATATATATATATCTTAAAGAAATCTCTCTGAGGTTCCTTGTAATACTAGTTGGTGGTGATGAACTCCTTTAGCTATTTCTTGTCTGGGAAGCTCTTTATCTGTCCTTCAAGTCTAAATGATAGCTTGTCTGGGTAGCGTACTCTTGGTTATAGGTCATTTCTTTTTCATCACTTTGAATACTTCCTGCCAACCCCTTCTGGACTGCACATTTTTGTTGAGAAATCAGCTGACAGTCTTATGGGAGTTCCCTGGTAGGTAACTAACTGCTTTTCTCCTGGTGCTTTTAAGATTCCCTCTTTGTCTTCAAGTTTTGTCATTTTAATTCTGATGTGTCTTGGTGTGTGCCTATTTGGGTTCATCTTTTTTGGGACTCTCTGTGCTTCCTGGGCTTGTATATCTATTTTCTTTGCCAGGTTAGGGAAGTTTTCAGTCATTATTTCTTCAAATAGGTTTTCAATTTTTTGTTCTCTCTCTCTTTTCCTTCTGACACCCCTACAATACTAATGTTTATATGCCTGCATTGTCCCAGAGGCCCCTTACACCATCCTCATTTTTTTGGATTCATTTTTCTTTTTGCTGTTCTGATTGGGTTTTTTTTTCTGCTACATTATCTTCAGAATTGCTGATTCAATCTTCTGCTCATTTAATCTACTGTTAATTGCCTCTAATGTATTCTTCATTTCTGATTGGTTCTTTTCTATGTTTTCTTTCTCCATTTTTATGTTTCCTATCTCTTTGTTGAAGTTCTCCCTGACATCATTGAGCATTTTTATAACCAGTGTTTGGATCCCTGTGTCTGATAGATTGCTTGTCTCCATTTTGTTTAGTTGTTTTGGTGGAGTTTTGTTCTTCTATTTAGGACATGTTTCTTTGTCTCCCCATTTTGGCTGACTCCCTGTGTTTGGTTCTATGTATTAGGTAGAGCTGTTATGTCTTCTGGTCTTAGCAGAATGGCCTAATATAGTAGGTGTCCTATGGGACACAGTGGCATAATCTCCCTGGTCACCAGAGCTGAGTGCTCCACATGTGTCCCTTGTATCAGCTGTGTGTGCCCTCTTGTAGTTGAGACTTGATTGCTGTTTGCACATTAGTGGGAGGGATGACCCTCAGGATGCTTGGTTGTGAGGACTGGCTGTGACTATACTGGAGAAGCTGTTGTGCACGGGCTAACCCTACAGAGCAGGATTTGCTATGGCAGGGCTCTGGTGCCCTTTGGTTGTGTTGTCCTTGGAGGTGACTGGGTAATGCTCTAGTGGGGTCCAAAGCTAGCCACTGAGTGTTCCCATTTCAGTGCCTCCTGGGAGGTGCCTCACCCCAAGCCAACTTTAGCTGCAGCCTATATATGGTATGCCTGGTATGCTTGGGCTGCCTGGTATGAGCCACAAAGCAATTTACAGATGGCTGCCACCTGCACTGGACTTCAAGGTGCCTCAAGAGGCCAATCTTTGAACCAAGGCCAGCTATCACTAGTACTAGGTTTAGGGCTGCTCAGTCAGAGATATGGGACATGCTGAAGCCTGATGCTGCTTCTTTGGGTTTTGTGATCCTTTGAGAGATTTTATGAAAGTCTTCAGGATGAGCTAAGACATGTTGTTTGTACGGAAAAGCCACCGGAAGTGGCTTGGGTATACCCAAAAGTTGGGTGGGCAGGGTCTCAGAGTGGGGCAGTTGATAGGTGATATGTGATAGCCCTTTTGATGAAGGCTCAGATATGGCATCTGCCTGTGTCTGCAGGCAGGGAGAGAGAGGGCTCAACAAAGAAACAGTGATTTCCACCAGCTCCTCCATCCAGGATGAAAGCTACCCCTCCAGCCCTTACCCTGAAATTAGACAATTCAGTTCTTCCCCTTATATCTCTGGCACCTTTGGAGATGCTGTCCCAGTGCTGGAGTTCAGAATGGGTGAGTCTGTCAGTGAGTAAGTCTGAGCATAGGCTCTTTGAGAGGAGCTTCTGAGAATGCAGCCACTTTTCATCTCACTCAACCATAATCTCTGCTGGTTTTTCACAGTCAGGAGTTATGGGGACTTCTCTTTCCAGCACTGGAACCCTGGGCTGGGGAGCCTATTGAGGAGTTGGAACAGTCTTTGCTTCTCTTGGGGAGACCTCTACAGCCAAGATATCCCTCCCAATTTTTAATGGTCACAAGTGGGTTTGGGACCAACTCTGTCCCATGCCTCTACCCCTCCTACCAGTCTTGAGGTGGGGTTTTCTGTATGTCCCTAGTAGTAGGGCTGCAGTTCAGCTGGACTTCAGGCAATTTTTAATGATGGTTGTTCTGTAGTTTAGTTGTAATTGATGTGGTCCTGAGAGGAGGTGAGCACAGCGTTTACCTACTTTGCCATCTTGACTGAAAAATCTTACTTACATAGTATCTGACAGAGTACTTCGTAATGATTTTTGTGTCATGCATCCTTTGGAGGATCTGATAAAAGTTTGGTGTCAGTTCAAGAAAACTATAAACATAAATAAGTTTGTAAATAAACATAAATATAAACATAAATAAACATAAATATTTTACCTACAATTTAAGAACCTTCCTAGCCCTCATACAGTTCCAGGATTACTTCATAAATAGACATAGCACAGTGCCAGTAGACATTTCATAAAAACTTGTCAAATGACTGGATAATAATCATATGAAGAATGTATACTGTACTTCATACTTTTACAGGATTTTGATGTTCTTCAGCTCTCTTGACTGTCACTGTAAGCCTGTCATTTTAGTTGCTTAGATATTGGTCGCCCCATTTATGAGAAATTAAATATAGACCTGGAGTGATTGATCCCCAAGTTAGTGATGGAGCTAACTCCCCTAACACTCTATCAGAGTGCTGTTTTATAGGTGTCTATACAACTTATACTCATCTTCTTTTGCCTTTTTCTTTCTAGCACCTTCTCTGATATATTTTGCTTGTGGAGAACTATAAAATCATAATAATAGCTAATAATTTTAGAGTGGTTATTATGTTTTAGTTATTATTATTATCATCCTCATTTTTACAGATGAAATTCAAAAGTTAAAATCCTATGATCTCTGAATTTTCTTGGATTGTACTTATCATATTGAAAAAAAAAATTTGAAGCTCAGATAGCAACTTGCCCAAGGTCACAAAGCTAATAAGAGTTGCAATCAGGACTCAAACCCCAGCTGCCTGATTCCAGAAATGCTAAGCCTGAAGCCGGTCTTATTATTGCTGTTGTGTAGTGGCTATTACTATGGGCTTTGGAATCTGAAAACTTTGGTTCATACCCTAGCTCTGTTACTTATAAACTGCTGTGTGACCTTGGGTAGGCTACATAAATGTGATTATCTGCAGTTTCTTCATCTGTAAAGTGAAGAAAATAGTAGTTACCTCAGTGGATTTTATGTAGTGGGGAGGATAAAATGTCATAATGAATATCAAGTTTATAGCATGCTGCTTGATGTTAAGGGCAGCACCTTCCTAGGGTAGACACAAGCCACTTCTCCAAGGAATTGGTTAACTCCTTAACATAGTGAGAGCACTTTCACGATCAGACCCTTCTGCAGTGAGATTTCTCAGCATATCCCATTTCACACTAAACTCTCACTGCGTTGAACTATTTCAAGTTCTCCAGAAGGCATCTTGCATTTTCTTGCTTCCAGACATTTGCCTGGAATGCCCTTGCCTGTCTTTCTCTCTCATGTCATAGTTTTAGACAGCACTTATTCCAGAAAGCATCTCTGACCATTTATCTCTCCCATGCCTAGGCTGAGTAATACTTACGTTTGATTCCACAGCCCTTGCACTTGGCTGAACTTCACTTACCACTTTGAATTGTAATTGTCTGTCTTCACAGTAGAATGTAAGCTCCACATGGGCAGGGACTGTGTCATGTTCTCTGCTGTATCTCCATTGCCTTGAACCATGTCTGACTTGGAGTGGGCACATAATAAATAAGTAAGGAATAAATGAAGAAAGTGTCACTATGCTCCACTAACTGTCCCCATGTATCCAATCTCTCTTTTGTCCCTTTATTTGAATAAAGCTGTTAATACTTTAATTTTACACACAGACACAGACACACACACAGATAAAACTAGGGAAATATGAAAAAGATTGGTCAATAAATAATTGAGTAAGATTAATGTTAATATCCTAATTGTGACACTATACTATAATTTTGCTCATAGCTTTTAAAAAAAATGTGGTAAGAAACGCATAACATAAAGATTACTATCTTAACCATTTCTTTTTTTTAATTGGGGAATTGGGGGAGGGAACAGTGTTGGGGAATCAGGGAAGGGGAACAGACAAGTTGCTGTCCTTCTGTTCTTCAATCTAGTTGTGGAAGACATCGCTTCACTGGCCCATGTTGGTATTGTGATCACTGCGCATTTCCCAGCTAAAGCAGATTGGTCACCAGCCATTGGACGGCCACTCCTGGCTCACGCCAGCTGCCAGCTGCTCACTCTGGCTGCCGGCCACTCACAGTAGCTTAGGGCAGCCCGCTGCAGCCCCACTGCAGCCTATGCCTGTTGCCTTACAGCTGCCAAACCGTTTGCACCTCCGCGCTAACCCAGTGTCAAAAGTGACATCTTAAGGAAGTGTCTTGGAATGCTGAGACCTAATGGAAGGATATCAGGTAATCTCCCTTATTGGATGGTTTCAGTAATGCGGCTCCATCCCCTGGGGTGATGGGTTTGTGTGAAGGCACAATTGTGTTGGAACACAAAGGGGATTTTCGGGGAGAACAGCCCACAAGCACAAAACTCACAGACCATTAAAATTGCAAATTTTACTTCCTTATAAGATCACTAATAAAGCTACGTGGTTGCTCGATTTGGGGCCTCAGTCCTGGAGACTGTGGTCCCTTGGCCCGGCTTATAATCTATTTTTGGCTCCTGTCTTCCTTAACCCTGTGCCGCCCTTCCAGAGTCTCACTGTTCTTGTCGTGTTGGACGTGACGTCAGGCACCCGACCTGGGGCTCAAGAAGGAAGGTCGGCTATGAGTCAGAACTAAACGGAGGATTAATAGCACAGGGCCAGGGAGGCGTCGCGACAACTACTGTGGAGTAGGGAAGATCCCGGGAAAATTTTAACGGAGGTAAAAGGGGAATCTGCCAAGTTCTGTGTGCAAGGGTGTGAATGGGTGCGTGTTTCCTTGTGGTTCCACAGCTAAGGCTACGGAACTCAATTGGGCTTTAATCTGCAGTTTTGTGGTTGCTTTGTAAGATAAAATGGTGATTTGGCTCCTGATGGTGTCAACCAGGCCTGAGGGTTTATACAGGTACACCTTAGCCAAGACAGACCTTAAAATCCCATGAGGGACGCGACTAGATAGGCATCTGAGTGAATTTTGATTGAAACTTTTCTCTCTCTCTTTACTATAAAATGGGAAATGTTACCAGTCATTATACATCTTATATTTGCTTGCTTAAGCAACTTCTTAAGGATAGAGGAGCCCAAATATCAGAACAAAGATTGGAGGAACTTTTTAAAGTGATTGAAACTCACTGTTCATGGTTCCCAAATTTAGGGATGTTTGCTTTAAAAACATGGGAGAAGGTAGACATGGAACTCTGTGGATTATATTGGAAAGGAGTTTCGCTCCCAGTAACAATCTGGAGTACGTGGCAATTCGTTAGGTCAGTTTTAGAACCTTTGTAGACTGATAAAGAGGATGAAGCGGATGAGGACGCTTCAGAATCAGGAGAAAAAGAGGAAAGTGTTGCAGAGAAGGAAGAAGGATCTCTAGAAGCCCCCACAGTCACCCCTAAGTCATTATATCTACCTTTGGGAGGCTGCTTGGAGGATTGTTGTTCGCCCTCAGCTCCTCTGCCATCTCTGTTGTCATTATTTACAAACACAGGAATGGGGACTTCCCCAGACCCAGGCAAAAAGTGCTAATTCTTCTCTCCTTACCACCCATCTAGCCCCGCTTCCTAACAGCGGCTTTCAGGCACCTCTCTCTGCTGTGGAGAGGGGTATCCACCAAGCTCATTTAGAAGGAGATTTAGATGCTTTGGCTTTTCCTGTAGTCATTCAGGAATGCATTGCTTCTGTTGCAGATCTGGATGATCCTCATAGAATTCATGAATATCATTTTGAAACTTTTTCTTTTATATTGCTAAAAGAGCTTAAACAAGCTACAACTCAGTATGGTTCTACTTCTCCATACACAATGGGTCTTATACGGGGTGTGGAGAATGGCAATCGATTAATACCCGTAGATTGGAATGCTGTGTCTAAAACTTGTCTCTCATTTTCTCAGTTTTTACAGTTTAAAACATGATGGAGCCAGCCGAGTAGTGCTTTGGTTAAGAGCTGCCTTGGGACACCAGTGATCCTGGTTCATATCCCACATATGAGGGCCAGTGACACTGCCCTCTAAAGCTAAGATGGTGAACAACAGCTCCACCTGGAGCTGGGCTGCTGTGAGTCCCCGGGGATGGCATAGCTGCAGCCCCTGCTGCAGTGGGCTGCCATAGGCTACAGTGAGTGGCCAGCAGCCAGTGTGAGCAGCTGGCAGCCGGTGTGAGCTGCCAAGAGCCATTGTGAGTGGCTGTCCAGAGGCCAGCGACTGATCTGCTTCACCCGAGAAGAGCACAATGATGATACCAACATGGGCCAGTGAAGCAATATTTTCCACAACTAAACTGAAGAACAAAAGGAAAGCAACTTATCTCTTCCCTTTCCCCGTTTCCCAAACACTGTTCCCCTCCCCCAATTCCCCAATAAAATCTTAAAAATCAATCAATCAATCAATCATGATGGATTGATGGTGCAGAAACTCAAGATAGACATAATCACACTAATAACATTGATATTACCAAAGATCAACTATTAGGAAATGGATATTGGGTAGAAACTGAAGACCAATTGTGAATGGAGGATCAGGCTATAGCACAGTTAAGAAGGATTTGCTTGATGGCTTGGGAAAAAATAGAAATAGATGGTAATGTTCTCAGCTCTTTTCAGAAAATCTTACAAGGCCCTAGAGAACCTTATCCTGAATTCGTTGCTCACTTACTGGATATTATAAACAAACAGGTGACCAATTCACAAGACGCTGATATAATTTTGCAAATTTTCACTTATGACAATGTTAATGAAGACTGTAAAAAGGCTATCAGAACAAGGAAAGGAAAGACAGATACAATGGAGTATATCCGTTTATGTCAAGGAGTAGGAACAGAACAATTTAAAGCTACCATGTTAGCTCAAGGTATAACGGAATTAAAAATAGAACAAACTTGTTATAATTGTGGAAGAACAGGTCACACCAAAAAAGAATGCCAGAAGAAAAACAGAAACAGCTCCCATTCACCTAATACTTTTGCTTCTACGGGACCTAAACAACCTGGATTGTGCCTTAGATGCCAAAAAGGAAAGCATTGGGTCTCAGAATGTAAGTCAGTTTTTCAAAAAAATGGAACTCCTTTTCAGGGAAATGAGAGTAGAGGCCAGCCCCAGGCCCCGACAATAACCGGGGCATACATGACACAGGCTGCTCCTCAAAATTGTCAGACAGTACCTCCCTCAGACATTCAGTTCAGGAATTAAGTCCTGCCACGAAAGGGAGTGCTGCAGTAGATATCTGTACAGCACAAGATACCTTACTACTTCCCGGAGAATCCCCTTTACGTGTATCAACAGGACATTTTGGTCCGATTCTCCCAAATACAGTCAGACTTCTCCTTGGCCACTCTAGTCTAACATGAAAAGGGGTTACAGCCCACATTGCTATTATTGATTCTGTTCCTGAAAGAGAAATTCAAATTATAATGTCCTCGTCACCAAAAAGGGAGAACGGGTTGCACAATGACTTCTGCTTCTGTATATTCTCCCAGCGGGGAAAAAAGGGAACACAAAAAAGAGGCACTGCAGGATTTGGAAGTACCGGACAGGCAGGTATTTTTCTAGCAGAAAATATTTCAGGAACTTGTCCTGTTTGCCAAATTGAAATACAAGGCAAAAAATTTAAAGGTCTTTTAGATACAGGAGCTAATGTTTCTATAATTAGCTCTCAGGAATGGCCAAAGAATTGGGAAGCACAGCAACCTAACACTAGCATTGTTGGGAGGGGACGAGATTCAGATTTGTGCCAAAGTGTTTGCATTTTGCCCTGCCTACCTGAAGGACAAAAAAGATTTTTACAACCCTACCTTGCTGACATTCCAGTTAACTTATGGGGTCGAGATCTGCTTACTCGGTGAGAGGCAGAAATTTGGATACCCCCTGGGCAAAATAGTCCTCAAAGCCAGAGGCTGATAAATCAGATGGGATTTAAATCAGGCAAAGGATTTGGAAAATTTAATCAGGTAATTACTCAGCCTATTCAGCCCTCCTCCCAGCAAGGATGAAAGGGATTAGGACATAAAACAGAGACACAAAAACTTTTTTATAGTGGCAACCATTGCAGAACTATGGACTCCCATACCTCTTAAATGGACTAATAACAAGCCTCTCTGGATTGAACAATGGCTCTCTCAGAAAAAATTGGAGGCTTTAACAGAATTATTACAAAATCAATTAAAACAACCATATAGAACCTTCTACTAGCCCTTGGAACTCTCCAGTGTTTGTGATTAAGAAAAAAATCAGGAAAATGACGAATGCTCACTCACCTCAGAGCTGTTAGTGCAATCATTGAGCCCATGGGTGCTTTGTAACCTGGGCTCCCACAACCTTCCATGATTCCAAAAAATTGGTCTTTAATAGTTATTGATTTACATGATTGTTTCTATACAATCCTTTTACACCCCGAAGATTGTCCCAGATTTGCATTTTCTATTCTGTCTACAAATAATAGGGAACCCATAAAGAGATATCAGTGGAAAGTCCTTCCACAGGGAATGCTAAATAGCCCGACTATGTGTCAGCTTTTTTCAGCCAGTTAGAACGATTTCCCAGATTGTTATATCATTCATTACATGAATGATGTTCTCTGTGCTGCGTCCTCAATGAAATGTTTGGCAGCATGCTTTGAATTGCTCAAAAATCAATTCAATTCAGCAGGACTTTGCATTGCTCCAAATATAATTCAGACCACCATGCCTGTACAATATTTAGGAGCGGTAGTGGATAGACAGACAATTTGACCTTAAAAACTACAAATCAGGAGAGATCAAATTTTGACTTTAAATGATTTACAAAAATTATTACGAGATATTAATTGCCTATGTCCTGCCTTAGGTATCCCCACTTATGTTCTCAGTAATTTATTTGATCTTTTGTGAGGTTCCCCACCCCCCAACCCCCGGGCTGGATAGCACTTGCACATTAACCCCTCATGCTAATCAGGAATTAGAATTAGTGAAACAAAAACATTCAAGAAGCTCAAATTCAGTGAATTGATCCCTCAATAGCTTTACAGTGATCCCTCAATACCTTTACAGGTGTTAATTTTTCCTACACCACATTCACCTATGGCAGTCACTGTTCAGCACAAAGACCTAGTTGAGTGGATTTTCCTGCCTAACCACTTCGTTAAGTCACTCCCAAACTATGTAGAGTCAATCTCAGAGCTCATATCACAAGCTCGTACCAGAAATCTCCACTTGAATGGAAAGGAACCCAGTCAAATTGTAGTACCTTTTAAAAAAGCAACAAATAATATATTTAAAGCATTCAAAGCTTCCCTCCCCCTATTCCTCCATGTACCCATCAAAGTTACTGGATTGATGGACAGTCCCATATCCATTGGGAAGAGTGTCGAGGGAGCATGGATTGGGTGTTATTTAATGATTCCTATGGAATAGTAATAGACTGGGACCCCCCATGGGGCTGCAGTCTGTAACTGCACCCAATTTAATTGCTCCAATTAGCAACTTCTCAGATGGTGGGTACGTACGTATAATTCTCAAATTATTAAAACTCAATCAAATTCTTCTATCACCCGGATGGAGCCCTTGCTCCTCCTCAATTACAAATGATTAGTCCCTTCCTAGGTCCTATTAAAAAAAAAAACTTTATGGAAAATAGACTTGAGCATTAGACCTAATAAGATTTGGAAAGAAAATCTTACAAAAAATATACTTTTCAGTTTGAAAAAACAAATGTTTTATTTACAGGCATGTCTTAAAATTCCTTTTGTTTTCTTAGTAGGAACTATAACTATCAATCAGACACACACCCCATAGTCAGAGGTACAGGACCATCTTTTGGGCCATGCTCCTAATCTCATTGTAGATGTCCTACAATTGAAGCACAAAGTGGATCAGATGTCTGCTGCCAATTTACAGCTCCTCCTTGGGGAGGAAGCACCTTCCACAGCTGGAGATGGACTCTGGTTTAAATCCCCTCACCTGGATGAGAAACCTTGGTGGAGGCTTTGCAGGTGCAGTAGCACTCCTGTTAATTATTCTTCTTTTGTTTTGCTTAGTCCTCAGATGTGGACAACAAGCACTCTAATGAGCCTTGAAAAAAGAAACTGTCAAGTCTGTTTATATCCTGCTACAAAAACAAGAAGGGGGAGATGTTGCCTTACAGCTGCCAAACCGTTTGCCCCCCACCCACCCACCCCGCGTTAACCCTGTGTCAAAAGTGACATCTTAAAGAAGTGTCTTGGAATGCTGAGATCTGATGGAAAGATATTGGTAAAAGCTTCCTTAAGGGAGTGTCTCGAAATGCTGAGATCTGATGGATGATATGGGGTAATCTCCCTTATTGGATGGTTTCAGTAATGTGGCTCCATCCCCTGGGGTGATGGGTGTGTGTGTGTGTGTGTGTGTGTGTGTGTGTGTGTGTGTGTGTGAAGGCACAATTGTGTTGGAACACAAAGGGGATCTTCAGGGAGAACAGCCAGCAGGCACAAAACTCACAGACCATTAAAAATGCAAATTTTACTTCCTTATAAGATCACTCATAAAGCTATGCAGTTGCTCAATTCGGGGCCTTAGTCCTGGAGACTGTGGTCCCTTGGCCCGGCTTATAATCTATTTTTGGCTCCTGTCTTTCTTTATTTTAAAGATTTTATTGGGGAATTGGGGGCGGGGAACAGCGTTGGGGATCCAGGGAAGGGGAACAGACAAGCTGTTGTCCTTTTTCTTCAGTCTAGTTGAGGACATTACTTCACTGGCCCATGTTGGTATCGTCATTGCACTCTTCTCCAGTGAGGCAGATCCGTCGCCGGCCTTTGGATGGCTGCTCACAGCGGCTCTTGGCAGCTCACACTGGCTGCCCAATGGGCCACAACCACTCACGCTGGCTGCCAGCCACTCACTGTAGCCTATGGCAACTCACTGCAGCAGGCACTACAGCCCACACCATCACTGGTGACTCACAGCAGCCCAGCTCCAGGTGGAGCTGTTGTTCACCATCTTACCTTTAGAGGGCAGTGTCACTGGCCTTCATCTGTGGGATCCAAACCGAGGCCTCTGGCGTCCCAAGTCAGCTCTTAACCAATGTGTCACTCGGCCAGCCCAGCTCCTGTCTTTCTTAACCCTGCGCTGCCCTTCCTGAGTCTCACTGCTCTTGTCATGCTGGACGTGACATATGCCGTTGCCAGTGACTCATGGCAGCCCAGCTCCAGGTGGAGCTGTTGCTCACCATCTTAGCTAAAGAGGGCGCAGCGTCACTGGCCCATGTGGGATCCAAACCAGTGGCCCTGCTGCTCAGAGCTTGGGCACCCAAGCCAGCTCTTAACCAATGAACCACTCAGCTGGCCCATCTTAACCATTTTTAAGTGTGCAGTTTAGTAAAGTACAGTTGAACCTTGAACAATATAGAGGTTAGAGGCACCAATTCTGTGCAGTTGAAAATCCATGAATAATTTTGAATTCCCCCAAAATTTCTGTCATTCCCTGATATAGGTGTGGATTGTATCCAGGACTCCCCACAGATACCAAAAATCCACGGATATTCAAGTCCCTTATATGAAATAGCAGAGAACAATACATACATTTGGTCCTCTGCATCTGCAGTTGTGAAACCCAGGGATACAGGGCTGATTCTATATTTATTTTTCTTTAAATACATGTATCTGTAGACATGCTCAGTTCAAACTCACGTTGTTCAAAAGTCAACTGTATATTTACATTGTTGTGCAACCCATCTCCAGAACTTTTCCGTCTTGCAAAACTAAAACTCTACACCTATTAAACAACAACTCAATTCCCCTTTTCTCCCAGTCTCTGGCACCCACCATTCTGCTTCTATTATATTAATTTGACTACCCTAGATAACTCATATAAGTGAAATTATATAGAATTTATGTTTTTATGACTGATTTATTTCATTTAGCATAATATCCTCAAAGTTCATCCATGTTTTACATGTGACAGTATTTTTCTTCCTTTTAAAGGTTGAATAATATTCCATTGTGCATATAATACCACATTTTGTTTATCCATTTGTATCTATGAACATTAGGGTTGTTTGCACCGCTTGGCTACTGTGAATAGTGTTGCTATGAACATGGGTGTGAAAATACATTTTCAAGACCCTTCTTTCAATTTGTTTGGATATGCACCCAGAGAGGGGATTGCTGGATATTATGGTAGTTTTATTTTTCATTTTTTGAGGACCTGCCATACTGTTTTCCATAGCAGGAGCACTATTTTACAATCCCACCAGTAGTGCACAAGGGTTCTAATATCTTTACATGCTTGCCAAGACTTATTATTTTCTGTTTGTTTCTGTTTTTGTTTTTGTTTTTTGTGGTAGCCATCCTGTTGGGTGTAAAGTGATACTTCATTGTGGTTTTGATCTGCATGACTCTGATGTTAAGCATCTTTTCATATGTTTGTTGGACATTTGTATACTATATTTGGAGAAATGTCTATTCAAATCCTTCATCTGTTTTTAAATCACCTTGTTTGACGTTTTGTCATTAGGTTGTAGGAAATCTTTGTATATTCAAGATATTAACCCCTTATCAGATTTAAGATTTACAAGTATTTTTCCCATTCCATAGGTTGCCTTTTCAATGTTTTGATTTATTGTGTCCCTTGATGAACAAAAGCTTCTAAGTTTTATGTAGTCCCATTTCTGTTTTTGCTTTTGTTGCCTGTGCTTTTGGTGTCATATCCAAGAAATCATTATCAAGTCCAGTGTCATGATGTATTTACAATATGTTTTCATCTTGGAGTTTTATAATTTGGGGTTTTATGTTTAGGTAACTAATTTATTGTGAGGAGTTTTTCTTTTTTGATATGTAGTGGAAAATTAACAGTTCAACTTCATTCTTTTTCCTATATATATCCAGTTATCCCAACACCATTTGTTAAAGAGACTTTCCTTTCCTAGTTGAGTGGTCTTGGCACCCTTGTTGACAATCATTTGACCATGTATCAAGAGCTATTTCTCTGCTCTCTCTTATTATGTTGGTCCATATGCCTTTATGCCAGTACTACAATGTTTTAATTACTGTAGCTCTATAATATGTCATGAAATCAGGAAATGAATATTCTCCAACTTTGTTCTTCTATTTCAGATTTTTTTTTTTTTTTTTTTTTTTTTTTTGGCTATTCGAAGTCCCTTGATATGTTACATGAATTTAAGGATGATTTTTTTTTTTTTTTTTACTTCTGCAAAAATTTCCATTGGGATTTCCATAGGGATAATGTTGAACCTGTAAATTGCTTTAGGTAATATTGACATCCTGATAACATTATGTCTTCAAATCCATGAACACAGGATGTCTTTCCATTAATTTGTGTGTTTTAATTTCTTCCTGCAATATTGTGTAGTTTTCAATGTATAAGTTCCTCACCTCTTAGGTTAAGTTTATTCTTAAGTTGTTTTTTTTTGTTTTTTTTTGATGCTATTGTAAATGCAATTGTTTCTAAAATTTCCCTTTTGGATTGTTCATTGTCAGTATATAGAAATGTAGCTGATTTTTTGGTGTTAATTTTGTATCCTGAAACTTTGCCGTGTTTGTTTTAATAATTGTGTGTTTGTGTATGTGTTTATAATCTTTAAAGTTTTCTATGTACAAGATTATCTGTGAATAGAGATATTTTACTTTTTCCTTTTCAATTTGGATGCCTTTTATTTCTTTTCCTTGCCTAATTGTTGTGGCTAGGAATTATAATACTATGTTCACTAGAAGGGACAAGAACGAGTATGCTTGTTTTGTTCCTAATCTTAGAGGAAACACTTTATCTTTCACCACTGAGTATGATGTTAGCTGTGGGCTTTTCACATATAGCTTTATTATGTTGAGGTAGTCTCTTTGTATTCCTAGTTTATTGAACTATTTTTTGTCATGAAAGGGTGTTGGAACTTGTCAGTTGCTTTTTCTGTGTTGACTGAGATTAGGAAGTGGTTTTTTTGTCCTTCACTCTCTTAATGTGGTGTATTATTTTGATTGATTTTCACATGTTGAAACTTCCTTGCATTCTAGGAATAAATCTTACTTGGTCATGGTAGGATAATACTTTTAATGTGCTGTTGGATTTGGTTTGTTAGTATTTTGTTAAGGTTTTTGCATCAATATTCATCAGGGATATTAGTCAACAGTTTTCCTGTAGTGTCTTCATCTGGCTTTAGTATCAGGGTAATGGTGGCCTTGTAGAATGAGTTTGGAAGTGTTCCCCCCTCTTTAATTTTTTTGGAGGAGTTTGGGAGAGGATTGGTGTTAATTGTTCTTTAAATGTCTGGCAGAATTCTCTCCAGTGAAACCATCTGGTCCTGGGCTTTTCTTTGTTGTGAGGTTTTTTTTATTTCTGATTCAATATCCTTACTATTTATTGGTCTGTTCAGGTTTTCTATTTCTTCATATTTCAGTCTTGGTAGGTTTTATGTTTCTAGAAATTCATTCATGTCTTCTAGGTTATCCAGTTTGTTGGCATACAATAAATTTTTCATAGCAGTCTCTTATAATCCTTTTTATTTCTGTAGCATCAATTGTAATGTTTCCTCTTTCATTTCTGATTTTAATTATTTTAAGGATTTTTTTTTTTTTTTTTTTTTTGAGGACAGTGTCACTGGCCCTCATATGTGGGACCTGAACCCCGGCCGCTGGTGTCCCAAGCCAGCTCTTAACCACCACACCACTTGGCCGGCCCTGATTTTAGTTATTTTAATATCATCTCCTTTTTTGGTTAATCCAGCTCTTTTCTCTTCTCTTCTCTTCCCCATCCTTCTCCTCTTGCTCTCTCTTTTCTATTCTAAGAAAATTACCTAAAGGTCTCTTCTTTCTCTCTCCTTTTCTCTCCAACTGGACACATTCTGTCCTGTGACCAGAGGATTTTGCACATACTAATATGTATCTCAAATGTTCTTCTCTTACTCTTGGCCTCATTGCCTTCTACTTGTACTCATCTCTCAGCTCTGTTCACACCTCCTCCCAAAAGTCTCCTTGACCCTTCAAATGAAGTTGTTTTCCTCTCTTATATTCTGTATTAGTCCAGGTCCTCTGAAAAGCAGATGCTAAAAAGGGATTAGAAGTACAAGGGATTTGTTAGGGGAAATGCTTATGCAGTTGCAAGGCCAGGAGTGGGAGGAACAGGAGTAGACAGGGAAAGCCTTCAGACTCACAATGCAGGTCTGGCTCCTGTAAAAGGTGAAGGGGAAGGATGGTGAAATGGCAGGAAGTATCTCAGACCAAGAACACTTCAGTGAGGCCAATGAGATGTCTTCAAGTGCAAGTTACCCATCAGAGAAGTCTGGTCTCCCACACAGTGGGTCCCTCTGGGCTCCACTATGGGCTGGAGGGAGCCTGAAGGATGAGCAGGAACGGCAGCTGGGGCTGTCACTGAACTATTTCCCTGCAGTTGGAGATACAAGTCCATTGTCATGAGCACCACATATGCTCTCTGAGCCCTGTATCTATGATTATACAGGCATGAGTGTTTACAGGGGTTCTGTATTTTTCGTGCTCTTGCCTCTCTGTGTTCTACAATCCATACTAGAGAGGACTGTGTATGTTTTGCATCATAGCCCTAGGGCCTAACAGTGTCTGGCACATTCTTAAAATTAATTTATTCATTGTACTTGGAAAGATGGTATTTGTTCTGAGATATCTTTATGAGTTTAATAAAGTACTCTATTTATAAATTACCCCACATGTAAATAAAATGCTTCATTGGTCTTCAGGGGAACAAAAGTGGTCAGATTTATAGGTTGATTATAAAAATGCAAATTGTCCCATGTTCACTGCTTTGAAGTTGGGCAAAGAGGAAGTGTCAGAAAAGGGCAGGCATAAAATCTGGGCACTATGACAGAACTGCATGAAAGTTCTTAACTTATCCTGTATTTTGACTTGTTAGTAGGTAAATGTAGGCGGTCTTGAAAGTGCTTTGCTTATAGTGTATATATGGGCAGTTAGGGCCCCAAGTGTCATCACTAAGTGTGAGCCTGCCTACAATGGTCATCAACACCTTTTGCTTTCCAGTTTGCCTCTAAGCTCATTAAGCTCTTAAATATGTAAGTTTAGATCAGTAATTTACAAGTGAATTCATGGGTCTGGGTTTGTTTCCTCTGAGGATGTATGAAATTAATGTTTGAAAGTTTAGGTTGGTGCAAAAGTAATTGCGGTTCTGGATGGTGAATTTTAAATCCTTATAATAAGGCTCAAACACATCTTTATTAATCAAAATAAGAACAGTCAACACATTTTCGCCAACAAGAAATAAGTTTTCTTTTTATTCCTGTAGCATAAGAATCTGTGCTTTGGAGTTCAATGAACTCTTGGAAGGCATTTTCTGCATCCTGCTGGTTGTGGAAGTGTTTTCCCTGCAAAAAGTTGTTGAGATGCTTGAAGAAATGGTAGTCTATTGGTGAGAGGTCAGGTGAATATGGTGGATGAGGCAAAATTTGTAGCCCAATTCGTTCCACATTTGAAGCATTGGTTGTGCGACATGTGGTCAGGCGTTGTTGTGGAGAAGAATTGGGTCCTTTCTGTTGACCAATGCCAGCTGCAGGCATTGCAGTTCTCAGTGCATCTCATTGATTTGCTGAGCATACTTCTCAGATGTAATGGTTTCACCACGATTCAGAAAGCTGTAGTGGATCAAACCAGCAGCAGACCATCAAACTGTGACCGTGACCTGTTTTTGGTGCAAGTTTGGCTTTGGGAAATGCTTTGGAGCTTCTTCTAGGTCCAGCCATTGAGCTGGTCATTGCCACTTGTCATATAAAATTCACTTTTCATTGCACGTCACAATCTGATTGAGAAATGGTTCATTGTTGTTGCACAGAATAAGAGAAGATGACACTTCCAAACGACAATGTTTTTGATTTGCAGTCAGCTCATGAGGCACCTACTTTTCGAGCTTTTTCACCTTTCCAATTTGCTTCAAATGCCCAATGACTAGAATGGTTGATGTTGAGTTCTTAGACAACTTCTCGCGTAGTTGTAAGAGGATCAACTTCAATGATTGCTATCAATTGGTCATTGTGAACTTCCGATGGCCATTCACTACACTCTCATCTTCAAGGCTCTTGTCTCCTCTGCAAAACTTCTTGAACCACCACTGCACTGTACGTTTGTTAGCAGTTCCTGGGTCAAATGCATTGCTGATGTTGCCAGTTGTCTCTGCTGCTTTACGACACATTTTGAACTCGAATAAGAAAACCGCTCAAATTTGCTTTTTGTCTAACATGATTTCCATAGTCTAAAATACATATAAAATAAACAGCAAGTAATGTCATTAGCAAAAAAACATAAAGCGAGAAATGCACGTTAAAATGATTTATAACATAACCACATTTATTTAAGAATATATTCCAATATCAAAGGCAAATTTCTACAAGGCACAAACTGCAACTATGTTTGCACCAGCCTAATAGAATCCAGTTTTACCCTTGGCATATAATTTCAGATATGCCTGAACTTTGTTGAAGTTTCTTCACCCCAAATGGAAACTGCTTTATTGTTTTATCTGATAATAAAAGTAATATTAAACCAATTCAGCATCAACATGCCTTATGGGCATTGTATAATTTAATCCCACAACCACCCCTTGAAGTAGGCAAAATTGTTCCATTCTTTTTATATAGAAGAAAAAGGAGACTTGGGAGATATACATATTAGCTAAATAGAAAACTGACAGTCTAACCAGGTTCATTCTAATCTGACATTCAAATCGGTTCTCTCTGATTTGAGAGGAAAGAAGTTCTTTATTTTTTATCATCTGACTGTATTTTAGGGATTGTTATAGGCTATTTATAAATCCTTCTGGAATAAAGAATGCAATAAATCCCATAAGAACACATATTTAAAGGGACTGAGGGACCTTGCTACCTTGTTTCCCCGAAAATAAGACCTAGCCGGAGACTAAGTCATAGCATGATTCCTCCAGGATATGGAGGGCACACACCCCTCACATGAGGCTTTTATGATCTGTTTCAGGAAGAAGGGTGCCTTTTCCACAAATTGCTTCAGCTTGAACTATTCAGTATGCCAAAGTGCTATATTTTGGCACCTAAAATCATGCTATGGCTTATTTTCCAGCTAGGTCTTATTTTGGGGGAAACAGGGTATGTCAATAAATACATGGTCTGTCCTTCTGTGACTCTGGAAGAAACCATTTGTCAAGTAACCATTCTTTTAATTTGCCTGATTTTTAATTTCAGGGTTTCATAAAGTGAGGACTCGACTGTAATTACTCTGAATGTGCCATTTAGGCAGTCATGACCTTTTGCAAACTCTGATGCTTTGTAACCTAATCTTCTAGCATGTCTGGAATGTCTTGTGAGTCTGCTTAGTTACTTCCAAGCTCTCAAATTATGGGGGGTGGAGTAGAGGGAGATCTAATCTATTGCCTCAAGTATTTTAAAGATTGACTCAATGTTACAAACTCAAAATGCTGGTAAGGGCCAATAAGGCAGATTAAGTAAGTGTATAATCAAGGCTGAGTAGAACAATAGGGAGAGGTGGGGCCTGGGGAAAACTGGAAAACCATGCCCCACTTGAATTATCTTTTTTTTTGGGGGGGGAGGAATGTTTCATATTTTAACAAGTCAAAAGTCATCAATAATGCAAATTGACAGGTGGGGTAAGTTTTACAGTTTTTATATGTCTATTGCTTTACCATTTTAAAAGTGTTAGAAAAATATTCCACATTTTGCTCATCCTAATACCATATATAGAGCATATATATTTCAAGTACTTTTGCAAACAGTTTTTTTTTTAATTAAATTATCGGACTAACTTTTGAATTACTTTTAAAGTAATATTATGTTGGCCAAAAAAAATGCAACAAGAGGTGCATTTAGACCAGAACTTGTTGCTGTTTGAAAATGTCTAGATACCAGATTGGAAGATTAGGACAAGACACTGAAACGTTTTAAGATCTGAGAAGTTTGACCACTGCATCCAAGTAGATCCTTCCTTTTACTCCATGTTCTAGTAGCCCTTTTATTTGCTCTTCTAGCACTTATCAGTCTCTGTAATTAGTTTCTTTTTTATTTGTTTACTTGACTATAATCTATTTCTCTCTTTCTAAACTTTTATCTACATGAAGACAGGGACTGTGTTTACGTTGTCATGGTTGTAACTACCAGCACTAGCCAGGGAAGGGCAAGTAACTGGTCCTCATAGAAATTGTTGAGAGGATGAAGCAAAGAGTGTGATATATCTTGTCATCATGTAACATGTCTTATTTATCTTGCTTCCTCCAGGACTTTGTACAATATTAGTTATGCAATAATTATTTGTTGAATGAAATTGTTGGTAGTTACAAAAGAGTAACAGGGATGTAAAGCACATTATGATAGGGAAAATATAGTCAATGATATTGTAAAAACTGTGTATAGTATCAGGTGGGTATAGATTTATCAGGGGTCTCACTTCATAAATTATATAAATGTCTAACCCCTATGCTGTGCCTGAAACTAATATAAAATAATATTGAATGCCACCTATAATTTAAAAAATAGTTATGGGATATAAAGTGCAGCATAAAGAATATAGTCAATACTATTCTAATAACTATGTACAGTGTCAGATGGATAGTAGACTTATTCGGGTTATCACTTTGTGAGGTGTGTAAATGTCTAATCACTATGTTGTTTTGTGCACCTGAAACTACTAATAAAAAAGGGGGGGTAATGGTAGAAACTGTTGGTAATCATAGTTCACCACAGGTGATTAGCCATAGTGAGGTGGTTTACACTGGGACAGGGGGCAAGGTTTAGAAATAGGTGTGATCACTAGGCCCGAGCTATGTGTGGGCACTAGATCTAGCTCTGCAAGGAAGTTAAATAAGACAGAAACTGGAAAATAGTATTTTATGGATACTGATAAGGCATGACTGGTAGTCTGAGCAACTTGTTGGCATCAGGAACATCTGATGAAGGATAAAAATAGAAAATCCAGGAAGGGTCAATGTTCTGAGATAAAGGTCTGCAGTCTGCTTCAAGTAGCGAGCTGATGACAGAACTAACTCCATAGTGGCTGAAGGCTGAGTTCATACATGTGGTAGGAAGGATGGTGAGAGAAAACCCTAACGGGACATAAAACTCTAAGAAACCATGTAGGCATCCAGAATGAGTACAGAATTTTAAAATGCCAGAAATGGTTGCAAGATATAGACTCAGCCACAATATCCATGCAGAACACTTGCTGGAGCCCAGGTCAGGCCCACACCAGCATTAGTATTGGTTGGTGTGGAGTTCCCTAATAAATTCGACTCCTACAAAGGACATATTAGTGCCAGTTACCAAGGGGCTAAGATCAGTACCCTTGGCTACAGGTAGAAGAGCTCCCAATCCTACCTGTTTTCCTGAGTGAGTATGATCCTAGGCTGTTTAATTTTCAGAACAGGAGAACACATGTGGGTAATGCTGTCACATGACTTGGCAATGGGGAGTCTTTGGTTGTAAGTAACAGAAAGATCATTCAAACTAACTTAAGGGAGAAAGAAGTGTCTATTGGTTCATATAAACACACCATGCGAAGGCAGGAGAAGAGCTAGCTTCACGGCTGTGTTCTCTCTGCCTCTGTTGCAGTGTCACTCTCACCTGCTGGAGGTGGGCTTTCCCTATAAACAACAGTGTAGCCTAATGGTCAAGAGCTTAAACTTGGATAGTTTCATATCCTGGGTGTGACTCTCACGCATGCCCCTTGACTTTAGACAAATTCTATCTATAAAATGTGTATAATTAATAGCACCTACATCATAGGTTGTTGCAAGGATGAAATGAATAAATAAATGGAAAACACTTAGAATAGTGCTTGGTACATAGAAAGTACTCTGTTTTTATTGGTGACTAGCAGCTGTGGCTCATAAGCCAACAGCCCTGATACCAGAGGGTAAAGAATGATTCACACTGCCAGTTTAAATACAGCATCTCTAGAAAGGACTCTTACTAGATAAGTCTTTGACAGAGATACCACCATGTGGAAATTTGACAGATGAGGCAGAGATGCCTCTACCCACCAAAATTTGTGCTGCACTTCCATTTAGAGTTGTTGCTAGGAAGTAGCTGCCCAGCCAGGGGTTGTATTTCCCAACACTCTTCCTCCCCAATCTGGGGGGTGGAGAGGTGGAAGGGCATACATATAACTAGGTCTTGTCCATGTCGGGGGAGTGGCAGTGATATGTGATACTCTGAAGCCAAGGCTTTAAGAAGTGGCTGGCTCTGTTTTCTCCATGCTTTCTCCAGGACCTCCAAGACATAGTTAATGATGAGGATATGGGCTCCCAATCCTCATTACACATTAGAATCACCTGGTAATCTTAAAACGAATGCCAGGCCTGATAGTAGATAAATGGTTCTTAACCAGGGGGCACTTTTGTCTTCCCAGTGGGAATTTGGCAAAGTCTGAGGACAACTTTTGTTGTTATAACTTGGCTCAAGGAATTACTGGAATCTAGCAAGTAAAGGCCAGGGATGCTGCTAAACATCCTATAATGAATAACAAAGAATTATCTGGTCTAAACTGTGTCAAGGTCAGCAACCCTGCCTAGAGAATGGAGAGCCACAAGGCTCAGAGGTGGAAGGGCCTGAGTACCTGAGTCACTGCATTGGAGGGAAGCTGCCTGCCCATCTGAAACACCCAACTTGGAGAGTTACCTTAGTGCAAAATAAACCTCTGTTCTGTTAAACCACTGAAATTTAGGGTCTGTTTGTGTTTCTTTTTTATTTTGAGGGCAGTGTCACTGGCCCTCACATGTGGGACCGAACCGGGGCCGCTGGCCTCCCAAGCCAGCGCTTAACCTAGGGTCTGTTTGTGATAGCAACTAGCATTGTCTTAAGTAATAAAAGGAATTGTGATTATTTAGCTTATGAAATGGACACACAATATATTTTATCACTGTCTGCCCAGGTTGAAATATTAAATTGTGGACCATTGTTTTACTTAAAATTTACCAATAATTCACAGCACAGATTTCCCTAATTCAAATTGCCCAAATTATTATGCAGTGATTTTCATGGCATGGGAATGAACTATGAGTACTTGGTTTGTATCCTAGATAGAAAATATTTTGGGTCTGTCCTCAATAAATAAGTTAGGTTATGTTTCAACTCAGAATTTGTTTTATTTAGTGTTTTTTCTGTTTTAGTTTGTAGATGTTAAGTTAATCTTTCACATCATCTTATTGGTTACTGTTTGTAATGAAGACAAATTAGATTTGCAACATAAGAGAAGAAAAATTGTTACAGATGGTAGCTTTAGTAAATATTGTAAAAATATCAGACTCTCAAATCTGTTTGACTATGCAAGTTACTGTGAATGCTTTGAAATCGGTTAATATTGAAACTCTTCAGGGATTTTTTTTTTAAGGAATTTAAAAAAAGAGTCAGTATTCTCAGTGCATGGGGTTCAGGAAGGGCTACCAACTGCTGTGGGAGTGACCCAGGGCTGGGCAATTAAAACACTGAACCCTCTGGTCATATTGATTGCTTTAGAGATGGGCTAGATACCCACGTTGGTCCAAATAGGGTCAATCTTGGGACTCATTCAGTATCTACTCAGAAGAGACATGTTCTTTTTTGTTGGTATGGAGTTATGGGGCTATAAGCCATGTGCTGTGGGCAGCCATCTTACTTAACAATGAAGCCAGCATAAAGAACAGCATAGGTAAAAGATGTAGGAGGTGCAGGAGTAGAGATAGATTGGGCTCTAATGATATCATTTGAATGTCTGAGCCAAGTCATACCTACAGGGCCATGGATTTTTCATTAACTGAAGCCAATCCTTTTTGCTTAAACCAGTTTGGATTTTCTGTCACATGTGTCTGCTTTCAAGTAACATGAGTGAGATATATTGATTATTTCTGACTCACAGAAGCTTACATCTTCATTTATTATGGTAGATTTATGTTGTTATAACATTATCTGCTCATCTCCCAGTAATGAGCTTGCATCCCCACCCATTTCCATGTGATCGACATTGCCTACCCTATGGAAGGAGAATACTTTGCTGACTCACTGGTGTGAAGTTTGGCCATATGACTTGATTTGGTCAGCAGGATGTGGGAAGAAATGGCATATGCCATATTCATGCAGAAGCTATAAGGTTTATCACATGGTTCTGCCACCCTCCCCCTTTGTTTTTTCCCTGCCAAGTGGCCATCAAAATCCAGGTGATTGCTAGAATGGAGAAGATACTTGGAGCAGAGCCTCAGCTGACAAGTAGCATGAACAAAACATCAATTTATTTTGTAATAAACCACTAATATTTGGGGTCAGCTCTTACTAAAGCATGACCTACAAAAGTTGACTAATATACTTGCTGTCTTTGGAATGCTTGCCAAGTTTATAATTGGGTATAAATCTAGAGTACCTATAATGTTTGTCATTTATATCCTGCAAGTTACTAAAAGTGAATTTGGGATGACTGATTGCTTCTTATGTTTTTGGTGCTGGAAGCTCTGTTATATGTAGAGGTGATTGAGAACATGGGCCTTGTCTCTGTCGTTTAGTAACTGGTGAGCCACTGACTTTTTTGAGTCCCAATGTCCTTCTTACATAATAATATCATCCTCATAGGACTTTTGTACATACTGAGTTAAACACAATGCAGGGCAGAGTAAAACACTCGGTAAATTATCATTTTTTCATTATAGAGGTGTCTTGATGAATTCTTTTTGATATTATCTAGGGTGGGGTCCAAGCTAAGCCTAAACAATATTAAACAACACTCCCTAACAGATGCCATTCTGGGGAGGCTCCCAAGACATTACTTTTAAAATTGCATCTGTACCATTCCAGGCAGCAGTGAAGGGGGGAGAATGCTGCTGAGAGAGTTGGATGGGAAGTAGAATAGCCATTTCTCCTCTGAATTTCATTGTGCTCTGAAGCTAAATGAAAAAAGAATGATGCCTGCTGAGTTGGCCCTCAGTGAGAACTGAGGAAGACATCAGAATCTAGTTGGTGTCCTGGAATATTCCTCTTTATTTACAAGTAGCATTTGTCAACTTTGTTTTGTATTTAATATTCTTGGAAAAGAGGATAAATAGACTTTATGGCAGGAATACTTCTTAAGACAATTATCTCTGAATAACAAAGAGTAAGCCTTTTGAATGACTGGAAACTCTCTCTCTGTCTCTGTCTCTGTCTCTCTCTCTCTGTCTCTCTCTCTCTCTCCCCCTGATGAGGGAGAGATCAGAATATGAACTAGTGGGGAGAAAAGGGACATTGGGCTTAGAAATATTTTCTGGGAATTGTGGATAGTTCCAGTCTTCCTGTTTTCAGTAAAGATTCCTCTCTCAGGTATTGTGTTAGGGGCTAAGGATATAGAGATTTATTCATTCAGCAAATATTATTGAGCACCTACAATATGCCAGGCACTGTGCTAGGTACATGGGTATACAATAGTGAAATCAGACATTGTCTGTGACACTCATGAAACTTACAGTCTAAGAACAAACAGAGATATTTAAATCATCACATAAATAAATATGAAATTATAGGGAGGATAGCCGTAAGGAAGGAAATTTATAGGAAACATGAGACTGTTTAGCAAAGGGCTATCACCTCCTGTGGTGGTGTCAAGGAGATAATATGGTAAGATTTGTATTTTGAAAAGATTATTCTGGCTTCAGAGTTGAAATAAAGATTCAATAATGAACACAGAGAACCAGTTAGAAGGCGACTTCAGGATCCCAGCAAGAAATGTGGATGGCTTAGACCAAGGAGGTTATATAGAGACAGAAGTGGACCAATTTCAGAAATCTTTAGGCGGTAAACTCAATTGAACTTGGAGAAGAATTGGGTGAGAGAGAAGGAATTGATGTCAAGAATGACTTTTGGGGCCGGCCGAGTGGCGCATTGGTTAAGCGCTGGTTTTGGGATGCCAGCAGCCCCGGTTCGGATCCCACGTGAGGGCCAGTGACACTGCCCTCTACAGCTAACAACAGCTCCACCTGGAGCTGGGCTGTGCCAGCCCCGGTGATGGTGTGGGCTGCAGCCCCTGCTGCGGTGGGCTGCCATAGGTTCCAGTGAGTGGCCCGCAGCCAGCGTGAGCGGCTGGCAGCCAAGCGTGAGCTGCCAATAGCCGCGGTGAGCGACCATCCAGAGGCCGGCGACCGATCTGCCTCATCCGGGAAGAGCGCAATGACGATACCAACAGTGAAGCAACATCCTCCGCAACTGAACTGAGGAACAAAAAGACAGCAACTTGTCTGTTCCCCTTCCCCGATTCCCCAACGCTGTTCCCCTCCACCAATTCCCCAATAAAATCTTTTAAAAAAAAAAAAAAAAAAAGAATGACTTTTGGGTTTTAAGTTCCCGTCCCTGGCCTCTAGGAACCTCAGAAATGCTCCACGAAAAGGAAATGAAGTATATCCCCCAGTATAAGAAAAGTTATGGCTGAGAAAATATCCTATTGCTGACCACTGAGCTGAATTCCCTGAGATCCAGTGTTTGAGGAAGATTAGAAAACAATATATTTGTTCCATAGGCCATATCCAAAGTCAAGTACTCAGAGTATGATGTGCCACTTAAGGACACAATTTGAATATTCCTGCCCCAGACCAAACTGTGAAGTCAAGGTGTTGTGTGGTCCCATAATCTTTTCCATCCCTCCCCTCCCCAATGTCTGATGCTCTTTACTTCTCAGAGCTGTTTGTGAAGCCTGGGGGATGTCACAGAACAGCATACAAGTACTCTTTAAGGAGTTAGGTTTGCAGCTTAATGAAGAGACACTTTTATGGCTTCAGCTGTGCTCAGTGTTTACTCTTTGTTAGTCTATATTAGAGTTATAGCTTAGCTATAAAAGCATACAATCATACTTATATAAATAACTCTATAATATATAACATAACTCTTATAAAAGTCCTCTCTTAGTGGGCACTTGTTAGTATCTCTTATAAATGACAAAACTGAGGCTTATGAATATTAACTAACTTTCTTATGGACTCACAGGTACTCATCATTGTTCAAAGGTATGGACTTGTTCCTTCAGCAATATTTATTGAGTAATTACTGTATGCCAGGATTATTTCCAAGGAAATAATATAATCTAATAAATTCCTTGTTCTCATGGCACTAATTCTCTATCTGGGAAGATAACAAATATATATATATATATATATATATATATATATATATATATATACACACACACACACATATACATACATATATGTATATTTATTTAATGCTAGGAATAATAAAACAGAACAAGGGGTAGAATGTGATGAGGCACATTTTAAAAAGTGCTTCATCAAAGAAATCTTTTGTAAAGGGAAAATATTTGAGCTGAGAGAGGATTTATGAGAGGGGCAAAAATTCTGGGGGCAAAAAACATTTTAAGCAGGACAACAGCAGATACAGAAGTCCTGAGACAGGAGCAAGCTTGGCAGAATTTACAAGGGAAAAAAAGCCATGTGTCTGGAATGTCATGAACCAGGAAGGAGTACAACGGGGGGTCAAGAGAATCTTTAGGGCTACAGTAAATGGCCAAGATTTTATTCTAACTACAGTGGGAAACCATTGGAGAGCTTAAGATGGAAAGTCACATGACCTGAGTAGGATTTCAGATCATTCTAGCTCCTTAGTGGAAAATGGACAAGGTAGGTACACTAGAGTGTAAGAAGAAAGTCAGCTGAGGAGAAAGGTTGGTGGTTTGGAATAGACATACAGACAAGTGGGTAAACATGAGATGCCTGTTGGACATGTGCTGACAGTGTGTGCTGGTGGACTAGAGGTGGGAGATAAGGAAAAAAAACAGAAACAAAGGCAATTTCTAGGTTTTTATCAAAGCAATTAAATCATGAAGCTCTATACTGATGAGTCAACCCAGATCTAGTACTCTAGCAACTATCTAATTGCTTGTTTGGGTGAGGAATTCTTCCTTTTGAAGTGTTATCTTATTATTCCATCTACAGGAAGCAGAGGGAGAGAGACTGATACTAATAGGTTGCATTTGAATTTAGGTTGCCTGCCCCAGATGTCTGCTCCAAGCCTTTTGATGAGGTTAGCAATAGCTGGGGACACTGGCTCTGCTAGTCATGGTTTGTGTCTTAGTGTCCAGTTCCTTAGATCTAAAGGAAGACAGAGGCCAACAGTGTCGGCCTCACCAGCCATCTTGTTGCGATGCTGACCTTTGTCTGCAGTCTACTTCCTAGTCCAGGGTCATGACTGGGCTAGGAAGACTTTGTGTATATGTCTGCCAGCATGTGATGACAGATGAGCTTCCAGAAAAGAATCTGGACTGTGGTGAAGGGCATCTGATGGTTCCCAGAGGCCAGAAGATGACAGGCTGGCCCCTTTGATTCCCTGCTTTGCACCATCAGAGCAGGCCCCAGAACTCAGTGCTGCAGTGGAGCTGGGTCACCACTGTGGTTTAGATGGAGCACAAAGTGGGGCAAGCTGTCCCCAAGCTGCTCCAGAGTTGGCTTCAGACAAGAGACTGAGGTCAGGCATGTGGTCATAATTACACATGTGTTCCTGGCAGAATTCATATCAGGATTTATGAAAATAGATTTTAAAACTTCAGCTGTGCTTGGCAAGGGTCATTTCTTGGTTGGAGATGCATGCAGGATGTATTCTTACTGTGGGTGGAAATCTGAGTTGTGATAATGAATAGGTCATCCTTACCCCTTGAAATTTATCAAGTGTCTTGCTTGGGTATAAAGGAGAATGTCAATCATCCAGGATCCAGGAAGTAAACAAGATTCACCTCTGAAGGTTCAAATGAAGAGAATTAATGAATGAACTGCTTGCGGAGGTTTTGGTGTGTCAAAGGGGACACACAAGGCTGGGCAAGCTGTTACTACCCTAAGGCCTAGAGAGGCCAAAGGGCAGAACTGAGTGAGATAAGACCTGGAACCATAGAAGGGCTGGAAGCAGTCACTGCCAGAGAAGTAGCTTGGAATCAGGAGGGAGCAAGGAAGGATCATCCCCTGCCCCTCCTCCCCCCATAGTCCTTTCTGTCATCCCTGACTGTCTGCGGGGGAGAGAGGAGGGAGAAAAGGGAGGAGGATGGATCAGGAGGGGCAAAGGAAGAACCACCGGCATAAGAGGGAATGTCATCCTTCACTCCATTCATAGGATCTGTGTTGTCTTTACACACACATACACACACACACACACACACACACACACACACACGCTTTGTTTTTTCTTTTTACTGACATAATAATCTTAATTAACACCCCTCACATCTGTAAACCAGCACAGGTGAAAAGGAGGGAAATGGAGAGTAAATGCTGCAGATGTGGGCAGCATGGGGATCCAGAGGTATGGGACCAGGGGAGCAAGTGTGGGAGGCCCTGGCTTGGAACCTTATTGCTGGTGGAGGTTTTGGCTGGCTGAGAGGGTAAACTAGGAGGCCTCATATACCAATGGCAAGAGCAGTTGGGGGTGGAGCAGGGAGATCACTACACATTTTCCATGCAACTAGAGGTGGGAATGAGAGCTTCAGAAACTTATTCCCCTGCACAGGAAAAGATGGGTTTGACGTTGTTTGATTTAAAGCTCCCTTACATGTTGGTGTTTTGTCCAATTTCCTAAAATGGTAGCTCACCTTTCTGGGACAGGCATGGGGAAAATTACAGCAAAAATATCTGGTTTGGAGATCCAGCAAGGGATAAGTGGAGATAAATTTCACTCAGACAAGTGAGAGCAGGGAGGGTGCCCTGTGTGAGCTGGAGGTCAGCTCCCTGAGAGAAGGCATTGTACCAGGAGCTGCAGATGTGCCGCTTTGTGTTTCTTATTATTATGAGGGAGGTAGTGTTCTGTATGTTTAAGGACACAATTATATTTTGGGTTATGTATCTATTTTAGCAGAAAAAAAAATCAGGCAAACCAAAATTTGCCAATTCATTTATTTATAAAATGCATGCGTGTATTACCATACTGATGTATTGTGCTTAGTATAGTATAGTAGGTAAGTGCAGATTCTGTACCTCAGTTTCTTCATAGAGTTGTTGTGAGAATTAAACATCTACAAAGCCCTTAGAACAAGGAATGACATGCAGTCAACAGAATATGGGTTACACTGAAGTGTAAAACATGCTCCCAACACAAGTTTTTAAGGATGAGATAAAAAATATATAAATAGAAGTTTAACGTATCTTCCCATACCCCACCTTGCACAAGTCCCACTTTGGAGACCACCCGTTAAGACTTAGTTTTTGGTAGCAGGCAAGCTGTGCCACCTTGAGTAAACTCACATGTGCCAGCCTCACTGTCTTCATCCATAAAATGATGACAGTCATGGTGCCTGCCTTACAGGATTGGTGGAGGACTCAACGTATGACATCCAATCAAACAGCCCAGGGTTTGCCTGGCACATCATCCGTACTCAGTAAAATGTCACGTGTGATTATTGTCACAAAAGTAATGGTCATTGTGGTTAAATCAGCAAAGAGAAAAAAGAAATCATTCATAATCCCACGGGATCATAATATAACTAAAAAAATAGTTGGCATATTTTTAGACCTTTTCCTAAAATGCCTATCTACACACATAGGTATTTTGCATAATTGGAATCGTAGTGAATATTCTGTTTGTTGGACTGCATAGTGGAACATCTCATAGGCTTAGAATAATTTTTCACCCAACCCTATTGTTGTTTTTTTTTCAATGTTTTTCTAATTTGAACAACACTGCTAAATAATCTCTTTTAAAGCTTTATTGAGAACTAATTTATGTGATATACAAATCACCCACTTAAAATGTACAATTCAATGTTTTTAGGGTATTCAGTGTTGTGTAACCATCACCATACTCTAATTTTACAACATTTTTGTTACTCCCAAAAGAAAACCTGTACCATCATAGTCATCCCTATACCCATCCGTCCCAGACCTAGGCAACAATTAATTCATCTACCTTCTGTCTCTATAAATTTGGGACATCTGTCTCTATTGGGACATTTCATATAAATGGGATCATACAATATGTTGCATTTTGAAACTGGCTTCTTTCACTTACCATAATGTTTTTAAGGTTCACTCATGCCTTAGCACATCAATACATCATTCCTTTTTATTGCTGAATGTCCTGTGACACCACATTTTATTCATCCATTCATCAGTGATGGATATTTGGGTTGTCTCCATGATGAATAATCTTATAGATTAATCTTTAATTTTTTCCTTTGAATGCATTCCAAGACATGAAAATGCTGGGTCAAAGATTATGAACTTAATTTCTAGACTTCTATATATTGAACACTTCTAATTCCATCCTTATTTGAGCCCATTAATTATTTCCTTTGTCACTTGAAGGGTCACTGTTCTTCATCCTATGAACTATAAGACTTTTCTTTTGTCCTTCTTGTAGGACCTAGAGCTAGTTGCGATTTCTAATGAGAAGAACCACCTCTCAGTGATTCTATCCTATTTTGGGTGTCAGAGACTCCTAAAGGGAACGGACTGTATTTACTTGTATCAGTCCTCATCATTTTCAACTAGACCTCCTGTAGTCTGGGATTAATGTAAATCAACAGACTTCTAAATAGAAGATAGTGTTTTTAAATGGTCTCACTTTTTCCTTTTTATTTATTTATTTATTTATTTATTTATTTATTTATTTATTCATTTATTGCTGAGCCATCCTCCCACCTGTTGGCAGATCAGCAGCAGCTCAGCTCGGGCTGGGTGTCAAACTGCTGTTGCTCAGAGCTCAGCTCGCACTCTTGAGCGAGCTCTTAACCAACTGAGCCACGCGGTTGGCCCAAGAGGCATTTTTTATAGGATATCCAATTTCAACCTCATAATGACCCATGAAGTAGGTGCTATTGTATCCACCCCAAAGATGAGAAAGTTGAGTCACAGTTGTTCTGTGCCTTCTGGCAGCCAAAGTGTAAAACATTTAATTAAATAAAGACTGCTAATGATATCAATATAGGATACATTAATTCCTGAGAGTGAACAAAAGTAACACTATTGCTAAACTCTTACCTCTCAGTTAGATAGCGCATGCAGTGGTGGCCAAAGACTTTTAAAAATAAATGCTGCTTTTTCCAGTCAAGATGGCGAAGTAGGTAAACTCTGTGCTCACCTCCTCTCACAACCACATCAAAATTACAACTAAACTATAGAACAACCATCACTGAGAATCACCTGAAGTCTAGCTGAACAGAAGTCCTACAACTGAGAGCATACAGAAGAGGCCACTCTGAGACTGGTAGGAGAGGCAGAGACATGGAACAGGCATGTGAGATGGTTAAAAATTGGGAGGGCTATGTCAACTGTGGAGATCCCCCCTGAGGAGCAAGGGGTCCCAGCTCATCAGTATTCCCAGCCCAGAGCTCTAGTGCTGAGACGAAAAGTCTCCATAACATCTGGCTGTGAAAACCAGTGGAAATTGTAGCTGAATGAGACAGGAGACAGCTGCAGTCCCAGGTGCTCTTCTTAAAGGACCCGAGCATGGACTTACTCACTGATGGACTCACTTACTCTGAGCTCCAGCACTGGGGCAGCAGCATGAAAGTCTCCAAGGATATCAGGGGAGGAACTGAGTTGTCTGATTACAGGATGAAGGCTGGAGGGGCAGCTTTTTCCCAGATGAAGGGCTGGCAGAATCCATTATTTCTTTGTTAATTGCTCCCCGCTCAAAGTGCGCAGACTTAGGTGGTACCATATCTGAGTCTCCATCAATCCTGGCTAACAGCATTCATCTGCCCTACCATGGTGATTCCCTGAGACCCCACCCCACTAAACTTGCAGGCCTACTCAAGCCACTTCCAGTGACTTTTCCATACAAAAGGGCTGTCTTGGTCCATGCTGTGAACTTTTCTAACATTTCTCAAAGATTCATAAACCCCAAACAAGCATATGGCCTCAGCATGCCCTGTACCTCTTGTTGAGCTACCCCAAGCCTGTCACTGGTGGCAACCAGTCTCTGTTTGAGACTTGGTCTCTCCCAAGCACCTCCAAGCACAGCACTGGTGGCAACCATATGCTGATTGCTTTGTGGCTCACCCAGGTGGCCCTGGGAAGGGTACAGATGGTATGTGAACTTGACCTGTGGTGGGGCTCCTCACAGGTAGCTCCAAAGTTCTGTGGCAGGCTTTAGACTGAGCTGGAGCACCACCCAGCTGCCTTTGCAGATGACACACCCAAAGGACAGACTGGCCAAGCACCAAAGCCCTGCTAAAGTGAATCCTGCAGTATAGGGTCAGCCCCTGAACAACAGCTCCTCCATTGTAGTCACAGACAGTTCTCACAACCAATCAATTTGAGGGTCAATCCCTCTCATTGATGTGCAAATAGTAACCAAGGTTGAATTACAATAGGAAGGCATACTCCTGCAGCACCCAGCTCAGGTGATGAAAGAGGCTGCACCCATGGGTCCCATAGGACTCGTACTATATATGGCCACTCTATTAAGACTGGGAGACATAGTAGCCCTACCTAATACATAGAAAGAAACACAGGGAGACAGCCAAAATAAGGAGACAAAGAAACATGTCTCTAATGAAAGAACAGAACAAAGCTCCAGTAAAAGAACTAAACAAAATGGAGACAAGCAAGCTACCAGATGCAGAGTTCAAAAATAGGTTATAAGGATGTTCAATAATCTCAGCGAGAATTCAACAAAGAGATGGGAAATATAAAAATGGAGATAGGAAATGTAAAAAATAGTCAGAAATGAAGAATACAGTAACTGAAATGAAGAATGCATTAGAAGGAATCAACAACAGATGATCAAATTAGTGATTTACAAGATACGGTAGCAGAAAAACAACCAATCAGAACAGGAAAAAGAAAAAAGAATCCAAAAAAGAAATAAAATAAAATAAAATAAGGATAGTTTAAGGGGACACTGGGAGAACATCAAGCATACCAACATTTGCACTAGAGGAGTATCAGGAGAGAAGAGAGAGAGCAAGGAATTGAAAACCTACTTGAAGAAAGAATGATGGAAACCTTCCCTAACCAGGTGAAGGAAATAGACACATGAGGTTTGACAATTAAGTTCGTGAACTTGTTGCAACTATGTTGTTAACCTTTTTTAATATCAGAGGGATTGTTCATTATGAATTTGTACCAACTGGACAAACAGTTAATCAAGTTTGCTATTTATAAGTGCTGAAAAGGCTGTGTGAAAAAGTTAGATGACCTGAACTTTTTGCCAATAATTCATGGCTATTGCATCATGACAATGCACCAGTTCTCACGGCACTGTTTGTGAGGGAGTTTTCAGCCAGTAAACACATAGCTGTATTGGAACACCCTCCCTATTCAGCTGATCTGCCCTCCCTCCCCCATGACTTCTTTCTTTACCTGAAGATAAAGGAAATATTGAAAGGAAGACATTTTTATGACATTCAGAACATCAAGGGTAATACAATGACAGCTCTGATGGCCATTCCAGAAAGAGTTCCAAAATTTCTTTGAAGGGTGACTAGGTGGTGGTGTCTGTCGGTGCATAGCTCCCAAGGCGAGTATTTTGAAGGTGACCATAGTGATATTCAGCAATGAGGTATGTAGCACTTTTTCTAGGATGAGTTGGCAAACTTAATTGACAAGCCCCAAAAGTGCAGAGAGTCCCAAACAAGATGAATTCAAAGAGGCCCACACCAAGATACATGATACTTAAAATGCCAAAGATTAAAGACAAAGAGATAATCTTAAAAGTTGCAAGAGAAAGGCAGTTAGTTACCTACAAGGAAGGTTCCATAAGACTGTCAGTTGATTTCTCAACAAAAACTTTGCAGGCCAGAAGGCAATGTGTTTTTTTATTGTAATATATATTTGAACATCCCCTGTACTGTTTGATCACACCTCATATATGATGTTAAATGAACAAAGTCAATATGAAAATGTTACACATGTTGTGATTCCGATTATAAGACACTTTAGAAAAACACAAAAACATTACAAAGATCAGAGCTTGCCAGGTATTCAGGGACAGGCAGAGAGGGTTGCAAAAACACAGGATTTTCAGGTTGGAAACTGTTCTGTACGATACTGTAAGGGTGGATATACCTTGCTTTTGTACTTAATATATACTGTCTGTATTTTGCTGTATATAATGTACTCCCATGTATAATGCGCACCCACATTTTTGACCCCAACTTTCAGGGGAAAGAAAATCTTTCGTTTTAATTTTTTAATTCAAATTTTTATTTGTTTACATTTAGGTACTTGTTTCTTGTATTATAAAGGAATTTTAGCATTTATTTTTAACATATTATAGTGCAAGAAATTTTATGTAACAAACAATTACAAAACAGAAGGACAGATACAAGGTACAAGAATATTTATGTACCAGTAACAAATTTATGATATTTATGAATCATAGAAGGCCAAAAATTCTTTGTTGTTGCAAGTTCATCGTAAGTTCACAAAACTGATTATCGTATTCCAGGGTATTATTTTGCATATGGATATTGTTACTGATTTATAGAGTTGCACTTTTAACTCACAAGCATAAATAAAATAACTAAAAACATTTATATAGATATGGAATTAGTACTACCCATGTATAATGCGCATCCTTGTTTTTCCCTCACAAATTTGGGTGAAGAAGTGTGCATATAACATGGCAAAATACAATAATAGCAGTCACTCCAAATCAGTGTACATATAAAGCTGTGGCATTTGTTTTAATATCCAAATGGTATTGGGTTGTTGGAAAAGTCATGACTTATTTTTTCTATGGTTTTCATTGCAAAAATGTGTCATGACTTTTCCGACAACCCAATATTTTATTGTATGGAGGTATCATAATCCATTTAACCAGTACCTTATTGATGGACATGTAGAGTACTTCTAATCTTTTACTGCTATGGACAGTTCTGCAGTGGGTACCGTTGTACATTTGTCTTTCTCACTATGGTTTTTCTTGTATCAGCCTTTAATAAAAGCCAAGAGCATATGATATATTATGACTCTGAACCAAGAATGTCCCAAGTTTGCAGCCTTTTGATGGTCTAGCTTGATCCAGAGATATTTAGAGGATTTAGTTTTGGAGAACTATAGGTCTAAATCCTAAGAAACTAAAAAAAAAAAAAAAAAAAAAAAAAATGTAATCATTTTTTTAAAGAAATGAAGAGGTTTGGAGTTTTTAATGGTATATGTCTTCTTGCTCATGTCAAAATGGAACTTAAGGTATGTAACTTCTAAGAACAGGGATTTCCCACATGGATAACCAACCTTTGATTCTTACATCAAAACTTAACGCGGTGAGCGACATCCAGAGGCCAGCGACCGATCTGCCTCATCCGGGAAGAGCGCAATGACGATACCAACAGTGAAGCAACGTCCTCCGCAACTAGACTGAAGAACAAAAAGACAGCAACTTGTCTGTTCCCCTTCCCCGATTCCCCAACGCTGTTCCCCTCCCCCAATTCCCCAATAAAATCTTAAAAACAAACAAACAAACAAACAAACAAAAAACTTAAAAGCAAACTGCTGTATTCACCCTGGTTCAGAAGCAATGGTTTTGCTTCCTCACTATCTTGTACTGCATTTAATTTCTGCCTAATAGCAAAATAGCATTTAACAGACTCTAAGACTATAACACTTGTTTTTTCTCATGAACGTATTTCTCCCTTTTCTTTTTTGTGTACTGAATAGAAAAAAATAATATAACAGAGAGCAACTCTTCATGTAACAAGAAATAAACACTTTCTGGGTCAGTAGAGTGGCTCAGTTGGTTAACAGCTTGCTCAAGAGTGCGAGCTGAGCTCTGAGCAACAGCAGTTCGATGCCCAGCCCGAGCTGAGCTGCCGTTGAGGCAGGATGGCTCAGCTAAAAAAATTTAAAAAAATTAAAATAAAAGAAATAAACACTTTCTTTTTAAAAAGGATGTTAACATCTAGTTGTAATTCAACTATAGCACTTGATACAAAGACGTCCTTCCATATTTTATTAAACAGTTTTATTGATATGTCTCCCATATTTTTTTTAAAATCAATTTTATCAATAGTGTTCAGTCTTAGAGCAAGATAGGTAAATTTCCCTGAAGACAAATTACTGTTGGGGGCCATCCGAGTGGCTCAGTTGGATAAGAGCTCGCTCAAGAATGCGAGCTCTGAGCAACAGGGTCTCAGGTTCAATTCCTGGCCCAAGCTGAGCTGCCACTGAGCTGCCAACAGGTGGCAGGATCGCTCCACTAAAAAAAAGAAAAAATTACTGTTGGAACATCAGATAATCTATGTGAATTTGCATTGTCTGGTCTTCTGGTAGGTTGCTGAGCAATATGTCATCCATCAGAAAGTGCCATAGTCTGGGCCAGGTACATTATGTACAGTATCATTAGGTGAGTGCTACTGTTATACCCATTTTATAGACAGAGAAACTGAGGCACAGGACATCAGGTAACTCCTTCAAGACCCCCTAGCTGGGATGTTGTAGAGCTAGATGTTGTGAACCCATTCTTTTAAAATCTTGCCCAAATTAGAGGTGGCTCTATTCTCTAGACTAGTTCTTGGATTCTTTAAAACCTGAAGAAATATAATCAACAGTAAGAGAACAGAGGTTTTGTTATTGCTGCCATCTAGTTATGCCAGGCAGCATGTGGATGGCCCACAATGCCCACAGCTCTCTGCAGTGGGGGCCTTGTTCTCCTGCATCTCAGCAGTCTTGGCTCCAGAGTTGGCATAGCTCTCTAGGCCAGAGCATGGACCAGGCTCAATGAAGCAGGTGACTCTTTCAAGGAAGAAGATGCTCTTTTATGACCTCCTCTGGGACAGAAGTGATCATCTGCAGTGACGTCTAATCATCATTCTGTGTCTTCATCTGAGGCGGGCTGATGGACAGGCCTCCCACCATGTTCTAACAGAAACATTTCCCAGAATGTCCCCCTCAGGAATTTGTATAAACGTTAGCCATTCCCTTCCTGTGTTTTGGTGTATAGAAATGGTCTTCCAGTCAGTGATGCACAGAACCCAGTGTGACAAGTTTTTTCCTTTGTGTTGAGGGGCTGGACAAGACTCATTATGTAAATTCTGAGTATTAAGATATTTTCAGTTTGTAAAGAGGAATCTGATCCAAGGGTTCCCAGAAATACAAGTCTAATCTGATTCTGATCCCATGATCTTAACCAGTGATGTGCTGTGGGCATCTGGTCATTTGCGTTTGTCCTCTGGGCAGTATAAACCCATTTACTGCTGGAAAAATCTCAGAAACCTTATGTAAAGGGAACTAAGCCCTACTGGGTGCTAGGAATTGTTAGATGCTCCATACTATTTCACCAGTGACAATCAGCCAGCTGCCCAAGCCCACTGGGTGAAGTGCCCAAACCAGGGTTCTAAGGCAGGTCTTGCAAACTCACTTTTGCATGTGGTCATTCCACATGCTCTGCCACCTCCCCACATAGGCAAGATGCGGAAATCAGAGACCAGAGGGAGTCTTGATTGCAGGTTCAGTTTCCTGCCAGGGCAAGATGTAATTGCAGGGCTGTCTAGGGCCTACGGTAAACTGATACTAAACTTGGTCTTGGCAGTATCTTCTTGGGACCTGTGGGGGTGGGGCAGAGGAGGGGGAAGAGGAGTCTAGGTACAAGGATCCTTTTGTAATCTCTCATCTCCTCTTGTTTGAACGTTAGAGTCTTTCCTGAATGACAGTCCTGAGTATTTGGTGGTCTTTCAGAGGTGATACTAGTCTTCAAATGTTCACTTCACAGTTACAGAGGTCTGAGCTGTTTTTCTGTACCTGAACTTGGTCTTCATCTCTCTTGTGAACCTATCTTGAGGCTTGCATAGCAGCAAGTTATTTGGACATGATGTCTCTTGTGGTGTAACAGGTAAATTGTGAAGGACTTCCAACATTTTTATTGTTGACTGTACTTAGGTTAAAAGGGTGTCAGGCATCAGTTGAATGCCTTTGTTTCTATAACTTTGGCTCTGTTTTTCTTTTTTGCAGATGAGACACAAATAGTTGAGGAAATAGAAAAGGATATGTTGTTCTTACATAAAGTTTTAAAATTCCACATAGGTGTCATTTCCTTTCTTTTAATTTCCTTATTATCCAGAAAACTATTAAGTGGGGATATGTTCTAGCTTCTTTTTTGCCTCATCTTTTCTTTCTTCCTTCCTCCCTCCCTTTTCCCCTTCCCCTCTCCTAATCCCTCTTCTTTTCGAAGGCTGTAAGGATCCATTCTTTGTGTTAGTTGCACAAAGGCAGCTGTAAATTTGAGGAGGAACTCCACAATAAGCCCTGCTTCTTCTCTTTGTTCCCTGAGTGATCATCATTTTGTCAGGGGAATCACTGACTGAAGAATGCCCCATTGAAAGGAGAAACACAGCACAACACTGCATGGCTTCCCAACACCTATTGTCTGAGCAACCCTGATTTTCCTTTCATTGGAAGTGGGGACTAGCCTCTGTCGTTTGCTTTTCTCTCTATCCTCTCACTGATGCTGCTTGAGACTCTAGTTTTACTGGAACACAATGTTCATCAAGACATTGCTGCGCCTTCAAGTGAGGAGGAATCTAATTTTCCTGAAATCAGTTTCTTGGGGAGAGGTTTTCAGTATAAATGATGGTGTTTAGAAATTCTTGCTGCTTTTTGGGGGTGGGTGGGGTGAATAAGGTAGAGTTTTGGAGAGGAATAAGGCTCTTCCTTTTCACCCTAATATAAGGCTGAGGCAGGCAAACTTACCTTGTGCTCCATTCAACTTAAAAGTCCATCAGGCAACAGTTGTGTTAAGGCCCAGTGTGGTGGGGACACCTTGGCAGCCCTGCCCTCAGGGAGTATGTGCTCTGATGAGGAAACAGACAGGAAATCCATGAGCAGGTAAACAAACATATGTGAATATGAAAATAAACACGAAAGCTAACATTAGGTACAAATGCATGCTACGAAGAAAAAGTGAGTGGTAGGTCGGGACTATGGGCTAATTGAGCTAAGGAAGCCCAAGTCTTCTCTTTGGTGATGAACCGGAATGATGAGGAGGCAGCCCTGGAAAGATCTGGGGGAAACTTTCCAATAGAAGGAAATGAGCGCCATTGCAAGTGCCTCTGACAGGAATGAGCCTGGCATGTCTGAGAGACAGGAACTTTGAAGCCTGCTTGAAACAAAAGAGGGTCCAGTGTTGGTGAACAGACTCAAGGCATTCCTGATGAAGGGCACAAAAGTCCTAAAAAGAGGAGGCTATAAAGAGTGGCAGGCACCTGTCAGGCTAGTGTTGAAAACTCCATGCAGCACATGGCATAGGTGTATTTTTTTAAATAGCTTTAGTGAGATTTAATTGACACACCAACATCCTATGAAGAGTGTTTATCCACTAAAATATTACCTATTTATAATGTACAGTTCAATGGCTTTTAGTATATCTACAGAGCTGGGCAACCATTACCATAATGTTACTTTAGAATGTTTTCGTCATCCACCAAAGAAGCCCTGTACCCACCAGAGGTTGGTTCCCATGCTCCCAAGCCCCCAGATCTAGGCAACAACTGATCTACTTTCTGTTTCTGCACACTTGCTTGTTCTGGGCATTAATTATATGAGTACATGAGATCACACAATATGTGGTGTTCTGATTGCCCTAGAATAATCGTTTTGAGGTTCTTCTATGTTGTAACTATCAGCATTTCATTTCTTTTTGTTGCCAAATAATATTCTTTGGTATTAATAGACCACATTTGATTTGTCCATTCACCAGTGAATGAACATTTGGGCTGTTTTCAGTTTTGGGTTATTATGAATAATGTTGCGATGAACATTTGTGTATGTTTTTGCGTGAACATATGTTTTTATTTCTCTTGGATAGCTACCTAGGAATAGAATTTCAGGGTCATATAGCAACTCTAATGTTTAACATTTTGAGAAACTTCCAAATTCTTTTCCACAGTGGTTGCAGAATTTTACATTTACATCAGCAATATGTTAGTTTCCTCATATCCCTGGTAACACTTTATTGTCCATTTGTTTTATTATAGTGGTTGTGAAGTTTTATCTCATTGTGCTTTTTTTTTTTTTCCTATGAATGAGCAGGCTGTTAGGTTTTTCCAGGGCAAAGGTTTTATCAGACATGGCAAAAGGATAAAAAGACCCAGGAGTTTAGAGAATTGGAAAAGGTGTTATTGGAATGATAACCCTTTTAACTGAAGCTGGAAAAAGAGCTATATAGAAAAAGAGCTTGCAGGCAGGAAAGATCAATTACTAAATTTATTTTTATACATTTCCATCTTCATGCAGATTTCCTACAGCTTGCTGAATGAAACAATTATTCTTTTAAGAGAGTAAGGCTATTCTCTCTCTCTTTCTCTCTCTCTCTCTAAATATATATATATACATACATACACACACACACACACATTCAATCACAGTTAACATTCAATATTATACAACATCAGCTTTAGGTGTACAGCACAGTGATCAAGCCTCTATCGCATCCCCGGAGCAGTCTCCCCAACAAGACATGAGACCATCTGATACCCCACAAAGCATTCACAACATTATCAATTACATTCCCAGAACTGCCCCCCATATCCCTGCAGCAACATTGTAGTCACCCACCTATACTGTCCAAAACCTTCCCCCCTCCCTCATCCCCACCCCCTCCCAGCCAAAAACCATCAATTTTTCCTTTATATCTGCCTTCTTAAATTTACCGAGACTTGTTTTGTGGCCTAACATGTGGTCTATCTTGGAAAATGTCCCTTGTGCACTTGAGACGAATGTATATTCTGTTGTTTCGGGATGAAATACTCTAAAAATATTGATGAAATCCAGCTGGCCTAAGGCGTCATTTAAGGCCACTCTTTCTGTGTTGATTTTCTGTCTGGTGGATCTGTCCATTGGTGACAATGGGGTGTTGAAGTGCCCCACTATGATAGTGTTACTGTGATCTCTGTCTTTAAGTCTGTCAAAATCTGTTTTATTCATTGTGGCTTTGATTTACATTTCCCTAATGATTAATGGTAAACATTTTTATTTATTTATTTATTTATTTATTTATTTTCACAACACAGCACAATAGTTCTACTTTTTACCCCTCAAAGTGACAACCCCCCTTCTCCAATCCTCTGCCCCACTCACCCCCCCATATCATACATATGTATTACAATTCTCTTGACTCCACTCCCACACTGTACTCCACATCCCATGACTATATTATACAACATCAGATTCAGGTGTACAGCGCAGTGATCAAGCCGCTACCGCACCCATGAAGTAGTCTCCCCAACAAGACATGCGACCATCTGACACCCTACAAAATATTCACAACATTATTAATTACATTCCCAGAACTGCCTTTCATATCCCTGTGGCACTATTGTAGTTACCTATTTAGGTTGTCTAATCCCTTCCCCTTCTCCCTCATCCCTATACCCTCCCGCTAGCAACCATCAGTTTTTCCACTATATCTGCTTGATATGATTTCATTCTTAAATTTACGAAGACTTGGTTTGTGGCCTAACATGTGGTCTATCTTGGAAAATCTTCCATGTGCACATGAGAAGAATGTATATTCTGTTGCTTTGGGGTGAAATGCTCTAAAAATATCGATGAAATCCAGCTGGTCTAAAGTGTCATTTAAAGCCACTCTTTCCGTGTTGATTTTCTGTCTGGAGGATCTGTCCATTGGTGACAACGGAGTGTTGAAGTCCCCTACTACGATAGTGTTACTGTTGATCTCTGTCTTTATGTCTGTCAAAATCTGTTTTATATATTTAAGAGCTCCTATGTTGGGTGCATAGATGTTTACTAGGGTTATGTCCTCTTGCTGAATCAATCCTTTATTATTATGTAGTGCCCTCTTTGTGTTTTATTGTAGTCTTCATTTTAAAGTCTATTTTGTCTGAAATAAGTATTGCTACTCCAGCTTTTTTTCTCATTTCCATTTGCATGAAATATCTTACTCCATCTCTTTACTTTCAGTCTCTGTGTGTCTTTTGCTCTGAGATGAGTCTCTTGTAAACAGCATATCCATGGGTCCTGTTTTGATAGGAGCATTTAGCCCATTCACATTTAAAGTGATTATTGATAGGTGCATATGTATTGCCATTTTGTTATTTGCATTCTTGATCTTCCTGGGTTAGCTTATTTACCTCTTTCTTCTTGTTAAAAAAGCCCTTTGAACATTTCCTGCAATGCTGGTTTGGTGATGATGAATTCCTTAAGCTTATTGTTTTCTGAGAAGCTCTTTATCTCTCCTTCAATTTTAAGTGATAGCTATGCTGGGTAGAGTAATCTGGGTTGTAGGCCTTTATTTTGCATCACTTTGAATATTCTCTGCCACTCCCTTCTGGCCTGCAGAGTTTCTGTAGAAAAGTCAGCTGTTAGTCTTATAGGAGTTCCTTTGTATGTAACCTGCTGTCTTTCTCTTGCTGCTTTTGGATTCTGTCTTTGTCTTTAACCTTTACCATTTTAACTATGATGTGTCTTGGTGTGGACCTGTTTGGGTTCAGCTTGTTTGGAACTCTCTGGATTTCCTGGGCTTGTATGTCAGTTTCCTTCACCAGGGTAGGAAAGTTTTCAGTCATTATTTTTTCAAATACATTCTCAGTCCCTTGCTTCTACTGTTCTCCTTCTGGTATTCCTATGATGCACATATTGTTGCGTAGATGTTGTCCCACAGGTTTCTTAAACTATTTTCATTGTTTTTTATTCTTCTGTCTCTTTGTTGTTCCAACTGGGTGATTTCTGCTATTTGTGTCTTCTAAATCACTGATCTGATCCTCTGCTTCATCTAATCTACTGGTGATTCCTTCGAGTGTGTTCTTTACTTCAGTTATTGTATTCTTTAGTTCTAACTGGTGGTTTGTTATTTCTCTATCCTTTCTTATGTCCTCACTAAGTTCATTAAACGTTCTTATCATCAATGTTCTAAACTCTGTCTCTAACTGGTTGGATTCCTCTGTTTCATTTAGTTCCATTTCTAGAGGTTTCTTCTGATCTTTTACTTGGGACATGTTTCCTAATTCTGGCTGTTGCTCTGGGATTGCTTCGATGTGTTAGATAGATCACCAGGAAAGCCCAGGCTAGATCATGCAGGCACACACCTCACAGCCCATCACTCCCAGGAAAACTCCCAGTCTCAGCCTGTCCCAATCAGCTGCTCGCAGATCAGGCAGAGCAGCCCAACAACCAATCTCCAGCCTGTAAACACTGCATGCACAGTGCAGATAGCAGGTACCCAAGGCAGCTCGCGTACTCCCATGTCTCAATGAACAGCCTGTTGGAGCTGGAGCGCCCCTGCCCACGGTTTCCCTGGCTATATAGCACAAGTCGTGTGGAGGGTGGGGCTCCAAGGCAGCATGCGCGCGCACACACACACACTCCTGGGCCAATTCTTCCAGACCAATGCAGTCTGGGACCTGATCCTCTGTGGGAGGGACCAACCCTGACAAAATGGCTCCCTCCTGTACACTAATCATGTGCAAGCTCCACACCAGAGGAACAATGGTTCCAAAACCTCCAGCTCCCATGCCAAGAGCGCTTAGTTCAGTCCTTCCCCACAGGCTCCTGGTCCCCTCCATCAGGGACCAGGTGAGTGCTCACCAGCGAATGAGTCCATATGCCGACTCCACTGGTTCTCCAGCTGCCCTCAGCCTCATCAAGCTGAGCAAAGAGAGTCCTCACTAATTTCTATTGCAAGCTATCGTGGAACTCCTCTTCCTGGCAAAGCAACTCTGGGCTAGTGGGCTCGGTGTTGGGCCGGAGGGTCTCTCCCCCAACTGGAGAAGCCTCCCCACCACTGAGGTGTCCCTCACGGGGTTCACCCTCTCTCATCTGCACCCCTCCTACCAGACTTGATGTGGCCTCCTCTTTACATTCTTCCTTTAGAGGTTTTGTTCATCTAGTGTTCCAGGGACTTCTGGGGTTGAATGCTGTATAAATTATTTGTAATTTTGCTGTGATCCTGGGAGGCAGTTGTCACAGCATCTGTTTAGTCTGTCATCTTACCAGAAGTCCAATTATGAACATTTTTTTCTTGTTTTTATAGCCATTCATAAGTTTTCTTTAGAGCAATGTCTATTTGAATCCTCTGCCTATATTTTAGTGGGCTATTTTTCTTTTTATTATTGAATTTTAGGAGTTCTTTTTATAGTCTGGTGGTAAGTTCCTTTTTAGATATATAATTTGCAAATATTTCTCCCCAAGGAGTGGGTTATCTTTTCACTGTCTTTTAAAACATTTTTTAATTTTTAAATTACTGTTGACATTCAACATCATATTAGTTTCAGGTGCTCAGCATAGTGGTTAGACATTGCTATAATTTGCAAAATGATCCCCGAATATATCTAGTATTCACCTGACACCACACACACACACACACACACACACACACACACACACACACACACAGAGTTATTAAAGTATTATTGACTATATTCCTTATGCTTTACTTTATATCTCCATCAGTATTTTGAAACTTCCAATATGTACTTCTTAATCCCTTTTGCATCCATTCCCCCCAACTCCCTCCCATCTGGCAACCGTCACTTTGTTCTCTGTATCTATGAATTTGTTTGTTCATTTATATCGTTTTTTTTTTAGGTTCCACATATAAATGAAACTATATGGTATTCGTCTTTCTCTGTCTGACTTATTTCACTTAGAATAATACCCTGTAGGTTCATCCGTGCTGTCGGAAATGGTAAGATTTCATTATCTTTTTATGGCCGAGTAATATTCCATTGTATATATATACCACCTCTTTATCTAGTCATCTATTGATTGACACTTCAGTTGTTTTCGTATCTTGACTATTGTGAATAATGTTGCAATGAACGTAGGGATATATATATCTTTTCAAATTAGTGTTTTGGGTTTCTTTGAATAAATATCCAGAAGTACGATTTCAGGATCATATGGAAGTACTACATTTAATATTTTGAGGAACCTTCATACTATTTTCCATAGTGGCTGCACCAATATGCAATCCCACCAACAGTGCAGGAAAATTCCCCTTTCTTCACATTCTCACCAATACTTGTTTGTTTGTTTATTGATTTTATTGATGATAGCCATTCTGACAGGTATGAGGTGATATCTCATTGTGGTTTTAATTTGCATTTTCTAATGATTAGGATGTTGAGCATCTTTTCATATGTCTGCTGGCCGTCTCTATGTCCTTTTTGGAGAAATGTCTAGTCAGATTCTCTGCCCATTTTTAATCGAATTGTTTGTCTTTTTGGTGTTACATTGTTTGAGTTCCTTATATGTTTTGGATATTAACCCCTTATTGGATGTATCACTGGGGAATAATTTCTCCCATTTAGTGTTGTCTTTTTGTGCTTTGACGGTTTCTTTCCCTGTGCAAAAACATTTTAGTTCGATGTAGTTCCATTTGTTTATTTTTTCTTTTGTTTCCCTTGCCTGAAGTGACATATCCAAAACAATCTTTTTACTTTTTTGATGATGACCTGTGAGGCATTTCTAATGTTAATTAAGACTAATTTGTCATTCTTCTGGTTTTTTTGCTTGTGCTTTTGATGTCATATCTATGAAATCCCAAGGTCATAAAGATTTACTACTGTATTTTTTTCGATGAGTTTTGTAGTTTTAGCTCTTATATTTAGGTTTATGATACACTTAATTTTTTTTTTCTTTATGCTGTGAGGTAGGTGTCCAGCTTCATTATTTTTTATGCAGCTATCTAGTTGTCCAGTATGATTTGTTGAAAAGACTGTTTTTTCCCTGTTGAATTATTTTGGCCCCTTTGTAGAAAATCAATTAACCATGAACATTAGAGTTTATTTTTGGGCTTTCAGGAGAATGCATTTTTAATTGGTGGCATCTTTCGAATATGGCATGATGCCTTCAGAACCAAGCTCTGACTGTGTAGTAAAGTAGCTGATAACTCTCAGGTAAATACTTGATTAAAGAGGCTCTATTTTCTCTGGCTATAATATGAATTTATAGGTGAAGGCTCTGGTATTATTTACTTAGAGTACTGAAAAAAATCTTTAAGCAATTCTTAGACTCTTAATAGGGCTCCAACTTAACCATCCTTGACAAGGAAATATGTACTCCAAAGCTTTCTTCCTCCCTTTCTTCTTTCCTTCTTTTCTCCCTCCCTCCCTCCCTTTTCCCTTCCCTTCCTCCTTTTCCCTTCCTTCCTTCCTTCCTTCCTTCCTTCCTTCCTTCCTTCCTTCCTTCCTTCCTTCCTTCCTTCCTCCCCTGCCCTTCCTTTCCATCCTTTCTTCCTCCTTCTCTCCCTCCTTCCCTCCCTTTCTTTCTTTGAAAACATAACATGGGCTGAAGAGATGAGATTTATAGTCATGATATAAAGGGCACTTTTAAATTAGGCATATACAATAGTGTAAATAGAAGTATGAGTATTTGAGATCACTTGATCACACAAACTCAAGGGTAATGATTTCTTAGTTTAGCAAGGTTTTTGAAGTAAGCTGAATGAAGCATGGACATTGGGCATTCATCTTCCAGGATTCATACATCTCTCTAAAGCCTTTCCCTTAGAAATTTCTTCCCTGGACCATCCTTACATGGATAACACTCCAAAGTGCATCAGCATCCTTAGACAGTCTTCTAAACTCCGGTTGCAGAAGTCCTATTGTATATTTGCACTAGGATGTCTACTAATACTGAAGACTCCAAACAAAAGAGTTATGTTTGGCATCTTCTGAGAAAAAACAATTATCAATATTACAGATTTATCCATTGCCATAGGTCTTGTGTCATCCACTAGCTTTCCATTCTTCCTGCCTCCAACTTACTCTCCTAATGTAATGTAGACACCTCATGACCAGTCAGTCTCTTTCCCTGCAGTCTTTCTCTTCCAGATAGATTGGGTTAATTTTGTTGGAAAACCTCCTTGATTCCGTCAATCTCTAGATCCTCAAATCTTCATTTCCTACAGGATAAAAATACCTAAACTTTGTAGCTTAATATCCATGACCCTTGTCCATCTGATTGATCTCTCATTTGCTTTGTAAGCCTTATCTGTGACTTTCTACATAAATGAGTTTCTCTTCTAATCAAACTAAACTGTTCAGTGTTTCTTGGACATGCCTTGAGCCTTCCAGCTTTGGGGTTTGTTTACCTTTTGCTCCCCATGTAGCATGTCTGCCACTGTCATTCCCTTCTCCTTATACAAATATCTCCTTTCTTTCAAGGTAGAATATAAATCTTGTTTCTTCTGCTTACTCCAGAGTGAAGTGATGGATGCAAGTCTAAAGCCTTAATGACTTAGTTACATGGTGGAGGTTGCACACTCGAGTTTGGAAAATGTTTGCTTCAGTCCACATATTAAATTTTGTTTGAATTAGTTACCAACAGTTACAAACCAGTGTTTTCCCGTAAAAACAAACAAACAAACAAACAAACAAACAAACAAACAAATTTCTAGCCATCTTGGAAAAATTAGAAGCAAGGCCCTGTATTCCACATGGTGAGTATATGTGATTGCTCTTTTGAACTGCCCCTTTAGCAAGACATGTGTTTCCAGTGCCACCATGCTGTGTCTGGTACAGGCCTTCCCCTTCATTCCTGTACATTCTGCATCCAGCCCGTGTAGGAACCGCGAGGGTCTTCATTACCTCCTCTTTGTTGTCTGGAACTGTTAAATCGTTCTTCCATTGGTCTTCACTTTTTCTGTGTTTGTCTTCATTAAACCAAAATGCTCCTTCTGTGTACCTCCCATGATATCTTGTATTTGTAAGGTACCAAAAAAATGCATTAAAGTGATTTTAACCTCCCACTCCTGGCTCAAAATACTCCACTTCTTGTGTAAAAGGGTTAAATGTAGTTTTAAAAGATCTGTACCACAAGGAAATAAAAGAGAAATTCAAGTAAGGAACCAGGACCAGAGAAACAAGGAGAATATAATAAATGTGGTTGCCATGATTTTATGTATAAAGAGAAAAGAAAGCTAAAATGTATCTTGTTTCAAAGGGAACCAGATCTATAAGCTGAACCCACAAAAGCCTTACTGAGCAGTGTTCTGGTTTCATTATTTATGTATTGGATGTAACTAGTTTTTATTTTTTAATGACATTTTCTTTCAAATTAAATAATAAATTTGGGGCTTTTGATAAGGTCATCATCAGGAAATTAAGTCTTCCATTTTTATTTCTGTTGATTTAAAAAAATAACTGTACAGGTTCACAATTGGTTAACATTTATTGCTTTTATTATTAGGAGTTGGCAGAGATCCATCACTATTTTTCCATTAGCGGTTTCCAGGTTTTCTGTCTTCTCCTCCTCATGAAGTTTCCCAGCATGAAATGTAGTGAAATGTCCCATTGGTGGCCAGTTCCCAAGACAGTCCCATATTTTCCAGTGTTTTATCATTAATAGGAGGTGAGGCAGTTTTACAATCCATTTAAAGCTGTCCATTATTCAAATCCCGAAACTTAGCATACGTTCTCTGTCTTGGACTCCAGAATATTTTCTTAGACTAAAGATTTTAAGGGGAAATCTCATTAGGATTCTAAATTGTTATAATCACTGCCACTAATGTAAGCACTTCATAAGGGAAAACGTTGCACTGAAGGAAAGAAGTTCTTAACAAAGACTTTAAAACATGTGAAGCTCTGGCAAAGGTCGTGGAATATGTTGGCACCTTTTCTTACCTACAATATTTAACCGTGACTCCCACCCTGAGTCAGGTTAGGAACATAAGATCTCCTTTTGGGCTATGAACCTCATAAGCATATATGCTCAGTGACTAAGAGTGCTTTCTGTATCTTTGCTACACCTAGCACCACCATTTTTGATGTTTTTCTTTAAATTTTCTGCCTTTTAAACCAACCAACCAACCAACCAACCCCCCTGCAGATTTAAAAGTAACATAAAGTGCCTAGTATAAAATATTCCTAGCCTAAAATGGAATGTTATTGGGTTATTAAATGCAGTAAAAACACACTAGTTACTTAGCTCTATCTAGGTGCTCCACCAAGTTCTATCTAGGTCCACCAAGGCTCTGCTTTCTCTCTGTACAACAGGGATAGAACTGGCTTTAGAGATGTGCTAAATATATGATAGCACCAAACCAGGACTTTCTGAGAGCTTTTCAGAGGGATTAAAAGAGAACCATAAAGGGATATCTTTCTATCTTGGCATACACTATTATTTAGGTGCCTCTCTGGTGGTCCCATGAGGTCATGTTAAGCAGTGGTGTAAGCCCCACACTTTGGCATTCCCTGGATCAATTTGGCACTTTCTGTCCTCTCAATATATTTCAGGAAAATGTTGGTGAAAGATTTGATCCTTAAGTTAGAACAAAAGTGGTGTAAGTGAACTTCTAGAAAAATCTCCATTGTGTCAAATGCTTGCATGATACTTGGATTTTAAAAGAAAGATGTTACAGCAGTGCCCCAGGTTAGACTGGCTTAATTTTCCTGTCTCGCACTTTCATTTTTCCCCCTCCTCCTTCCTTTCCTTTTCCCTTTCCCCTCTCTCTGTTTCTCCTTCTCCTCACTCCTTGTTAGTCATCTTCACAGGACAGTCACCTTTGGGAGTGGTTTTTATTTGTTTGTTTGTTTGTTTTTTAAATCAGTAATTGTGAGAGCAGACACACTTCAGATGTTCTCCAGGGTATGACCAGTAATTCCCAGTTCACCCAGTTCTGTGATGTTCTTAGCTAGGGCTGTAGAAAAGCTCTTAACAACATTTGTTTAGGGTATTATTAAACTTTATGTCTTACTGCAGCTTGTACCCTCCCCCAACCCCAACCCTTAAGAAAGCAAACTAAAGTCTAAGGAAATTGAACTTAGGCATTTAACTACAGGTTCATGAGAAAATTTTGGCATGCTCAGTGGTTTTTGAAGCCCATGTGATAACTTCTCTTCCCCAGCAAAATTTCAGCTTTCAAAAGAATTTGCTTGCTTCATTTATTCAAATATTTGTGTCTTTGGTGTCATTTCAGGGAAGCAGTTTACCTAAAATCTAGTCAACATTTGTGGAATTTTTCTGCTCACCTCTGTTTCAATCTCCTTTTATTGGAAGTTGCCCAATCAAGCACTACTTCCTGGTTGCTGTAGGAGCAGCCATTTTCTACACCAGTGCCCTCTTCTCTGTTCACTGTTGGTTTGTCTGGTGGCACCTGACTCCAACTATGCCACCTGGAACTCTTCCTTAGGATCGTTGAACATGGGCCCTGAGGTGAAGGTTGAGGCTTTTTTTCTCCGAGGACTAAAGTAGTAAAAGGTGAGGTTTGGGATCTGTTGTGACCAAGTTTTCTTCTCTGTAGAAAAAAATCAGTGAACCATGAGGTTGAAGTTGACATGCAGAGACAGTTAGAGTTTTGATTGCATTTGAACCCTTGATTGTATCCTTCCTGAGACTTGGCTTCCTCCCTGACCTTTCTACTGCCTAACTGGTTTATAAAATATCAGAATATCCTTCTTTATATTTCCCTTTTTGCTTAAGACACTTCATGTTGGGATTTATTCTTCTGTGACCACAAAAAGGTCTAATAAGTGACAAGTGATTGTTATACAATGAGTCTCCTTCAGTGACCAGTGATATAATATTATGAGCAGAGAAAAAAAGAGACATGAGCCAGAGAATTAACCTATAGTATCTCAGACTTGAGCCCTCACAACCAAACTTGTGGCAAGTAACAGTTTTTCCCCATTTTGCATATTAGGAAACTGAGGCTTTGAGAAGTTAAGGAACATTCCCAAAATTATGCAGCTAGTAAAGGTCAGAATCAGGATTTGAACCTATGATGGTCTGACTTCAAAGCTTATTTGTTTTCCCAACTTTACCATTGTAACCTCCCAACTGATATTTCTTTGATTTTACCTTATTTGTGTTAGTTGTATTTTGTGGAAAGGATGGATTAAGATGGACAAAACTGATTGAAAATCTTTCCCAGGATCATAGGACCCATAAAAGATAAAAGGAACCTTACAGATTAAGTTTCCCAGACCTGCAGATATTTTACAGATCAGGAACTGCGGCCCTAAGAGGCAAGGATACATGTCCAGGATCCCATAGTGATTAAACCGCAGTCCTGTAACTTGAATTTATCTCTTAACACCAAGATGTTTGCCTTTTCCTTCAGACACATTTTTTTTTTGTTGTTTTGGTCTAAGTTTAAAAGTCACTTCTTCCATAAAACCTTTGCAATCTCTGTACTAGATGAATTGCTTTTGTTATAGGCTGCCTTGCCAGCCTCTCTTTCTCCATTCATAGCATTTTATTCCTGGCTTAAGTGTTTGTTTAGCAGTCCATCTTCCCTACCACGTAGTAGCCTCTGTGAAGGTAGGAGCCCTGTCTATCTTATTCATTATCATCTCTCACATGACATATGTTTAATATGCCTAAATAGTGACTAAGTACTTAAATACAAAAGCACATGGAATCCACAGCAGGGTTCTGGTATTTAAAGCAATTGCACTATACGGTATTGGCACATATCTCCCTGCTGTAATTCTTTGATTTTAGCCATTGTAATCATATATGTAGCATTTAAACTTGTAGCCTTGGGATGAAGTACCAGGAACCACATTTTTTTCTTCTTTTCTTATTAATTTCAGTTTACTAGAATAGGCTTCTGTTATATGTACTGAGTAGTCCCTGGCAACTACATAAGAAGCAGTTCAGACCAGTGTAGTAATTACTGGTGGTCATTCCCATCCTTTGGGCATTTGTATTTTGAAGACTTGTGTGACTCAAGTGAATCTCTCACTTGTAAGTTGTATCAGGAAGGTTGGAAAAGAAGGAGCGCAAGTTATGTGGCAGGACGTGAGAAGACTTGGGAAAGAAGGTGGCCTAAGAATTAAGGCTTGAAAGATCAATAATACTTTTGATAATAATATTGTCACTGGGGGTGACAATAGTAGGAGTAGCTTTCTCTTATTGAGGTTGATAGATTTTTTTCCCTCTTGACTAAACATGTAAAATCACTCCTTCAAACCTCTTGCCTAAAGGTAATTTGTTTTTTACCTAATTTTTCATGTCACATTTAGCAGTGACAAATTTTCATAAATTACATTAGTCGTTTTAAACTCATTATTTAAAAATACTCTACATCCGCAAGCAGATGGATTACAAACCACCAGTTGAATACTCAACAGATACAAAAACATAAAGGTGTTGAAGAAATGGAAATATCTGATGAATAAGGTAGATGAGGACACACCATAATGTTTTTATTTTACAGAAATTGCCATATAACAGAAGTGATGTGTGATGCGGAGTGTTGTCTTGATGGAGGATGATTTTCAACACACTTTAAAACACACCTTCTCTCAACCGTAGCTCACACCCGACTGACTGCACTGAACAAGTTGAAACTTGTCACACAGTGTTACTAAGGTGTGACGTGCCTCTTCCCATATTGAAGATCCCTGTCTTTCTGTCAGATGGCACTTGGTAGCAGCATTCACCATATTTTGTGATCACATCGGAAAGGCTCTGTGTCATACATCACTATGACAATTTCTGTCAAATAAAAACATTACAGTGTGTCCTCATCTACCTTATTCCCTGGATCTGGCACCGTGTGACTTCTGCTCTGCCCCAAAGCCAAAATGATTCAGGACATCGAGGCAGCCACCACAGCAAACCTAAAGATACTCATGGAAAAGAACTTCTAGAACTGCTTCAGAAAATAGCAAGAACGTTTGGATAAGTGTGTGTGAAGCAGGGAGGAGTACTTTGAGGGGGGTTAATGGCAATGTGTCTTTTACTTTAATAATTTTTTAATTTAAACATTCACTGTATTGTTTGATCACACCTCATATTTCATTGCTATATCTGGACTTCATAGCCCAGACTTGGGAAGAGTTAAGATGGTATAGTGAGCACTTACCCACCAGTTGAATAGAAGATTGCAGCTTGCCTCACCCCTGTCAAGCTTAAGAGTAGGGCAGGGCGAATGAGCATGTTTGCTGAAGGTGCAGTTTAGGAAGAAAAAAGGCCAAGAAAAGCAGAGACTGTATACTAATAATTTATTGTCTTCTATTTTTTTTTTTTTTTAGCTGAGCCATCCTACCACCTGTTGGCAGCACAACGGCAGCTCAGCTCTGGCTGGGCATGGAACTGTTGTTGCTCAGAGCTCAGCTTGCACTCTTGAGCGAGCTCTTAACCAACTGAACCACTGGGCCAGCCCTTTTCTTCTATTCTTATTAGATAGATTATTCTTGGAGATAGAGTTTAAAGGTTTTCCTCCAATCTTCATCTCTTTTTGGGAAGGTCTTTTCTCTCTACTTGGAATTGTAAGGAGTGCAGTTAGTAAGCAGCCTCCCTCTCCATCCCCCCCGTCGCAATATGGAAGTTGGATCCTTAATTGCTCTTATTTCTTGATGTGGAGGGAATTAGCCAAAAATACAATTCCCCAAAGACTCACATCAAGGCTTGAAAACGCTAATATAGCCATCAGTTTGGACAAAACTTGCAGTTCTTTGGCATTCTTACTCTCAATATGTTGAATATGTCAATGCCATTGCCATTTGACACATGGCGAGCTTCTAAGAGACATCCTCTTAAAACTTTACTGATAATTTGAAGTGGAACTTGCAAAATGATGTCTTTCTATACAAATTCCTTTTCTAAGGAATTAAAGCATTTGAAATGAAAAGCCAAACCAAACTACTTAGTATCTCATCATGAGCGTGCTCTACCAAGAAATGGACATTTCAGCAAAACAACAGCCTCCTCTATTAATGTAGATATGATTTCCATAATGGGCTGCACAGTGCTGCCTTTCTGATGTAATTGCAAGAGGCCTCCTCAGCTGCACTGAGAAATCTTATTTGCTACCGTAAATAAGAAGCTTGTTTTTTGCAAAAGTAACCTCTTTGGGGAATACAGATCAGAAATATTCCCATCATCTTGGAGTCTTTAATGTGTTTTGCAGCTGAGCATCTTGGGATATATTTCAACAAACCTCTGAAGTAGATTTTCTTATTCTGTCCCGCAGAGAATGGCGCTGTACTGCTATTAACCTGAAACATTCACTGCATCACAGAATTTGGTGAAATTATAATTGAAACACAGTACTTGACCCTGAGGGGACCATGGAGAAAGAGTTTGCTTTGGCGGCTTTTCATGCATCGTTTAAAACCTGCTGCCGCTGAATCAAAGTCTTGCTTGTATATTAACTGTATAAACCCTTTCTTGACAGCCATTTCTGCTGGGCTACAGAATGCGTGCTCCTTGCCAGCACCATCACTTTTCTCTATTTGTCTGTCTTTATTTTTCCATAAATTAAATTACTCTGATTAATAATAATGTTGTGAAACAGGAGCTTGTGATAGGTTTCTGGTGATTATCAAGCAGAATATAATTAAATCATAGTTGTGCAGTCTAATTGAGAAAAATACATTTGGAATTAAGGAAAATCAATGGAATTCATTTATTAATTTTCATGTACACAAGTTAATAAACTGGGCTAACAAGCTATTACTGATTGCTGGAATCCCTCTGAGCCCCACCTAAAAAGAAGAGATGAAGGGGATGTTTATTTTCACCTATTTCTAAGTAAATAGGCTCTTGGGAGGGGGAGCTTAAGGACATTTCTTTTGAACCTTGTTTACAGCCTGAAGTCATTTTAATTAAAAAGAGTCAGTTGAACCAAATTAAATTAACCCTCCCTGTTTCATCTCTAGCTGGGACTGCTAGCTGTGCCCCAGTATTTATTTTTTCCCTTTTTCTTGTAATAGCAGAACTGGACATATGACCACCCAGAATAATACCTACATTTCCAAGCCATCCATGCAGTTGCTGTTGCCATGTGATTAAGTTCTGGCCATGAGATGTGATGTGTGTGATTAATTTCTGTGTTGTATCCTAAAGACATTAGGTCTGCATCATCTCTGTCTTCTTCCCAGAGGCTGGAGTGGAACGTGCTGATGGGAGTCACAGCAGCTGGCTGAGATGAGAAGCTGGAAGCTGTAGGCTAAGGATAGGAGGACAAACTGGGTTCTGATGATCACAGAGTCACCCTACCTGGTCCAGGGCCACTAGGGCAAAACTGTTACATGGGAAAAAAATAAACTTCTGTCTGGGTCAAGCTGCTCTCTCTTATGGCATCTTTGTTCTGTCACCTCCATCTGATTCCTTACTTGGTTTCTGAAACCCAGATTGCACAGGTCATAGATTTGTATTGTTAACAGAGTTGGGTGCTTTCAACTGCGAATAACAATACCTGGAAGCACAGAGCTTAAGCAATGCAGCGGATTTTTAACTCTCAGAACCTGAGTCCAGAGGTTGAGCAGGCTTTCAGGTTGCTTATTTAGCAACTCAATAATATCATTCAGGGCTCAGTTTCCTTACTCCTGTCCTCAGCCATTCTTGGTATTACTTTATCTTCAGTCCAGTAGCAAACATGTGTCCAGCTCTGAGCATCACCTCCAGATAGGACAAGTTCATAGGGAAAAAGGAGACCATTTTCTCAGCTGCCTCTTAGGAGAGCAGAAAATTTCCCAGAAGTATCTTGCTTCTCTAGCAGTATCCCATTCATATTTCAGTGGCCAATATGGAGTTGCTTTCCTGACCCTGTTACTGACAAGGAGAATGAAATCAGCCCAGGCCAAGCAGGTCCACCAACAGGGCTTTCAGTCATGTCTGTATCTTTGTGGCTACACAGGGGAGAAGTGAGAAATGAACAATATAGGATGGGATAATCATAGAAATGGTTAATGGGTTGACCAACATCAGTGTCTACTATGAAAGGAAACACTATAAAAGAATCTGAAAAAATATGGCTGATAAGGTATATAGTGGGTATTTGCTTCAAAATAATTTGGGAAAGGACAAATGGGAGGAGTGTGACCAAACAAGGCTACCCATGAATTGATAATTGTTGGAGTTCATAGGGGTTTATTATATAATTCTTTCTGGTTTTTTTTCATCTATTTGAAATTACCTGTAATTAGAAAAAAAAAAAACTTAAAGAATCCAAGCAAAGCAACAGAAGGAAAGTGGCAGGAATTTGATCTGTTTTCATGTTAGGATTGCCAACTAACATTTACTGAGCATTCTCTCTTTGCCAGGAACTCTCGCATTCAGTTCAGAGGCTTTAGGCCCGCAGGAGAAATTATTATTGGTGTGACTGAAGCTTTCAGAAGTCGCTTCAGGCATAGGTGAATGCATCTTTGCATCTTTTGGTTGTGCTTCCTTCCAAATGGGCGAGCTGTCTTGGGCAGTGTCCAGCAGCGCCCGGCTGGCTTTTCAATGTCTCAGAGGAAAGGGTACTGTCTTTCTTTCTTTCTTTTTTTTTTTTTTTTTTGAGGGCAGTATCACTGGCCCTCATATGTGGTACAGAACCTGGGCTGCTGGCTTCCTAAAGCAGTGCTTAACCACTGCGCCACTCGGCCGGCCCGGGCACTGTCTTTTTTAGTAGTAGTTGCAGCAGAAAGTACCATGCAGGGATGCCAATGATCCAGGGCAGGTCCAGTGCCCATATCTAGAACAGTCATGGTGAAGAGAATGTGCAGCCCTGAAGGACCAGGCATATTCTACCCCTGGAGCTGAGAGTAGTCTTATCTCAGTCCCTCTCAACTCAGGGTCAGCAAACTTTTGAGACAGAAGAGCCGCCAGTGCTCAGCAAACTGCGGCTCATGAGCTGCAGGCTCTGAAGTAAAATTGAAAATGACAATAAAACTATCATAGTTTCATTTGTGAAATTTTAAAGGCTATTATTCACATAATGGTGATTATGTAAAAATATATTTATGGCTCTTGAATAATTTTTAAATTGTTGTGAGGGACAGGATTGGCTCTTCCAGGGCTTGGCAAACTTTTTTTTTTTTAATTGGGGGAAGGGAACAGTGTTGGGGAATTGGGGAGGGGGACCAGTCAAGTTGTTGTTCTTCAATCTTAGTTGTGGAGGGTACCAGTCGCCATCTGGCTGCCCTTCGGCAGCTCATGGCCTCTAAGCTCAAGGTACTGTGTTACAGTCTTAGTTGTGGGTGGGTGTAGCCACCATCCCATGCAGGAGTTAAACGCAGCCTTGTTAATAGTGTGCGCTCTGGGCCGGCCGAGTGGCGTGGTGGTTAAGTGCTGGCTTGGGAAGCCAGCGGCCCCAGTTCGGGTCCCACATATGAGGGCCAATGGCACTGCCCTCAAAAAAAAAAAAAAAAAAAAAAGAGTGGGCGCTCTATCCACTAAGCCATCTGGGCAGCAGCTCAGCTCAAGGTGCTGAGTTCAGTCTTAGTTGCGGGTGGGCACAGCCCACCATGGAGCAGGCAGTCTTGTTGTTAGGAGCACATACTCTCACCAGCTGAGCCATCCTGCCACCTGTTGGCAGCTCAGTGGCAGCTCAGCTCGGGTGCAGCGTCACTGGCCCATGTGGGAATCAAACTGGCAGTTCTGTTGCTCAGAGGTAGTGCTCTTAAGCTAACTCTTAACCAACTGAGCCACTCGGCCGGCCAGGGGTCAGCAAATGTTTGAGACAGAACGTACTCAAAGAGCTGTATGTGGCTCGAGTGCCGCAGTTTGCCGACCCCAGCTCTCAACCACCCTGAGAATCAAAGGAAAGGGAAGACAGCATGGAGACTGGGCAGGCAAATACAACAGATGACTGTGGTGCTTATGTTATCACTTTATGAGAGCATAAAGACCCTAGGCACATACTGTTATTACCCCATTTTACAGATGGAAAAATTGAGGCTTAAGAGGTCAAGTGACTTGCCTGTGAATACATAGCTGGTAATGGTAGAATTAGGATTCAAACACTGGAAGTTGGATTTCAGGGACAGTGTGTCCTACTGTCTACAATTGAGCCCTGGCCTCAGCTGGCTGTGAATATCCAAAGTCAACTCACACTGAGACCTCACTGAAGACAGTGTTGCATAGTGGTTACAAGCATGAATTTTGGAGTCAGATGGACTTGGGTCCAAGTCACGCAACTCACCACTCAGGTACTGGCTTTCTTAATAAACCACTAAGTGCTCGAGGTAGTGTTAGCTTCATTCGAGAGATAGGGAATACTGAGCTCAGAGAACTTATTAAAATTGACTTGGGAAAATGCAGAACCAGGTGCAAATCCATGTCTCACTGGCCCCCAGCCTATGTTGTTTCCACTTCGCAGGCAGTATTCACACTGCATCCAAGCCAGCTAGGGTTTGAGATGGAGGCAAAGGCGCATCTGGGTCCCTAACTTATACTTTGCCCAGAGAAGCAGCAGTTTGAAAACCTCTTTTAAAGACTGGAATTCTGGGTGGTGGACACATAATGCAATATACAGATGGTGTATTATAGAATGGTACACTTGAAACCTTTGTAGTTTGGTTAACCATTGTCACCCCAATAAATTTAAATTTAAAAAGACTAGAATTCTATATAAAGTTTTGTTTTTTGAAATAGTCCTCTGCTTTTGTTTGTTTTAATGTTGTATTATAGAAAAATACAAGTACAAAAAATATATATCCATGTCCATATACAAGCACCAAATCCACACACAAAGGACAACATAGTATGATGATCACCCCTGAACCCATCACCAGTGTCAACAATTCTCAACTCAAGACCAACCATGCTGTATTAATATTCTCACCCTCCTCTCCTTATTATTTTGAAGCGAACCTCAGGTGTCATATATTTATAAGTGTTTCAGTATGTATCTCCAAAAGGTAAGGGCTTGTTTTCCACAATGCCAGTATCACACCTTTAAATTTAACAGTAATTCCTTAGTGTTTACTTTCCATTTGTCTCACAGATGATATACATTCTTTTGTAGATTGTTTGAATCAAGATGGAAATAACATCAGTCCATTGGGATTGGTTAATATGTCTGTTAGGTTTTTTAAATCTGTGTTTCCCTTTTGTATCTTTTGTTTTTCCCCCTGCAATTTGTATGTTGAAGAAACTGGGTTACTTGAGTTGTAGAGTTTCTCAGAGTCTGGATTTTGCTGATTCTATCCCCATGGTGTAATTCACCATGTCCTTCTGTTAATTGTCATTTGTTGTTGGATCTAGGGGTTTGATCAGATTCAGGTTCAACTTTGTTTTCTTAAGACTAATTTATGGATGCTACACTGTTCCATCAGGAGTCTCATGGTGTTGGGGGTCACTCTGTGATGTAGTCAGTGATGGGTCCATTCATACATTAAGGATTGCAGCATGGTGATATTCTAATTTGATCATGCCTTATTTCTTTACGAGCAGGATCACTTCTATAAGAAATGTGTCTGTCTCTACTTTCCAAAGCTGTTTACAAACTATGACATTCACTCCATACTGAAGAGTCACATGGTCTTTACTTAATCTTTAGTCCTGGTTTCATGTTTTATAGAAAAGTAAGAGAGAAACATAAGGTTTTCTTAACCTTGGTAATCATATCTCTGTGACAGTTTACTTTCTGACCTCCGAACAGTCCACGTGAAAGGGCACTGGTAATGTTGTTTTATCCCACTGCATTCCTGGCCAAATTGGATTTTCCAGGTGTTCCCAAAATGGTCAGTAAAGTACTTCTGTCCTGTTACTAGGGAACCTCCTGGCTAATGTATCCTTCCTATTTCTGATAAAATAGGTGTTGATGGGCAAAAAGAGTGATCAGAATGTATAAAAATTACTATGAACAAAAATTCAACAGAAATTGATTAATTATTTATTCAGTAAGTCAGCCTGTTCACTGCTGTAACCCCAGAGTGGAGAACAGCAGGGTCTATTCAGAGTAGTTGCCCCATAAGTATTTTTGAAGGAGTGAGTTAAATAAAAGATATTAGTGTACATCCATGTCCAAGTAAACTGGGGTGAGCCTTCACCATCACTGTTTGCTCCCTCTTGCTTCCAGTGTATAATTGAGCAGCCTGCCTTCCATGGGGGGAAGTGATCTGTAATTTTTCTACTGGATAGATCTTCATTATAGAGAGCCGTTCAAAGCTCTGTTCAGGAAGTGAGGTGATTATTTCTTTGTGAAGTCAGCACTCTCCTTGTACAAGTTTCCTTATTCTTTCCACTGTAAGCATCATGAGCCAATATTTGCTTATGGACATCCTTAGACTCATGCTTACTAAGTTAGTTGGGGGATATAGAGGAATTCTAAGTAGGGTATTACAAAATTGCATAGGACTTGGAGTTAGATGAAGTCAGTTTCAAACCCCAGCCCGGACTGCCTCCTTTAGGTTGTGTCATCTCACATCACCACTTACCCTAAAGGGGGCCTTAGCTTCCTTATCTGTAAATCAGAGATAATTTTTGCCCCAAAGACTTATTGTGAAGATATATTAAAAAAATAAGGTATATAATGTACCTAGGTCATTATCTTGCATATAAGAATCACTCATTACAAATAAAATATTTTGATAATGAACTTTAAATGATAGTATTTGTAATTCTTTTGGTCCATTCTGAAGTTGTCTCCATAATTTAATGGACCAGAATTATGAGAGACAGTATATCAATCAAGGGCCAAGTTCTAGCCCCAGTTCCTTAGACCAGATCTCCAAGCAAAGTTTATGTGTTAGAATCTATGATTCCATTCATATGACATTCTAGAACAGGCAAGGCTTTAGGTGAAAGGCATCCAGATAGTGGATGTGTAGGAGTAAGGAGAGTGGGTTCACTGGGAAAGGGCACAAGGAAACTTCCTGGGCTGATGGACAACTTCTAGATCTGGGTATAGGCCTGGGTTACCTAGGTGTATACATTTGTCAAAGCCTACTGCAGGTGAATCATTCTCAATTACAAAATAAAAGCATAGATGCTAACACTTTATTGGAGAGTGCAATCCCAGAGAGTGGGAGTGAGGGTAAAAAAGAGTGAGACAGGGAAGTAGAGAAGGCAAATACGAGGGAGTGCGCCATATCCAAGGAAGCTGGCCATGGCTTTGTGACAGAAATTGCTTGATCTCACAGGGATGTCTTCAGAGAAGACACATGAAGTTGCCATGCCTCAGAACAGTACAGGGGGAGGAAGGAAGAAGAGTTTGCCTGCCATTTCCTCAGTGGCTGGGGAATCCACAGCCACAAGTACCTCCGTCTTTGACTGTGGAGGAGTCAACGGTACCTGGCCCTACAGTTTGGGAGCTTTTGCAAGTCACCGTGAGGACATCTCAGGCCAGAAATAAGGCCAGTGTCAGAGACTGGGCGATGCACAGCTGACTCAAGGGTAGACAGAGGTCAAAGCGTGGTTCAGGGTAGATCTCCAGAGCCAGAAAGCCCAGGTCAGGATCTTGTCTCCACCACCCACCTACTAGTTCTGTGGCTTAGGGCAAGTGGCTTAACCGCTCTAAGCCCCAGTGTCCCAGTGGCAGACACCATGGGTGCCTCTGGGCCTACCCTGGAGGCTGCTGCAGACATTTTGCATATACACCTTTTTGTGTCTCCTGCCTGAGGGCATTTATTCTCTAGTCACAGCTGTGAGTTCCTTTTCACTGTGGGAGAGGCCAGACATGCAGGAGGGAGAGTGAAGAGCTCTAGGAGTAAACCTCAGCCAACGAGGGATGGAGCTGTGGAATAAAACTGGAGCTTCTTACCCCTCTGTGGGAAAATTCTGAGGCCTGCTCACATGACCCCTGAGAGGGTTCCAGTGAGACTGAGCCCGTTGTTCCTGGTGGTCACCTACTCACAAGTGTACTGTGTACTGGCTCCCTGCCTTTACTGTCTCACTCCCTCAGCCCCCTCTCTATGCTTCTGGGAAGCTTTCCCCAAAACGCTACTTGTCCTCCAGTCATTGCCTCAGGGTCTGCTTTTGGGGAAACCCAACCTAAGAACATCAACAAAAGAACCATCAGCAAAATATTGCAATGATTAATTAGGACAATATAGATAAAGCCCTCAGATCAGTACCTACTTCTTAGTAAGTATAAAATAAATGCAGCATCATTTTGACTGTTTTTCCCTCAAAGTTGCCACTAAGGATGACTGTGTAATTTATTATCCAATTTGGACACTTTTGAGAATGAAACGGGGTGCTATTTAAATTACTCAGGGACACTAGGTGAAAACTGGGACTATCACAGAAAATGAGGGAAACTGGGACTATCACAGAAAATGAGGGTGTATTGTCACCCAACAGATATGACTTCAGTAGGGGAGGAATTCTCTGTCAAAGGAAATTCCAGCCCCAAATCGATAAACACCCTTTAAATTATTTTATTAAACTTATTGGGGTGATATTGGTTAGTAAAATTATATTGTAGGTTTCAAATGTGCAATTCTATAATATGTCATCTATAATATATATTGCATTGTGTACTCACCACAAAGAGTCAGTTGTCCTTCTATCACCATATATTTGACCCCTTTTTCTCTCTTCTACCTCCCTCATCTCCCCTTGCCCTCTGGTAACCACCAAACTATTATCTGTGTCTGTTTGTTTTTGTTGGCTTGATGCTTTCAGTTTTATATCCCACATATGAGTGAAATCAATGGTTCTCAACTTTTTCTGACTTATTTTGCTTAGCATGATAATCTCAAAATCCTTTAATTTAACTTTCATAATTACACATTTTTATGTTATCCTTTTTATGTGGAATCTCACCTGTATTATATCACTTTACTGCCTAAAGGAATAATAATAAGCTTCTCATTTGCAAGTTCGCAGTGAAAGTGTCACAAAGAACTAACAGGATATCACATACAGAGAGAAGTGTTTTAGGTCTAAACACAATGAAAAGAACTGTTCAAACTTCTTCCAGTAGAGAATTGAATTGTGAGAGCATGAAAATTTCAGATGTAGAAAGCTAATCAATAGGATGCATTTGAAAGAATATGACAATTACCATGTAGTGCTGATTGACAGTAGCCCCTTTCCCCAGTGAAATAAGAAACGTAGAATCACAGCCCAGTAATGGCTGGAAAGAGCCTGATTGGGTCTAGTCCTGTGGCTCCCAAACGTAGCTGCCTCTCCAGAGCACATGGAGGAACTTTTGTAAATATGCAGAGTTGGTGCAGAGAGGCAGGGAGGCCACACCTGGTGTAGAGCAGGGTCCACAAACCCTGGCCCTCAGGCAAACTGGCCAAATCCAGCCACACCCATTCATGTGCACATCATCTATGACTGTTGTGACTACCCAGTGGGAGACCTGTGTGTGAGCAGTTACTACAGCAGTCTTATCGTCTGCAAAGCCTAAAATAGTTGCTATCTGGACCTTCATAGAAAAAGTTTGCCAACTTTTGGCCCACAGGAATCTGTATCTTTTTTTTGTTTTTTAAATTTTTAATTTTTTTTAAATTGTAAAATAAACATTTTTTTAAATTAGCTTCAGGTGTACAACACAGTGCAATAGTTATAATTTTTACCATTCAAAGTGACAACTTCCCTCCCCCAATTCTCCCCCCCACTCCGTAATAGATATGTAATACATATCTATTACAATTCTTTTGACTCCCTTCCACCGTATAATCCACATCCCGTGACTATCTATATATTCAGTTACAGTTGTCATACAATATTATACAACATCAGCTTCAGGTGTACAGTGCAGTGATCAAGCCTCTACTCCATCCATGAAGTGCTCTCCCTAACAAGACATGTGACCATCTGACACCCCACAAAATATTTACAACATTATTATATTCCCTGAAATGTCTTTCATACCCCTGTGGCAATATTGTAATTACCTATTTATGCTGTCTAATCCCTTCCCCTTCTCCCTCATCCCCACCCCACTCCCAACTAGCAACCCTGTTTTTCCTCTATATCTATGAGACTGTTTCTGTTTCCTTTGCTCATTCATTCAGTTTTTCACATTCCACATATAAGTGAGATCATATGGTATTTGTCTTTCTCCGACTGACTTATTTCACGTAACATAATAGTCTCTAGGTCCATCCATATTATTGCAAATGGTATGATTTCATTCTTTATAGCAGAGTAATACTCCATTGTATAAATGTACCACAGTTTCTTAATCCAGTCATCTACTGACGGGCATTTTGGTTGTTTCCAAGTCTTGGCTATTGTAAATAGCTCTGTAATAAACATAGGGGTGCATATATTTTTTCAAATTAGCGTCTTGGATTCCTCTGGGTAGATACCCAAGAGTGGAATTGCTGGGTCATACGGTGGCAGTTCCATTTCCAGTGTTTTGAGATACCTCCATACTGATTTCCATAATGGCTGCACCAATTTGCAGTCCCACCAACAATGCACCAGGGTTCCCTTTTCTCCACAACCTCGTCAGCACTGGTTTGTTGATTTGTTGATGATAGTCATTCTGACCGGAGTGACGTGGTATCTCATTGTGCTTTTTATTTGCATTTCTCTGATGATTAGTGATGTTGGACATTTTTTCATATGCCTGTTGGCCATTTGCATGTCCTCTGTAGAGAAATGCCTCTTCATATCCTCTGCCCATTTTTTAATTGGGTTGTTTGTTTTTTTGGTGTTGAGTTTCATGAGTGTTTTATAAATTTTGGATATCAACCCCTTATCAGATATATCATTGGCAAATATCTTCTCCCATTCAGTAGGCAGCCTTTTTGTGTTATTGATGATTTCCTTTGCTGTGAAAAACTTTTAAATTTGATGTAATCCTGTATGTTCATTTTTTCTTTTATTTCCCTTGCCTGAGGGGATATATCAGTAAAAATATTACTCAGGGTAATGTCTCAAACTTACTCCTTATGTTGTCTTCTAGGATTTTTATAGTTTCAGGTCTTACATTTAAATCTCTAATCCATTTTGAATTTGTTCTCATATATGGTGTAAATAGGTCGTCCATTTTCATTTTTTTGCACGTGTCAGTCCAATTTTCCCAGCACCATTTATTAAATAGACTATCTTTACTCCAATGTAAAATCTTGATTCCATTGTCATAGATTAAATGACCGTATATGGATGGGTTTAATCCTGGGCTCTCTATTCTGTTCCATTGGTCTATGTGTCTGTTTTTATGCCAGTACCATACTGTTTTGATTACTGTAGACTTGTAGTATGTTTTGATGTCAGGTAGTGTGATGCCTCCCATTTTGTTCCTTTTTTTTAAAGAATGCCATGGCTATTCGGGGTCTTTTGTGGTTCCATATAAATTTTAGGATTCTATGTTCTATTTCTGAGAAAAATGTCCTTGGTAGTTTGATTGAAATTGCATTGAATCTATATATTGCTTTAGGTAGTATTGACATTTTAACTATATTAATTCTTCCTATCCATGAGCATGGTATGTATTTCCATTTATTTGTATCTTCTTTGATTTCTCTCTTCAGTGTCTCATAATTTTCTGAGTACAGGTCTTTTACTTCTTTAGTTAAATTGTTTCCTAGATATTTTATTGTATTTCAAGCTATTGTAAAAGGGAATGATTTCCGGATTTCTTCTTCTGATAGTCTGTTATTGCTGTATAGAAATGCCACTGATTTCTGAATATTAATTTTGTATCCTGCTACCTTACCAAATTCGTGTATCAGTTCTAGCAGTTTTTTGGTGGAGTCTTTGGGATTCTCTTTCTATAGTATCATCTCATCTGCATGTAATGACAATGTTACTTCCTCTTTTCCAATTTGGATGCCTTTTATTTCACTTTCTTGTCTGATTGCTGTAGCTAGAACACTCAGAACTATATTTAATGGAAGTGGTGATAGTGGGCAGCCTTGTGTTGTTCCTGATCTAAGGGGAAAGCTTTCAGCCTTTCCCCATTGAGTACGATGTTTGCTGTGTGCTTATCATATATGGCCTTTATTATGTTGAGATATGATCCCACAATTCCCACTTTGCTAAGAGTTTTTATCATAAATGGCTGCTGGATTTTGTCAAATGCCTTTTCTGCATCTATTCATATGATCATATGATTTTTATTTTTCATTTTGTTAATGTGATGTATTACGTTAATTGATTTGCGGATATTGAACCAGCCTTGCATACCAGGAATGAATCCCACTTGATCGTGGTGTATGATCTTTTTAATGAGATGCGGAATTCAGTTTGCTAGTATTTTGTTGAGAATTTTTGCATCTATGTTCATTAGGGATATTGGCCTGTAGTGTTCCTTTTTTGTAATATGTTTGTCTGACTTAGGAATCAGGGTGATAGTGGCTTCATAAAAAGAGTTTGGGAGCCTTTCCTTCTTCTCCATTTTTTGGAATAGTTTGAGAAGAATAGGTATTAATTCTTTTTTGAATGTTTTGTAAATTCACCTGTGTATCCATCTGGTCCAGGGCTTTTTTTGGTTGGAAGATTGTTGATTACTGATTCAATTTCTTGGCAGTAATCAGTCTGTTCAGAGTTTCTGTTTCTTTTTGGTTCAGACTTGGTAGATTGTATGCTTCTAGAAATTTATGCATTTCTTCCAGATTGTCGAATTTGTTAGCATATAGTTGCTCATAGTATTTTCTTAAAATTTTCTGTATTTCTGTGGTATCTGTTGTCACTTCTCCTCTTTCATTTCTGATTTTATTAATGTGGGTCCTCCCTCTCTTTTTCTTGGTTAGTCTGGCTAAGCGTTTGTCAATTTTGCTTATCTTTTCAAAAAACCAACTCTGGTTTCATTGATATTTAGTATTTTGTTGTTGTTGTTGTTCTCTATTTCATTTATTTCTGCTCTGGTCTTTATTGTTTCCTTCCTTATGCTCTGTTTAGGCTTGTTTTTCTGTTTTTTTTTCCGGGTTCCCTTAGGTGTAAAGAGAGTCTGTTGATTTGAGATTTTTGTTCATTCTTTAGGTAGACCTGCACTGCTATGAACTTTCCTCTTAGGACGGCTTTTGCTGCATCCCAGAGATATTGGGTTGTGGTGTTTTCATTTTCATTAGTTTTGAGGTATCTTTTGATTTCCTCCTTGATCTCATTTTTGACCCACTCACTATTTAGTAGCATGTTATTTAGCCTCCGTGTATTTGTAAGCTTTCCAGATGTCTTCTTATAATTGATTTCTAGTTTCATAGCATTGAGATGAGAGAAGACGCTTGATATGATTTCAGTCTTCTTAAATTTGTTGAAACTTGTTTTGTGGCCTAACATATGGTCTATTGGAAAGTGTCCCATGTGCACTTGAGAAGAATGTATATTCTGTACCTTTGGGGTGAAATGCTCTAAAAATATCAATTAAATCCAGCTGGTCTAAAGTGTCATTTAAGGCCACTATGTCCGTGTTGATTTTCTGTGGTGACAACGGGGTGTTGAGGTCCCCTACTGTGATAATGTTACTGTTGATCTCTGTCTTTATGTCTGTCAAAATCCGTTTGATATATTTAGGAGCTCTTATATTGGGTGCATAGATGTTTACTAGGGTTATGTCTTCTTGTTGAATTGATCCCTCTATTATTATGTAGTGCCTTTCTTTGTCTTTTATTGTAGTCTTCATTTTTAAGTCTATTTTGTCGAAATAAGTATTGCTACTCCAGGTTTTTCCTCATTTCCATTTGCATGAAATACCTTATTCCATCCCTTTACTTTCAGTCTGTGTGTGTCTTTTGATTTGAGATGAGTCTCTTGTAGACAGCGTATGCATGGGTCCTGTTTTCTTATCCACTCAGCCATTCTGTGTCTCTTGATTGCAGCATTTAGCCCATTCACATTTAACGTGAATACTGATAAGTGCATATTTATTGCCATTTTGTTATTTGTATTTCTCGTCCTCCTGGGTTAGCTTGTTTTCCCCTTTCGTCTGTTTAAAAAAGCCCATAAACATTTTCTGCAATGCTGGCTTGGTGGTAATGAACTTCTTAAGCATATTTTTTCTGAGAAGCTCTTTACCTCTTCTTCAATTTTAAGTGATAGCCCTGCTGGGTAGAGTAATTTTGATTGTAGACCTTTATTTTGTGTCACTTTGAATATCTCCTGCCACTCCCTTCTGGCCTGCAGAGTTTCCAAAAAAAAAGTCAGCTGTCAGTCTTATAGGAGTTCCTTTGTATGTAACCTGCTGTCTTTCTCTTGCTGCTTTTAGGATTCTGTCTCTGTCTTTAACTTTTGCCATTTTAACTATGATGTTTCTTATTGTGTGCCTGTTTGGATTCAGCCTGTTTGGAACTCTCTGCACATCCTGGGCTTGTATGTTGATTTCCTTCACCGGGTTAGGAAGTTTTCAGTCATTATTTCTTTAAATACATTCTCAATCCCTTGCTTCTTCTCTTCTCCTTCTGGTATTCCTATGATGTAGATTTGTTGCACTTCATGTTGTCCCAGAGGTCTCTTAAACTATTTCCATTCTTTTTTATTCTTTTTTCTTTTCGTTGTTCCAGCTGGGTGATTTCTGCTATTTTGTCTTCTAATTCACTGATCCGCTCCTCTACTTCATCTATTCTACTGGTGATTCTTTCGAGTATGTTCTTCATTTCAGTTATTTTATTCTTTAATTCTAACTGGTTGGTTTTTTTTATGGTTTCCCTATCCTTCTTTATGTCCTCACTAAGTTCCTTAAACATTCTTATCATCAGTGTTCTAAACTCTGTCTCTGAATGTTTAGTTCCATTTCTAGAGTTTTTTTCTGATCTTTTACTTGGGACATGTTTCTTTGTTTCTTCATTCTGGCTGTCGTTTTGTGAATGCTTCAATGTATTAGATAGATCACTTAGAAAGAACAGAAAAGAAAAGAAAAAAAAGAGGTGGGTGAGCTCTCCATCCTCTTTAATCTGCAGACCATTTGCTTAGCAATAGAGTCTCTGGGTGACTCAGCACCAGCTATTGGTGGGAAGAGCTTATTGTGTTATGCACTGGTCTCCCTCTCAGGCTTGCAGTGAGCTTTCCACAATTAGCTGCTGTGTGCTCTGGAACCGTGCTCACTACCAAAAAAAAAAAATCTTCACAGGTTGTTGCAGGTTGTCCGCTACTGAAAAAAAATCCTCTGTGGCCCATGGAGATGTGGGCCAGGCACCGGGGGGCTCAGGGGACCTCTGTCAACACAGCTCTAGGTGGGTGGGCAGACCCCCAAGGCACCACTTGATGTGGTCAGTGGCCCCCACCAAGCAGAGCAGCATGCACTCTGCACCAGCAATCAGTCCACACAAACTCGCCTGGAAAGCCTCAGTCGGATCATGCAGGTGCCCTGCTCCCTGCCCAACACTCTCAGGAAAACGCCCAGTCTCAGCCAGTCCCAATGAACTGCCCACAGATCAGGCTAAGCATCCCAACAGCCAATCCCCAGCCTTGCAACTCTGCACAAACAGTGCAGAGAGCGGGGACCCAAAGCGGCTCGTGCACTTTTGAGTCTCATTGAACAGACTGATGCAGCTGGAGAGCACCCGCCTTCATTTCCCTGGCTACGCAGCACAAACACGGTCGCGGCTGGGGATCCAAGGTGGCTCGTGCACTCCCAGGTCTCAGTGAGCAGCCTGTTGGAGCCAGTGGGCACCCACCCAGTGTTTTCCTGGCAACGCAGCACAAGCAGGGCGGAGGGTGGGAATTCAAGGCCGCATGCGCGCGCACACACACATGCATGTACTCCTGTGGCCAGTTCACGAGACCAATGGGATCCCAAATCTGACTCTCTGTGGGAGGGCCCAACCCTGAAAAAATGGCGCCCTCCTGTACACTGCTCATGTGAAAGAGCCACACCAGGGGAACAATGGTTCCAAAACCTCCAGCTTCTTCATCAAAGGTGCTCAGTTCAGTCCTTCCCCACAGGCTCCTGGGCCCAGCTCACACAGCTACTCCCTCCAACAGGAACTGTGAGTGCTCACTGGTGAGCGAAACTGTGTGCCGGCCCCACTGGTTCTCCAGCCGCCATCAGCCTCACCTAGCTGAACAAAGAGAGTCCTCACTAATTTCTACTGCCTGTTATCATGGAACTCCTCTTCCTGGCAAAGCAACTCTGGGCTGGTGAGCTCAGTGTGGGGCCGGAGTGTCTCTCCCCCAACTGGAGAAGCCTCCCCACAGCTCGGGCGTCCCTCATGGGGCTTGCCCTCACTTGTTTGCGCCCCTTCTACCAGACTTGATGTCGCCTCCTCTTTAGGTCCTTCATTTAGAGGTTCTGTTCATCTAGTGTTCAGGGGACTTCTGAGGTTAGATGTTGTATAAATTATTTGTAATTTTGATGTGATCCTTGAAGGCAGTTCGGAAAGCGTCCGTCTATTCGCCATCTTATTGGAACCCCCGGAATCTGTATTTTAAAACGTTTTTCAGAAGATTCTGGTTCACAGCCAGGTTTGGGAATTACTGATGACAATTTGTGTCCTTCATTTATAAAAACATTAAGCCAAGAGGCCCAGAGAGGTCCAGAGAAGTGACAATGCCAAGACAAGACTGAGAAATGTCTCACTGTATAATGCTCATCTTTCCACCACATCACCTTCTTGAATGATGATCCCAGCTTCTACCAGTAATCATCCTCTTCCATTGACCACTGTGGAGCTCAGCTGACAGCAGGTCAGTATCCTAGCCAACAGTTGATGATGAATAATGCAGTAAACTGGCTCATCATCTGCCATCATAACTTTTGTGCACCCTTCTGTCACAGGCACCATCGGGAGAGAAAACCATGAGGAATTTCCAACGAATAGCATTTGATAGATATGTACTGTGGAAATCTCTGAAGTGAAAGTCTTGTCGAGAGTGAATGTGGTCCTGACAGAGAATCATTTATTCATTGGTTCATTCATGGAGCAAACATTTACTAGGTGCCTTACTGTCAACCATGCACAATGCTGGCCACAGGGAGTTTGGTTTTTGTCTTTATGCATCCTCTAATATGATGAAGGAGGCAAACAAACAAGCAATAAGTAATATGTAACTAATTAAAGAAATAGATAAGTAGTTAGAGAGAGAGACAACTGGAATTGCCATGAAGGTTACAGACAAGATACAATAGTAACACGCTCTCCCCAGGTAATGAGAATAGACTCCACCAGATGCAGTGTTTGACTGCAAGGATGCTTCTCCAGGCTGCTTTCAAATCTTACTGGCCACCTTTGTAATTGTTAATAATACCCTGAAGGTGTTCAAGCACTTGTTCAGCTCTTGGAGCATTTAATCCATGTGAAATGAAGGGGAGAATGTTTGCTAACCACATATTTTTTGGAATCCTCAAACCTTTAACATGGCTAGACAACCCCTCAGACAGGCACCTTCCTGGCTTAGTCTTCATACTTAGGGAAACATCATAGCCCTTCTCTACTCTATGTCCAAGTCCTACCTTAAGGCCCAGTTTAAATGTTGCCTTCTCAAAAACCTCATGCGGAATCATCCCAGTCCAGGTTAATGAAGGGTAGCAGAAATCGCCACCCCAAAACATGACTGTATGCGTTCAGTACATGCCAACCCCAAATATGCCGCTTTGGTGTATTGATTATTTTGAGCTGTAGGCACCTGAAGGGAGAGGCTTTCTGCGAACTGCCCTTATCTGCCTAAAGACAGATCTTCAGGAAGGACCCCCCATTGCCATAGATGGCTTCCCAGGGAGTTTCACCAACCAAGGAAGGTGGACTCATTACAGGAGTGGAAACGAGAAGTTCACACCACACCCAGACAGACTTAATCACAAACTATCATATCTCCTATCTATTCTTCTATGGGCCCATTTATCTCTTTCTTAAAAATTATTTCCTGTCCCTTGAAAGGCCTACGTGCTCCCTCCCCTTTCCCTGTGAAGATGGTATTTAAGCCTGAGTTTTTAGTCACCTCTTTGAGTTACTCATTTTTTCCTGGGTATCTCCCATGTATACATGAGGTAGATATGTTAGTAAATTCTGCTTGCTTTTCTCCTTTTATCTGTCTTTTATTGTAGGGGTATTATCTAAAAACTCAGAAAGGTAAAGAAAAAATTATTTTTCCTCCTTGATGTTAATCTTTCCTGTATTTTTCTCTACTATCACAGTACCATTTGTATAGTCATTGTGTAATGTCTTGTGCTTCATGAGTATAGACTGTCTAGTTCACATTGCATACCCAACATGGGTATGGCCCAGTGTAGAAGTCTAATAAATAGCTGTACAATGAAGGAATATGTCCTTGGAACTAATGAACTCTATTTCATGCTATCTATGAGAGATTTCTGGGGCTCTGCTGTAATTCTCATAGTTGATTTGATATTTGCTTATGTGCTCTCTTAGTATGAATTCCTCCAAAGCAAGATATTGAGTGCAGGAAACTAATTTGGGAGGAGATTCCCAGGAAGCAGGAGAGAGAGGTGGGAGGAGTGAGCAAAGGAAGGAGAAAAAGCCAAGGAAGATGGCCTCTGTGGGCAACTGGTGCTCCTCTCTGCCAGGACCAGAGGTGGGGGCATTTGTCCACTGCTCCCTCATGGTGGGGGGTCACCCCAGGGGAGGTCCCTTCCCTACAGAGGCAGAAAAGTGGATAGGGACAGAGTGGAAACATGAAAGGGGAGGTGGGTCATCATTGACAGAAGCGTTTATCTTGACTGAGACTTAAATCAGGGAATTGTGATTGAGGTGGGGGCACTACAGGTGTCTGTCTGCTAAGCCAGAAAGCATATTTTCTAATCTAGATAGAAATGGTAAGCTGCACTTTGGAAGGAAGGAAGTGGATTATTTAAAACAAATTTTTTTTTAATGTATAGCAAAAGCATCCAGGCCAGGTTGGGGGACAGCATTAATACTTTCTGAAAAACAATGGCACTGCATTTTAACTCTCCACTGTGGCCCTGTTATTGTTTTCCAGGAGTGCAGCTATGATAACAGTGTGCAGAAAGGAGTATACATCTATGACCTTGAGTGGACATTCCTTCACTTATGCATAGAAGGCTGCTAGAAATATTGCTTCTAGTTATGTAGGCTGGTAGTATCTTTTATCTTTTTTTTTTTTTTAGTATCACTTATTTTCTCTTTATCTTATGAAAGTAAAACGTGTTTATTCTGGAAATTTTAGAAAATACAGTTGACACTTGAACAATTCAAGGGTTAGGGATGCTGACCCCCAGGCAGTTGAAAATCTGCATAAAACTTTTGACTCCTTAAAAACTTAGTCATCCCTCAGTATCTGAGGGGGATTTGTTCCAGGACACCTGCAGACACCCAAATCTGTGGATAATCAAGTCCCCTACATAAAAAGGCTTAGATAAATGCATACAGTTGGCCCTTCGCATCTGTGGACTCCTAAACACAGATCAAAAATATTACAGGTATTGATTGAAAAAAATTCACATACTAGTGGACCCTTGCAGTTCAAGACAGTGTTCTGAGCCAACCGTACAACTAAGACCAAAGAAAGAAATCATAGCCATTTATAGTCCCTGACTGGAAAAAGCCATGCCCATTCTTTAAAAAAAAAAAAAGAACACAGAGTAAGTGAATGAAGTTCTAGTTCTGATTTTATTTTATTTTTAAGATTTTATTGGGGAATTGGGGAAGGGGAACAGTGTTGCGGAATTGGGGAAGGGGAACAGCCAAGTTGTTGTCCTTCAGTCTCAGTTTTGGAGGGCGCAGCTAGCTCAGCTCCAAGTCCAGCCACCATCTGGCCCCCTGTCGGCAGCTTGCGGCCACTCAGTTCAAGGTGTCGTGTTCAATCTTAGTTGCCAGTGGGCATAGCCCACCATGGGAGTTGAACTGGCAATCTTGTTGTTAGGAGCATGTGCTCTCACCAGCTGAGTGATCCTGCCATCTGTTGGCAGCTCGGCTCTGGTGCAGCTCACTGGCCTATGTGGGAATCGAACTGATGACCCTGTTGCTCAGAGCTCACACTCTTAACCAACTGAGCCACTCGGCCAGCCCTGTACCTGCCCTTTATGTGTTTCCTTTCAGTGCTTTATCCGGGCATTAAAAAGTGACACCATTTTCTTCACACCATTCTTAAAATCTTCACTCATTGTGGACATTCTTCTATATTGATCAGAATAAATAAACAGTTTCCTCTCTCCCTTGCTTCTTCCTTTCTTTCCCCCTTCCTTCTTCCATCCCTTCCTTTCTTTTGTAAAAATAATTCTAATTTGGGCCGGCCGAGTGGCGCTGTGGTTAAGCGCTGGCTTGGGAAGCCAGCGGCCCCGGTTTGGTCCCACATGTGAGGGCCAGTGACACTGCCCTCAAAAAAATAAAATAAATAATTCTAATTTTTGTCTTGTTATAAAAATAATGCATGTTTATTGTAAAACACACACACACATACACAACCATACATACATGTATATACGTGTGTGTTTTTTAGACCATTCAGAAATGACTTCTACCATCTATAGCAGGAGTCAGCAAACTTTTTTTCCGGGCCAGATAGTGAGTATTTTCAACATTTTGGGCCAAGTAGGCTCAGTTGCAACAACTCAGCTCTGCATGATAGTGCAAAAGCAGCCATGGATAATTTGTAAAAGAGTAAACGTGGCTGTGTTCCAGTAAAGGTTTATTTACAAAAACCAGCAGCTGGTCCAGTTTGCTGAGCCTTGATCTAGGGAAAAGCACTAATAACATACTTCCAGAAATACATGTTTATTTTTTTTCCAAAAATTGAATCACACTACATAAGCTGTCCTGTATGTATTTAAATATTTATTGGTGTCTGTATGTGTCAGTTCATGTACAGTGGTGATCAAACATAGCGGGGCAACTGTTCTCATGGTCTTTATTGCAGGAGACACACAATGAACAGAACAAGAGCTCTGAAAGTCATGGGGGACTGTAACAGACAAAAAATAGCATTCCAGTGTATCATAATGTTTGCAACCAATCCCCATTTCATGGGCATTTAATTTTCTTAATTGTTCTTATTGTATACGTATTACACTATCCTAAATATCCTTAGGATTAAATCTTTATGAAAAACCATTTTTAACTAGGCTAAATTCCTTAGCATGGAATCATTGAATCAAAAAGCACACTACTGTTCTTGGTCCTTTGTTAGGCATTGCCAGACTACTTTCTGAAAAGGTTCTACCAATTTACACTTCCACCCGGCTGACCTGTTTTTATTCTTTCTTCCTTTGTGCAAACAAATTGAGTTTCACGGATTGACAAAGTAAAATGAAAGTGGCATAATCTTAAGGTATGAAACACAAATGGAGAGGTAGAGAGCCATCTGTGGGAGAGGAGCCCATTGCAGATTCTGTCTCTGGGGCACCCTGTGATTTGATCCCTGTATAATAGTCAGAAATCAAACTCAGAAGTTCCTTAGAGCTAGCTGACACCGTGTATTAACGGCTTTCACCATGTGCCAGAGACAATGCTAAACCTTTCATGTGCATGATGAGACTTCAGCCTCAGAAGGAGATGGATCTGAGAAGCTACATGTGGCCCGATGATGGTGCAGCAGGACCACAACTGTGTCTCTTTGAACCAGAATGGACACTTTAAGTTTCCTTTGGCTCACAATGTGGCCCAGCACAGTGTTTAAAAATGCATTGCCATAGTTCCAAACATTTTAAAATAAAATATCACATAAAATCCATGCTTAAAACTTTGGAAAAATTGCAAGATCCAGGCACACTGGGGTCACGTTTTCACTTGCTGATAGTTGGGTGGGTCTGAGGGGTCTTGTTCTACACAGGGGACATGTGTTTTTGATAATGATTTTATTGAGCTAAGATTAGCAGCCCCTCAGAAATATACCCTCTTTCCAACCAGCAGCAACTTGCCTCCTTGTCCAATCCACTTCTCTTACTTACTTGCTTACCTGAGCTTGTCACCCCACAGTTAACCATGGAGTTGGAGGACAAGACAGGACTGAGGAGAAGGAGGCAGATGTGGTGACCAGTCATGGGCCCTGGTAAAGAAGACACTTTAAATGCCTACTTATATAAGAGTATACCACGCTATTGGGGGACAGCCTATACAATGGCTCTTTGTTTCTGGGCTTCTGTCCTCTTACAACCGACTTTCTTATTCTGCTTCATTCATCATCTAAATTTCTTTTCATTACAGGTCATCACACACATCTGGGCCACATGGGTCTCTCTGCTCCATCTCCCCATAGAAAATGGACTTGGCCAGGATCTGCTGACAAATGGTCAGACAGTTGGCTCCTCCTTTTCTTAGTTCATCTCTGCCGAGTACCAAGCCCCACAGCCAGCCCATGTGCCCGTATGTCCCCTGCTCGGAGCCCATGGGCAGACTGGTCTTCTGCTGTGAATGGTTCTGGCATTTGTTTGGCTTGCAACTCTCTGTGCCTGGAGGAAGAAGTGGGGCTGTGACAGGCCTAGTGGCTCTGGGAGCCAGCGCTTGGCTATCTAAAGCCTTCACTTTGTGTTTTATTTGTTTAGGGCTGTATTATGCGATGAAGAAATACTTCTACTTTCCACACACCAAAACTATGTCAAGTAAGGAGGCCATGAAGAAAAGGACAATCTGAGAGCCCAAAGGTGCCAGCAAAGAATAAGAACCAAGTAAGCGCCAACAGGGAGGAGACTGAGGGACTCCCTGAGGCAGAACCAGCCAGGTGAAGGAAGCTTCTAGGTGCTGCATACTTAACCTCCATGCTGGGAGGGATCTCTTTAAAACACCAAGTCAGGTCTTTTAATGCCCATCCTATTCAAATCCTGCCTCCTCCACAAGCCCACCTGTCTCTTCTGTCTTTAACAGACTCTCCCATCTGTGCTGTGCTGTCCAGTACAGGAGCCATCAGCCACATGCTACTGAGCACCCGAAATGTGGCTAGGCCAGACTAAGTATAGAGTGCACACAGGGTTTGAAGGCTTAGGGCCAAAAACATAGAATGCAAAATATCATATTAATAAACTCATATTGGATACATGTTGAAATGATAATAGTTTGGCTATATTGGGGTAAATATATTATCAAACATATTCTATCTGTTCCTTTTTACTTTTATTAATGTGGCTACTAGAAATTTGAAAATAACATGTGCCTCCCATTTGTGACTTATGTTATATTTCTACTAGACAGTCCTGTTGTAGAGGACTCACTGACCCAGCCACATCAAATGTACTTCTTTGTGGCTTTTCTGTATGCCGTTGTCCCCCTTATCCACTGGAGGTATGTTGCAAGACCCCCAGTGGATTCCAGAAAGCACAGATAGTACCAACCCGATATATACTACATACACACCTTTTCACTTAAAGAAAGCACTTTACAGCTTCTCTTTGGCATATCTGAATTGTCAGCATCACTACTCTTGTGCTTTGGGACCATAAGTAAAATAAGGGTTATTTGAAAATAACCACTGTGATATTGTGACAGTTGATCCGATAACCGAAACAACTACTCAGTGTCTAATGGGTGGGTCGTCTGTACATTGTGGATATACTGGACAAAGGGATAATTCATGTCCTGGATGGGATGACACAAAATTTCATCATGCTACTCAGAATAGCACATAATTTAAAACTTATGAATTATTTATTTCTGGAATTTTCTACTACATATTTTTGGACCATGCTTGACTTTGGGTTACTAGAACTGCAGAAATTGAGTTCGTGGATAAGGGGGTCTACTGTATTTGTTATACACACACACACACACACACACACACACACACACACACACACAGTTTCTTTAACCAGGCATAAGATAGGATTAAGGTGTCATTACTCTGTTTCATTACTCTGCCTATGGACCACTTTTGCTATTAGAGATCCAGTGTTTGTAAGATAATGATTCTTCCATTCATTTGATAAATATGTGTTGACTCATACTCAGTGCCAGGGTACTCTGGGAACTTAAGAAACTTTACTCAATACCTGTCATAATTCTTACAAGGTAGGGATTATTATTGTTTTATAGATAAGGAATTTGGGGTAGAAAGTTTAAGTGACTTGCTCAAGGTCCCTGAGGTAGGTGACAAGAGACAGGCTTCCAGCACTCGTTTGTCTGGCTCCAAATCTCATGCCCTTGCCACTTGAGTACACTGACCCTTAGCTCCCTAAACCCTTCCTTCTTATTTGTATATATACACTTATTACAAGACTTGTTAAAAGTCCATCTTTCCCAGTGGGCTTCATGGGAGAACAGAAACAATTGCTCTTCTGATCACTTTTGCTTCGCTGGTACCTAGGAAGAGCTTAATAAATATCTGTTGAGCATATGAAGAATAAATGATGGTGCCTTCTTTCTCCCACCATTATAACATTCATGTTGAATTCAATTTTTTTTTGGAGAGGATTCAAATTAGAATAAAACTCTATAGACATTTTCTTAATAATTGTAATATTGTAGACATTCATTTTGCATTTTATTTAGGGCTCCATTATACAAAGAAGAAATCCATTTATGTTAGAGTCTGTGGGGGGAAAAAAAAGCAACTGTCCTTCCCGCTAATATCTCTTTCTGCACACTTATGTTATCTCAGACCAACATGACAAAACTGGCCACCTGTCTTCTGTCAAAATAGAATAAGCGTCCTCATAACAGCTGTGCTAGCTGTTACCAGGGCCTTGGTATAAACCTAGGACTGGTGGGGTTTTAAAATTATCTTGGCATAACTTATTCATTATGGAAGTGTATGAATGGACTGTAACATGCCAAGACCACCTAATGGTTATAAGATACGAAACCATTCTGCCCACCAGAGCAGAAAGGCAGCCAGGCACGGAGAGAGTGACAAACCATAAGGAGTCATGATTATTGGTCTCAGCTTTCCACTTCCTCCATCTGTAGCCTTGGATGAGCCCTCATTCCTCATTGTCTTGAGCCATAGTTTTCACATTGATAAAATTTAGGCAATAAAATAGATCAGAAAGGACAGCACCATGGGATATGTACCATGCCACTGTTGCCATTTTTTATTGCAGACATTGCCAACAGTCACAGCATACTTTCCCACTGATCCAGGGTGCAGCTTCATAAACCTTATTAAAGCACCCCCTATAATTGTCATCCATCAGTCACTGACCATTGCCAAGCCAACAGTTGTGGTTTGTGTGTGTGTGTGTGTGTGTGTGTGCATGCGCACACGCAAAGTAGGGAGAAAAGATGAGATCACAGTAGGACAGTTTTTATTCTCAGAAGCCTTCCCTGCATTGCCTGGCAGTCACCACCCTGGCTATGATGATTTACAAGTCACCCTCTGAGGTGAGCCTGGTGTGGTGAGGTCACTGGAGACCTCCTGGTTCCTGGCACCAGTGAGATGGCAGAGCTCTGAATGGACTGAGACTTGGAGGGAATTAGCCAGAGCCCTATTCTTTCTGAAGTGCCAGTAGAGCCATTGTGCAACATGGTGTAGTGGGTATGCAGCCCTGTTTTGTGGGACATTATGCAAAACCCTGAGATATTTGCTAGACTGTGGGGATATCTTCTTAGTAGTTAGACCACAGTATGTGACTCTCCACATAGCAATTTAAATTTGGATTTCTCTGGGCTAGTTTGGGTTAGTGAAATGGTCAATATGAATGATTTAATGAAATAAATAGTATATGGCACATGCACTATTAGATGAAAAAAAGCCACAGTACTCGTTTGCTTTTTTTTTTTTTTAAAAGAATAAAAGCATATGCACAAATGAATGTCTGAAAGGAAATAATCATAACGGGTAATATTTACTGAGTGTCTGCAGACTGCCAGGCACTGTGTGAAATGTTTTACAAATTCCATCCCATCTTGCCCAGCCCGAACTGCTGAGCTGCCGCTGAGCTGCCAGCAAGTGGCAGGATGGCTCAGCTGGAAAAAAAAAAAAAAAAGGATGTTTTGGGCCGGCAGAGTGGCGCATTGATTAAGAGCTGACTTGGGATGCCAGCGGCCCTGGTTCGGATCCCACATATAAGGGCCAGTGACACTGCCCTCAAAAAAAACCCAACAAAATGACTCCTTCAGTGGAGTCTTAAAAAAAAAAAATCCATCCCATCTCATTCTCATAACAACCTTGAGAGGTAAGTGTCCCCATTTTACTGACATGAGAACTGAGGCTTGGGGAGGTTTGGCAACTTTCCCATGGTCACAACCTTTTCAAGCATAGGAACCAGCATATGAACCCAAGTGTGTGACTACAGAGCAGCCCTCTCAGCTTTACACTGCTCTGCCTCACCCAAAGTTTAAGGGGATTATCTCAGAGTCTTGGGATTAGAGGGGGTGCAACAATATTTTCCTCATCTGCTTATCTGAGTTTCCTGAAACTTACACATCTATCCTGTGTAACTACTGAGATCAGGGGGCAAAACTGTCTTGAAAAGAAAGAAAAACCACAAGAAATAAAAACCACAAGAACAAGACTCTGCAATCTGAGTCAAGAACTACATCGAACACCCATCTCTTTTCAGCAGTTGTCTGACCTTAACTTGGTAACTTCACTTGTCTGGGTCTTGGTTTCCTTTTCTATAAAATGTGATCAGTGGACTGAAATATCTGTTAGATTCCTTCGAGGTTGGAAGTTATATACATTTATTTGAGTAGGGAGTTGAGGGTTGTACCTAGTAGATGCTTTTTTTACTCATGGGAGGTACTGACTATTTAAGAGATGGAATCTCTTTGGGGATATGAAGTTTATGTGGTTCTTTTGTGAGTGCTCTGGAAGCAAAAGGGGCTCCTTGTTATTAGAATCGCAAGTTTCTCAAAACAAGCATGTAGAACACAGTCTTGTCATCATGGGAGTCTCCATGTGGAGTTAGGCCTTTTATGTATCAAGCATTTCTGTTATCAGTATCTGTCTGGTTGTCTAGTCTAAGTTTAGTGGTTTTGTGATGTTGAGGTTGTGAAGGTAATGTTAGAGTTAAAATACGTGGTGTTTTATTAAGTTGGTTGCATTTATAGATCTTGAGAAACCTTCAGGTGATAGAAACCTGAGTTATGCATTGCATTAAGCAGAGTTATATAAAGCCTGTTGAATATTAATTTTGGAAGGATTCACCTTACAGTTTTATGACTAGATATAAGAAAATACAATGAATAATTGAGCCCATGGTCTATCAAATGAAATCTAGAGAAGAGAAAGTAATGGGAAGAGAAGAGAGCAAAGCTTCTTCCCTCTTTCCTGAGATCCAGTTAAGTCAATCTCATTAAGTCATTATTTTTAGTTTGACCTCTAAATATATATTATCTTTATAGTCTGAGTATTTTATAAATCTCTTTCCAGGTTACATTTTTCAAAATTGTTTCTAAAAAAGAGCAAGTTCTTGCACATGAGAAGTAAAATTACTTGTATTTCTTGCATGAAAATTGCCCTTCACAGAAGTTACACAAATGAGCAATTAGCATGTAAAAAGATGTTCAACATTACTAGTGTCAAGGAAATACAAATTCAAACCACAGTGAGATACCACCTCATTCCTATTAATATAACTAAAATTAAAAGACTGACAATACAAAGTGTTGGTGAGGACATGGAGCAACTGGAACTCTCATACACTGCTGGTGGGAAAGCAAAATGGTACAGCTGCTTTGGAACACAGTTTTCTGTTTTTATAAAATTTAAAATACCCTTGTTATAGGACCTAGCCATCCACTCCAAGGTGCTTACAACAAAAAAATGAAAATACGAGGATAGGGTCCATACAAACACTTGTACTAGAATATTCATACAGCTGCATTCATGCTAACCCCAAACTGGAAACAATTGCAATATCCATCAGCAGATGAATGGGTAAACAAATTGGGATATAGCCATAAAATAACAAAATGATAAAAAAGAACAAACTACTAATATGTGCAGCAACATGGATGTATCTCATTTTTTATCTCATTATGTTGAGTGAAAGGAGCTAGATGCAAAAAACATTCAGGCTGTGTGATTCAATTCATATGAAAGTCTAGAAAACCATACTAATATACAGTGACAGAAAGTAGGCCACTGGATGCCTGGGGCAGAGGTAGGAGGTAAGGGAGTGGCTAGAGTATAAAGGGACATGAAGGAACTTTTCAGCGGATAGAACTGTTCTGTATCTTGATTGTGGTGGTAGCTACAGGAGTGTATCTGTTTGTCAAAATCTGATAAACTAACTGAACACTTACAAAGGGAATCTTTTGGGCCGGCCGAGTGGCACGGTGGTTAGGCATAGTTGTTAAGCGCTGGCTTGGGAAGCCAGCAGTCCCAGTTCGGGTCCCACATATGAGGGTCAGTGACACTACCCTTAAAAAAAAAAAAAAAAAAGGGAATATCTTATGATGTGTAAATTATACCTGAATAAAGTTGATATTTGAAATGCCGTTTGCAATATCTCTCTTGTTGGTTTATTAGCATCTCAAGAAGCTGATCTTCTATGATCTTGATTCCAAATCAAGTTTCAGTATTTACTCACTGTGGGCTCATGAGTCTCATACTTACATATATGAAATAAGTGTATTAACTACATTTAGCCAACTTCTTAGAATTGCCTGAGAAACAAAAGGAATGTTGAATATAAAATTGATTTATAAATCAGGACCCTGTGAAGAAAATTGGCTGTCACTACCGCTCTGTCATTCACTCAGCAAGTCAGAGTGAAATTACCTTTGAGATGGGACCAATTTATAATTTCAGTTAGTTGATCCTTTTATCTGGGCTCCATGTGGACTCTCCCCATACTGAATGCCTAGTTAGAGCACAGAGTATCCTAGCAAATTTCCTTTGCACTTTAAAAATATTCACCTGCCTCAGTCTATGTGATATACCGATCAACCCATTCAGACGCTAAGCTCTTCACTTCCAGCAGTGACAACCTACACAGTTGTTCCACTGAGTCAAGACACACTGTACAAGTCATCTTAGCTTGTCAATGAAGTTTAGATTTCATGTGACATCTCCAAAGAATCTTCTTATTTCAGAGCAGTGATCTCTATGTCAGAGACCCTAACCTAGCTGTGGGTAATAATGAAGATATTCATAGAGAGAAATATCTCTCTTCTGCAAATTAACAACTTGTCTTTCAGGCAAGAAATTGAGTTTTTGGGTTTTTTTTTTTTTTTTTTTGAGTTTTTGCTTTGAATGGATACAACATTGAAAAGTTGGGTCCTGGTTTAATCTAAAACAACACATACTTTCATTTGACAAATAGTCACTGAATATCTGCTATGAGACTTGTCCCGGGCTCTGAGAATTTAGTAGTGAGTAGGACAAGCAAGACCTCCCTGCTCATGAAGCTTATATTCTAGTGGGGGAAGGGGAACCAGCAATCAAATAAACAATGCAATTTCAGCATTACCCTGGAAATGAACAGGGGTTGAGAAGAACACAAATGCAGGATACTATTTAGGATATAGTGGTCAGGGAAGGTCATTGTGTTGAGTTGGAGTGACAAGATGGAGCCAGCATTGTGACAGTCCGGAGAAACAGTGATATAGGCGGTGGGATCAGCAAGTGAGGATGGACTTGCAAAGTAAGGAATGAAAAGCAGTTTCAAGACTGAAGGGAAGACTGTCATAAAATGAGGTTTTAGACTATGAAAATCAGAAGGCACTGAAGATTTTTAAGCAGGGGAGAGAAATTACCTCATATATAAATATAGCCACCGTGTGAATAAGGGTTTGTCTTGGGTCAAGTGGGAAAATTAGTAAGCAGACTATTGAATAGACTTAGGGAAAGATGACAGTGGCTTCATCTAGGGCAATGGCATTGGAAATAAGTTATGAACAAATAATGGGGACATGTTACAAATAGTGCTGCTGTGGTTTGATGAATGGGAAGTGGGATGATGAGGAAAAGAATACAGAGTTTTATGGCCTGAGCAACCAACCAAGCGGTGGTGGGAGTCTTTCTCAGGAGACCACCAGGCTTGACTGGTCAGGATGTCTGCATCCTTTGTCCTCTGTTAGAGCAATGACCAAATTACTCTCAAGTCTGGAACAGCAGTAAGTATTTGTAAATACAGGGACTTTGATTGTAAAGACCCTATCATCTCCCTTCTGTGATTTTCCAGACATGCTAATAAGTAGGTGCTAGAAATGTCATGATCTTCTAATCACAACCTATTTTCCTAAAGTCATTTTTAGCAGATACCAGTTCAGGGCAAGATCCAAACCCTTTCTGGCTTCGTTGTTTACTGGTGACACATCACTGTTGGCATCATGCTCACTGCAGGGGGTGGGGTGGGGGTGGGGGCTCTGATGAGTTTGCTTTCACTCTGGGAGACTTTCTGGAAGGTTGCCTATTTTTTGTTAATTATGGCTCAGGAACCACTTTGTCAGAAATGTTGGAAACCAGAAGTCTAAAAAAAATTACAAGGTATTATTAAATACTTAAATATTGCTAATTTCTCCATGTAGTATGAGTTTATGGCTGAGATTGGATATTTGAGCTGTTTAGTTCCATGTTCACCATTTTGTATAGAGTCACAGATCCAATTTTGCCTAGTAAAGCAAATTTTAAATTTGTTTTACAAAATAAGGATGGCATTAAATTGCTTAGAGCTAGGTGTGTTGAGATTTTGTTGTTTCTTTACATTTGTGGAGAGTAGGTAGCCAACTTAGCATTGAAACAGAAGCACCTCAGCTTGTGGAAATCGTGTTTGAGTAACAATGAGAAAATTCTTTTAAGATTTTAAAAAATTATTTCCTTTTCCATTATGAAAATAATATAAGCTCATCCTAGAAAATTAGAAGATACAGGATAAAAATCAGCCATAGTCAAGTCACAAAGAAATCCATGAAATGTTGAAGTTCCTCACAAGCAGAAAGGGGCTTGTGGAATTATCTGGTCCAACTTCTCATTTTGCATATGAAGGAACTGAGGTGCAGGACATGTGGAGTCTAGAACCGAGATTTCCTCACTCTCAGTTCTGAGCTGTTTCCCTAATTGTCCCTGAGGCTTCAGAAGCATATTAGATTTTTGGGGTGTCAGTGATGGCAAGGATCTGCTACACCCTCTTTTCGAGCAAAGATGTGATGTAGCTTGTCACTGGGCATACACATGGCTCCATCTGCCCCCTGGTTTCTGGGAGGCTGCAAGGTCTTAAAGAAAGATGGCATTAAATTGCTTTTACCTAGGTGGACATTTCTCCAAGAATGGTTTTGGGGCCACCTGCGTCAGAATCAGCTAGGCTGCTGGTTGGAAATGAAGACTCCTGGACCCCATCCCAGGTCTGTGGAACCAGCATGTAGAAGTGGGAGTGGAGTCTGCCTTCTTAACAAACTCAGACCCACTAAAAAGTAATACTTTGTCAATAAGGATAAAACTTTTTATATTGAATCCTTTAGGTTGTCTAATCTTTGATAGACAATAGAGGAGAGAGACAGAGAGATAGAGATAGATGATATAAATGGATAAAAAGTTTCTCGCTCCATGCAAAGAAACAGTTAATTGTTATCTTTTGGGAGTAGAAGTGGGGTGAAGTGGGGAAATGGGACTTTCACTGTTCTAAGTAACTTAGAAACCTGGATATGCAGACAGTAGATGTACTTAGAATTCTTTTTGTAAGTATTCCTGCAGTTATTTCTTTGAGAGACTGGAAAGGTCTACTTAAAATTGTGTGTGGCCAATGAAGAAAAGGAATAATCCTTTGTTAATATACAAGTAAGAGTACATAGAAGGAACAATCAGGGGGACCAGGGGAGATCCAAGTTCATTTATTTATTCATTCACTTATTTATTGAACATATTAATTGAACACCTAGTGTGTGCCAGGAACTGCTTGAGGGGCTGAGGACACAGGAGAGAAAAAGACAGCAGTGTACCTGATCTTGTAGAGCTTATGGTCCGTTGTGGGGAAACACTGACCAGGAGTTAAGCAACATAATTTCAAATGGTGGCAAGTGCTGTGAAGAAATGAAGTCACTATGTCATTACGAATGATTTGAGGGCATTCTCTGCTGGGTAGGGATAGTGTCTCTGAGAGGTGACATCTGATCCAAGGCCCTAATGGCAAGAAGAAACCAGCCATGTGCATATCTGGGGAACAAGTTTCCAGAAAAAGGAAATAGCAAGTACCAGGGTCCTGAAGGGGAATTAGCTTGATGTCTTTGGGCTACATATGGAAAACTCGTGTGGCTAAAGCTTAATGACAAACAGAAAATATAAGATAAAGTTCAAGAGGAAGGCAGGGCCAAGCCATGCCACAGTAAGGAGTTTGAATTTCATGCCATGGCTAACAGGAAGCCTCTGGAGAGTTATTCAGAAAGGGATGAGTTGATACCTTCAGATTTAATTTTTTTTTTTAAGTCACTTCAGCTCTCAAAAGTATGTAGAAACTTAGAGTGAGGTTTAAAATGAAAAACTTAAAAATCTGTAGGAAGGAAAAAAAAGGATATCTTTAAGCTCTTAGGATACAGTAGATTTTATAAGCTAGAGACATAAATCACACTCAAGAATGACAAGGTTGGGCTGGCTGAGTGGCTCAGTCAGTTAAGAGCTCACTCAAGAGAGCAAGCTGAGCTCTGAGCAACAGCAGTTCGATGCCCAGCCCGAGCTGAGCTGCCACTGAGCTGCCAACTGGTGGCAGGATGGCTCAGCTAAAAAAAAAAAAAAAAAAGACAAGGTTGATGGATTTCACTATATTAAAACGTATAATGTCTGCACAAAATAGAACCATAAAATTAAAAGGCAAGCAGCAAACCAATAGAATATATTTGCAACCCCAAATAACTAACGAAAGCTATGTTTCTAGAATCTGTAGTGAACTCCTACGAATCAATAAGGATAATTCAAGCTTCCTGGTAGAAAAACGATCAGCCATTAACAAGCACTTTCTTGAGAGGGAGACCGAATGAGAAATAGCAATAGAAAAATATTGTCTGATTCACTAACAAAATCAGGAAATGCAAGTTTAAAATCACCAGGTAACATTTTGTGCCTATTTGATTAGCAGAAATTCAAAAGACTGACAACGAGACTTGGCAATGAATCGAGATAAACAGGAACTTTGAAGAGCAGGTTGTCATTCCTCATTAGACTGGAACATACATACCATCTACGGCATAGAACAAACGGAGGTTCTGTTGGAGGCAGCAGTCAGCATGTTTCTCAAAGACTCTGGCTGTTTCTGAGGGATCAGGTTTTTGTCATTCAGGACTTTTGTGCACTGTGGAAATTTTAGCATTTCTGCTGCGCCCCACCCCCAACTCCCCAAAACACTCTCCCACATTTCCAAATATCCCCAGGTGAGCTGGACTGCCCAAGGTGAGACCTACTGGGAGAGAGTCCTACACACACACACACACACACACACACACACACACACACACACGCTGCTGCCGCACACTGATGTACAGGCTGTGCCCAGACAACCTCTGCGGCTGAATCGAGAGACCTGGGCATGGAAGGAGAACCATGTTATGATAAAACATTAGACACCACCCAAATGGGCATCAGTCCAGAAACAGAAAATTAAACTATGATGTGGTCATACAATAAAGCACTATACAACAATTGATCTAGATATCTATGGAAATTAAATATATATTAGTACAAAATTATATCAATATCATAAAATATACATTAATATCAAAATTAAAATATATCAAAAACAATGTTGAGTACAATGTAATATACAGCTTGATACACTTTATAAAATGTTTAAAATCCACAAGACTATAGGATACATTGTTATTGATACATACACACACGTGCATGAACTTGATATGCACCAAAATAATAATAGTGAATGTCTGAAGAGGAAGGAAGAATTGGACTGGGGAAAGTAACATTAACACAGGTGATTTAAATTCTGTGTGGCTGTATCTCTTAAAAGACTAAAGGCAGGATGTGAAATAAATATGAAAACAACATTTGTTCATTTAGACTGATAGGCACATGAACAGGACTTTGTCACATTGTCCTTTGTATATTGCTGTATTTTCACTCCCACTAGGGCTGCTGTGTAGAGAGTGGGTGGGGTGAGTGGTGGGGAGTGTGGAGGCAGGGCGAATGCAAGGCTGGCTGGGAGCAGAGCCCAGGATGGGAGGTGCCCAGTGAGGTAGCCAGCATCTCTGCTATGACTCTGAACTAAAGAAGACGTGACCACTATCTTGTTTCATTTCTCTATTGGCTTAAAGTTCTTCCTAGACTAACACTTCCCCTTGCTGCTTCCCCTGATTTCCAAAGTTTGAAATCGTCACCTTAGCAAGCCAGGAATTTGTCAGCTGCCTGTTTTTTTTTTGTTGTTGTTGTTGTTGTTTTTTTTTAGCAGAATGAGACATTATCAACTGACGTCTAAACAATTTAAGTCCTTCCCATTCCCATCACTGCAATTATGCTCCTACACTTTTTTTTTCCTGAATATTTTTATTGTGGTAAAATACACATAACATAAAGTTTACCACTTTAACCATTTTGTCACTGGCCCTCATATGTGGGATCTGAACCAGGGCTGCTGGCGTCCCAAGCCAGCTCTTAACCACCACGCCACTCGGCTGGCCCATTTAACCATTTTTAAATGTATAATTTGGATGCTTTATGTACTTTCACAATATTGTGTGACCATCACCACCATCCTTTCTCATCAGCCCAAACTGAAAGTCTTTGCCTATTAAACAATAAATTCCCATTCCTCAGTCCCCTCATCCTGATAACCTCTATTGTATTTTCTGTCTCTGTGAATATGGCTACTCTAGGAACCTCATACAAATGGAATCATACAATATTTGCCCTTTTGTGACTCTCTTATTCCACTTACTATTATGCTTTCAAGATTCATCCACATTGTAGAGCATGTATCAGAATTTCATTCTTTTTAAGAATGAATGCTGTTCCATTGTATGTATATACCACATTGTGTTTATCCATTTGTCTGTCCATGGACAGTTAGACTGTTTCCACCTTTTGGCTCTTGTGAACAATATAATATATATTGTTCTGAGCATGGTCTACAAATCCTTGTTTGAGTCCCTACTTTCAATTATTTGCAGTATATACCCAGAAGTGGAATTGCTGGATCATTTGCTAATGCTGTGTTTCATTTTTTAAAGTACTGCCAGACTTTTTCAAAGTGACTGCACTATTTTCCATTCCCATCAGCAAGGTACATAGGTTTCAGTTTTTCTACAGTTTCACCCACACTTGTTGTTTTTCGTGTTTTAAAATAATAGCCAACTGATGAGTGTGATGTGGTGTCCCATTGTGGCTTTGTCCTGTACTTCTTTTACAATGTGTCAAGAAAACACTGTACATGTCTGTCGCGTCCCGCATGACAAAGAGCAGTGAAACTCGGTAAGAGCGGTGAAGGGTTACTAAAGACAGGAGCCAAGATTATAGTGTTAGCGGGGCCAAGGGACCTCAGTTTCAAGGACTGAGGCCCCGAATAGGGCCGAGGCGAAGCTTTTATTAAAAAACATGAAAGGAAGAGATATTTACTTTTTCCAAGGTCTGTGATTTACTTGCCTGCTGGCTATCTCCCTGAAACTCCCCATTGCATTCCGGCACATACTGTGCCTTCACACACACATGCATTACCCCGGGGGATGGTGCCACAGTAATAAAGCCATCCAATAAAGGGATTCGCCTGATATCATTCCACTAGGCCCCAGCATTCCAGGTCACTCTCTTAAGGAAGCTTTACCGATATCTTTCCACCTGGTCCTGGCATTCCGAGACACTTCCTTGTGGTGTCATTTTTGACACAGGGTAAGCGTGGAGGGGGAACAAACAGGTTGGAAGCTGTAAAGCAATACATGTCTTCTGTCTGATTGATTCATAACACTCATGTTTTTTAATATTTCACCAAAATGTTTTACATGCAACATAAGCCCTACTAGAGGCCTCTAGGGGCAGGGGGATGGGAAAGGGAGGATCAGGGTTAAATAAATTAAGAAGTGATGCAAACTCCAGCAAAATCAGATCAAACACATATTTAACTTGGGTAAATTCAAGAGGTGAGTGTGAGGTGCTCTCCTGAATCTCCCATTCCTTGCTTGGTCTTGTTTCCTTCAAGCATCTTAACTTGCCCAGAGTGGCATCTTTTTAAACTAGTAGCCCATAAACAAGCCAGTTCTTTCATAGAATTGCTCAAAGAAAATTTTACCTATTGAACTTTAGAGGAAAGAATGGCCATATTGCTGATGATGTGGGATGGTGGGCTTCTCCCAGGGCGCTTTCCTTAAGTGATTTTCAGTGTTACTTTTGACCATACACAGTGTCATTTTGAGTTGACTTTAAAAACTCCTTCCCACATAAGATGCAATCTTACTATAAACCCTCTCCCTTGAAGTTTGAAAATGCATGTTTTCAAGATCCTAAGAAGTCCTATAGTAAAAGAAACCTGATTAACATAGCTTAAACCAGAAGTTTGCAAACTGTTTCTTTGAAGGGCTAGATAGTAAATCCTTTTGGCCCTGTGTGTCTGTCACAACTATTCAACTGTGCAGTTGTAGCTCCATAGTAACCATAGACAATCTGTAAATTAATGGACATTGGCCGTGTGCCAATAAAACTTATTTACAAAAATGGGCAGTAGGCTGTATTTGATCTGCAGGTAGTTTTCTGACCCCTGGTTTAGATCATTGTGAACAAAGTTTACTTAATTATGTCCCTTCCCTCCTACAAAAAAAAAAAAAAAATGAAAACAAAACAAAACAAAAATGCCCTAAAATCTATAGTTAAGTCTTGGATTCCTGAATTCAAATATTAGAGGGCTTTAGCTCTTCATGAGCGACATGGAAGGTTGATGGCATGTAGTGGGCTGTCACTTTTTTAGTGCCTAGATTTTCATTACTGTAGCACCAGAACTAATTACTTGGTGGGTGTTATGGGCTGAATTGTGTCCTCCCAAAATTCATATGTTGAAGCTCTAACCTCTAGTACCTCAGGATGTGACTATATTTAGAGATAGGGCCTTTGAAACGGTGATTAAGTTAAAATGAGGCTGTTAGTGTGAGTCCTGATCCAGTATTATTGGTGTCCTTATATGCAGAGGAGATTTGAACACAAAACGACACCAGAAATGGGCACACAGAGAAAAGACTAAGTGAAGAGGCAGCAAGAGGGCAGCCATCTGCAAACCAAGGAGAGAGGTTTAGGAGAAGTGAACCCAGCCAGTACCTTGATCTTGAACTTGCAACCTCCAGAACCATGAGAAAATAAATGTCTGTTGTTTAAGCCTCTTAGTCTGTGATATTTTGTTATGACAGCCCAAGCAAACCAGTCCAGTGGGTGATCATAACTCATCGGCCCCAGCTCACTGAGACCTTGAACTTCTTTTCTCATCCTCAGGTACCTAATATGACAAGTAACCTGCACATAATTTTATGAGTGAATGTATAGCATATGCTCTAATTGCATATGCATATTTGGTATGTTCAAAGATCTTAAGATGCATCCTTCATGCCTGTTCAGAGTCATTGTAGAATCTATTCCCATAATGCTGTTAGCTCACCTTTTCTCTCTTTTGTCTCCTTCCAAATATTCTCCATTTAGTTTCTATTCCTGGGCTCTGGGGTTTTCAAAGAGATGCATATTTCATTGGTTTGTTGTGCTGCTCGTCACAGGCAGGGAGCCAGTGTGCGTGGGGCCTCAGACTCAGAGAGCTTCCCAGCTGTGTGTAACCTGAGACAAGGTGTTGGATTTGGCTGACTCAGTTTCCTCGTGTTCATGATATAATAATGTCTATATTATTTTTGGAGTTTCTAGGATCCTTAGTGGCAATGTCATTGATGTGCCTGGGACACACTATGACTAATGGTGGGCACTCTATAGTAGCTTTCCTAGGAAATTGGAAGCATGTTTATTTCTCTTCTCTGCCCTTGTGATATCAGTTGTGTAGTCTTCATTAACACAGCTAAAGAAGTAAAGGACTTAACTAGTTCCTTACACATGATACTGGCTGCTGCTTACTGTGTCATTATTTACAAGGCTTAACTCCTCAAGGAACTTCATGCTGGGGGACACATGACAGTGGAGTAAACTTTCAATAAAGCAGAAGAGGTATCGAGTCATTCCAGTGTCAGTTGTCCTGTGCAACTTTTCATAAGTCACTTTCTGTCCCTCTGAACCTAATTTATCTCATCTGTGAAGTAGAGGCTTGGACTACAACATACTTCTACTGTGTTCTTTCTAAGCCCAATGTTTTGTCTAAAAGTCACGGGAATTAAGGGGATGACTGGGTGTGAGAGGTGTTCATTTTGATTGAGTACCACCCCATTCCCATGATTACGCTCTAGCAACATTAGATGTCAGTATTTAAATTTAATTTTGTTAACATTTTAATGTTTAATTTAAAACACCTAACATAAAATTAGCCTCTTGCTAGCTTTGGGAGTCATTTTCCTCCTACAAGGATACAGAAAAATAGTATCCACAAGAAACTCCTGACCTACACCATGCTCTCTCATTATGTGTAGTTGAGCTCCTCAAAAATCTAGTTTCTGTTATAAAAAGTGGATTTGTCATATGGCACCAGTAAGGAGAGAGGGGGCCAATTTGCCTATGAACAAATCTGAGTTCTTCTCTTTCCTGCCACCAGCTTTCACCTGGTGCCTGTGTTCACATCTAGGAAGAGCTGAGCATCAGGTAGGACAGGAAGCGTAGTGGGGCAGGTGCTGCAGTGGAGGGTCATTTCACCGCACACTAAAGCAGTGCATGCCACCTCTGCTGCTCCTACCTGCTTCCTCATTCAGTTTCTACACACTGGTGTGTGTGAGACAGCTGGGCCCACAGTTGACAAGGGTGATATGCTCCTCCCAACTTAAGAAGGGCTCCTGGGGAAAAGCTGGTGTTTTTTTTCCCCCTTTCTTTTATACAGAGAATCACAAATACATATAAATGAGTATCTTCTGGCACAGTACACTAAATTTCATCAGTATTCATGACAGGTGTTTCATTCCCTCCACAACTGACATCTGTTAAAAATGAGATTCAGTCGTACTGAGACACAGAATATGAGTGATGTTTTACTGGTTTCCCCTACTTTGAGAGGCCCCCCCCCATTTTACATGACTGTAGATAACTTTTAGCGCTTCAGAGTCCCCTCCTACAAAGACAGTGAAAGCTTTCTAAGAAGCTGAAGCAGAGGCCAGATCTTTAGCTCCTAAGGAGAAGAGCCTCAATTTCATCTGTATTTTCAGATACCACGATTCTTTTTTTTTTTTTAATCAGGATTTTTATTTATTATTTTTTTATTTTTTTTTGAGGGCAATTGTCACTGGCCCTCATATGTGGGACTCGAACCAGGGCCACAGGCTTCCCAAGCCAGCGCTTAACCACCGTGCCACTTGGCCGGACCGAGATGGCACTATTCTAAATCTCATCTAATTAGGTGAATTTCTAAAGCTGTGATTAACCTGTAACCAGCCAGGGAGAAATTACAAATAAATTAAGAGTGTTGCTGATGGGAGCTTTCTCTTCTATGTGCCTACAGAAACAAAGGAGCTTCTTTTTTCTGTGTTACAGGATTTGGTGAGAAACCCAGAAGACAGCATGTGGGAAAGAAAAAGATGACATCTGTTATGGCAAACAAAATCCAAAGATTATTACAGTGAAAACAGAGGAAGACAAGAGAACACTCACTAGTTGAAGGTAAGTGGACACCTCTGTGAATGTTGAACTTTGATATATTAGAAGAGGAAAGTAGATTTGCACGTGTTTATGTGTCAGTGTACACTGACATATCAAGTGGGATAGATAGGATATGATATGGTCTACCATCAAAGTACTGGGGGTGCCAAAAACATGTATACAAGTGGACATTTTGAACAACATTAGTGAAGCACTATTTTGCCATAATCAGAGTTGTCTGGACGCTGATGGTAACCACTTTGAGTACCTCTTAAAATTGCAGAAGTCAAATGTGACTTGTATTCATCTTTTGTTATTAGTATATATTGAGTATTACAATTTCAATAAAGTATTCCTTGCTTAAAATGTGTACACATTTTTTTGGCACCCTCTGTAGTTGTGTTACTAGCAATGAGGAAGAAAATTAGTAAATATAGTTAGTCCCCTACTCAAATAAAAGCTAAATGCCCAAAAATTGAATAATAAACTTACATTTTATAAAGGGATTACATTCTCGTGAGGATTTTTTTTTTTTTTAAGAGGGCAGTGTCACTGGCCCTCACATGTGGGATCTGAACCGGGGCCACTGGCATCCCAAGCCAGCTCTCAACCACCGCGCCACTCGGCCGGGCCCCAGGGATTACATTCTCAAAGAGCAAAACAAGAAACAAAATAAACAATGCACTAACTATACTGTGCACAGACACATTTCCTATATTTCCAATATTTTATACACACAAAATTATTCTAATTTGTGGTTAAACACTTGACCAGCTTAAGTCCAGTGGACAATTGAGCAAAGCTAATGGTTGATTATTTTTATATATGCAATGGTTTTCTTTCTTAGCTGAGTCATAACAAAGGTGTGCTTTTTATCATTAATGTCAATACTTTGGGTTATTTTTTTCCATTCTCTACTGATTTTTAGAATATAATAAGGGGGAATGCAATATTTCAATGGTTGCCCAAGCCTGGTCATAATGATGACAATGCTGCACAAACCATATGATATCTGAAAATGTTTCTTCATTAGCTGATCTCAGAAGCTCACATTTTACAGGCAAAAGTGGTTTGAAGGGTATGACATACTAAGGTATGAATTGTGCACAAGTAGAATATACAGCAGTTAGGGACAGCATTTACACAATCTTTTCAATTGTTTGCTTGAGTAAAATAAATGGTAAGATTGCAGTTTCCACATAGTGGCCGCTGCTGGGGAGGAGTGTCACATAGCAGTCAAGGACACGGTCTCTGGAAATTCTTGCTCTGTCACTTACCCCTGTGTGACTGTCATTAAATGATTAATCTTCCTTTATCTCAGTTGCCTCATCTGTAAAATGTGGGCAGTATTAGGACCTACCTCATAGGGTTGTTGAGTAGATGAAATGCGTTAATATATACAAGCACTAGGAAAGATGCCACACATGTAAAAAGTGCTTGAAAAATGTTAGCTGATTTTATCACTGAATGAAATAAAAATATACTTCTGGGGTGGGAATTTCAGTTGTTTGGGGTTTTGCGGGGATGGTGGTGAGTAAGAATAGAATTGTGGGAGAGGCCAAGAAATACTGGTAAAGCGGAGGGTGATATTTCTAACCCTGGGCCTATTTTTACGATCTAAGTAGCTATCACAGGATGGGCACTAGGCAGAGATACAAGAAAATTACAGGGGGCCCAGTGTTTTTCTCAAACTCGTGCTGATTTAGGTACTTTGAAAAAGAAGTATTGGGGAATATAGGCTTAAATGGGATGTGGGATCTTTTTAAATTACAGCAGTGCCTCAAACAAAGTCATTTCATTCAACATTTTTCCATTATAACCTCAATAAGAGAAAACAAAAAACAAAAAAAAAACCCTCCGTTCCTGGTGAGGCCACTGTCTGTGTAGCCTTTGCACTTTTGCATGCATGCAGGGTTTTCTCTGGGGACTCTGGTTTCCACCCACATCCAAAGATGGTTAGCTGGCATGTCTACACTGTGCCAGCTGTGTGTGAGTGGCCCTGCGATGGGAGGGCCTCCTGTCCCGGTGGGGACCGCCTTGTGCCCTGAGCTGCTGGTACAGGCTCCTGCCACCTGCTACCCTGATCTGAAATAAGCAGGTTGGAAAATCATTCTCTTTCTTGTTTTTATTCATCTTTCTTAAATGCCTGTATAGCTCACACTTACTGCAGTATGTAATATTGGAAGTGTTTTGGGTCTTTATTTAGAAGTCTGATGATGTTTCTGTGACCAGAAATACTCTATAGGAACTTAAGCTAGTTTATATCAATTAACCTGTAGTGAAATTGGTTTCATTGTATGTATTCATTTCGCTTAAAGTTACAGTTCCCAAGCGTCTGATTTGTACATTAAATACAAATCGGATCATCTCAGACTCTTGTCTGTGATTTGTAAGACCTGGACCTCGTCACTTTCTCCAATTTCACCCCCTTAGTTCATTCAATATCTACAACAGGCTAATTCATGTAGACAGAAAGTAGATTAGAGATGACCAGAATCTGGGATGAGGGAGGGATAGGAGTTATTGATTAGTGAGTACTGTTTGGAGTGATGAAAACGTTTTGGAACTACATGGTGGTGATTGTTGCACAACACGATGAGTGTAATTAATACCCCTGAAGTGTACACTTAAAAATGGTTAAAATGCCAGATTTTATGCCATATATATTTTACCACATAGAAAAACTTTAGAGGGCCGGCCGAGTGGCGCGGTGGTTAAGTGCTGGCTTGGGAAGCCAGTGGCCCCAGTTTGGTCCCAGATATGAGGCCAGTGACACTGCCCTAAAAAAAAACACAACAAAACAAACAAACAAAAAAAAACTTTAGAGACAAAGCAAATGAACAGACAAAAATAAAAGCCTGAAACATGTATGCATACCCATGCATATAGTATAGTCTGGAAAGATACCCTCAAATTTTTGGTGGAGATTATGTCTGATTAGGAAAAGAGCAGGAGAGGAGAAGATTTTTGTCCATATAATCCTGTATTTTTTTGTATGATGCACAGTAGCATATATTTTATAATTTTTTTCATAGAAGGGTTCTTTTTTTTTTTTTACGTCAGCCTGACCTGTGTTAAGATTTTGGAGGTATTTTCTAGTTTGTGCAACCAACACAGTCCTGAAAGATCTGTTTGCAGTTGAACTTGCTTATCCCAGTGTAATATTAAACCTGAAGTGAGTGTTTAACTACAGTTTAAAGCCCAAAATAGTCCTTTTCTAGATTAAATTGCATCTTGTGGAAAAACAGTCTCTGGATATAGAAAGAATTTGGTCTTACCCCTCCCTCAATGAAGACTGACTCCTCTATCTAGTAATTTATTGCAAAGCAAGATGCTTCTATTTGTAGTTTTACATCCCTTTCTTTGGTAAAGTATTTAAGGCATGTTAGTTTTAATAATGATTCTCAATATCAGAACACCTAGAAATTTTCACTTGTAATACGAGGCTGGTTTTTTTTTGTTGTTTTTTAAGATTTTATTGGGGAATTGGAGGAGGGTGACCATCCAAGTTGTTCTTCAATCTTCGTTGTGGAGGGTGCCAGTCACCATCTGGCTTCCTATTGGTGGCTCGTGGCCTCTAAGCTCAAGGAGCTGAGTTCAGTCTTAGTTGCAGATGGGCATAGCCACCATCCCATGCGAGAGTCAAACCCGGCAACCTTGTTGTTAAGAGTGCACGCCCTATCCACTGAACCATCTGGGCGGCAGCTCAGCTCAAGGTGCTGAATTCAATCTTTAGTTGTGGGTGGGCATACCCCACCATTGAACAGGCAATCTTGTTGTTACACCAGCTGAGCCATCCTGCCACCTGTTGGCAGCTCAGCTAGGGTGCAGCGTTCACTCACCCATGTGGGAATCGAGCTGGTGGCCCTGTTGCTCAAAGCACGCACTCTAAGCCAACTCAACCAACTGAGCCCCACCCCACCCCCCGGGCTGGCCCAATACGAGTTTTTGTTTTGTTTTGTTTTGTTTTGTTTTGAGGGCAGTGTCACTGGCCCTCATATATGGGACCCGAACCGGGACCGCTGGCATCCCAAGCCAGCGCTTGACCACCACGCCACTCGGCCGGCCCAATACGAGGTTTTTTTTAAAGCCCTAATTAGGTTGCAGAAAGAGACCCATTTTAATGGGACACCCATTTTACAAAAAGGTTAAACCCTACAATGTGATCATAAGGTTGTTTAAGGAAAGTATGGGAGGATGTATGTACCAGGCTATTCATGTTGGTAACCTCAGGGAGGTTACCTGATAGATGGTGTCAGGTGAAAGATTGTTTAATTTTTTTATATGCCTGTGTATCATTGAATTGTTAATATGGACTTTTCTTAATAACATTATTGAGGTATAACTGACCTATAATAAACTGCACATATTTAAGGTGTGCAATTTGATAAATTTTGACATGAAATCATTACCATAATCAAGATAATGAAAACATCTGTTTTGTGGAGAAAAGGGAACCCTTGTAACTGTTGGTGGGACTGTAGACTGGTGCAGCTGCTCTAGAAATCAGTGTAGAGACGCCTCAGAGGTGAAAAATAGAACTACCATATGTCCAGCAATCCCACTTCTGGGAATATATCCAAAGGAAACAAAAACACTATGTTGAAGAGATATCTTCACTCCTATGCTCATTGTAGCATTATTTACAATAGCCAAAACATGGAAACAACTTAGGTGTCGATTGTGGCTAAATGGATAAAGATGTTGTCACACACACACACACACACACACACACACACACACACACACACACACTGGACTATTATTTAGCCATTAAAAAGAGGAATCTTGGCATTTGCAACAACACATATGACCTTGAGGGCATTATACTAAGTGAAATAAGTCAGACAGAGAGAGACAAATACCAGTGATCTCACTTCTATGTGGAATCTAAAAACTAAAAACAAAAAAAACTCATAGAGGTCGGATTTGTGGTTAACAAAGAGGTGGGGGGTGGGGTGGAGTGAAGGGGGAATTGGATCAAGGTGGTCAAAAGGTACAAACTTCCAGTTATAAGATAAAGAATTACTAGGGTTGAAATGGACATTAGTTGATGGTGTGATGAGTATAGCTAACACTGCTGTATAATATGATCTATATGAACGTTGTTAAGAGAGTAAATCCTGAGAATTCCCATCCCAAGGACAAAAATATTGTTTTTTCTTTTTTCTTTGTATCTATATGAGATGATGGATGTTAACTAAACATATTGCAGTAATCGTTTCATGATATATGTAAATCAAATCATTATGCTGTACACCTTAAACTTATACACCACGTATGTCAATTATATCTCAATAAAACTGGAAAGTAATTTTTAAAAAGCAGCACACACGCACACAAAAGATATGTGAACATCCATCATTCCCAAAAGGTTTCTCCTGCCCCTCTGGAATCCCTCCCTCCTACCCTACCCAGCCCCTCTCCTGCCCCAGGTAACCACTGATCTTATTTCTATCACTGTACATTAGTTGCATTTCCTATCATTTCATATAAATGACATCATACATACAGTACATAATCTTTTTATCTAATTATGGCAACCACTGCTTTCTATCTCTAAGGACATTTTGCATTTTCAGGCAATATGTACTCTGTTTGTCTGACTTCTTTCCCCCCAGCATACTTATTTTGAGATTCATTCATGTTATAGTGTATATGGATATGCCATTTCTTTTTATTGTTCAGTTCTATTCTATTACATACATAAACCCCAGTTTGTTTGCTTACTCACCTCTGATGGACATTTGATTCGTTTCCAGTTTTTGACTATTTTGAATAATGCCACTACGAACATTCAAATACAAGTCTTCACATATGGACACATGCTTTCGTATCCCTTGGTTAAACACTTAGGAGTGGAATGGCTGGATCACATGTAGGTGTGTATGCTTAACTTTTTAAGAAATTGCCAAACTGTTTTGTAAAGTGGCTGTACCATTTTATATCCCACCTGCACTGAATAGGAATTCCCATTGCTTCACATCCTTGTCTATATTATCAGTCTTTTTCCATCCTAATAAGTATGTAGTAGTAAGTCACTGTGGTTTTAACCTGCCTTTCCCTAATGACAAATGATGTTGCATATCTTTTCATGTTACAACTTGCCATTTGTATATCTTCTCAGTGAATTGTCTGATTCAATCTTGGTGCAATTTTTTTGGGGGTGGGGGTAGTACAGGGAGTTGTTTTCTTATTGAGTTTTGAGAGTTCTTTATATATTCTGGTTACAACTTCTTTATCATATGTATACTTTGTAAATGTTTTCTTCCAGTCTTGAGCTTGTTTTTTTTTTTCCAACATTGTCTTTCGAAGAGCAGTTTTTAATGTGCTTAATTGTTTTAATTTGAATTATTACAGTGAGGGGTATTTCAAGATATTTGTCAGCCCTAGGAATTTTTACATTTAGATACCCACCCAACATGATATTTAGGCATATTAAAATGCACCCCACATTAAATGTACCCCACATTAAAAATAATTTTATACTCTATATTTTTAAAGACTCTATAATTTAGTTTTTGAAATTGTTTATTACAAGAAGCTCATTTAGTTTATAAAAACATAATGCAATTTATACTATGACTTATCAACTAATGAAGTTGGCAATATGTTAACGTTTGTAGATATTAAGTTAAATATTTATTACTTTATTTATTTTTTTTTGAGGGCAGTGTCACTGGCCCTCACATGTGGGACCGAACCGGGGTCACTGGCTTCCCAAGCCAGCGCTTAACCACCGCGCCACTCGGCCAGCCCAAATATTTATTACTTTAGATTGGGTAATTTTCTTTTTATATTTAGAAGCCAATAAGTTTGTTTGCTTTTTTTAGCTCATAGAATATTTTTTTAGTTCCCTGGAAGATGTGTAACTTTTAGACTTTGGATAAAGCAGTTTGGTTAAAATACATTTAAGGAAAAATATACTAATTAATAAATTAAAAAGAAAACACAAATAATTTAAACACCTACTCAAGCATTTAATAGGTAATCATTAGGTATGAGTAACAGGATTTGAAACAGATACTTGGGAGTCTGACTGACTTTTAGAACAGTAAATACTGAGGAATTTGATGTGTTTCTGCTGTTATCTGAATTTCCTGCTGAAGTTTGATTAAAACAAACAAACAGACTCTCCCTAGGTTCTGAAGTCTCACAAAATGGTGACTCTTATTTTAAACATTTTCTTATTTTTAAAATTGTTTTTTAATTAAAAAATTAATGCCTAATAAAAAAAATTCAAATAGTAAAAGTATTTTGTGATGTTGAAAATTACAAGTTCTCATCATCCACTCCTCAAAGTTAACTGTTAAACATTTTTTTAAAATTAAAATAAATAGAAAAACCACAGATACATGTCCTTTTTTTTTTTCAAGGTAAGGAATAATTTTAATTATCAAAGATGCATATGATTTTAGAGAATCTAAAAGTCAAATGAGTTCTAGGGATTAAAAGAAATGCTCTTTCTATGGAAGGCTGCTTGAAAATCATTAAAAATGTTAAATGTTCAGTATCATTGGTCATTAGGGAAATGCATATCAAAATCACAGTGAGATACCACTTCACATTCATTAGAATTGCGTGTGTGTGTGTGTGTGTGTGTGTGTGTGTGGGTGTGTGTGTGTGTACAGAGGGTGCCAAAAAAATGTGTACACATTTTAAGAAAGGAAAAAACTATTAAAATTGTAATACTCAATATGTACTGATAACGAAAGATGAATACAAGTCATGTTTCACTTCTGCAATTACAAGACGTGCTCAAAGTGGTTACCATCAGTGTCTAGACACTTCTGATTACGGAGAACCTATTGCTTGAGCAACATTGACCAAAGTATCCACCTGTATACATTTTTTGGCATCCCCGGTATATATATATTACACACACAAAACACACACACACACACACACACACACACACACACACACATACACACATAAGTTTGGTGAGGGTGTGGAGAAATTGGAATCCTGTGCCCTGATGGTGGCTGGTGGAATGTACAATGGTGCAGCCACTGTGGAAAGCAGTATGGAGATTCTTCAAAAAAAAATTAAACATAGAATTACCATATGGTTCAGCAATTCCAACTCTGAGAATTGTAAGCAGAGACTTGAACAGATATTTGTGCACCAGTGTTCATAGTGACTTTATTCACAACAGCCAAAGGTATAAACAGCTCAAATGTCCATTGGGGAATGAGTGGATAAACAAGATGTGGTATGTATTAGGTTGGTACAAAAGTAATTGTGGTTTTGGACCATGGATTTTAAATAATTATAACTGGGCTTGAACACATCTTTATTAATCAAAATAGGAACCACGACAATCAACCCCTTTTTTTAAAAAAAATTTATTTGTTTTAATTAGCTTCAGGTGTAAAACACAGTGCAATAGTTATACTTTTTACCCTTCAAAGTGACAATCTCCCCCCCAATTCTCCTCCCAACTCTTACCTCCCATATCATACCATCTATTACAATTCCTTTGACTCCCTTCCACCGTATAATCCACATCTCGTGACTATCTATATATTCAATTACGGTTGGCATACAATATTATACAACATCAATTTCAGGTATACAGTGCAGTGATCAAGCCTCTACTCCGTCCAAGAAGTGGTCTCCCTAACAAGACATGCGACCATCTAACACCCCACAAAATTTTTACAACATTATTATATTCCCTGAACTGTCTTTCATATCCCTGTGACAATACTGTAGTTACCTGTTTATGCTGTCTAATCACTTCCCCTTCTCCCTCATCCCCACCTACCACCCAACTAGCAACCCTGTTTTTCCTCTATGTCTATGAGACTGTTTCTGTTTCCTTTGCTCATTCATTCAGATTTTCAAATTCCACATATAAGTGAGATCATATGGTATTTGTCTTTCTCCAACTGACTTATTTCAACATAATAGTCTCTAGGTCCATCCATATCGTTGCAAATGGTACGATTTCATTCTTCTTTATAGAGGAGTAATACTCCATTGTATAAATCTTCCACAGTTTCTTAACCCAGTCATCTACTGATGGGCATTTTGGTTGCTTCCAAGTCTTGGCTATTGTAAATAGCGCTGCAATAAACATATGGAGTGCATATATTTTTTCGAATTAGCATCTTGGATTCCTCTGGGTAGATACCCAAGAGTGGAAATGCTGGGTCATATGGCAGTTCCATTTCCAGTTTTTTGAGATACCTACATACTGATTTCCATAATGGCTGCACCAATTTGCAGTCACGAACAGTGCACCAGGGTTCCCTTTTCTCCATACCCTCGCCAGCACTTGTTTGTTGATTCGTTGATGATAGCCATTCTGACTGGAGTGAGGTGGTATCTCATTGTGGTTTTTATTTGCATTTCTCTGATGATTAGTGAGGTTGAACATTTTTTCATATGCCTGTTGGCCATCTGTATGTCCTATTTAGAGAAATGCCTCCTCATATCCTCTGCCCGTTTTTTAATTGAGTTGTTTATTTTTTTGGTGTTGAATTTCAAGAGAGTTTTATAAATTTTGTATATCAACCCCTTATCAGATATATCGTTGGCAAATATCTTCTCCCATTCAGTAGGCTGCCTTTTTGGTTTACTGATGATTTCCTTTGCTATGAAAAAACTTTTAAGTTTGATGTAATCCCATATGTTCATTTTTTCTTTTATTTCCCTTGCCCGAGGGGATATATCAGTAAAAATATTACTCAGGGTAATGTCTGCAAACTTACTCCCTATGTTTTCTTCTAGTAGTTTTATGGTTTCGTGTCTTAGATTTAAGTATTTAATCCATTTTGAGTTTGTTCTTGTATATGGTGTAAGTAGGTGGTCCATTTTCATGTTTTTGCACGTGTCAGTCCAAATTTTCCAGCACCATTTATTAAATAGACTATCTTTACTCCAATGTAAATTCTTGATTCCATTGTCATAGATTAAATGACCGTATATGGATGGGTTTATTCCTGGGCTCTCTATTCTATTCCATTGGTCTATGTGTCTGTTTTTATGCCAGTACCATACTGTTTTAAGTACTGTAGCCTTGTAGTATGTTTTGATGTCAGGTAGTGTGATGCCTCCCACTTTGTTCTTTTTTTTTTTTTTTGAGGGCAGTGTCACTGACCCCCATATGTGGGACCGAACCGGGGCCGCTGGCTTCCCAAGCCAGCACTTAACCACCACGCCACTCGGCCAGCCCCCTCCCACTTTGTTCTTATTTCTCAACATTGCCGTAGCTATTCGGGGTCTTTTGCGGCTCCATATAAATTTTAGGATTCTATGTTCTACTTCTGAGAAAAATGTCCTTGATATTTGATTAGAATTGCATTGAATGTATATATTGCTTTAGGTAGTATTGACATTTTAACTATATTAATTCTTCCTATCCATGAGTATGGTATGTATTTCCATTTATTTGTATCTTCTTTTATTTCTTACGTCAGTGTCTCATAATTTTCGAAGTACAGGTCTTTTAGTTCTTTAAATTGATTCCTAGATATTTTATTGTTTTTGAAACAATTGTAAAAGGGATTGATTTCCTGATTTCTTCTTCTGATCGTTTATTATTTGTATATAGAAACGCAACTGATTTCTGAATATTAATTTTGTATCCTGCTACCTTACCAAATTCGTGTATCAGTTCTAGCAGTTTTTTGGTGGAGTCTTTGGGATTCTCTATATATAGAATCATGTCATCTGCATATAATGACAATGTTACTTCCTCTTTTCAAATTTGGATGCCTTTTATTTCATTTTCTTGTCTGATTGCTGTGGCTAGAACACTCAGAACTATGTTAAATAAAAGTGGTGAAAGAGGGCAGCCTTGTGTTGTTCCTGATCTAAGGGGAAAGCTTTCAGCCTTTCCCCATTGAATACGATGTTTGTTGTGTGCTTATCATAATGGCCTTTATTATGTTGAGATATGATCCCACTACTCCCACTTTGTTAAGAGTCTTTATCATAAATGGCTGCTGGATTTTGTCAAATTCCTTTTCTTTTTGATTTTTATTTTTCATTTTGTTAATGTGATGTATTACTTTAATTGCTTTGACGATATTGAACCAGCTTTGCATACCAGGAATGAATCCCACTTGATCTTTTTAATGAGATGCTGAATTCGGTTTGCTAGTATTTTGTTGAGAATTTTTGCATCTATGTTCATTAGGGATATTGGCCTGTAATTTTCCTTTTTTGTAATATGTTTGTCTGACTTAGGAATCAGGGTGATAGTGGCTTCATAGAAAAAGTTTGGGAGCCTTCCCTCCTTCTGTGTTTTTTTGGAATAGTTTGAGGAGAATAGGTGTTAATTCTTTTTTGAATGTTTTATAAATTCACTTGTGTATCCATCTGGTCCAGGGCTTTTGTTGGTTGGAAGATTGTTGATTACTGATTCAATTTCTTTGGCAGTAATCAGTCTGTTCAGAGTTTCTGTTTCTTTTTGGTTCAGACTTGGTAGATTGTATGCTTCTAGAAATTTATCCATTTCTTCCAGATTGTCGAATTTGTTAGCATATAGTTGCTCATAGTATTTTCTTAAAATTTTCTGTATTTCTGTTGTATCTGTTGTCACTGCTCTGCTTTCATTTCTGATTTTATTAATGTGGGTCCTCTCTTTTTCTTGGTGAGTCGTGCTACGGGTTTGTCGATTTTGTTTATCTTTTCGAAAAACCAACTCTTGGTTTCATTGATCTTTTGTATTTTTTGTTGTTGTTGTTGTTCTCTATTTCATTTATTTCTGCTCTGGTCTTTATTATTTCCTTCCTTATACTCACTTTAGGCTTGTTTTGCTGTTCTTTTCCGAGTTCCCTTAGGTGTAAAGAGAGTCTCTTGATTTGAGATTTTTCTTCCTTCTTTAGGTAGGCCTGCATTGCTATGAACTTCCCTCTTAGCAATGCTTTTGCTGCATCCCAGAGATTTTGGGTCGTGGTGTTTTCATTTTCGTTTGTCTTGAGGTATCTTTTGATTTCCTCCTTCATCTCACTTTTGACCCAGTCACTATTTAGTAGCATGTTATTTAGCCTCCATGTATTTGTAAGCTTTCCACCTTTCTTCTTATAATTGATTTCTAGTTTCATAGCATTGTGGTCAGAGAAGACGCTTGATATGATTTCAGTCTTCTTAAATTTGCTGAGACATTTTTTGTGGCCTACTTGTGGTCTATTGGAAAGTGTCCCATGTGCACTTGAGCAGAATGTATATTCTGTAGCTTTGGGGATAAATGCTCTAAAAATATCAATTAAATCCAGCCGGTCTAAAATGTCATTTAAGGCCACTATCTCCGTATTGATTTTCTGGCTGGAGGATCTTTCCATTGGCGATAACAGGGTGTTGAACTCCCCTACTATGATAGTGTTACTGTTAAACTCTGCCTTTATGTCTGTCAAAATCAGTTTTGTATATTTAGGTGCTCCTATATTGGGTGCATAGATGTTTGCTAGGGTTATGTCCTCTTGTTGAGTTGATCCCTTTATTATTATGTAGTACCCTTCTTTGTCTTTTATTGTAGTCTTCTTTTTAAAGTCTATTTTGTCCAAAATAAGTATTTTCCTCATTTCCATTTGCATGAAATATCTTATTCGATCCCTTTACTTTCAGTCTGTGTGTGTCTTTTGCTCTGAGATGAGTCTCTTGTAGACAGCATATGCATGGATTCTGTTTTCTTATCCACTCAGCGCCTCTGTGTCTTTTTTTTTTCCATTTTTTAAAAAATTAGTTTCAGGTGTACAACACAATGCTATAGTCATACTCTTTACCCCCCAAAGTGACAATCCCCCTCCCCCAGATCGCCACCCCACTCCCCCCGGTATCATACATATCTATTACAATTCCTTTGACTCCCTTCCACAGTATACTCTACATCCCGTGACTATGTATATATTCAGTTACAGTTGGCATACAATATTATACAACATCAGCTTCAGGTGTACAGTGCAGTGATCAAGCCTCTACTCCATCCGTGAAGCGGTCTCCCTAAGAAGACATGTGACTATTTGACATGCCACAAAATTTTTACAACATTATTATATTCCCCGAACTGTGTTTCATATGGCTGTGGCAATATTGCAGTTGTCTATTTATGCTGTCTAATCCTTTTCCCTTCCCCTTTGTCCCCACCCCCTCCCAACTAGCAACCCTCAGTTTTTCCTCTATATCTATGAGTCTGTTTACTTTCATCGTTCCTTCCATTTTTCAGATTCCACATAGAAGTGAGATCATATGGTACTTGTCTTTCTCAGACTGACTTATTTCACTTAACATAATAGTCTCTTCCAACATTATCAATTACATTCCCAGAATTGGCCCCATATCCCTGCAGCAACATTGTAGTCACCCACCTACGCTGTCCAAAATCTTCCCCCTCTCCCTCTTCCCCACTCCCTCCCAGCCAGCAACCATCAGTTTTTCCTTTATATCTGCTTGATATGACTTCAATCTTCTTAAATTTACTGAGACTTGTTTTGTGACCTAACGTGGTCTATGTTGGAAAATGTCCCATGTGTACGGGAGAAGAATGTGTATTCTGTTTTCTCATGGTAAAATGCTCTAAAAATATCAATGAAGGCCAGCAGTTCTAAAGTGTCATTTAAGGCCCCTCTTTCTGTGGTGATTTTCTATCTAAAGGGTCTGTCCATTGGTGACAATGGGGTGTTGAAGTCCCCTACTATGATAGTGTTACTGTTGATCTCTGTCTTTATGACTATCAAAATCTGTTATATGTAATTAGGAGTTCCTATGTTGGGTGTATAGATGTTTATTAGGGTTATAGTGCCCTTCTTTGTCTTTTATTGTAGTCATTTCAAAGTCTATTTTGTCCAAAATAAGTATTGGTACTCCAGCTTTTCTTTTTTCTCATTTCCATTTGCATGAAATATCTTATTCCATCTGTAAACAGCATATACATGTGTCCTATTTTCTTATGCACTCAGCCACTCTCTGTCTTTTGAATGGAGCATTATCCCATTCACATCTAAAATGATTATTGATAGGTGCATATGTATTGCCATTTTGTTATTTGTATTCCTGGTCTTCTTGGGTTAGCTTGTTTACCCCTTTCTTTTGTTTAAAAAAGCCCTTTTAACATATCTTGCAATGCTGGCTTGGTGGTAATGAATTCCTTAAGCTTATTCTTTTCTGAGAAGCTCTTTATTTCTCCTTCAATTTTAAGTGATAGCCGTGCTGGGTAGAACAATCTTGGTTGTAGGCCTTTATTTTATGTCACTTTGAGTATCTCCTGCCATTCCCTTCTGGCCTACAGATCTTCTGTAGACAAGTCAGCTGTTAGTCTAACAGGAGTTCCTTTGTATGTAACCTGCTGTCATTCTCTTCCTGCCTCTAGGATTCTGTCTCTGTCTTTAACCTTTGCCATTTTGACTATGATGTGTCTTGGTGTGGACCTGTTTGGGTTCAGTTGTTTGGAACCCTCTGCACTTCCTGGGCATGTATGTTGATTTCCTTCACCAGGATAGGGAAGTTTTCAGTCATTATTTTTTCAAATACATTCTCAACCCCTTGCTGCTTTTCTTCTCCTTCTGGTATTCCTATGATTCGAGGCTGCTTCCGCTTCATCTTGTCCCATAAGGGTCTTAAACTATTTTCATTGTTTTTTATTCTTTGGTCTTTCTGTTGTGCCAGCTGGGTGATTTCTGCTATTTTATCTTACAAATCGCTGATCTGCTCCCCTGATTCATCTACTCTACTGGTGATTCCTTCGAGTGTGCTCTTCATTTCAGTTATTGTATTCTTTAGTTCTAACTGGTTGCTTTTTCTGATTTCTCTATCCTCCCTTATGTCCTCACTTAGTTTGTTAAACAATCTTATCATAAGTGTTCTAAACTCTGTCTCTGAAAGGTTGGATCCCTCTGTTTCATTTAGTTCCATTGCTAGAGGTTTCTTCTGATCTTTTACTTGTGACATATTTCTTTGTTTCCACATCTGGCTGTCACTCTGGGATTGCTTTGATATATTAGATAGAGCACCAGGAGACCCCTGACTGGATCACGCCGGCACATAGCTCATGGCCCAACACTCCCAGGAAATCTCCCAGTCTCAGCCTATCCCAATCAGCTGCTCGCAGATCAGGCCGAGCAGCCTGACAACCAATCACCAGCCTGGCAACTCTGCAAGCGCAGTTCAGAAAGCGGGGACCCGAGGCGGCTTGCGTACTCCTGCGTGTCAGTGAGGAGCATGTTGGAGCTGGAGCATGCCCACTAGGCGTTCCCCTGGCAACGCAGCACAAGCCGTTCGGATGGTGGCACCCTGAGGCAGCTCGAGCACTCCCGGGTCTCAGTGAGCAGCTTGTTGTAGCTGGAGGGGACCCACCCAGCTTTTCCCTGGCAATGCAGTATAAGCCGGGTGGAGGGTGGGGATCCAAGCCCACATGTGCACGCACACACGCAATTCTGCGGCAATTCCACCAGACCAATGAGATCCCGGACCTGACCCTCTGTGGGAGGGCCCAACCCTGACAAAATGGCGCCCTCCCTACACCACTCACATGCAGGCTCAACACCAGGGGAATGATAGTCCAAAAACCTCCATCCTTTGTACCAAAGGTGCTCAGTTCAGTCCGTCCCCGCAGGCTCCTGGGCCCGGCTCACACAGCTACTCCCTCCACCAGGAACCAGGTAAGTGTTCACCGGTGGGCAAGCCCGTGTGCCAACCCCACTGATTCTCTAGCCACTCTTAACCTCACCGAGCTGAGCAAAGTGAGTCCCCACTAATTTACTGCCAACTATCTTGGAACTTCTCTTCCCGGCAAAGGAACTCTGGACTGGTGAGCTTGATGTGCGGCCTGAGGGTCTCTCCCCCAACCGGAGAAGCCTCCCCACAGCTGGGGCTTCCATCATGGGGTTCACCCTCTCTTGTCTCTGCCCATCCTACCAGACCTGATGTGGCCTCCTCTTTAAGTTCTTTGTTTAGTGGTTCTGCTCATCTAATGTTCCGGGGACCTCCAGGGTTGAATGCTGTGTAATTTGTTTGTAATTTTTTTGTGATCCTGGTAGGTAGTTAGCAGAGCATCTGTCTATTCCGCCATTTTACCAGAAGTCCCGCCTCTGTGTCTTTTGATTGGAACATTTAGCCCATTCACATTTAAAGTAATTACTGATAGGTGCATATTTATTGCCATTTTGTTATTTGGATTTCTTTTCTTCCTGTGTTAGGTTGTTTTTCCCTTTCTTCTGTTTAAAAAAGCCCTTTTAACATTTCCTGCAATGCTGGCTTGATGGTAATTAACTCCTTAAGGTTATTCTTTTCTGAGAAGCTCTTTATCTCTCCTTCAATTTTAAGTGATAGCCGTCCTGGGTAGAGCAATCTTGGTCGTAGTCCTTTATTTTGTGTCACTTTGAATATCTCCTGCCACTCACTTCTGGCCTGCAGAGTTTCTGAAGAAAAGTTAGCTATTAGTCTTATAGGAGTTCCTTTGTATGTAACCTGCTGTCTTTCTCTTGCTGGTTTTAGGATTCTGTCTTTGTCTTTAACCTTTGCCATTTTAACTATTATGTGTCTTTGTGTGGGCCTGTTTGAATTCAGCCTGTTTGGAACTCTCTGTACATCCTGGGCTTATATGTCGATTTCCTCTACTGGGGTAGGGAAGTTTTCAGTTATTATTATTATTATTATTATTATTATTATTATTTTGAGGGCAGTGTCAATGGCCCTCATATGTGGGACCCGACCCAGGGCCGCTGGCTTCCCAAGCCAGTGCTTAACCACCCCGCCACTTGGCCAGCCCCATTATTTCTTTAAATACATTCTCAATCCCTTGCTTCTTCTCTTCTCCTTCTGGTATTCCTATGACATGAGGGTTGTTGAGTTTCATGTTGTCCCAGATGTCTCTTAAACTATTTTAATTCTTTTTTATTCTTTTTTCTTTTTGTTGTTCCAGCTGGGTGATTTCTGCTGCTTTGTCTTCTAATTCGCTGATCTGCTCCTCTGCTTCATCTATTCTACTGGTGATTCCTTCGAGTGTGTTCTACATTTCAGTTATTGTATTCTTTAGTTCTAACAGGTTGTTTTTTATGGTTTCCCTATCCTTCTTTATGTCCTCGCTAAGTTCCTTAAACTTTCTTATCATCAGTGTTTTAAACTATGTGTCTGAAAGTTTGGATACCTCTGTTTCATATAGTTCCATTTTTAGAGTTTTCTTCTGATCTTTTAGTTGGGACATGTTTGTTTTTTCATTCTGGCTGTTGTTCTGTGAATGCTTCGATGTATTAGATAGATCACCTAGAAAGAAGAGAAAAGAAAAAGAGAAAGAAAAAGGAGAAAAAAAAGAGGTGTGGAGTGGGATTCTCTGTCCTCTCCAATCTGCAGACCACTTGCTCAGGCTTGCAATGAGCTTTCCACAATTAGCTGCTGTGTGGTCTGGAACAGTGCTCACTACCAAAACAAAACAAAACAAAACAAGACAAGACAAGACAAGACAAGACAAGACAAGACAAGACAAAACAAAACATCTTCACAGGTTGTTGCAGGTTGTCCGCTACTGCAAAAAAAAAAAAAAATCCTTTGTGGCCTGTTGAGATGTGAGCCAGGCACCGTCGGCTCAGGGTGCCTCTGGCAACACAGCTCTAGGTGGGTAGGTCAGGCCCTCAAGGCACCATTTGATGTGGGCAGTGGCCCCCACCAAGCCAGAGCAGCATGCAATCAGTCCACACAAACTCTCCAGGAAAGCTTTGATCAGATCATGCAGGTGCACTGCTCCCTGCCCAACACTCTCAGGAAAACTCCTTGTCTCAGCCTGTCCCAATCAACTGCCCACAGATCAGTCTAAGCAGCCCAACAGCCTTGCAACTCTGCACAAACAGTGCAGAAAGCGGGGACCTAAGGGGGCTCGCTCACTCCTGAGTCTCAATGAACAGACTGATGCAGCTGGAGAGCACTCGCCTTGCGTTTCCCTGGCAACGCAGCACAAGCAGGGCAGAGGGTGGGGATCTAAGGCGGCTTGCACACTCCTGCATCTCAGTGAGCAGCCTGATGGAGCCAGAGGGCACCCGCATGTTGTTTTCCTGGAAATGCAGTATAAGCGGGCAGAGGGTGGGGACCCAAGGTGGCTCACGCACTCCTGCATCTCAGTGAGCAGCCTCATGGAGCTGGAGGGCCCCCGCCAGGCATTTCCCTGGCAATGCAGCACAAGCAGGGCGGAGGGTGGGAATCCAAGGCCGCATGCGCACGCAGGCATGCATGCATGCATGCATGCAGGCACAGTTCATCAGACCAATGGGATCCCAGATCTGACCCTCTGTGGGAGCGGCCAATCCTGAAAAAATGGCTCCCTCCTGTACGCCACTTGTGTGCAAGCTCCACACCAGTGGAACAATGGTCCCTAAACCTCCAGTTTCTGCACCAAAGGTGCTCAGTTCAGTCCTTCCCCCACAGGCTCCTGAGCCCGGCTCACACAACTACTCCCTCCAACAGGAACCGGGTGAGTGCTCACCAGTGAGCGAACCCGTGCGCCAGCCCCACTGGTTCTCCAATCGCCCTCAGCCTCACCTAGCCAAGCAAAGAGAGTCCTCACTAATTTCTACTGCCCGCTATTGTAGAACTCCTCTTCCTGGCAAAGCAACTCTGCGCTAGTGAGCTCGGTGTGGGGCCAGAGGGTCTCTCCCCCAACCAGAGAAGCCTCCCCACATAGCTGGGGTGTCCCTCACGGGGTTCACCCTCTCTCATCTGCGCCCCTCCTACCAGACTTGATGTGGCCTCCTCTTTATGTCCTTTGTTTAGACGTTCTGTTCATCTAATGTTCAGGGGACTTCCGAGGTTAAATGTTGTATAAATTATTTGTAATTTTGATGTGATCCTGGGAGGCAGTTCGGAGAGTGTCGTCTATTCCGCCATCTTACCAGAACTCACAATCAACACATTTTTGCCAACGAGAAAAAAGTTTGTTTATTCCTGTAGCATAAAAATCTGTCCTTTGGAATTTGATGAACTCTTGGAAAGCATTTTTTTCCATCTTGCTGGTTGTGGAAATGTTTTCCCTGCAAAAAGTTTTCGAGATTGTTGAAGAAGTGGTAGTTGATTGATGAGAGGTCAGGTGAATGTGGTGGATGAGGCAAAACTTTGTAGCCCAATTCATTCAACTTTTGAAGTATTGGTTGTGCAACGTGCCATCAAGCATTGTCATGGAGGAGAATTGGGCCCTTTCTGTTGATCAATGCCAGCTGCAGGCATTGCAGTTTTCAGTGCATCTCATTGATTTGCTGAGCATACTTCTCAGATATAATGGTTTCGCAGGGATTCAGAAAGCTATAGTGGATCAGACTGGCAGCAGACCACCGAACAGTGACCACGGCCTTTTTTGGGTGCAAGTTTGGCTTTGGGAAGTTCTTTGGAACTTCTTCTAGGTCCAACTTGACCTTGTTGTCATATAGAATCCACTTTTTGTCGCACATCACAATCCAAACAAGAAATGGTTCATTGTTGTTGCATAGAATAAGAGAAGACAACACTTCAAAATTGTTTTCTTTTTTAATTCTTTTATTGAGAAATAAACATTTAAAAAAAATTAATTTCAGGTGTACAACACAGTGCAATAGTTATAATTTTTACCCCTCAAAGTGACAAACACCCTCCCCCAAAAGCGATGATGTTTTTGATTTGGGGTCAGCTCATGAGGCACCCACTTATCGAATGTTTTCACCTTTCCAATTTGCTTCAATTGCCAAATAACAGTTGAATGGTCGACGTTGAGTTCTTTGGCAACTTCTTTGTAGTTGTCCGAGGATCAGCTTCGATGATTGCTCTCAATTGGTCATTGTCAACTTCTGATGGCCAGCCACTACGGTCGTCGTCTTCAAGGCTCTCATCTCCTTCGCAAAACTTCTTGAACCACCACTGCACTGTACGTTCATTAGCAGTTCCTGGGCTAAATGCATTGTTGATGTTGTGAGTTATCCCTGCTGCTTTACGACCCATTTTGAATTAAAAAAAAAAAAAAGTCGCTTGAATTTGCTTTTTGGCTGAATCATTTCTATAATCTAAAATACATATAAAATAAACAAGAAGTAATAAGTCATTAGCAAAAAAGCATAAAGCAGGAAATGCTCATTAAAATGATGTAAAACATAACCATATTTATTCCAATATCAAAGGAAAATTTCTTTTTTTTTTTTTTTTAAAGATTTTACTGGGGATTTGGGGGAGGGAACAGACAAGTTGCTGTCCTTTTGTTCTTCAGTCTAGTTGTGGAGGACGTCACTTCACTGGCCTATGTTGGTATTATCATTGCACTCTTTTTGGCTGAGGCAGTTGCTCACCGGCCGTTGGATGGCTGCTCACGTTGGCTCATGGCAGCTCACGAAAGCTCACGCCAACTGCTGGCTAGCCCCACTGCAGCCTATGCTGTCGCTGGTGACTCACAGCAGCCCAGCTCAGGGAGAGCTGTTGTTCACCATTTTAGCTGTAGAGGGAACAATGTCACTGGCCCCCATGTGGGATCCGAACCGGGACGCTGCTGCTCAGAGCTGGCGTCCGAAACCAATTCTTTTTGTTGTTGTTGTTATTGTTGTTATTGTTGTTTTTTGAGGGCAGTGCCACTGGCTCGCATATGTGGGCCCCAAACTGGGGCCTCTGGCTTCCTAAGCCAGTGCTTAACCACCATGCCACTCAGCCAGCCCCCAAGCCAACTCTTAACCAGCACGCCACCTGGACAGCCCTCGAAGGCAAATTTCAACAATGCAAAAACCGCAATTACTTTTGCACCAACCCAATACCTACAATGAAATATTATTCAGCCTTAAAAAGGAATGAAATTCTGAGACATGGTACAATAGGGATGAGCCTTGAAGATGTTATGCTAAGTGAAATAAGCCAGACATAACAGGACTAATATTGTATGATTACACTTAAATGAGGTATCTAGAGTAGTTAAATTCATAGACGGAAAGTAAAACGATGGTTACCAGGGGCTGGAAGGGGAAAATGGAGAGTTACTGTTTAGTGATATAAAGTGTCATTTTGGGAATATTAAAATGTTCTGGAGATGGATGGTGATGATTATTGTCAAACAATGTAAATGTACTTAATGCCACCAAACTGTAGACTTAAAATAATTAAAATGGTAAGTTTCATCTTATATATATTTTATCACAATTTAAAAAAAAATGTTGAGAAAGGAAAACTTCCCCAAGCACTACCAAATAAAAAGCATTAATAGCTTAAAATATCACCCTAATACATTTTATAGATAGTTGGCCAAAATTTCTCAATGGTCTCATGGCTTAAAACAAAAATACAATATTTTCAGAAAGGGAAAAAAATGTGTTTTCCTTTTAAAGGGTGTTTCATACTCCTCACTTTAGTAGTCTGAATTCAGAAGCATCAAATTACTCGCCAAGTGCCAGGCACCCTTTTAAGACATTACATGTAAATATTAACTCATTTAGTCCTTGACAGAACTAGGCAATACCGTTATTTCTATTTCATGGATGAGGACATCGAGAATAGAGAGGTTATGTAACACAGCCACCGTTACACAGCTAGTGAGAGGCAGAACTCGTCACAAACCATGCAAACATGGCTCTCTGAGCTGCTATGGTTTTACCAATCTTAACTCTGAGGAGCTTATCAGGAAAGCTGTGTCTATACTGTGAGAACACATCAATATTTCTACTGAGTGGTTCTCACTGAAGACTTGAGGGTATTGATGCACCATCAACTTTTCTTCAGAAGAAGCCTGTGACCTGAAATATGTCAATTATTTCTCTCAGCTGGAAACTATTCTTTAATATTATTTGGTTTTTTACTAACACAGTCATGAAGGAGATACAAGAGAATGCTATACATAAAAATACAAGTTTTTGAGATTTTTATCAGGAAAAGTCTCTGGAAAACAAATCTCCATATTGGAAGGGGAAACATGACCACATATTCTTTCCTTACCCCCAAAATTTATGTCTCCCAAAATGTTAGGTTAATTTTTAAAAATATATTTTATGTCTATGTTCAAATAAATTTAGGAAATGATGAATTAAAATAAATAGTTTCTTTATTGTCAGACATCTTGGGGACTTAACATACTAATAAATACTGTGAATTACCTCAAAAGAGATATTAACATATTAATAAATACTGCGAATTACCACAAAAGAGATATAACATGTTTAATATATTAAAAAATATATGAGCATATAGTATATAATGTAAAATTGTTTCCCAGAGTTTTACCACAGAGCACTTCTCTGGAAATCATGAGGGGTTAGTGCTTTCTGGAACACTTTTGGGAACCTTACACAGTTCTAAGGATTTTCTAAATCTACCACCAGAGGGCAGTTCCCCCCAACACACACTTATATTCAGACTTACACATTGATCAAAACGTTCTTTATTTTCCCTCAGAACACCTGAGACAGGCTGATATTTTCAAGCTGACTTTGATCCAAACTTTCAAGGGATGAAGGAAATAAATAAGAAAAAAAAGCCCTATAAATAGTCACGTTTCCAAAATCCATGAGTTTGAGCCCAAGAAATTGCAAATCTGCCAAGTTCTCACTTGTATTCTCAGCGATAGTGCTTGGCTTTTTTCCCTCCTGTTACTCAACCAAATGGCCTTTCTGTCATCTGGACCCCCAAGAGTGTCTATGGGCTTACAAATGATAATAAATCCCACAGACCCTTGTGTTTTCACGGCTTAAATTCTTTTCTGATTTAAATTTCCCAGTTCTGCATTGTGATCTTTCCTCTCAGGCCTGGTTGGCAGCTCTAAGGTACCCCTGTGGTGATGAACAGGTATTGCAGTCCCATGAATGTTCTAGTCCTGATTAAATGTGCAGTAAATGTGTCACCTCCCATGCCAGCCAGGGCAGACATTAATCAGCACAGCACGCTTTCCTTGTAGAACTCGGAACTCATCTCACAGCCCCTTCCTGCCGCTGGGCTCCAGGCAAACATTACCAATTGATTGCTATTAATGGGAGCTACAAATTCTCTCATCTAAGCCTAGCATATAAATTCCACTGACCTCTGGAACCTTTTGTGGTGACTCTCCCCAATCCTCTACCCAAAACACACACACACACACACTCTCTCTCTCTCTCTCTCTCTCACACACACACACACACACACACACACACACACACACACACACACGTTTTAAAAAATATATATTTCAGGGCCGGCTGAGTGGTGCATTGCTGAAGAGCTAGTTTTGGGATGCCAGCGGCCCCGGTTCGGATTCCGCATATGAGGGCCAGTGACACTGCCCTCTACAGCTAACAACAGCTCCACCTAGAGCTGGGCTGTGCGAGCCCCAGGGACGGTGTTGGCTGCAGCCCCTGCTGCAGTGGGCTGCCATAGGCTACAGTGAGTGGCTGGAAGCCAGCGTGAGCGGCCGGCAGCCAGCGTGAGCTGCCAATAGCCGCAGTGAGTGACATCCAGAGGCCGGCAACCGATCTACCTCATCCGGGAAGAGCGCAATGACTATAACAACATGGGCCAGTGAAGCAACGTCCTCCGCAACTAGACTGAAGAACAAAAAGACAGCACCTTGTCTGTTTTCCTTCCCCGATTCCCCAACGCTGTTCCCCTCCCCCAATTCCCCAATAAAAAATAAAACAAAAAGTATATTTCAGACCCACACTATGAAAGTCTCCATGCCAGCCTGCCCTCTCCTCACCATGCTTTTACCTACAGCACACCTCACAGGGCTGCACCTGGCTGCAGGGGAGAGTCATACATTGTAGCATGTATCAGAGGCTCCACAAATGGCCGGCTCTGTTGTTTAACTTCTGATTGCTGTTGATACCATGTGACCTATGCCCCATTCAAATCTGCGCATCCTTGAAGTTTCCTGTGTATGAGGTGCGCAGGGAACAACCTGTGCTCTAACGTTAGCAAAAGCTGTGTCAGGTATAAAAAGGCCAAACCTGTATGGTAGGCTTTGAAACTAATTATCGCCTGACAGGTGTTTTATCCTCCAGTGCAGAATGCTTATTTTAATAAACTTAATGTATTATTTTAGTTAATTTATACTAACATACAAACTTAATAATTAATCTAATAAAGGAGCAGTCTAGTGTAGTCTTTCATAGTGACCTCTGGAGTTAGATGGGGTTAGCTCTTTGCTCTGCCACATACATCCTTTCGAATCTTTGGTGAGTTACTGCTTAACCCCTCTAAACCTTCTGAAAAATAGACATATAATAATACCAATCTCACGGTGGCCAATTTACAAAATAAATATCACTGTGCATCTACTTTGTACCAAGTGTTAAACATCATTGTGAGGACTGAATGGAACGAGGCATTTTATTTACTTGGCACAGAAATGATACTATCATTATTCCTCTTTTAAAGTGCATTTATGTTTCAGCTGAAGCCATCACAAAAGGTGGGGGCAAAACAAGGCCATGCATGTTCCTGAATTCCAAATGGTCAGAGGTGAGACTTAGGCGGCGGGCCAGTGGAGTCAATATTTAATTTTGAAATCGGAAGTGAATTTTCTCCAGTGGCCAGTGGAGTGTGCTGTGTGAACAGAATAACTACTTTCAAAGCCAGTTGCAGGTGACAGTTGGCTCCTCACCCCAGTGGAATAGGATCAGAAAATGATGAGCAGCAAGTTCAGCTTTGCTATTCATTCTCTAGCTTCTGTTTCCTGTTGAATTTAACTCCACCCACATTCGTATGGCAACTAAATGTCCTGTGTGACTGATACACTTTAAAAATGAAAAAGATACGCTTGAGCAGTTTACAATGTAAGGAGGAGGTGATACTAGTACACTGGCTAATTGTTAAGAAAGTATTATGGAGGTACTCTAAATGAGAAATACTACTGAGAGAGAATATAACACCGGAAAACCACAAAAGACAAGAAAATCTTTTAGAGCAGCTAGAAGGTCTTCCACCTTCCTGTTGTCCTAAGTCACAGTCCAGTCACAATGGTAGGGAGAGTGATGGGGGCGAAAGGTAGGTAAAAACAGAAGGCCAGGGAGACAAGAAACACAGGCTGTTATCTTCCAAGCCTTGATTAACAACAGGTAACCTTAATATCAACAGCATCTGTGATTTTTTACATTGCTTCTACTTAAATATGTGATTTAGAATTTTACATTCATTCTTTTAGCCTGGCCTCTTGAAATTAACTTCAGACTTTCTAAGTTTAAGTCCTGGCTCTGCCAGTTGTTTGCTGTGTGACCCAGGGCAAGTTACATGGCTACTCTGTGTCTTAGTTTCATCATCTATGAAATGAAGGTGAATAACTGTGCCTACCTCATAAGATTATTTGATGATTAAATGGGCTAATATAGTTAAAGTGATTAGAATAGTGTCAAGCATAATGTCACCTAATATTTAGAATGTTTGGAGGAGAGGCCAAAGTCATGATGAAGAGCTTAGTCATTGTCAGTGAGTGCATCAGGAATCACAGAAAGATTGTATTTGGTCAGGAGAAGTTAGTCATCAACAAAAAAAAGTGTGTGTATATGTATCTCTCAGACACACCAACATACTTGTTAATATTCTTCTCTCTTTTTTTTTTTTTTGAAGATTTTTATTGGGGAATTGGGGGAGGGGAACAGCGTTGAGGAATCGGGGAAGGGGAACACATAAGTTGCTGTCTTTTTGTTCTTCAGTCTAGTTGTAGAGGACGTTGCTTCACTGACCCATGTTGGTATCGTCATTGCGCTCTTCCCAGATGAGGCAGATTGTTTGCCGGCCTTGGTATGTTCGCCCACCGTGGCTATTGGCAGCTCTCGCTGGCTGCCGGCCACTCAATGTAGCCTATGGCAGCCCACTGCAGCAGGGGCTGCAGCCTACACCGTCACCCGGGCTCGCACAGCCCAGCTCCAGGTGGAGCTGTTAGCTGTAGAGGACAGTGTCACTGGCCCTCATATGTGGGATCCGAACCGGGGCTACTGGCATCCCAAAACCAGCTCTTAGCCAATGCGCCACTCGGCCGGCCCTATATTCTTCTCTTTGACATGCATTTGAAACACCTTTTCATTTTTTTGGCTCTGCCTGAATTTCAGCTCTCAAGTGTATCAGCTCCCAACATCCTCTTCCATTTCCAAATAACTTCCCTGCTGGACCACCTCACATGATGTTTTTCCAAAGGACAAAGCCAGAGCACTTTATGCAATGCTGCAAATTAAAATCACACCCAAAGACATATTAATAATAAAGGTGCCAGGTCTCCTGTCAAATTTATTCCTGGGTTTTGGTTATTTATTTAGTATTTATTTTTAGTAGCATTCAGAGAGTCCACAAAAACTGTGTTGAATATTTACAATGTAGTGAAATATTCACCAGCCAAGGTTTCAACAGAGTCCTGTTGAGATTTTAGGCCTGGGGTTTCACAAGTGGGAGCAGAGTTTGTGAGGTTACAAATTACTCACAAGTAAGACTTTATTGAAAATAGCTTTCGATGTCATATACCAGGCAACATCCCATTTATCTGGAGAATCAAAAAAGAGAGAATCATGGAAATGTAAAGTCATGAAATAATTCAAAAACTTAATTTAAAATAGTTTCAACCTTCCTCAGTAAACCTTAAATGCAATTTATAAGGTAAAGGAGAAGGAATATACAGGATATCACAGCAACTTCTTTTTAATCTCAGTAAAAATAGATATAGTCAATTATCATTATTAACAGTAGTTATGTTCCATAAAGTCACCAGAAATAGTAAATTAGGAAATGCTGAACTACCGCTCCTAAGGGAAATAGAGGGTTAGGTTCCTGTGAAACTCTGGTCACAACATTCTCGTCAACTAGTCAATTTATAAGCCTGTTTTGTGTTTGCCTCTGTTTAAAGACACTTTATTTACTATATATGTGGATTCATTAACATTGAACTCACAGCCAACAGTTTGAGGGGTGACTCAAATTTTTCGCTCTTCTTCACATGTCTGAGAATGACTTTAAAAGCACCAGAAGTATTGATCTTGGGGTTTCATGTGAATTTTAGCAAGTAGACAGATTTGCAAATATGGAATCTTTGAATAGTGAGGATCAACTCTATAAATAAGGTAGTTACACAGAAGGGCCTGTGTGTTCTACCCCTCTGTTTCTGAATAGCATTAGCTAAATATGGAACTTACATTGGATAAATGCCCAGAGGTTCATATACCTGTGCCAGTGCTTGATGCCCCCTGGCTTGCAGCCCACCATCTCCCCATCAAGGAGCTCGCAGGACTTAGTCAGGGGTGTGCAAACTCCAGCCTGTGGGCCAGACTTCGCACACTGCCTGTTCTGGTATAGTCCCAAGCTAAGAAAGGTTTAAATGGAAAGGGAAAAATATCAAATGAAGACTATTTCATGATACTGAAAATTGTATGAAATTTAAGTGTTACTGATCATGGGTAAAGCTTTACTGGAACACAGCCATGCCCATTTGTTTACATATTGTCTGTGTTCATGGAGGAGGTAGAGATCAGTAGTTGCCACAGAGATACATAGCCCAGAAAGACAAAAGCATTTACTATCTGGTTCTTTATAGAAGAGTTTGATGACCTCTGATTGTCACACTGGAAGATCGTGCACAGTACCTTCCGATTAAAAGCTCTGTATGGAGGAGGCACTTCATCTAACAGGGAAGGATCAATTCTGGGTGACAAAAAGCTTCTCCTTTCCCCACCCCCACTTCCTCCTTTTAATACAAGTTTAGATTTCAAGTCCTTATGAATTAAATAACTCAAGAATTTACTTTGCTCCCAGACAAGAAAAAGCTGAAGGAGTTCATCACCACCAAACCAGTATTACAAGAAACATTAAAGAGACTTCTTTAAGAAGAAGAAGAAAGGGTGGGGGGAAAAAGAAAAAAAGTCTGAATAATAAATGGCCATAGTTACAGATCTATCAACAATTACTTTAAATATAAATGGATTAAATGCTCTAATCATAATCACAGGGTGGCATTTAGCCACCCTATATGCTACCTACAAAAGACTCACTTCAGATTGAAAGACATACATGGACTGAAAGTAAAGGGATGGGAAAAGATATTTTATGAAAATGGAAATGAAAAATTAAATCCCGGGTAGAAATACTTACAGCAGGCAAAATAGACTTTAAAACAAAGGATACAACAAGAGACAAAGAAAGACCCAATAATTTCACTTCTAAGTATTTATCTGAAGAAACCCAAAACACTAATTTGAAAAGACGTGCATTCATAGGTTCATTGTAACATTATTTGCAATAGCCAAGATATGGAAGCAACCTAAGTGCCCATCAATAGATGAATGGATAAAGAAGAGGTGGTACATATATACAATGGACTATTACTCAGCCATAAAAAAAAATGAAGTCTTGCCATCTGCAACAATGTGATGGACCTAGAGAGTACTACACTAAGGGAAATAAGTCAGACAGAGAAAGACAAATACCATATGATTTCATTTACATGTGAAATCTAAAAAACAAACGAAAACACACCACAGAAACAAACTCATAGATACAGATAACAATTTTGATGGTTGCCAGCTAGGATGGGGATTGGAGGGATGAGAGAAAAAGGTGAAGGGCTGAAGAAGTACAGATTGGTTACAAAATATCATGAGGATGTGAAGTATAGCATAAAGAATAGTCAGTAATATTGCAATAACTATGTATAGTGTCAGATGGGTACCAGATTTATTGGGTGATCACTTGAAAAACAAATGAAAACACAGTCCTCAAAGCAATACTAACCTGCCACCAAGAAAAAATGAAGTCAAACTGTTCCTTTCTCACTCATTTTCTCTTCAGAGTTGACATGAAAAATATATTTAAGTTTTAAAGTAAGCCATTTAACTAGTTTTAGACAATGTCCAGAGCAGCAATGGACTTCCAATTAGTAAATGTTGTGGAATGGGGTAGGAAGAAGCAGGTGAAGACCAGAAAGAAATTAGATTTCTTCCAGCACTTTCTTCTTCCCTAAGATAATTTTGATGTTCCATGACCTCCTGGACTGAAATTCCATCAACCATTAATATATTCGTAAAATAGGAGACCTTTCATTCTGTTCCCAAAATAATAAATAATAATAATTATTATTATTTTAAAACAATAAAGTAATTTTTTAAATAAAAAAAAGAATTTACTTTACTTGTTGAAGTAGATTAGAAAGTGTCAGCTGTTTCTATAACAAATGTATTGAAACCAATTTCAATGCAGCTAGAGGGAACTCATCAGGGTAAAGAAAAGACAATGGCACCAACCTTTTTGTGATAGGGTTATGCAATGAAATTCCAGTAGCTTTGTTTCCTATCAATTGAGATAATAAAACTCATTTCATTTTTTCTTTATTCTGAGTTTTAATAGCTAGACATTATCTTAGAGATCATTTAGATCAAGACTATACCAAAGAATTGTCTGTGGTTGGGCATTTTCTATCCCTGCCATACCCAGGATGGCAGCCCCTATTACATGTGGCTGTTGAGTATTTGAAATGTGGCTGGATGATTGAGGAACTGAATTTTAAATTTTTGTTTAGTTGTAATTAATTAATTGAAGTTGAAATACCCAGACATGGCTAGTGGCTCATCTCTGGACCAGGACACGTCTAGCCTCAAGATTGCAAACCACCTGCCATCTTGTTGGTTTGCCTTGCTGTGTTTTAGGGAGTTTAAATTCGTTGCCAACATTTAAAGATTAGGAGATTTGATATAAAAGTCCAAGCTCCGGCTTCTTGTGGAAAATCGGAACATCAGGAATGCTCTTTCTAGACTAGACCTGTTACCGGGAGTTCCCTGCTTCCTGTTTTCTCCCTCTTGGCCTGCTGCATCTTTCTCATTACCTGCTTGGTCTCTACAGACATTTGAATGTGCAGTCCCTCATAGATTTCAACTGCGTACTTTTCAAATGGGAAACTAACGCCCAGAGATGTTAAGTACCTTACCCAAAGTCACCCAGTAATTAATACTTTGGTTCGTGCCAGAATCCAAATCTCTAGCGGGTGAGGGGTGGGGTTGGTGGGGAGAGGTGAGTACCCTGCAGGACCTGGGTGTGCCTGAGCTACACTCACAAACCTCATCCTCCCTATTTCCAGGCCACGGTGCGATGGACACGGGGCAGATGAGGCCTCTGCTTTTCTCCATTGGGACTGACTCAATGAGCCACATAGGCAGTGAGGGCGTGGGACGGAGGGAGGCCTGAACTTTCCCTGGCCATTTCCCTCTCTGACTTCCTCTCTCATTGTTTGCTTCTGACATCTCTAATGTTCTACATGTCAGTGCATCTGAAAGCCCATTTTTGCTGACTTATCCACCCTCGTAGTTTCTCTACTAACTTGGGGTCCACCTTTCTTTTTCCAAAGGCCTTTGAGGTACTTCTGAAGACTTAGTCAATTAAATCTTGGGTCAACATACTTACTTAAATGCACAAAGAAATAGACTTTCACAGTATGAGAGTTAAGTTTTATTAGGCGTTTCTCCACTCTTTTTTCCTTTTCAGGTCAAGGAAATTCAGAAAGAGGAAGTTTAGCTCAGTGACTATGGGGATGTACTCAGCTGGATTTGAGTCATTTGCCCACCAGATGCCAGGTTAGTGATCTCAGGGAGATCACTTGTTAGCCTCCTGAGCCTGAATTTCATCAAGTGTGAAACTGCCTACTTCATAGGGTTGTGGCTAAGGAATACATTTGATGATGAACATAAGGTGAAAAGCCTGGCATCTCTAACCTGTTTATTGTGATGGAAAGGATTAATTTTTACCATAGCCCTTTCCATACAACTTACTGGCTTCTGCTAGAGAGGGATCTGCTACTTTCATAGGTCTCACAACTTCCAAAGTTCTTTCCTGGAATTACCCTGTTTATGAACCCCAGCAGATCATCCACTTTGGCCCATTTGAACCGTAAACATCTCTTCCTACATCGTGATCTGCATTTTCTTCTCTGTGTACTCTGCATAGAAACTTTCATTTACCACTTAATTGATTCTTGACTTAAGAGGACCTCTCCCCTCCCTCTCCCAAGTGTGGAGCTGGCATCGTGGGCATCGTGTACTTCTGCCATGTTGCATGCTGGAGAACAGGCACCTGCCCCCCCATCCAGTGCCCCTTTCTTTTGGTAAGAGAACCCCAATTTCCTTTGGCTCAGGCAAGGTGGCTCCACCAGGCTTGTCTGGTGTCATGGTTGGACATGTGACTCAGGTCTTGACAATCAGAACCTATGAAGAATAGCCGAAGGACTCTCATTGGAATTATTGGGAAAGAGGGTCTCTCTTTCCACAGGGTTGGTGAACTAGCTGGGTGTAAGCTTGTTGTGGCCACCTCTGGCTCCACTGGGAAGTGAGAATGAGGCCAACACTGAGGAAAAAACAGAGAGACAGCCCAGAGCCTCAGTGCCAGAAGCCAGAGATCTCTGGGCTTTTCAGAAACTCCCCATAGTCACCTTTACTGGAATGATATATTCATGCTTGCTCTGGCCAGTTTGAATTGAATTTCTATTCCTATAAGTGAGAGTTTTGCTAAAATGCTTCCTTTCCCGTATCTATAGTTTCCCCAGTTCTGTCTTCCAGTACATTTCCCAGCCAGTGTAAACCCAGGGCTGGCTCGAAGCCAGCTCCGGTGTACAGCATGCATCCTCTTCCCAGCGCCCTTGGCTGCCTGGCCCCTGGCTCAGGTGACACTTCATCTGGGCTGTCTACAATTTCTTTTCTCTACCTCAGATATGAAAAGAAACACTTGGCAGCCCAGGTGTATTAGTTATCTATTGCTGCATAACAAATTATCACAAAGTCAATGATTTAACAAAAACTTATTATCTCAGAGTTTCTGTGGATCAGGAGTCTGGACATAGCTCAATTGAGTCTTCTGCTCAGAGTCTCAGCAGACTGAAATTAAGGGGTTGGCTGGGGCTATAATCTTGTCAGAAACTCATAATCCTCTTCCAAAATCACTGGCTGTTGGCAGCATTCGGTTCATTACAGCTGTAGGACTGAGCTCTCAGCTCCTAGAGGACACCTGTAGTTCCCTGCCAGGTGGCTCCCCACAACATGGCCATCTGCTTCTTCTCAGACAGCCAGACAGGCTCTTTCTCCCCATTTGGCTAAGATGGAATAATCATGGTGATGACAACCCATCACCTTTGGTGTATAATGTGTCCTAATTAGGGGAATGACATCTCAATGTCTTTGCCATATTCTCTTGGCTAGAAGCACATTCCATGCCCCAGCTACACTCAAGGGGAGTAGATTGCACAGGGCATAACACCAGGGTGTGGAAACCATTGGGGCCATGTTAGAATTCCACCTGCCATGCCAAGCTAACCTGGCACCAAATTTTCTAAACCCAATTCAGATAGTGACATTTATTGATTAGTAAAGGTCTTCTGCATACAAGTATAGATTTTTAGCAAACATGTTATTTGTTATAATGTATGTGTGTGTGTATGGGGGTTATGCATGCATGCACATTTTAGGGTTGAAAAAGATAGCTGCAGTAGGCTGACTAATGCTCCCCCCTCAATATATCAGATCCAAATTCTTGAAATATGTGAATGTTACTTTATGTGGCAAAGATTTTTCATATGTGATTAAGTTAAGGTTTTTGAAATGGGGAAACTATCCTAGATTATCTGGTTGGGTCCTACATGCCATCATGGTGTTCTTATGAGAAAGAAGCAGAGGGAGAGTAGAGAGACACAGAGAGGAGATGGTGATGCAAAGATGGAGGCCGAGACTGGAGTGATGCTGCCACAAGTCAAGGAATGCTGGCACCAGCAGAAGCAGAAGATGAAAGAATGGATTCTCCCTGAAGCCTCTGAAGGGAGTGTGGCCATGATGACACCTTGATGGCCCAGAGAAACTGAATTTTGACTTCTGACTTCCAGAACTATCAGGGAATAAATTTCTGCTGTGTTAATCTACTCATTTTTTTTTTAAAGATTTTATTGAGGAATTGGGGGAGGGGAACAGCGTTGGGGAACCGGGGAAGGGGAACAAATAAGTTGTTGTCCTTTTGTTCTTCAGTCTAGTTGCAGAGGACATTGCTTCACTGGCCCATGTTAGTATTATCATTGTGCTTTTCCTGGGTGGGGCAAATCGGTTGCCAGCTTCTGGACAGCAGCTCACAGTGGCTCTTGGCAGTGCACACCGGCTGCTAGCCACTCATGCTGGCTGCCGGCCACTCACTGTAGCCTATGGCAGCCCACAGCGGAGCTGCAGCTATGCTGTCCCGGGGACTCATGGCAGCCCAGCTCCAGGTGGAGATGTTTCACCATCTTAGCTGTAAAGGGCAGTGTCACTGGCCCTCATATGTGGGATCCGAACCGGGGCCTCTGGCATCCCAAGTCAGCTCTTAACCAACGCACCACTCTGCTGGCCCTAAGCTACTCATTTTGTGACTGCAACCACAGGAAATTAGTACAATGGCCATATTGTCTGATTTAGAATCAGGTTTACTTTTGTGTCTTTTGAGCCTGAAGACAATTTAATTGGCCAGGTTTCAATCTAACCTACACAATAATATTTCTCCCAGCAAGGTCGTTGGGACACTTGTTGTACATCCTTTGGGACACTTGTTTAGAAATATGTTACTCAGAACCACCTGCTAAATGGTGCCAGTTATTAAGGACAGACCACAGATTTGGCTTTGAGCTTCTTGGTGCTACCTCGTGTTCAAAGCAAAAAGTGGCCCCCAATGTAAAACTTTTCATATTTAATCTTTCTAACTGGGAGGGCATAGTACTTTATTCAGCAGGGGAGTCTGGTTTTCCTTTTGGATAAGTGATTAATTCTACACACACTGCTATCTTTTATCTGATCCTTAATATGTCAACCAGATGCTTTGAGGAGTTCTTCATTCAACAAACATTCCTTGAGCCCCTACAAAATTTGCCTTGAGGGATAGAGATATGACAGAGACCAAAAAGTCACAACATTTTCTGCTCTCAGAAAACCCACAACCCTGTCGAAAAGACAAAACTTAAATAGCCCATGAATAAATGTGTAATTGCACATTTATGTGTGCATATATGTGAATAAATGTGTAGTAACTGAGATAAGTCTGAAGAAAAGAAACATATTTTGAGGAGGCTGTTTAGCAAAAGAATTTTGTCTTGGCTGGGAGAATCGTGCATAGCTTCCCTAGATGTAACTTTTATCTAAGAGATGAAATTGAGTAGGACTCTACCAGGAGAATGGGGAAGAGGCCGAGGTTTCCATGTGAAGACAACAAATGCAAGAGCCACATGACCAAATGGTGGGTTGCATTCAAGGACTGAGAGGGAAGTGGGGGCGTGAGGTAAGGCGAGACTGGAGAGGTAGTAGGGCCTGCCCATGGACACAGAAGACTAACGAAGGAAGGTTGAACACTTACGGTTAAAATGAAAACAATTGAGGGCGTAACTGCTTCGGTATCCACCATATTGTATATTGTGTGACTCTGCTTCCCTTTGGAGGTGGCTGCGAGTTTTGAGAAGCCATTAAGGGGTTTTCTGTACATCCATTTGAGTGATTCCCTCATGTGGTTTCCCATTCCCAAATATGTGCATATGTCTAATATTTCTTTCTTCTCGCTGGGCAGTGGTCAATACCTCAAAAGGCTTATGAGCTGTGGATCTCAGGCTCAGTAAAAGCCAAGATTAGAAACAGGTCCCCATGGGTGTCCCTGAAGGACAGCACAGCTGTCTGCTTCCTGGGCACACCCCCTGCTCCAGGGGCACCTGTGAGGATGTGGAAATGCAGCCCCTTGATATGTGTTGCATATCAAACCCAACTTAATGGCAGTGCTAACCTGCAGCAAGAAACAATGTCTATTGATTCCTCCCTGCTGGAGATCTAAAATTACCATTGACTTTTTTTGCCCATAGGCCACTAGGCTTTCACTGAAGGAACACCTTCTCATTGAAAGGAAATATTATTTTCCCTTGCTGAAAGGAAGAACCATTTGTTTTCTAAGATGCTTGGTTCTTAGCCACATAATATAAATTTGTTAGAGGGAGGGGCATACTTTTAGAGCATACTGGTTCATGCTACTCATCTGCTTAATGGACATCCTAATCTAGGGAGTATCTGTCCATTGTTAAAGCACCACATTATTTCCTCCTGACTGAGGTCTTTTGAGAATAATATGTATTTTGTAGAAGAAGATGTCATGGTTCTATTCTGCTATGCATTTATTACCTTCACCAACTTTCTCCTTTGGAGTTCTTCTCTCTGTATGAATGAAATGTTGCTGCATGATCATTTCTAGTCTCCCTCTGGATATGGGAGCAAAAATGACAGGAGAAACAGCTGAAACGCTTGCATACGCATACCTCTCCCACAGGCCAACATTGAAAAGAAATAAATTCAGTGTAATGCAAATCCCAACAGAACAGCCAGAATCAAGAAATTCCAGAAGGTTCCAAACCCCCAAGGGAAAGGAATGGCATCCGTGTAAACAGAATAAATTAAGCAAATAAAATTTTTCTCCATTTCTTTTCCTTACATCTCTAAGAAATAACTAGGAGCATTTTGAAGTGTTTTCTTCTTGTCCTTTCCTCTGCAGCTCACAGCTCTTGAGATACAGTTTCATTGTCTTCATTCTTCTGCTTCTTGAATGCTGTCTATCTTTGGGATTCATGGTGAATTCATCACATTCCTTTGCGATTAATGAGACAAGTCAAACTAAAGCGAGTGAAAGAGAAAAAGAGGGAAACATTGATATTTCAAGCATCTTATATTTTGTGTCTTTCTTAAAACCTTTGTTAGGATTAGATTACATTTGAGGAAGCCTGGATATGAAATGGGGTTACAGTGATTTTTGACTATGGAAAAGTACAGTTTTGAGGTAGGCAGTATGATGGAAACTATCTGAGAAGAATTGGTGAGAGAACATGGCAAGACAGTAGACTAGGGGAAATTCAATGTGAGGTTAAGAGACCTGACTCTAACATCAGATCACCTCAGGTCCAATCCAGGTACCACCTGGCCAAGTTCAGGCTAGTTAAGTGTCCTTGACTAGGACACTTTTACTCCTCTGTGCCTCAGTTCCCTTAAATGTAAACCTGAGATAATCAGAATAATGTCTCCATTAGAGAGTAGTTGGGAGGTTAAATGAAATTATTGTATGCATATATGTAAGCATTTACCTCATTGGTGCTCAAGCTGTTGCTTTTACTGATATTATTGATGAGTTTTACGTGTTGGCCTAGTTGGGCATCTTTAATGCAGTCATTCAACAAACATGGCTCTTGTGCCCAGTATATGCCCTGCAGTCGTGAGCCATTATCAGAGACCACAGGAAATACTGTGACGCAAATAAAATACAGTCGTGGAACCAACAGGAGATCATAACTCTGAGATCTACCTGTGCTATAGGGAACCACAAAGAAAGTTTTAGTGCCTGGAGGGTGTGAAGTTTCCCATTGAACTTGGAGAATCTGGGAAGACAATATAGTTACTGCCTTCCATCCCTGACCCCCAGGGCTTTCATTCGATTTCCTGCTGCCCACCCCTCCACATACCCCCCAGCTTGAGCATTTGCCATAAATTAACCCTGTCCTCCAGCAAGACTTAAATGATCAAGAGACTGTCAAATTCTGAATTTCAGGTAACCTGAGTACATTCATGGTTAGGAAGGTATGAATACCCCAGAAGAGTACATTGCATTATATTACAGCCATTTGTGCTTTAAACAGAATCTCAGCCACATCAATTTCTCTTTGCTTTCAACAGAGAAGAACTTTGAACAAGGGGCTGTCTTATTTCCCTGCTTACTTCAGGCAGTCCACAGTCCACTTTTATTTCTTCCCTCTCCCACTTGGACCTACTTTTATTCCCTTCTGTTCTCTCTAACTTTTGGGTTATGAAAAAACAAAAACAAAAACAAAACAGGAGTCAGTGAAATAAAATCAGCCTTTTGAAAGTGGCCAATCCACCAATGACAGGCTGTTTCCTTCCAGCTGCTCTCTTTAATGTGATATCAAGTGTCCTTGATTTAACTGCCCTCTGGTCTCATTCAAAACGTCTTTTAAATCTGCACTTTGACCCAGTGAGGCAGTGAAGTATGGGTTGTGGTCCAGAACTCCTGGATTTTGAAACGTGGCTCTACCACCCACCGACTAGAAAACCTTTCTTAATTTTCTTGATACTCCTCTGTCTCGTCTGCAAAATGGGGATAATAACAGTATCTAACAAACCTCGTATGGTTGAGCACATTAATAAGTGGATAGATGAGAAGTGCTTAAAGTACTGCTTGGCACATAGTAAGCACTCAATAAATGTTAGCCATTATTTTTCTCATCTAGAAAGATGTAAGATTCCTAACTACATCAGCACATGAATAATATTTCTGCTGTATTCCTGAGCACTCAGCCACTTATTTCTACAACCCAGTTTAAAGGCAATCAAATTTAAAAATCACTCAGTCTGGGGTTTGGATTTGATATAGATAATTGTTCAAAAGCATGGCTCTTGGAAATCTGAGAAATGTATGGTGAAACTAGGAGTTGAAATGAGAATATCATTAATTGGACTTCCAATGTGAATTATATTGCAACCACATCCCTCAATGGTTGTCAGGATATTGCAAATTACTCACTACTTTATGTGATGGACTTCTTCATAGTTTCCCTAGAAAGGAGTAGAAAGTCAGCTCTGCAGCTGTTACTGGGAAATAACATTGAATCTCAGCTCTTTGTCTTCTAGAAGGAATTAATTCAATCAAGAGACAGAATTTTGTGTAGAATAAAACAGCAAAAAGTTTATTAGTAAAAGAAAGTACACCCCCTGAGACATGGAGTGGGCTGACCCAGGGGAGGGAAGCAGCTCTGCCTCACATTGCAAGAGGGCTTTTATCTCTATGGGGACACTTGACTCTCCGCTCCCTTCTCTTATCTCTGTTTTTCCCCCTGAGACACCTTGTCCTCTGGCACTAAGCAATGCATTTCTTTGATTTAGGGGCATGTGTAAACATATCTCTTTGGGGTATGTGAAAGCCTGGAATCCTGCTGGGCAGCCACAAGGGGTCTTGGCCCAAGTAGGAGCTGCAGCAAACGACTTTCTAACTGGGGCTAAATTTCTCCTTCTCCTGCTCATTTCTATCTACCTACCCTATCACAGCTAAAGACTTTGTTCAGTAGACAAACATTTTTACGAAGTCAATGCGACAGAACATTTCCAAGTCCTCATGCTTCTGACAAAGTGGTTTGCCCTGTATGATTCATATCCTGTGGGATGAAAAATAGAATTCAAAAACCCAGTGCTGTCAAATCCTCCCTCTCTATCCTAGGTTTGATTGATACTGCTCAGGCGCACTTATAATCATCCAAGTTTGTCTCACTTCAGACTGAGGTGGGGTGGTTTGTACTTTGGTGAGTTGAGTCATATTTGTAAGCACTCTCAGGGCAATAAGAATTTAAAGGAATTCTAGGTTAAACCTACTCAAATCTAAAGAAGCAACTGAGAAATTAAGCACAGGTTGCTCATGGTGACGAGTTTGAATACCATGTGAATCTGCAGCTACCACACAGGACACTGGGATGGTTTGTGGATGAAGCTGAGTGGCTTGATCTGGTGTGCTTTGGTGTAAAGTCAGAGCTCTGGCAACACTGGGCCATCATCACCACTTGTCAATACTCAAAGCTAAATGGCAGTGTCCCCGTTCTATTGGGCATGTCACTTTCAGCTTGCCACAGGAGAACACGGCCACAGGACTCATTTCATCTGGCTGACCCTCTAGGATTGCAGCCCCTGTTCCAAAGGCCAAGTGCAGCTTTTCAAACATGCAATTTGTGTAAAATTGAATGTTTAAAACAGTTTCTATTACAATAAAAAATGTTGTTCTCTTGTTGCTTTGTTCCACAACCTTTCTATTATTTTATCGTATTAAAAGAGAGAGCTGTGCCTTCTAGGTAAACTGTTATGCTATTTTCCTTCTCGGTGGCCAATCCTGGAGCATACCTGCTTTCTGTGTCATCTGAGGACATCAGTTTGACAGTCCACCTCTAGGCGGAGTGCTTTTCCAGAAACAGCTTGTACACACACTGCATACACTCATATACACTTGCACTCACATCCACACTTGTGCATCATATGCTTGCACTTACATGTTCATAGTCATACACTCACACGCTCACTCATACATTCACACATTCACTCTTCTGCACAAGAGTGTCAGTGGAATGTACACATTTATGAGAATGTCAGAGCTGCAGTCCGATCTGCTTTTGAAACTTGAAATTGGTCAGACTTGGTTGATGGCAAACCATTCCAAAAGGAATGTCAGGACAGAGACCAGCAGTCAGGAGCAAGAGATGGGCTCGGAGAGGAAGGTAGGAAGTTGCCAAAGTGAGGCTTTATCCCTTTGTCCTTTTGCTGCGCAGCCAAGGGCAGCAAGCCAGGGTCTGTTCGGTGAACTAGGAAATTGCATTTGTTGTCAGGAAATCTGACCCTTTTGAGGAAAGGGTGGAGTTCTTGTTGTCATTGCTGGGGAGCTCTAAGGATCCCAGAAGCAGAACCCAGATGAGCAATAGAAATCCCAGTGTTAACTGGCTTAAACAGGGGATATTTATTGGCTCATTTAGCTGAGAAATACAGTTCTAATTTCAGGTGAGGTTTAATCTAGAGACTGACACAGTTCTCTGAATTTTCTGTTCTGCCCTCTCCCCACTGTGGGCTTCATTTTCACATTTTCTTCCTTATTGCTGCCAGCAGTTTAATCCTCATGCCTGTGCCTTCCATATTCAAAGAGAGGGTAACTTTCTCTGGAATTGCAAGCAATAGACCTGAGGCTCTAGTGGACTGGCTTACGTCCAGATTTACTCCCATGCCAATTGGCTTATGCCAAGTAGGTTTCCCCCTTAACTTGGGCCTGGGGTCAGCACGTGGGTTGTGAAGTGGTGGATACTGTTTAAAAATAAGGATTTTCACACCAAGAAGGAAGATGGATGCTGGTTGGCACGGCTCCACCAGCCAGCCCCTCCCTTGACAGTAGCTTATTATGTTCCTCATGCCTTATTGGGGTTAATGGATGAGACACTCATACCCCTGCTCCTGAGCTGTCATTTCCTTTCTGTGGTTGACTCGGAGAAATGGAGCTGTGCCTGAGAAGTGCCCTGACTGCTGGTTCCTTTTTTTGATGAATTCTTATTTGAAATCTCTTCTCAGCCCAGTAGATTTGCCTGTCCAATTTAAGGAGAGAAGTTTAGGCATTTGGCCGCAGGGTAATGATTAAACCACAATTTGCTAGTAAGCTACTCCTTCTTCCTTTTGTGGCCTCTGCATTACAAAGAAATGCTGAACACAGTGGAAGCCATTGTCCTGCTGAGACCCTGTGAGTGGTAGAGTAGCAGACACCACTTCACTGAAAACCCTCCCGAGCCCGGGTCTATCCCTGTAGATACCGCTGTACATACGAGTATATTCCTCATTAACAACCTCAGGAAGGACGCAGTTTTCTCTCTATTTGACAGATGATAAACCAGAACCTTAGAAGGGTCAAATAAGCCCTCAAGGCCATCCGGCAGGTGGAGCAGAGCTGGGATTTTTACCCCAGGTTGGGGGTGGGGGGGATCTGGCTTCAGCCTGAGCTGCTCATGCGCCTCTCTCTCTGCATGAACTCTGAGGGCTGTCCTCAGGTGGGACTTGGAGGCTAGCTCTCCCATCTTCTTTCCCTTCTCCCCACTCATGACCATCCTTGCTCTCAGAGTGGCCCTGTCTCTTTGCCAAAATCCATTCAGCATCTCCAAATGCTGGTGGCCTCCACCTAAAGAGGGCTGGATTTGCTTCCTGCCCATCCAGACCTACCCTGTCTGACCAGCTCAGCAAGCCCTGACTCTTCAGATTTCGCTTCCCTACTTTACAGCCTTTTCCACTCAAAACATACACGCCTTATGTTTCCCTTGATCACAGCCCTGCTTTCTGTTAGCTAATATATTCCACAAAGCTGGTGGGTCATTGTGCTAAGTGTTCCATGAAGATAGGGTTACTTTTCAACAAGCACCTTTAGGAGAAAGTGTCTTGTTCACTAGGTAGAAACTTCAGGTCAGCAAGATGGTGCCTTTGGGGGTGTCTTGCTCTCTTGAATTACCCAGGTAGGTCTTTTGCTTGCACATGGGGGAGTCCATGTTTGCATTACTGACTATTAATTGGAAGGAATGTTTCATATCCTAGAAATTCAGGGTTCTCCATTACTTCAAGAGGTACTTTTTAGGCTTGCTTCTGAATTCCTTTCCAGACACAAATTTCCTCCTAATTCCACCTTTATATTTCATCTGTGCATTATGTCTTACCCATCTCACTCATAATCTTGATTGGGGGTCAGCAGGCCATGGGCTGTTTTTGTAAATAAAGTTTTATTGGGACACAGCCATGCCAAATTTATTTTCTCTGGCTGTTTTCACACTACTGTGACAAAGTTGAGTAGTCACAACTGAGACTACATGTCCCACGAAGCCTAATGTAGTTACTAGGTACCCCTTTAAAGAAAAAATGAGCTGATATTGATCTAGCTCAGTAGGTTCCATACATATTCCTCCATGCCCCCTAACTCTTTTTTCCCTCATATGACCAGGAATGAAAACCTCACATATTCTGGGCTCCAAAAACAACAACAACAATCGAATACCTGATGTTTGGAAAGGAAAACCACAATCTTACCCTGGGTCCAGTCTCAAGGAAAGCAAATGGATGACACTTCCGCAGCCACTCACTCCCTATTTCTGGGCCCTAGGCAGACATTGCTAATCACTTATAGCATTCTTTCCCACTTAGCCTCATGTTTCCTCTTCCAAGCAATGCCTAGGCAGCAACTACCAATTAATCAGAGGTGGCATTCGAGTGGAAAACTATTTTTCATCCCCAGTCTGGTGGTTACCATCAGATCAGAGAATCACATAAGACAAAATTCACACTTAATGGATAATCCTTGAACATCATTTGGTAAGCCATGTCAGAGACAGACATAGTATCTCTTGTTCAATCTAGCTTTGGAACTTCATCCACTGTTTCTGTTTTTTTGATTAAGCACCAGATTAAGTAGTTGGCTTGTGATTAGGAACCACGTTGTATGAAAAATACTTCCACTTCCTTTTATTTTATTATATTTTATTACATTTATTGGGATGACCAATGTCAGCTTTTGTGTACAGATTTCAAGTGTACAATTCTATAATACATCATCTATATATCATATTGTATGTTCACAACCCAGAGTCAGTTTTCCTTCCATCACCATATATTTGACCCCTTTTACCCTTTTCTATCACCCCTCTTCCCCACTTATCCTTTGGTAACCACTATACTGTTGTCTATGTCTATGAGGTTTTGTTTTTTTTAACTTGGAAATAAATATTCACTTCTATTTTATTTCTTACTAGAATTAGAGGTAGTACCTTGATTTTTTTTATTAGTTTCAGATATACAAAGCAACATAATAGTTAGACATTTACACCCCTCACAAAGGGATAAACCCTCTCCCCCAAGCTACTACCCCTCTGACATCTTATATAGCTGTTACAATACCATCAACTATCTTCCTTATGCTATACTCCACCTCCCCTGACTACATATGTATACATTTATATGTATTTTTTCTTATAGTTAACATACAATATTATTCTACTTCAGCGTCAGATATACAGCACATTGGCCATGCATCTTCATAGTCTATGAAGTGATTCCCTTGATGAGGAATCACAAGTATAAGTGCCCATCTGGCAACCTTACATAATCTTTACAACATTGTTGATTATGCCAGGTCAGACAATTAAGTTCATGAACTTGTTGTAGCAATGTTGCTAACCTTTTTTGATATCAAAGGGGTTATTCATTATGAACCTGTACCAACTGGATAAACAGTTAACTAAGTTTACTATTCGGAAGTGCTGAAAAGGCTTTGTGAAAAAGTTAGACAACCTGAACTTTTTGAAGACAACCATAGTGATATTCAGCAATGAGGTCTGTATCACTTTTCCTAGGAATTTAATTGTCAGGCCTCGTATTATGAGTTTTTCTTTTTTGTTTGTTTGTTTTGTTTTCTCTCTTTGTTGCTTTCAGCTTTATAGCCCACATTTGAGTTAAATCATATGGTTCTCAACTTTTTCTGTCTGACTTATTTCACTTAGCATCATAATCTCAAGATCCATCCATGAAATACTGCCACAAATGGCAGTATTTCATCTTTTCTTATGGCTGAGTAATACTCCATTGTGTATAAATATCACACCCTCTTTACCCAATCATCTATTGAAGGATACTTGGTTGTTTCCATGTCTTGGCCACCGTGAATAATGTGGCAGTGAACAAAGGAGTGCATATATTTTTACAGGTAAATGTTTTCAGATATTTTGGGTAGATACCCAGAAGAGGGATTGCTGGGTCATATGGTAACCTTATTCTTAATTTTTTGAGGAACCTCCATACTGTTTTCATAGTGACTATACCAATTTACATTCCCACCAGCAGTGTATGAGGGCTCCTTTTCCTCCACAGCCCTCTAACACTTGTTATCACTTGTCCTGTTGATCATAGCCAGTCTAAGGGGAGTGAGGTGGTATCTCACTGTTGTTTTGATTTGCATTTCCCTGATAGCTAGTGAAGCTGAATATTTTTCCATATATCTTTTGGCCGTTTGTATGTCTTCTTGGGAGAAGTGTCTGCTCAGATCCTCTGTTCATTTTTAAATTGGATTGTTTGTCTTTTCGTTGTTGAGTTGTATGAGTTCCTTATGTATTTTGAATATTAGCCCCTTATTGGAGGCCTTATTTGCAAATATCCTCTCCCATTCAGTTGGTTGTCTCTTTGTTTTGTTGATGGTTTCTTTTGCTGTGCAGAAGCTTTTCAATTTTATATAATCTCATTTATTTATTTTAGCTCTTACTTCCCTTGCCATTGGGGTCAAATTCATAAAATCCTCTCTGAACCCAAGGTCCATAGTTTAGTACCTAAGCTCTCTTCTATGTAGTTTATTGTTTCAAGTGTCCTATGTTTAGAGCTTTGATCCATTTTGGATTAATTTTGGTGTATGGTGCCAAACAGCTGTCTAGTTTCATTCTTTTGCATGTAACTTTCCAATATTCCCAGAACCATTTATTGAAGAGGCATTGTATGTTTTTGGCTCCTTTGTCAAAAATTATTTGCCCATATATATGTGGGTTAATTTCTGGGTTCTCAATTCTGTTCCATTGGTCTGTGTGTCTGTTTTTCTGCCAATACCGTGCTGTTTTGATGTTTGTCACCTTGTAGTATAATTTGAAATCAGGGCATGTGATACCTCTGGCCTTGTTCTTTTTCTCCATCCACCTCCTTGTAAATAAGAGGTTCATTACACTGTGCAGTGCTCACACAGGAGAGGCACCCAGAACTGAGGCCACTGAGAATATTCTTCAGTCCCCATCAAATCACACTGTTGAGTGGCTCTATCGGTGGACTCACAGATACGGTTTACATTATTTCTTCTTCTCTTACCGCTTACCTTTACTCTCACTTTTAGCTAAGCTCCTGTTGTTGAATTTATATCAGGTAAAAAAAAACACATATGCAGTGTGACCAGGGGGTGGAATGGGGCCATTTGTATTACTACACCTTCCTTGAAGCCAGCCATGCTCACTGTGTTCTGGTTTATTCATTTTTCAAGAAGCCCCCAAAAGACACTCTTCTCAACTGATGGAGCAGATATTTGTTCAAAAACTTGATAGGTAAGAACTGGCTAAAGATAGGTATCCATTGACAGCTGTGGGGACCTGTCCCAAAGGCCATATTTGCTGCCACAAAATTGACTGAACCGGCTTCTGAGGAGGAGGAGGTGATAGGTAAATTACAAATGAGGAGGCAGCATTACTTAGTAGTTTCTCGTCTTTTTTCCTCGTGAAGTTGGAGAAGATGGCAGGAAGGAAAGTGAATATTTTACAAAGGAAACACATCAAGGCTATTTAAAGGGGCAGTCGATGGGGGAGATGTGCTCCTTACTGTCTGAGGAGCGTGTAAGCCTGTGGGAGTGATGACTATTGACTAGAAGAACACACTGGGAAACCGTTAACATTTTTTAAAAATTATTTTACTGTGAAATAAACATTTTAAAAAAAATTAGTTTCAGGTGTACAACGCAGTGCAATAGTTATACTTTTTACCCCTCAAAGTGACAACTCCCCTCCCCCAATTCGCCACCCCACTCCCCCTCCATATCATACATATCTATTACAATTCCCTTGACTCCCTTCCACACTATACTCCATATCCTGTGAATATATATATATATATATATATATTCCGTTACAGTTGGCATGCAATATTATACAACATCAGCTTCAGGTGTACAGTGCAGTGATCAAGCCTCTACTCCATCCATGAAGTGGTCTCCCTAACAAACATGTGACCATCTGACACCCCACAAAATATTTACAATATTATTAATTATATTCCCCGAATTGTCTTTCATATCCCTGTGGCAATATTGTAGTTATTTATTTATACTGTCTAATCCCTTTCCCTTCTCCCTCATCCCCACTCCCCTCCCAACTACCAACCATCAGTTTTTCCTCCATATCGATGAAACTGTTTCTGTTTACTTTGCTCATTCATTCAGTTTTCCAGATTCCACATATAAGTGAGATCATATGGTATTTGTCTTTCTCTGACTGACTTATTTCACTTAACATAATAGTCTCTAGGTCCATCCATATCATTGCAAATGGGACGATTTCATTCTTCTTTACAGCAGAGTAATACTCCATTGTATAATAGTACCATAGTTTCTTAATCCAGTCTACCGATGGGCATTTCAGTTGTTTCCAAGTCTTGGCTATTGTAAATACAACTGCAATAAACAGAGGGGTGCATATGTTTTTTTGAATTAGTGTCTTGGGTTCTTCGGGGTAGATACCCAAGAGTGGAATTGCTGGGTCATACGGTAATTCCATTTCCAGTTTTTTGAGATACCTCCATACTGATTTCCATAGTGGCTGCACCAGTATGCAATCCCACCAACAGTGCACCAGGGTTCTCTTTTCTCCACACCCTCGCCAGCACTTGTGGGTTGTTGATTTATTGATGATAGCCATTCTGTCCGGAGTGAGGAGGTATCTCATTGTGGTTTTTATTTGCATTTCTCTGATGATTAGTGAGGTTGAACATTTTTTCGTATGCCTGTTGGCCATCTGTATGTCCTCTTTAGAGAAATGCCTCTTCCAATCCTCTGCCCATTTTTTAATTGGGTTGTTTGTTTTCTTGGTGTTGAATTTCATGAGTATTTTATCAATTTTGCATATTAACCCATTATCAGATATATATCGTTGGCCAATATCTTCTCCCATTCAGTATCATTATTGATGATACCCTTTGCTGTGAAAAAACTTTTCAGTTTGATGTAATCCCATATGTTCATTTTTTTTCTTTTATTTCCCTTGCCTGAGGTGATATATCAGTAAAAATATTGCTCACGGTAATGTCTGCAAATTTACTCCCTGTGTTTTCTTCTAGGAGTTTTAAGGTTTCAGGTCTTACATTTAAGTCTTTAATCCATTTTGAGTTTGTTCTCCCATATGGTGTAAGCAGGTGGTCCATTTTCATTTTTTTGCACGTGTCAGTCCAATTTTCCCAGCACCATTTATTAAATAGACTATTTTACTCCAATGTAAATTCTTGCTTCCATTGTCATAGATTAAATGACCGTATATGGATGGTTTATTCCTGAGCTCTCTATTCTGTTCCATTGGTCTATGTGTCTGTTTTTATGCCAGTACCATACTGTTTTGATTACTGTAGCCTTGTAGTATGATTTGATGTCAGGTAGCGTGATACCTCCCACTTTGTTCTTATTTCTCAAGATGGCTGTGGCTGATCAGGGTCTTTTATGGTTCCATATAAATTTTAGGATTATATGTTCTATTTCTGAGAAAAATGTCCTTGGTAATTTGATTGAAATTGCATTGAATCTATATATTGCCTTAGGTAGTATTGACATTTTAACTATATTCTTCCTATCCATGAGCATGGTATGTATTTCTATTTATTTGTATCTTCTTTGATTTCTCTCTTCAGTGTCTCATAATTTTCTGAGTACAGGTCTTTTACTTCTTTAGTTAAATTGATTCCTAGATATTTTATTGTATTTGAAGCAATTTTAAAAGGGATTGATTTCCTGATTTCATCTTCTGATAGTTTATTATTGGTGTACACAAATGCAACTGATTTCTGAATATTAATTTTGTATCCTGCTACCTTACTAAATTCGTTTATCAGTTCTAACAGTTTTTTGGTGGTGCCTTTGGGATTCTCACTTTATACTCTCATGTCATCTGCATGTAATCACAGTTTTACTTCTTTCTTTCCAATATGGATGCCTTTCATTTCATTTTCTTGTCTGATTGCTGTGGCTAGAACTTCCAGAATTATATTGAATAAAAGTGGTGAAAGTGGGAAGATCTTAAGGGGAAAGCTTTTAGCCTTTCCCCATTGAGTATGATGTTTGCTGTGGGCTTATCATATATGCCCCTTATTATGTTGAATAATGATCCCACTATTCCCACTTTGCTAAGAGTTTTTATCATAAATGGCTGCTGGATTTTGTCAAATGCTTTTTCTGCATCTATTGATATGATCATATGATTTTTATTTTTCATTTTGGTAATGTGATGTATTACTTTAATTTATTTGTGGATATTGAACCAAACTTGCATACCAGGAATGAATCCCACTTGATCGTGGTGAATGATTCTTTTTTTTTTTAATTTTTTTTTTTTAGGGCAGTGTCACTGACCCTCATATGTTGGGCCTGAACTGGGGCCACTGGCATCCCAAGCCAGCTCTTAACCTCCATGCCACTAGTCCGGCCCCTGTATGATCTTTTTAATGTGATCCTGAATTTGGGTTGTTATTATTTTTTGAGGATTTTTACATCTGTGTTCATTAGGGATATTGGCCTGTAGTTTTCCTTTTTTGTAATATCTTTGTCTGATTTTGGGATCAGAGTAATAGTGGCCTCATAAAATGTGCTTGGGAGCCTTCCCTTCTGTATTTTTTGGAATAGTTTGAGGAGAATAGGTATTAATTCTTTTTTGAATGTTTTGTAAAACATTTATTATCTCTCCTTCAATTTTAAGTGATAGCTGTACTGGGTAGAGCATTCTTGGTTGAAGGCCTTTATTTTGTGTCACTGAATATCTCCTGGCACTCCCTTCTGGCCTGCAGAGTTTCTGTACAAAAGTCAGCTGTTAGTCTTATAGGAATTCCTTTGTATATAACCTGCTGTTTTTCTCTTGCTGCTTTTAGGATTCTGTCTTTGTCTTGAACTTTTGTCATTTTAACTATGATGTGTCTTCTTGTGGGCCTATTTGGGTTCAGCTTTTTTGGAACTGTCTGCACTTCCTGGGCTTGTGTGTCAATTTCCTTCACCAGGATAGGAAAGTTTTCAATCATTATTTCTTCAAATTCATTCTCAATCCCTTGCTTCTTCTCTTCTCCTTCTGGTATTCCTATGATGTATTGTTGTTGTGTTTCATGTTGTCCCACAGGTTTCTTAAACTGTTTTCATTGATTTTTATTCTTTTTTTCTTTTTGTTGTTCCAACTGGGTGATTTCTGCTATTTTGTCTTCTAAATCGCTGATATGATCTCTGCTTCATCTAATCTACTGGTGATTCCATTGAGTGTGTTCTTCATTTCAGATATTGTATTCTTTAGTTCTAAATCGTTGTTTTTTATGATTTCCCTATCCTTCCTTATGTCCTTGCTAAGTTCCTTACACATTCTTATCATCAGTGTTCTAAACTCTGTCTCTGAAAGGTTTGATACCTCTGTTTCATTAAGTTCCATTTCTAGAGGTTTCTTCTGATCTTGTACTTTGGACATGTTTTTTCATTCTGGCTGTCACTGTGTGATTGCTTCAATGTATTAGATAGATCACCAGACTTGACGTGGTCTCCTCTTTAAAGTCTTTCATTTAGAGGTTCTGTTCATCTCGTGTTCAGAGGACTTCTGAAGTTGAATGTTGCATAAATTATTTGTAAGTTTAGTATGATCCTGGGAGGCAGTTGGCACAGCGTTTGTCTATTCCACCATCTTACCGGAAGTCTCTTCCGAGTCTCCATTGGGGGAGGAGGGGCGTGTCGGAAGCCAGGTGCCAGTGGCGGGTAAATGGGCATCCTGTGAAGCCATGTCACTCCCAGGTGGCCTCCTCCGCATGCGCCTGTCCCCCTGGACTTTCTTGTGCTGCCGGAGCATACCCACACTCGCTTTCCCTCCATCCTGCAGCTCTAGCATCCGACCGTTAGCATCTTGACAGCAAGGTTGTACGCACCACTATGGAATGTTGGCTGGAATCCAGTGCTGGGTTTTCCAAGCACTATTGTTCATCGAACCTGGCATTATAAATATTAAGCAGGTGAGAGTGTGAGCTGCCTTAGCCATTTAAAAACATTAAGCGAACCTTGGCAAAAGATTTCAGCAAGTGACACCTTCTGTCTTTTTGTGTTGGATTTATGGAAAACAAATAAGAAGTGCCTTCCCAGATGGCAATGGTGAGGGCCTTTTTAATAATGTTTTAAGCTTTTAGATTTATGGGAATCCCAATACAATTGATAATATGATGCTATTGATATTCTTTGGGTGAAAACCAAAAAAGCAGTGCATCCCTTCCTGGAACAGATGGGGGAATTTAATAAGTATTAAACCAAAAGTGCTGTTTAACTAAATTGTTGCAAATACAAAAAAATATTATTGGAAATCACTTGATATAAAGGCTTTAACTATTAATATGTTACATATCCTGGGGTACTGCTTCACTAAGAGAGACCAAGTTAAATTTAAATTTCAGTTGGATGGGCTGCCCTGGAAATAGAAGGCCCTTTTCACAGATAAGAAAGCAGATCACCATGGATTATTTGATAATTTCTGGCAAAAATGAGGGAAGGACTGGAATATATGGTATCAGAGTAAATTAAATATCATGCTGTATTCCAGAGCAAAGATGTCATGTGTTAGTAATGGTTCACACTTAGCTTGGGTGTTGGTTTGTCTCAAAGGCAAGAGGCCTTATAGAGAACTTCTGCTGCTGTCCAACATCCTTTTACCCTCTTCTTCTGGTAACAGGAATTCCTTCGCTGGGGAAAATATTCTTCCCACACTTGTGACCAAGTTGTTCAGTAGAGGACTGCCAATCATGGTACCCATCCCTTCTGGACCTTGGGATGGGTCCTGCTTCTATCTGAGCCAATCACTACACGCCACCCGCCCCCACCCCCAACCAAGCCCCTGTACCCTGGCCATATGCTAATGATAGTTAATCAGCATCCTTTCCCATGATTTAACATACTGGAGCTAGCAGGGAAGAGCGTTCTTTTTTTCTCTGATTCCCAGGCTATAAGGATATGCACCTGGGGAAGCCTTTGGTTGTGGTTTTATACCCTGGTCAGATAGCACACCTGAAAAGATGAAGGAACCATACAAAGGAAGCAAGGGCAAGGAGAAAGAAAGAGAAAATTCTTGGCATCCTCAAGGCTCATTTGACCATGCCTGTTCCCCAGTCTGGTCATATAAGCCAATAAATTCCCTGTTTTTCTTAAATTAGTTAGAATTATGTTTCTGTCATTGGCAGGCACAGAGCTTTGACAAATAAAGACATAATATCCTCTGTGTAGTTGGCATCCCACATTTCTCTCCTAGGATGCTAGACCACATTTCTAACCCCTTTCACTCCTGCCTGCTTTAGCAAGCTTTCTTTGAGTGCCTGTGGCTGTGCCAGTCCTGTGATCATCCCTGAGGAAGACTGTGAGGAAGACAGCCCTGGTCCCTGCCCTCTTGGTAGGCATGCATGGATATAACAAAATCTCTTGCACCTTTTTTCTATTCCTGTAGAGTTTTGGGTTCTGAACCACCCGACTCACCTTCCGCTATGCCTTTTCCTCCTTTGTTGGTGTCCCCATTCCCAACTGCTCACATGAACTTGGCTTTTTGTCTTTCCTGATCTACTTAGTGCCCAATTCCACACAGTACCAAGTGCTAACCTCACTGATCTGCCTTTCTTGTTGGCCTCTGGGTACTCTGTGTCTGCCTCTCTCCAGACTCTGAATCCAACCTGTCACTCTCTTAACCTCTGTCTGCCTCAGTTTCACCATCTGTAAAGCAAAGATAATTATAATAACTATTTTATAGACTGTGGTGAGGATTAAATGCTTAATGGGTGCTGTGTAACAAGAAATCAATATGGAGTAGCTATCGTTATTATCTGATACGTCTAACTCTAATAAACAGGTTTAAGTGTGTTACATCTTTCCTTCTTAGTATTAAGAAAATGATATTAAAATGACCCTCTAGATTATAAAACCTATATATTTTTTAATTTTTCCGAGGTCTGTTATTGGACAGAAATCTCATGGAAAATTATATTTGCATGGGATTTCCTATTTAACTTTTCTTTAAGAGAATGCAGAAGAAAATATCTTTAGGAATAGAATTATCTGATTCTAAATAGGATTAAAATGTGCAAAGAGAGACCTGTATGTGTGTATGTGCATGCATATAAGCACCTGCTTGCACATACACATATGTGGAATAGAAAGAAAGAATACTACACTATATTTAATAAATGGACAATATTTGAACTTGTAAGATCTGACCATGTCCTTAAGCCTCTTTTATTTTCAACTTGATTGCATTAAGTGCATATTTAAGGTTTCTATACATCAAAACCTGTCCAGCCTGTTTCTCCTTCTGGGAAGGATCGTGTGACTATATTTGAATAGTGCCCGATATTTCATAGTCTCAGGGGTAAGCAGTAATGGCAGGAATGGGGTCTGCTTTTCCACTTACCTGATGAAGAAGTGTTCCCTCCTTCCTTGTGGAAAGTTCCCTATCACAGAACCCCTTACTTTGCTAGGAAAGGACCTCTGGTGGAATGCTATGTTACATAACATTCCCTTTGTATTTACCATTAAATGAATTCTTTGTTTAACTGAGGTAACTGCCTAGTTAGGCCATTGTTAAAATGGGGATGGTGATAACATTTGTGAGTTTTTGGGGACATTAGGATCAGTTGGTGGGTGGGAAAACCCCTAAGTCAATGCTTGACACATAGCTTCTTTTCTCAGGGATATTAGGAAGGAGTAAATCTTCCTTTTCTGAGGAAATCTGTGTGTCCATTTGAGGCCCCTGAATCCATGCTAAACCTCAAAGCACCTCTGTGATCTGAGCAGTTTGTGCTAAGGAAATGGCGTGGATCTCACCCAGCTTTTGTGTCTCACCAGTGTAGACACATACATGGCATTGTCAGGATTATCTACACATCCAGCTGCTACTGCATGTCCTCCTGGATAGCCCACAGATGCACAAGTGTCGTTTGTCTTTGGCATTCTGCATTTTAATAATTAGTCCCATAATCCAGACATTTCAACACTGTGCTTCCTTTGAATAAAATAGTCACTTTGGATCTTTTTTACGTATTCTTTAGCCAGCCATTTCCATGCTTGCATCTTCTGGGTTCCTTATCCTTTTTTATTGCTGTTTGTCTTGTACAATATTAGTAACATGTTGAAGTTAATTGTAATACTATCTCCTGAAGTCAACAACCCCACCTACCTTCATGTCGCAGCATCTATAATCTGGGTTGCTCATTTAGATATTAGATGTCTAGGAGGCCTAGAGCTGACTGGAAAATTCACTTTGCTCATCTTAATTTGGATAATTTGTTCAACTTATTCCTACATATATGAGTTAGACCCTTAATATATGTAGGATATTGTGCTATCCCTTGGGATACAATGATAAATAAATCATACAACCTGCCCTTGACAAAGCTTCCAGTCTAATGTAAAGTGTATTGTTAAAGATCTCCTAAAGTAACAGAGAAGCCACACATTAACTGGATTAATAGGGAAATACATTGCCTCAAAAAAGTGGGCCTCCTGAGGTAGGGAAGCTCCAGCTCCCACACAACGCTTTAAGGCTCCAGTTTCCCTTCTTAATAATTGTCTTGCTTAAATCGAATCTCTTGGGTTCATCCTCAAACTGGCAGCAAGGTGACTCTAACAGTTCCAGGCAAAGTTTCCCAGGAGCCCCCTCAGTAGACTTTCCCTTGGGGCTTAATGGCCAAGACTGGCATACTCGTTCCTAAACCAAGCACGGGGGGAAGAGCATGGGACACCCTAACTGGCTCAAGCTAATTATTTGGGGTAGAATGGATGTCGGGTAATCGTCCCATGACCACAAGAGTTGAACAGACATGAGAAATGAGAAATTCACTATTAAGTGGTATGTGCTATGATAAGCAATCCTATGAGATTCCAGAAGAATTATCTATACATAGCCAAACATATTAATCATTTACTGATGAAAAACTTTTTTGTTTTTGTTTTTACAAAGCTAAAAGCTGTTCTGAAGTCTGTGTAGATTATAGTAAATATATCCCCTAAGGCCTAATCTATGCATTTTTTTTTTTTGAGGGTAGTGTCACTGGCCCTCATATGTGGGACCCGAACCGGGGCCGCTGGCTTCCCAAGTCAGCGCTTAACCACCGTGCCACTAGGCCGGCCCTACATCTGTGCTTTTTACCCTGGGGTAATACAGTCTCCTCGTCAGGGTATTGGCAGGTGTCCTATGAGATTATGGAAAACTAAAAACAAAAACAAACAAAAACTGCATGGTGTTAATTTTTAGAAAGAAAAGCAAAGATATATTATGAAAAAGAATATAAAATCCACATGAATCTTGAAGATAAAGTGGGTAAATTCAACTTCTGATTGCCAAAATTTCTTTGAGACCTGCCACGTGACCCTCCTGGTGGCACATTTTCCCTCCTCTTTGCAGTTTACTTGGATAGAGTAGTTGAAGAGGGCTGATCTCCATAAGTTTTTGTAGTTGTGGAAGGTAATTAAATTAATATGGATGCTCCCCTTTCCACAAACCATATTTCAATGGTTGTGGGCTTTTGAAAATTCTTCTCCAGCTTTAACATAATCTGATATATATGGTAGTTGTATTTTATCATGTAAATATAATGTCTGTATTTTACGAGGTCAGACAATTAAGTTCGTGAACTCATCCTAGAAAAAGTGCTATATACCTCATTGCGAATATCACTATAGTCATCATCAGAGTACTCTCCTTGGGAGCTGTGCACTGACACCAGCACTTAGTCCCCCCTTCAAAGCAAATTTGGAACTCTTTTTCTGGAATGACCATCAGAGCTGTTGTTGTATTACCCTTCATGTCCTGAATGTCATTAAAGTGTCTTCCTTTCAATATTTCCTTTATCTTCTGGTAAAGAAAAAAGTCATTGGGGGCCAGATCAGGTGAGTGGGGAGGGTGTTCCAATACAGTTATTTGTTTGCTGGCTAAACACTCTCTCACAGATAGTGCTGTGTGAGCTGGTACATTGTCGTGATGCAAGAGCCATGAATTGTAGGTGAAAAGTTCAGGTCGTCTGACTTTTTCACGCAGCCTTTTCAGCACTTCCAAATAGTAAACTTGGTTCACTCTGTCCAGTTGGTACAAATTCATGATGAATAATCCCCCTGATATAAAAAAACATTAGCAACGTTATTGCAACAAGTTTTGCGAATTTTATTGTCAGGCTTTGTATATAGTATTACTATGCTACGTATCTTAAATTACTTATTTTAATTTTTTATCCTCCCTGAAATTGTATAGTAGCTTGTATGGAAAATGGCATTTTAAATGAAAGTAAAGAATGCAAATAACTGTTGATATTCTCTGTACTCTTGTAGTTAATCAGTTAACAGGCTTAAGTATTCTATTTTAGAAATAGAAAACAAATCCGCACGGCAATTGAGTTCAGGTCTCCTTATCCTGCTCCTAGCAGATCTTGAAGTAATAGAAACAGAACTAGTTTCTGAATGTTCCAAAGCACTTTTGAAAGGGGCTTTAGAAAACTAAGCTACTTAGGAGGACAAATATGTCTCAGATAATCCCTGCTGCTACTGTCAAGACCTATTTGAATCAAGTCAAATTAAAATTAAGATGGTTCAGCTCCAGAAAGCTGACACGCCACTTCTTTCTTGGCACACAGTGCCCCAAATTGTATTAGAAATATCTCACACTTAGGCCATCTGATGGCCTTCCTGTGGCGCAAGCATTTCACCACAGTGTTGTTTTTTCTCATCCAGTGATTGGTCCTAATCCAATACCAGCTTCATTTTTCTACCCTCTTCTTCCTTGGAAAATGCTTCTCAAGCTTTATTATTCCAAGCTTTATTATTCTTGACTCTCAGTCAATTCCACACTCTCTTTTTAATCGCACCTAATTTTTTTAAGTGGGTGAAGGCTCTCCATTTGTGGAGCCATGGGTAGCTTTTACATGTCCATGTACTCAATTACCCAGTTTTTTGAGTCCCCATTATGATGAGTCAGGCACAGTGCTAAGCAATGGAGATGGAAAGATGACAAGACAGGTGGTCCCTGCACTCATGGAGCTTCTGGTCCAGTGGTGAACAGGCGTTAAGCAGGTAATGTGGAATGTGATGATTCTTAAGGAAGGAAAGGTCAAGCTGCTGTGACAGAATGCTCACCTGCTTCAGGGATCAACATTCAATCCAAGGCTGGACAGATAAAGGGAAGTTTATTGGATGGAATCCAGGGGTGCAGAAGAGTATTCGGGACTGAAGGAACAGCAAATGTGAAGAGGCAAAAGAGTTGGAACACAAGAGACCAGTATGCCTTCTGTAATGAAGCAAAACATGGAACAGAAACATGGACAAGCTTGAAAGGCTATTTAGAGTGACAGAGCAATGCTTGTAATCAGATCTCATAATTTGAATTACTCACTGATTTACCATTACCCTAAACAAGTTGAAACTGGAGCCCAAGTTGGATGAATATAGAGATATTGGAATACAAATTAATAGAGCACGCTGGGATTTCAGTTTGAGCAGTTTCCTTGTGTTGAAGAACATTGGAGTGAATGAAATGGGAGTGCCAGGCTTCACATGGGGTACTCATTCTCAGGTTTCTAAGCAGATTAAATCCCAAAAGCTTTGCACCATGGAAGCTGGACCACATGCACACCACCACACTCTTCTCAACTGTGGGGCATGTGGTGAAGAAAATACCAAATATCGACCCTCTTGGCAATGGATACAAACAATTTCATTTGCTGTTTTCACAAAGTATGTGAATTGGGGAAAACAATTCAATAATTGTTGCACTTAGATTCTTTACTTATGGCTCGTTTGTTCCAAATATGATTTTTTTCTTCCTTTAAATCCAATGTTACTATGCTACCTTGAAATGACTTACTTCTCTAGAAGTACTTGAGTTCTAACGATATGGCATTGCTTTTTCCTGCTATTTCTTTATTCTTCTTCAATAGCTTTTTCTTACCTACAGTGTGATGTATATTGGATAACACAGACTATGTCTGGAGGGGTATACAAGAAACTAAGCAGAGTGGTAGCCCTTGGGGAGGGGGAAGTGCCGGGCTGCCATTTAACAAACACAGCATTTTCCTGTGGCTTTGATGAAAAGGACTCTCCTTAGAGCTATCAGTCCTGTCTTACCCAGCAGCCAGGCTAGATTATCACTCCTACTCACTGTCTCAGCCAGATGCCATTATGAAGTAAACAATTTGAACGGTCTTACATGGCAGCCCTGGAAATGAGGAGCCGGGAACAAAGATGAGAGAGAGGCTTACATTTCATTCACTGAATAGTCTCTTGTATGATTACGTGTGCATTTCAAAATTAGAAATTAAAGAGTAATATGTGCGGATATAGAAAACCAGGAAGAGAAAGCCCTCCCCCCAAGTAAATAAAAATTATCCAGTGATCCCAACCCAGAGATCGCTACTATCAATAATTTCATATATTGTCCTCTAGTTTTTTTGCATGCACTCTGTTTCACAATGGAGTTCATGTGCAGTACCTTTTCCTGCTTTTATTTTTACTTTGTTTTGTATAATAGGCATTTTTTTTCCAATCAAGAGAAATTTGAATACCATTTTCTAAAAATATAAATGTTGTATGCTCATTGTAGAATATTTAACAAATATAGGTAAAGGTTAAGTTGTGTTATATGGTTTGTTTTTTGTGTGTGTTTTTTTTCTTTATTTTGGTTAAGCAGCTTTATTGAGATATATTCACATATCATGAAGTTCACCCGTTTATGGCTTTTAGTGTATATACAGAGTTGTGCATTAATCACTGTAATAACTTTAGGAGATTTTCATTGTCTTAAAAAGAAACTTTGGGGGTTGGCCAAGTGGCTCAGTTGGTTAAGAATTGGCTTAGAATGTGAGCTCTGAGCAACAGGGCTGCCGGTTCGATTCCCACATGGGCCAGTGAACGCTGAGCTCTAGCTGAGCTGTCACTGAGCTGCCAACAGGTGGCAGGATGGCTCAGCTGGTGTAACAACAAGATTGCCTGTTCAATGATGGGCTACGCCCACCTGCAATTAAGACTGAACTCGGTACCTTGAGCTGAGCTGCTGCCCGGATGGCTCAGAGGATACAGCATGCGCTCTTAACAACAAGGCTGGTGGTTCGACTCCCGCATGGGATAGTGGCTACACCCACCTGCAACAAAGATTGAGCTGCCGAGGGGAAGCCAGATGGTAACTGGCATCCTCCACAATGAAGATTGAAGAACAACTTGGCTGGTCCCCTCCCCCAGTTCCCCAATAAAATCTTTAAAAAAAGAAAAGAAACTTTGTACCCATTATCAGTCACTATTTTTGCTTACACTCTAATCTCACTCAGCCCTGAGCAACCACTACCCTAGTTTCTATCTCTATAGATTTGCCTAATCTGTATATTTTATGTAAATGAAATCATAAAATATGTGGTCTTTTATGACTGGCTTCTTTCACTTTGCATAGTGGTTTTGAGATTCATCCAAGTTGTAGCATATATCAGCATTTCATTCTTTTTTTTTTAGTTATTTTTTTTATTGATTGCTTGATTATTATTCTTTCTTTATTTATTTTATTTATTCTCATTCCACAGAATTAACCCTTTTCAAGTGTACAATTCAGTGGTTTTTAGTGTATTCATAAGGTTGTGCAACTATCACCACTATCTAATTCTAGGCTGTTTTCATCACCTCATAAAGAAATTCCATACCCATTAGCAGCCACTCCCCATACCCCAATCTCCAGTCCCCAAGCCTCTGACAACCACTAATCTCCTTTCTTTTTCTCTGAATATATGGCTTTTGGTTTGGCTTCTTATGCTTAGCATAATGTTCTCAAGATTCATCCATGTTGTAGCATGTGTCAGTACGTCACTCCTTTCGATGGCTGAATAATATTCCTCTATATAGCTCTACCATATGTTGTGTATCCATGCTTATCAAGTGACATTTGAGTTGTTTCCATTTTTTGACTCTTATTAATTAACCTGCTATGAACCTTTGTGTCCAAGCTTTTGTGTGAACATGTATGTACTTCATTCCTTTTTATTTTATTTTATTTTATTTTATTTTATTTTATTTTATTTTATTTTTGAGGGCAGTGTCACTGGCCCTCATATGAGGGACTGAACTGGGGCCGCTGGCTTCCAAAGCCAGCGCTTAACCACCACACCACACGGCCGGACCTCCTTTTTATTTTAAATAATATTACATTATGTGGATATGCCACTTTTTTTTAGTCTATTTATCAGCTGATAGAGGTGAGTTGTTTCCACATTTTAGTTATTATGAATAGTGGTGCTATGAATATCTGTGGATATGTTTTTTTTAAGAAAACAAAACAAAAAAACCACCAGTTTTCACTTTTTGGGGGTACATACCTAGGAATGGAATCACTGGGTCATACTGTGTTTAAACTTTTTTGAAAAATCACCTATCTTTTCCATAATGACTGCATTATTTCACATTATTGCCAGTGATATATGAGGGTCCCAATTTCTCTACATCTTTGTCAACATTTGTTACTGTCTGCTTTTTTTGATCATAGCTGTTCTAGCAGGTGTGAAATGGTATCTCATTGTGGTTTTGATTTGCATTTTCCTAATGATTAATGATGGTGAAGATCTTTTCATGTGCTTACAAGACATGTGTGTGTCTGCTTTAAAGAAATGTATATTCACATCCTTTACCTATTTTAAAAAATTGGGCTGTTTGTCTTTTTATGATTAAATTATACCTCTTTATATATTGTGAATATAAGTACCTTGTCAAATATAAGATTTGAAAATATTTAATATTTTCTCATACTGCCTTGTAGTATTCTTGAAAGCACATAAGTTTTTAATTTTGATGAAGTCCAACTTATCAGTTTTCTTCTTTTGTTACTAGTACTTTTCATGGCATATTTAAGAAACCATTGCATTACCCAATGTCACAAAGATACCCAATTTTGTTTTCTTCTAAGAATTTTATAGATTTAGCTCTTACTTTTAGTTCTTTCATCTATACTGAGTTAATTTTTGTATATAGTATGAGGTGGGGGTTCAAGCTCATTCTTTGCAGGGGCTATCCTGTGGTCCAGCACCATTTGTTAAAAAGACTGCATTCCCATTAAATGGTGCTGGTACTCTTGTCAAAAATCAGGTGACCATAAATGTGAGGATTTATTTCTGGACTCTTGATTCTATTTTATTGACCTATATGTCTATCCTTATGCCAGTACCATGCTGTCTTGATTACTGTAGCTTCGTAGTAAGTCTTGAAATGTGATCTGAAAGTAACACAATATCCAACTGATATCAGCTTAAACTATGTAATGCCATCTATTGATGACATCTCATTACCAGTCATTAATAAGTAGGCTGCTCCTGGGCTGGTTTGACATCTAAATGTCATCAAGGACCCAGAGTTTTACCATCCTCTTTTCTATTGTTTTTGCGGTCAACACTTGGTCACAAGATTAGTGTTACAGTTCAAAGTATTGTGTCTTCATAAAACACTGTCCCAAGCAGGAATCAAGGAATGTGTTAACAAAATTATTGGGTTGTTCTATCTCTTCAAAGAGGGAAATCTTTTCCAAAGCTCTTTACAAAGCTTTACTTTATACCTTATTGCCAGAATGGGGTGTCATGCCTTCCCTTAGACCAGTCATAGTTGATGCCAGGGGCATGGAAAATGGCCACCCACAAAATCAGACTCAGAGGATAAATGCTAATGGCTAGACAGACAACATTATCAGCCAAAATATATAAACATACAAAGAAGAAACCAAAATTATCTGTAAGGCCACCAAACTGAATAATAATGAAAGCTTTTTTTTTTTTTGAGGGCGGTGTCATTGGCCCTCATATGTGGGACCCGAACCGGGGCCGCTGGCATCCCAAGCCAGAGCTTAACCACCGTGCTACTCCGCCGGCCCTAAAGCTTTTACATTTTTTTTTTTTTGAGGCCAGTGTCTCTGGCTCTCATATGTGGGACCGGAACCGGGGCCCCTGGCTTCTTAAGCAGTGCTTAACCAAGGCCCTTAGTGGAAGCTTTTTAAGGTGAGGAGGTCTATCTTAAATTTCTTTGGTGCCAGCTTTAGAGTCAAGACTGGATCATGTAGTTGTTCTCTTCATTCCTCTCAAATACTGCCTGGAAGTCTCTGAACTCTTGGTCTAAAGAATACACAACAGTTTTCTCAGCTTTATAAAATATCCATAGACCTGTAGCATGCTACTTTTGGCTTTTTTTTTTTTTTTTATCTCTTTGCAGACAATTCGTTTTCTAGTTAAGAACAGTAAATTGTTACTGTCAATTTTTAAGTTAATTTTAGGATAGCAAAAGGTAAGAAATACTTTTGTGTCTCCCCCCTCCTTTTCTTGAATGATAGACTTCAATTTTATTTTGCTCTTGCTGCTAAGGGCCAAATAGTTGAAATTCCTAGCAATAGGCCTGCCAAATAATTCCGTATTTTTAGTAATACTGGGGAAATGATTTATTTTTATAACCTATTGCCCATATTTGATGGCCGGAGCATACCTGGCCTTGAGAATTTTGACTACTTTGCAAGGCATTGATCTTGGCTGATTTTAGTTTTTCATTTTACTACAATTATCTGCACATAGGTATAATGGTTGATCGTTGGAGATCCAAGGCTTTTCATATATCGTTTCATTTTTCTTCTACCATTTATTGTATAGGACAGGAGAACCACTGAGTTTCAAGTAACTACTCTCTTATCTCCCATAAAAAAAAATTGTAAACTTTTATCACAGATTTTCTTCTCATTGTTATTTTATTCATATTTAAATTGGGTAAACCCAAAGGGTGGACACTTTGTCATATTTGGTTCCTGGAGCCACCCATACCCTATAAACTCTAGTATGAAGCAAGGCAAATGATAACTTATAAAAGAAACTGTCCTTTTCTCTCTCAGTTAAAGTAGGACTGAAAAATTAGCAGCCACAGCTTTTAAAAATGCTTTTAAATTATTTTTTTCCACTGATCGTCGACAAATTACCCACTTTCTCAGTGGCTCAGTTTCTTTATTCATGAAATGGAGCCAGTAATAGCTTTCTCCACTAGACCTTGGGAGAATATTGTGAGAATCACAATATTCAATATGTGAAGCTGCCTTTATTTATTTAGAAATAAAGGATGCTATGTAGACCAATTTATGACTATTTTATTTTTGTCATTGTTGATGTGTGCATAAATTAGGTATAAATAAAAGGTGACAAATTAAGGGAGTGGGACATAAATGACAAGATTAATACTATTAATACTATTTTTTCTTTAAAGAAGGTCAGCCATTTCCCTCTGATCTGCGTGGCTTCCTTGGAGTCAGCATCCAGATATGTTCACATCTACTGGGTGACTTCTAAAATTTGACCTGGCTGGAATTTCCAATATCTGTTCAGTGGATTAACTAGTAAAAATGGATATAATGCAGAGTCTAAGGTGTTGCTCTCTTTTTTGTACTTCTTTACATAATAAAGACAGCATCCTCCTCTTTCCTTTGAGTGAGAATTTGATTTAGTAAAGTAATAGATGAGGCTATTGAGGAAGGTGGGAAGCTTTTGTTCTGTTTTGTTTTGTTTTGTTTCTTCTAAGAGTTTGCCAAAGAATAGAAGCTGGATAGATGACTTAATGATTGGGTATTATTTAGTTTGTAGTATTTTTTAGCCCTTTGTGAAGCCAAAAAGCCATTCAAAGTCATAAGGGCAGCTGCAGATCTTAACAGCTTACTTACCAGTCAGCCTGGACCCTGGATTATGGATGACCAGGGCTGGCTCTCTCCCCTCCAGGATCCCGCTGCTTCTGAGTGCTCCCTTCTATCTCCTCCTGCTGGAGGCCAAGAATGAAGGATGCACCTTGCTCTCCCAGCCAAAGGGAAAGAGGAGAGAAAGCAGGAGGGGAGGGAAGAACAAAACCACGCAGCCTCTGGTCAAGTGGGATTGAAATAGAACTTATCTCACCACATGCCCTCCTGCCTCCTCTTTGGGACAGGATGTAGAAGGTAGGAGGGACATACAGACCCCCTGAGTGAGGAGCCTGCCTCTGCACAGTTGAGCAGCCCTCCCAGAGACCCAGAAGTGCTTGCTTTGGAAGAGGCACCTTTGCCCACTGAACTTTCACCCCACTCTGTGTTTGAAGGCCCCAAGGTCCCATGTTGACTCCTTCAGCTTAGTTGTGCAGACATTCCCACAATCTTACCTGAAGCTCTTTCTTCTCACCCTAGAACTGTGCAGCTGCCTCCCAGCTGGGCTTCTCTGCCCCTCTACCTCTGAAACATCCCCTTCTGACCTTTTTCCTCAAGTCCACAAACCTGGGACCCTTCTTGCCATCGAGCTGTAGTCCTCACGGCTCGTTTACCCTAGACTGCTGTTTCTGTCCCCCCTCGTCCAACCCCTAGCTCTCCCCACTCAGCCTTCAGATCTCAGCTGCACTGTCACACCCTCGGGGAGGCATTTCTGACCCTGTTCCCCACACCATACATTACGTGCCTCTGTTAGAAACCCATGTGGCTGTGCCTGCTCCCTTTATATTCTTGTTCAAACGTCTGCCTTCTCCATTCTCATCCAAGGCCCACTTAGACAGAGATCATCTCTGTTTTGTCACAATGCATTCTGAGTATTTAGTTCCCTGCCTGACATGTACTAACAACTCAATACATAATTTTTTAATGAACAAGAGCATATATTTTGAGAATGGATGAACTTCTTTCTGTATTCACTGTTGAGACAAAGAGTCATTCATTTGCCTGCTCAATAAACATTTATTGATTGCCTTCTGTATGCCAGTCGCTGAAGAAACAAGTATGAATAAGACCCTGTCCCTGCTTCTACAAGTTTCTGAATGGGAGTGGCTACTATCCACCTAGGGATATTCAGAAACATGTGAAGATGCTTTTTGTTGTTGCTGTCATACTCATTGGGGCACTGCTGGCACATGTAGTGGGAAGATCCCAAGGTCACTAACTGTTCTCCAATGTGTGGGCTACTCCTGCACAAGGAGGGACCATCCCAGGCTCCACCTCACCTGTCAGGGTTCCTCACAGAGCTTACAGTCCAACAGAGAAAGGTACACTGATGGACAGCATCCTGCCATGTGTGCGATGAGATACTTCTCAGCGGTGTATGGTCCGGTGGAAGTATCAGCATTCCACCTGGGGTTGGTGTGGGACAACCTTTATTCAGTGTGGCCGAGAAAAGCTTCACCCCTACTAGGAAGCCTCTACTTTAAATGAAATGACAAAGCCAGAAGTTAAAGTAACAAACTATAAATAGCTTATGATGAAAATAGTTATCCTAATTGTTATGATAAAGATCAAAAAAAGGTAAGTGAAAATAATGGCAATGGCATTGCAGTTCTTTCTCAAAGGGCGTTGAGTATACACTGTTTGCTGAGTATATGAAAACTATCATCAAATGATTGTTGCATTTCTTCCCCAATCTGCCTCTTGGGGAGAAAATAGCAAGAGGGAAGAATTTTTCCTCACAACAAAAGTCATGTGAGAGAAAAAGCAGAGTGTAGTGTTTAACTAGACCAGGTTTCCTCCATCTTTGTACCACTGACATTTAGGGAAGAATGATTCTTTGTCGGGGAGGCTGTCCTGGGCATTGTAGGATGTTGAACAGCATCCCTGGCCTCTCCCCATGAGGTGCCAGTAGCACTCCCAAATCATGACATCCAAAAATATCTCCAGACATTGCTAAATGTCCCTGGAGTGTGTGTGTGTGTGTGTGTGTGTGTGTGTGTGTGTGTGTGTGCGCGCGCGCGCACTCGCGAAAAATTGCCCCTGATTAAGAGCCATTGATCTAGACATTGTTTTCATCTCCGTCAAGCCCTATGTCAGATGTTCGTAGTCTATCAGAATTTAGCCACACTGGCTTTTCAGTTATGTAAAGTACAGTTAAAAACTGTCCGCAGGCACTAGGTGGGCTCTGTCTTTCTAAAAGTCAGAGACGACCACCTGAAGCTGCTATATGACCAACCGCCATCTCTCTGGAGACAGGGCTTGGCGTTTGTGCTGTCTTCCTGGCATTGAGCCCCTCTTCCTGATGATTGCTCAAAGGAGAACCCACAGGAGCCTCAGGGATAATGACTTTTGCATCTGTAGCAGATCTCCCAGGTGTATGAGTAATGTTGTCACCTGAAGCAGCTTTTTAAGCCTCTGGAGAAAGCTGCAGGAAATTACAGTGTGTTGCAGGAACTCTGATGCTGTAGAGAAAAGAAAATCCTCTTCTGAAATGAAAAAAAAAAAAAAAAGCAAGATAATTCTGAAGCTAGCTTGATTTAGCTCCCTTTCCACAGGAAATTTTAGACCAGCCTCAAGGGTATGTGTCTGGGATCTGGAATGTCCCATGTGGCTAGTCCATTTTTAAGCATGATGCCACAGTTGGGTCGCTCTTTTTTCCACTGCTACACATCTGGGTGAGGTTGCCACCCACTGTCAGTCCCTGTTGTGCAAGAACTTGCACTTCCTTCCCTCTAAAATCCCACTCGCCTTTGAGCTTCTCCTACAGGAGAGGAAAGCTTGGATAAGAAGCATCAGTGTGACAGCGGTGGGAACAAGATGTCTTTTCCTTGCATCCAGCTTCGAGCGTACACTACTTCTCAGCCCTTGAAGTTCAGTAATTTTCAATTAGAAGTATGATATTTGTGGGCCAGCTGAGTGGCGCATTGGTTAAGAGTTGGTTTAGGATGCCAGCTCTGAGGAGCAGGGCTTCAGTTCGGATCCCACATATGAAGATCAGTGACACTGAGCGCTCTACAGCTAAGATGGTGAACAATAGCTCGACCTGGAGCTGGGCTCCCATGAGTTGCCAGCGATAGCGTAGGCTGCAGCCCCTGCTGCAGTGGGCTGCCATGAGCTACCCTGAGTGGCTGGCAGCCAGCGTGAGCTGCCAATAGCCAGGGTGAGCGACCATCCAGAGGCCGGCGACCGATCTGCCTCATCCGGGAAGAGCGCAATGACAATGCCAACATGGGCTAGTGAAGCGGCATCCTCCGCAGCTGGACTGAGGAGCAAGGGGACAGCAACTTGTCTGGTCCCCTTCCCCGATTCCTCAACGCTGTTCCCCTCCCCCAATTCCCCAATAAAATCTTTAAAAAAACAAAGAAGTATGACATTTGTTTTTCAAACTTAATTTTATTTTCATTCAATAAGACCTCATGTATTCTGATTCTGTATAACTGTGACTGTTATCTTGGAGAATATCATCAGAATGCTAATACGTATAAGCACATAGAGCTGATTTACTATGAAAGAAAGATCTTGGATCAGATCTTGTGTCCTATTAAAATTCAACAAAGACTCCTAGGCAATTTTATTAGTAATAAAAAGAAGCAAAAAGTAGTAAAAGATAAATGTCCTGGTTATAGTCACTTTGAAAACAACAGACACTTTGAGGACAGATTTGTGTTCTTTGGACTGATTGAGTTTCACCTGAATTAAGATTTCAATGGCACATTTGAAACCTGAAATAAAGCTGATTGACTTGTCGATAATCTGTTCTGAAGCCTTCAGGAGAAAGGCTTTGGCGCCTTAACTTTCTGCCACTTAATAGCAAAGATAACAGCACAGGTGTGAAACTGCCAGTAAAATACAAGCGATTGTCTTACACAGGATTCAGGAAAAAAACAGCATCCTAAAATTGGTTGCAGTGCTTGTGCTATGAAAAACTTTACAGTAGTGTATGGGACTGAAAGCTACACATATTCTGAAGGAAAATAGAGACCAGTAGTGTGTGGGGAAGAATTTTTGGGCGCTCTTTTCCAAACGTCTTAGGTGGTATCATTTGTGGGGGAGAACTTAAAAAACAAACAAACATTAATTATCTGGTGACTTCATGAGTGGAGGAAGAGTTTCTTTGGATGTTAAGTCCAGAATGAACTACCTGTACAGGTTAGTTCTGGCAGCTGCTGCTAGGCATGTCCAGAATTGAACCAAAGGTTCTCTTGTGAACTTCTATTTCCCAGGAAATAATAACTGGAAGCAAGCATTCTGCTAGTGACCAAGAACCCTGTTTGTTTTTCTCCTGAATTGACAGCTGCACTGAAATTAGAACATTGAGAGAGGTTCGGGAACCACAGCCTGGCTGGCAACGACAGGCAGATAAGTCATTTCCCCCACGCCAGACCTTCAAGTTCGGACCGAAGGCAGTTTCTGGTACCACGCACACACTGTTGCTTTGAGACTGGTGTCTTCATCTCCTGGCTCCAGCACAACCAAGGAAACATTCAGGGCTGTTCCCCCAGGAGTGGGGTCCAAAGGGATGGTAGAGGATGATTTTTCCTCCTGCATTTGCGGTTGACTAGGGATATTTATGAGTGGGCAAGATGCCAGGCAAAGACCCTGTAAGGTGCTCCCCAAAGCAGATTAGGAGACTCGGGCTGGTGTGCGAGCAAGCGCGCGTGCGCGTGCGTGTGTGTGTGTGTGTGTGTGTGTGTGTGCGCGCGCGCGCGCAGGACGTGCAGGCCAAGTGCGCTGAAATGCAGCTCTCCTCGTTGCCTGCAGAGTTGCTCCACTGCCCGCCCCTTCGCCCAGCGCACTCAGGGAGCGCCAGGGGAAGTCCTCGCCGGCCAGGGCTTCCCGTGCCCCGGGAGTGCGGAGGGTTCGGCTGGCGGAGCTTAGCGCAGCCTGCTCGGCGCTGCCAGCAAGAGGGCAGGGGTGGACACTGGGCTTGTGTGTGTCAGCCGCAGCCGTTGGTTGGCTGGCGTCAAACCCTGGGGCATGCCGCGGAAGCCTGACCAGCATGCACGGTGAAAGACCAGTTTAGTGGAAGGCTTGACCCCTGCGGCCAGCAGAAGCCCAAGCGGTGGGACTGCTGGGGTCCGCTCTCAGGGCGGCAGCCTGCGGAAGCCGGGTACCTCTGGGTTCCAAGGGAAGGAGGAGGCATGACTTCTGTGTTCACGTGTGGAGTGGAGGACTTGCTGTTCAGCGGCAGCCGATTCGTGTGGAACTTGACCGTGTCCACGCTGCGGAGATGGTACACGGAGAGGCTGCGGGCTTGTCACCAGGTGCTGCGGACGTGGTGCGGGCTGCGGGACGTGTACCAGGTAAGGCAGGGCACGCGGCGCCCGAGGGCCCTTGCAGGATGCCTGGTGCTCCTGTGAAGCCAGTTCCACCTGTATGATTTTATTCTCTCCCTCCCTCCACCTCTCTCTGTTTAAACTCCTCGCGGGCTGCTTTACTCTTGGGTCAAACGCTTACCAGTTATAGGTAACTGCCCGATAAAGTTTGTGATGTTTTCCTTTGGACATGGGGGGGGGGCACTTGCGAATTAGTCCCCAGCATTGGCAGATATCTGTTGTGGAGTGATGGTGTCCTGGGTGGCGCTTAGCTAAGAAAGCTGAAGCTTTGCATCAGAGGGTCTGCAGGAAGCAATCTTGACAGTCAAATGATTTCTTCTTTTTTATTTCAATGGGGGTTGAGGTGAACATTTCAGGAGCAATGATTTCACACCAGTTTAGTCAGAGGGGTATTAATGGATTTGCATTCTTCCCTTTGATTTTATTTCAGTTTTCCATAGGGCAGCTCCAACTTGCAAGGCAGAGCCAGGAAAACCTGATTCTGTGTCTACTGGCTTTTGGAAAAAAGGACAACAAATTGTGAACACTTTGCAGGAGGATGATGGCCAGGGAAGAGAGGGGTGGCCTGGCTGAACATTGAAATGCTTACATTTGGATTTACTCCCTGTCACACAACATAGCCTCTTTATTTCTCTGCTAGGTCCCATCCTACAGGGAAAAAATTGCAGCAACTTTGTTCAACTAGGAGATAGCACATCCTCTCTGGGCCTACAGCTTCCCTGGTTTTGTTTGTTTGTTTGTTTGTTTTAAACAGTCATTTGTGGATTTAAAAGTCTTGTGTTTTGGTTGTTAATATTTTTGAGGTATGCAAAAATGTACATAGCCTTTAAGCAGATTATACCTGGTGTTCACTATAGGAATATAGCATCACACTTTTTTTTTTTCCCTGTGATGTGGAATAACTTTGTTGCTGTTTCTAGATTCCCCCTATCCCTGACCCCATTCCCAGTATGGCTATAATTTACATCTCACTGTACTGAGTCCTATATGTGAGCAGGCCCCTGGCTCTGACAAGCCGTAGTCTTCCATCCATCAAGCAAAATGAAAAGATCAGCACTGAAGTGAAACTGTGGGAGTATAAAGAATTAGCAACCCCTGTTATATTTGACACCTGTGTCATCCTTGCTAATATGTGAGGGACATTTTACTTTGTGCTTTCACACTCCTGCTTTGGATAACATGTCTGCAATGTCTTGTATTTTGAAAAAATTCAAAAGCCAGGTTGATAACTGGGCAGACTGTGGGGTTGAGAGTGCTATGGAACTGTGTATATACCCCATCTGGCTGTATTACACAGATCATCTAGCATTTTGGAGCCAGAGGTGTGTGTCTGCCTCTCAGCCTTTTTCTCTTTTGGGAAATCATTATTCAGTTTGGGTTGTAGGAGAAGTGAACCTGATATAGTTTTGCTTTTGCTTTTTAATGTTTGAAAAACTTTCAAAAAGAGAGCACAAGTATTGTAGCCAGCCAAACAGCCTCCATGCCTCTCTCCTCAAGGATTCACTTAATGGATTATCTCTTCTTCTGTTAGTGACCAACTCAAAATTGAAGTTTCAAGAAACCTGAGACATCATGGATTCTTTATAAGGTTGATCAATAATTATTTTTAAGCAGGACAGCAACTTGAAGGATTAACCTACTAAACTATAGGTTTTCTCTTTTGTAAAATGATAGTGACTGAGCCGGAACCCTCCCATATTGATAAGAAAGAACATCTAAAATAATTATTGCCATTTTATGAGGACTGAGTCATAAGTACAAAATGACCTCTAACTTTAAAGTTTCCTGTGTCTTTGGAGAAATAAGATTTAAAAATATTTTAAAACTTTTGGAGAACCATAGATTCTTTCACTGCACAACACAGAATTGTTAGCAACGAAACACCATTTTCTCAAATGCCTTTGAAATATTGAGCAAGAAAGTAGTGACTTAAATTGTATAGAACTGAAAGGCAGTATAGTGAACTGGTTAATACCTTTAGTTCTGAGTTAAATTGACATAGGAGTGAATCCCACCTCTGCCTATGTATGACTCTGGGTAAGTTCCTTAATCTTATTATGCTTCAGTTTCATTGTTTATAAAATGGGAAATGTTATAGTACTAATTACATAGATTGCTAAGAGAATTAATTAACATATAAGACATTTAGCACAGTGCCTAGAGTTTAGGAAGCATTCAAAAAATGTTATCTATTCTGTCAATTAGGTTTGTTTGTTTTTAATCGTACTAGGAAACCCAACTCAAACTAACCTACAGAATAAAAAGAAGGGATTTCTTTGACATGCTGAAAAGGTAGCAGTGGTCTGAGCTTCACATATGGTTTGATCAGGGCTCGATACTTGTGCCCATGATTCTGTCAGCCCCGTCTTATTCATGTGTTGGCCTTATCATCAGCTTATTTCTTTTCTCATGACAGCAGATAGCCACAGCAGTTCCAAGAGCTTAGATACACATATCAAACCATCCAGATAGAAAATTTCTCATACTCACAAACTATCAAAAAAATGTTCAGTTTGCACTCTGATGTGTCATCTTAGGTTCTGTGCCCACCCCCAATGTCAAGCACTGACTGGCACAAGGAACGGGATTATAATACATACATTCTTGGTGGGAATGATATGGCCCCCAAGAGGCAAAAATAGTTTCCTGAGAGTAGAAGGAGGCAAAAACAAAAATAAAAACAAAATTTACTCTTTTTGTGTATAAAGCACAAATATACAATACATAAACAGATATACAGTATATCTGTGGCATTGAATATGAGGGAATCTAGCTAACAAAAAATATCTTAAAAGACTTCTTAAGGGGGTAATAATGACTAAAAACTTTGAGAACCTCTGATTATAGTGATGGGTTTAGGCCCATGGAAGAGCAGACTTATTTCTGAAGCTGAGAATAAGGTTGGCCCTTCCAGACCACATAGTTGCTAAACAACGAAGGAGGGTCAATGCTTCGTTAAGATACAATCAGCAACGTCCACTGCACCTGCATTATGAGAATCAAATACAGAGCTCTTTAAATAAAATAATTGGTTATTTTTCAAGTTAAGTATAAAGACTGATGCACAAACACATTTGTAAGTATTTTGCCATAGTAATTTGAGTTAAGAAGGTGGGGACCCATCATTAGGAAACCCATGTTGCTATCCCATAATTATGAATTCTAAACTGGAAAGGCAAATGTCCCATTGTACTGCCCAGCTTTCTGGCATATGAACTGGAAACACACACCGCAGAGTTACATATTTTACTAAACCCAAATTTTTTCTTGATGATAAAAGGTGTCATTTTTTGTGCTTCTAGTCTGAATAGTCTTGCTGGTAAGGAAATCCAGACCTCAATCACGCTAGAGAGAAATAAGGATGGGGTGGGAGATATCCATTACATGAAATACCTTGGGGTGTTTTGTTTATTCATATACTATAAGTGAAATAAGATCTCCCACCTATTCATAAGGAATTTGGCAATAATATCATTGCCTGGCTCACAAAGCATCATTTCTTTGGAATCGAAGTCTTTCTTTGCTTATAGATACTGAAGAGACAAGTGCCTTAATTTGCTGAGAACCATGAATAATGAAGATACTAGCTATAAGGCATTTCTGTTGTAATGTGACTAAATGAAAAGCAGGCTGAGGCTGACTTTTAACAAAGACTTACTATGTGAGTGAAGGTTTGAATTAGGCTAAAGTTGCAGTCATGGGATATTCACCTTCAATTTTGGACTACATTCTACAAGCTGATTTATCAGTCATGTATCTATCCTGCTTCTATCTTGCCTAGATGGGTTGCCTTATTGCTATTAATTCGGTTTAACAAGCAGTTAAGGCAGAAAATGATGGGAGAATGTTGTTTAAAAAAAATAAATAACACCCTTTGCTTTTCAATAAGTGTTTTCATGTTCTAACCAAGCCCTCAATTTGTGACTTGGGATTAAGTTTTCTCTTTCCCTCCAATGTTTCAAAGGTAGAATTGTGTACAAAGTCTGAATAAAGTCATTGCCTCCAGCAGGATAAATGTGGGTAGAATATGGGATATTTAAGTCACCATAAGAGGCTGGGTCAGCTCCCCTGAGGCAGGCAGCTGGAACTGAGGGGGTCACATGGAATGCAGAACACAGCAGAGGCTATAGACTCAAACTTGAGCAAATTTGACCTTGAGCACATTGCTTTCCCTCTCTGAGCCCTGTTTCCTCCTGGGTAAGAGGGGAGAACTGTGGTGCTTGCATTGTGTGGTAGGGTGGAAACTCATGAGATAACAGATGGAGCGCCTGGCCTGGTATGAGCAAGTACTCAATAAATGTCAGTTCCTGGTTAAGTAAAGGACTTAACACCAGACCCATACAAGGTGCTTGAAAAGGGTACCTATGGGCATTACTATTGTTTTCATAAGTGAGACCACCTCTCTGGACACTGAATTCCCATCTTTACATGTGAGGATATTCAGCAAGAGGTTGTGGAGTTTCCATAGCAATGTGGATAGGGTGGACCTGGGGTACTTGGACTTGGGTTCCACACAGTACTCCCACATTTTCTTTAAACCCATACATAAAACCTAGGAGGCCACAGATAGCTTACACTAGGGTCTCTAAAGAGATGATCTCTCTATAGCCAAGACCCTGATGACCCATAAACTGGTCACACCTGAACTTTGCATCCCACCACACTATAGGGAAATCCAAGTCCCCCCAAGGACAAGTTCCCACTGAGCATCCAGCAACCAGAGCATTTCAAGCTATACACACTCAGCTTGTCCCCACCCTTCATTCTCCACAGTCCTCTGAATTATATTGACTAGATGTGGGGCTGACAAACTATGACCCTCAGAAAAACACTGACCTACCATCTGTTTTTGTAAATAAATTTGTATTGGCACATGGCCTCCTGCTTTTATAAATTAAATTTTACTGGCACCTGGCCCTACTCATTCATTTACACGTGGGCTGTGGTTCCTTTTCACTACAGCAGCAGATCTGAGTAATTGTGACTCAACTACTTAGAGCTGAGTACCTGATACAAAGACTGTATAGGCCACAAAGTCAAAAATATTTACTGTCAGCCTCTTTACAGAGAAAGCTTGCCGCAATCCCTGGACAGGAAAAAAAGCAATGTATTGGAAGAAATGCCCAGAATTTAATCATAGAAAATCAGAACTTGAAGGACTATGGAAGAATTTTCTCATCAAAAATCTAATCACTACGAAATTTAGAAGGAAATATTCAGGATGAGTGTTCAGTTCACCTTTACTGGGTTCTTCCTTGTAGAACTTAGTGACTGGTGTTATAGATTGATTCATTCATTTGTCCATTTATTCATACCTAAAAATCATCAAGTGTTCACCATGACCCAGTGATTATACCAAGGTGTTAGCTACATGAGTCAAAATAGACATTTTTCTTGCCCTCCTGAAGAAATATTTTGTCAGTAGGAGAGACAGTTAAGGAAATCAAACTGTAAAAGCTTTGCCAGGCTGCCCTAGATGCACAGTGAAAGGGGTCTAAATCAGCCAGGAGTAATGCAAAGTGGGGGCAGGCAAGGAAGCTTTCTGGAGGAGCTGGCTCTCAAGCTGAGGTTTGAAGGGCAAGTAGGAGTTAAGTGAAAAAAGACAGAGGGTATTTCAGGTGTGGGAAAACGTTGCTTTGAGGGATTCTGCAGAGCTTTTAAGGCTGATGAGGTGAGGGTGGGTGGGGGGAGAGAGAGAGAGAGAGAGAGAGAGAGAGCGAGAGCGAGCGAGCGAGCGAGAGCGCACTGGGCAGACAGAGAAATTTTGTTTGAGAATAACACGTGAACTTGATTGATCTTGTATTTTAAGATTAGGATTTTGATGTTTTTCTCCAGGACTTTGGAGGGAGGGGATGGTTGATTGAGAGCTGCACTGGGAGCAGTGAGACTGATAGATGTGAGAGAGGGTGGCCTAGTGGAGGTAGGAAGGGAGGGACTGTTAGGAGGCTGTTGCATTGATGTGGATATATTAATCAGGATGTGATGTGTTTTGCCATGGCAACAAACAGCCCCAGGATCTCAGTGGCTTAAAACAATAAGGGCTTATTTTTGGTAGAAACCAAATCCCAGGTTGTCTGTCAGCTGTGCTCATCACTGTTGCTCAGGCTCACAGAACATTCCTAAACATTGCCAGTTGTCATGAGAGAGAGTGAAGAGCTCTTTGGGACTTTGCACTGGAAATTAGGTGCTTGGCCTCTCTGTGGCTTATGTCACTTCTTACAACTGGTCAGAGCGGGTCACACAACCCACTCAGCCACAGGGGCCAAGAAAAGCAGTGCTCCCATGGAGCAGCGTGAATGCTAATGTAGATTCGCTTCCTTAGGGGGCAGACTCTGGAACAAAGATGAACAAGGAGGAAGTTTACTAGACAGCACTCTGAGGACCAAGGCCTGTAGAAGGGAATGAAAAGGTGTAGGACTGAGCAGAGGGAGAAGCTGGGTTACAATTCAGGCTCAACAAGAGCCTCAGCTGACCTCATGGGGAGCTCTGAAACTGAGAGTTGTCCCCAGTTGAAACAAGAGGGTTGGGTCTTTCAGTCATCTTCAACAAGCCATCATTGAAGGCGGGCTTCCCTTGAGCAGGCAGTGTGACCTTGGGTTAGGCAGTGCTCTCCTTCAGGGAGGACACTTCCTAGAGGGAGGTGAGAGCGGAGAGCTGTCAGCTCAAAATCTCGACAGCTGAGGAAATAATTTCGGGCAGCATATGATAGCATCTTCTACAAATGCTTCCCCAGCGGGTGCTAGGATCAGAGCCCAAGCTCCGGCAGGGCTGGCAGGATGGAAGTGGAGCAAGGACTGCATTTAGGTGAAGGAAGAAGAAGAGCCTATCTTTAAAATGGCCTGTCAGGGAAGTCTCCTGATGGTCCTACACTCTCTTGAAGGGATGGGTAGCCATAGAGTCAGCTACTAGTAGTAACATATACAGAAAGGAAACTTGGCTGATAAATGAAATATGAGTCCAGTTATTACTGAGAAAATTCATCTTCCACCTTATCTGGTAACCAAAGATGCAATTTTATGTCGGGGAACTAAGATGCTAAGGAACCCAGAAACGGGGAAGCAAAACTATCTTAATGTTTTAACCCATCACTTGACATAAATCAATTTCTAAAAGACAGTGTCATTTCAGATCAACAGGATTAGTGTTAGGATCTTTGAAAAATGTTTTTGAACCTTTGTTAGCTTGAAAACACAAAGTTAAGAATGGACTCTCCTGCCTTTTCAAATTGGTGTTTGTTTTTCTCATTATACCTTTTCTTGGTGGAGCTAGAGCATCAAATAACTTCCTGGTTCATCCCCAGCTTATGTTTATTCTGAACATTGCATTTGTGACATCCAATTGGTTATGGTGGAAAAGTGTGAATAGGGAATAAGATCTGTAATTCTAAATTTTATAAACAAAACCATATGACTTATAGCATGGAAAAGAGGCAGAGTAAGCCTTCGTATGTAACCATATATGTGTATATATACATACATAACAGATATACATTCTGGCATCCCAGAAATAGTCTTTTGCCATGAAAGGGTCTGGCAAATACAGTAAATTGAATAGTACTATCTTCCTTTAATGTCCCAATAAGTTTTAGTCTCTTGAATTTTATGTTTGGGCTAAGCTTCTTGCTTAAATTACTATTTTCTCCTTAACTAGTGCTTTCATATAGACTCACTGCCTTGATTCAACTAATAGCTACTAATTATTAAACAGCTGCTGTATGCTAGGCCTTGTGCTTGGCACGTTGCATGTATTATCTTTTTTTTCTTTAACCATTAGGGATTTTTTTAATATGCAAAAATATAAAAGATAATATGGATAAAATTCAAGCACCTACCACTCAGTTTTAAGGCATCTTAGTACTGTGCTATGTTTGCTTTAGATACCTTTTTTGTAATATAGAAAGATTTTATAGAATAAGTTGAAACCATCTTTGTACCTCCCTTTTCTCCCTAAAATAATCTACCCTGAAGTTAGTGTGTTTCATTCCCAGACATGGTTCATGGTTTTATAATTTTGCTAAATATATATACACACACACACCTTCCTTTTGGCAACTATCAGTTTGTTCTCTATATCTATGGTCTGTTTCTGTTTTGTAAAAATGATATATATTTTTGCAATTATAAAATTTAAGTATGGATGTGTCATTCTGCTACTTTATTTTTCTCTCAGCAAGCTTTTCATATTTATCTCAAAATTCATTTTAAACCCTTTCTTCAATTGCATGACTATACCATCTCTTGATGGATTCAGTGTCCCAAAATACTACTGTAAAAATATTCGTATTTGCCTCTTTGTGCATATGAAAAAGAGCTTCTCTAGGGTACTCACAAGGAGAGTTGCTAGATTTTTTAGCATTATTAGATGGTGTGCCTTAATTTGTCTTTATAACAACTCTTCAAGATGATGCATGAATCCCACTTTAGTAGTTTTATGTGCTTATTAGCTAATAAGTTGTGGTGCTGGAATTTCACAGAGCTCTAGCTGACTCCAGCATTCAACCTCTTGCCACAGACTTGCTATTTTATTTATTAAGAGGTAAATAACACATAAAGGTAGAATGTTATTATTTATTCACTGATTCATTCACTAAACAAACATTGGGTGGAAACATAGCCTAATGCTTTAAAAATAAGTCTATAAACTCAGACTGCCTGAGTTCAAATCCTAATTCATCTTACGAGGTGTGATTGAAAAATGTGATGAATGTTTAAATAAAAAAAAAACAATTTATTACAGTAAAAGGCACAATGCCATTAATCCCCCTCAAAATACTCCCCTTCGCTTTGAACACACTTATCCCATCCACTTTCTGAAGCAGCTCTGGAAGTCCTCTTTCGTGAGTGTCTGTAGTTGCACTGTTGTGGCTGCCTCAGTGTCCTGAATCATTTTGACTTTGGGGAAGAGCCATAAGTCACTGGGTGCCAGATCCAGTGAATAAGGTGGATGAGGACAGACTGTAATGTGACAGGGAGCCTTTCTGTTGTGATTAAAACATACGGTGAATACTGCTACTGAGTGCCATCCAACAGAAAGGCAGGGATCTTCAATATGGGAAGTTGTGCTTCAAACCTTAGTAACAGTGTGTGTGACAAGTGTCAACTTGTTTGATGCAGTCAGTCAGGTGTGAGCTATGGTTGAGAGAAGGTGTGTTTTAAAGTGTGCCATAAATCATCCTTCATCATGACAATGCTCCTTGTCACACATTGCTTCTGGTATATGGCAATTTCTGTTAAATAAAAACATTATGGGGCCAGCCGAGGGGTGCGTTGGTTAAGAGTTGGCTTGGGACACCAGCTCTGAGCAGCAGGGCCCCAGTTCAGATCCCACATGTGGGCCAGTGACGCTGCGCCCTCTACAGCTAAAATGGTGAAAAACAGCTCGACCTGGAGCTGGGCTGCCGTGATGAGTCGCCAGTGACAGAATAGGCTGCAGTGGAGCTGGCCAGCAGCTCGTGTGAGCTTTCGTGAAGTGCTGTGAGCAGCCGTCCAATGGCCAGCAATTGACTGCCTCACCTGGGAAGAGCGCAATGATAATACCAACACGGGCCAGTGAAGTGACGTCCTCCACAACTAGGCTGAAGAACAAAAGGACAGAAACTTGTCTGCTCCCCTCCCCCAATTCCCCAATAAAATCTTTTTAAAAAAATTACAGTGTTTCCTCATCCACTTCATTCCTGGCTCTGGCACCCAGTGACTTCTGGCTTTTCCCCAAAGGCAAAATGATTCAGGACATCGAGGCAGCCACAACAGGGCAACTGAAGATACTCACGAAAGACGACTTCCAGAACTGCTTCAGAAAGTGGCAAGAATGATGGGATAAGTGTGTTCGAAGCGAGGGGGAGTATTTTGACAGGAGTTAATGGCAATTTGTATTTTACTGTAATAAACTGTTTTTTTTATTTAAACATTCACCATAGTGTTTGATCACACCTCTTATGTTGCCATATGAGTTCTCTGAGACTCAATTTGATTATAGTATTTACCTCAAAGAGTTATTCTGGAGTTGTTATAAAAATTAAATGCCAGGCGTAGGACTGCTCAGCCAGAGGTACAGGATGTGCTCAAGCCAGATGCTGCTTGTCTGGGTTCCATGAACCTTTGAGAGACCCCAGATGCTGTAGCATGAGCCAACGCGGGTGGTTTGTACAAAAAAGACACTGGAAGCAACTTGGGTGGCCCGAAAGTTGGGCCGGGCTGGGTCTCAGAATCACCAGGGCATAACAAATGAATGGTATTAGTCAGATTGATGGAGATTCAGATATGGCGGCTGCCTGCATCTGCATGCGGAGAAAGGGGAGGGTTCAACAAAGAAGTAATGGCTCTGTCACCTCCTCCATCTGGGAGAAAGCTGCCTCTCCAGCACTCTTTCTGCAGCCAGACAACTCAGTTTTTCCTGTTTGTCCCTGTCACCTCTCCAGCTGTTGCCCCAGCACTGGAGCTCAGAGCCAGTGATTCCATTGGTGAATAAGTCCATGTGTGGGGCCTTTAAAAGGAGCGCCTGGGACTCCAACTGCCCTCTGTCTCACTAAGCTACAATCTTTGCTGGTTTTCACAACCAGAAATTATGCAGACTTCTCTCCCTGGCTTTGGAACTTGGGCTGAGGAGCTTGGAGTGGCACTGGGACCCCTTACTCCTTGGGGAGGAGGGGAGGGTACCTCTGCAGTGGAGATATTGTTCCCGATTTTTAATGGTTACATGCAAGTGTGGGACCAGCCTGTTGTGCATCTCTGCCCCTCCTACCAGTTTTGAGGTGGCTTCTTCTGTATGTCCTTAGTTGTAGGGCTTAGGTTCAGCAAGATTTCATGGTACAGCTTTTTATCAGGAGACTCTGACAACTTAATGCTGCTGTCTTCTTGCTTTATTCTATGAAAACAAAGACGTTCACACCTATTTAGTTGTGTTATTTTTTTCTCTTCAGAAGAAAGTTATTAAAATTTCTTTCTCTCAACTCTAAACCCTATTCCAAAATACTAAGAGCCCCAGATTTTCATGCATGAAGGTGATGGGGCTCCACTGACTGCTTTCTCACCTGTGTTAGCTCTTCTCCCATATGATCTTTAGATTTGCAATTGCTAAGAAGCCCCAGTTATTATAAGCGTCATGCTATCCTTTTGGTAATGTAGCCAGCAAATATTTTCCCAGGAATTAGTTTGTCTCATTAAAATGTGATTAGATGCTTATTATCTAAGAAGGAAAGGGGCTTTGATAAAATAGGGAAAGAGAATGGGCTGTAGTCAGCTGGACCTGGGTTAAAATCACAGCTTCATCATATACCAGCTGTGTGACTTTGAACCAAGCTATTTAATTACTCTGATCCTGTTTCTTTACCTCTACAAAAGATAAAATAAGATCTACATTTTAAGTTTGATACAGAGGTTAAAAATAACATTGAGAAATTGTAATTTTGCAAATATAAAAATGTGGACTCCTTGTATAAACTTGATCCTAAGCCAAAAATTATCATGCTAGTATGAGTGTAAACTCTGACCAGGGCTTAAGCTCCAATACCCACATTTAATGAGCTCGATGCCTCATTTTCTTGTGTATGAGATGGGAATGATAATAGTGCCTGCTTCGTAAGGTTATTGAGGGGACAACACTAGATCACATAAGGAAAATCTCACTACGGTGCTTGGCTTATAGTAAGCATTTAAAAAGTGTTAGCTATGGTTATTTCTACTTAATAAACATTTTCTATGTGTTAGACATAGTACTAAGCACTTATATTTACCATTTCATTTACTTCTCCTAGCAGTGACATAAAATAGGTATTATTAAACCTATTTGGCAGATGTGGAAATTGTTTAGAGCTGTTAAATGACTTGGCTAAGAGCACCAATCTAAGTCCACCTCCCACTCACTCAGCCATTATATGGAATGGACTTAGTTTGCAAACCATTCAGCCTCTTCTTTTTCTACATCTCCCTTGAGCCCTTCCTAGGGCTTTCACAGTCTCTCATCTCTCCACCAAATCCTGTAGCCATAGCAGGAATTAATAAACTGACTGAGACTAAATGGTTAATGTCATTTTCCTTCCACAGCCTACTCTCAACCAGCCTCCAGAGCAATTTGGTTAAAAGTAAGACTGATCATGTCATGCTCCTGTTCAAAACCTCCCAATGACTTCCCAACTCTGAGAAAAAGCCAGCCTTACTCTATCAACAAGGCCCTGTGTGACTGGTACCCCTTTGTCTAGGTTCCTCCAGCCCCTATCCCCAACAAACACACTCAGCCTCTTTCAACTCCCACCACTCTTCCCCCTTTCACTCTCCTCCAGTAACACTGGCCTCCTTGGTGTCCCTTAAACCAGCCAAACACGTTCCATTGTCAGAGCCTTTGCCCTTGGACTTGGCTTTGCCTGTGAACCTGGTCACCCTGGCGTCCACATGGAGTACTTCCCTCACTTTCTGCAGGTCTTTCTTCACATGCCACCCAACCAGAGGCCACTTCTGTCCATTCTCTTATTTTGCTCTATTTTCCTCTGTAACCCTATTACCACCTGATGTTAGGATTTGTTTGTTTATATGCTCATTGTGTCTCCCCGACCGCAATGTCAGCTGAAGGCTTGCAGGAACTTTTCTTCGTTCACTAGTATCCTCAGTGCCTGGAACCTTGTATGTCCTTCGGAAATATTTGTTGACTAAATGAACAAAGGAAGCTTTGCATTTTAATAATCTCATTGTAGCCACTCTGGGGAAATGGCTGGGGAGAGGTAAGAGCTGTTAGAGGCCCTTTCTGATGTCCAGCTGAGAGATGGTGGGGGCCTAGGCTGAGTGGTTGCAGCGTATGGTATAGGAATATGCTAAGAATTTGGGGAATCGGGAAGTGGCATTAGGGGGACTCTGTCCAAAGAGGGTGTTTGAATTCTAGGAAGCTTTTGAAACCTAATACAGGGGAAAAGTCATACGTGTTGAAATGTATTTGTGTGTGTGTGTGTGTGTGTGTGTGTGTGTGTGTGTGTGTTTATTCTTTCTTGCTATGGAAAATAGCCCCAAAACAGTGTAAGTGGAGTGAGAATACATTTGTTTGGGTTCTGGGCTGTCATGATATTAGGGAAGCAGCAGTTTAGAGAGGAGAACAGGTTATTTCCTCCAGCTCCTGTGAAAACAGGCCTACCCAAGGACCCTGGCTTTGTGTCCAGCCAGCTGCAAGTCCCTAATCGTGCCCGGCACAGGGTGTGGACGTTGGCAGTTTCTGTAGCTCTTGTCAGCTCCAGCTGTCAAGTGATTACTGTTTCCTGCACCCAGCCCTGTGGTTAGGTTCTGGAAGGTGCCCATTTTGCCTAACCGATGCTAACAGATATTTCGGACCTTTTGCTTTCTCTTTTGGCATTCTGTGGACGCTGCTTTTTCATTCTGACCCTGTCTCAGGTCATTCCCATTCCTGGATTCTTGGGAGAAAACAATCCATTGCTGTATTCTTGGGAGTAAACAACAGTAACATTTTTTTCTGGTCCTTGGTAGTGTTTAATTAAAAACTTGCTTTCCCCAAGTCTTCAGCTGCATCCAAGCTTTTAGAATTCTGCAAGCACAGACAATATTATAGAGTTTGACCCTTTGAGTTACAAGATCTAGTTATTCTGTCTAATCATCAACCTCAAATAATGACAGAATCATAATCTCTAGAACAAAAAGTAATACGAGGTATTGCCCAAATATTTTCTGAAGACAGAGTACATTTACTTTTAATAAGTAGTCTAATACCAAATTTTAAACAAAATTAATGTTTAAGTTTGAAACAATTTGGTCAGGGTATAAAGAATCATCACTCCCATCTTTTTTTTTTTTTTTTAAACTTTTATTTTTTTATTTTAAGGGCAGTTTCACTGGCCTTCACATGTGGGATCTGAACCCTGGCTGCTAGCGTCCCAACCCAGCTCCCAACCACCGTGCCACTCGGCTGGCCCTTAACTCCCATCTTATACTTAGATTTATGGGACTCTTTCTTCTGTAAGGTTTTCATATATTAATCTTTCTAGGTATTGATGCCAGATATAGTTCCAGCCGAGCTCACGGGCTCATAAGATTTTGCTCTCAAACTCTTTTTGGAAATGAGATTTTTCTTTTTAAGTGAATGTGTTTTTCCTTTAATAAATTTCTGAGTTTACTAAAGAAGCCAACTCTGAGTTTCAAAAAAGAAAAAAAAATTCGAGATGTTAGTGCCAGAGTTTGAACAGTGCCCTTTATTCACTACTGAGTTGCATCAGTTTAACTTTTTTTCAGGTTCATAAACACTACACTAGGTCACAAATATAGTAAAAATTTGCCACACCTTTATGCTGTATATTGTGTGTTTTAAGTAAATCAAATTTAATTATGTTCTTTCTTTTTTGCTTTTTTTCTCTTTTTTTTATGTATTTTCTCTGTGCTGAATAGGTCATGTTTCAATGTATAAATAAATAAATTTTATATATGTACCTATGTATTTAGACATATAGGTACATATATACAAAAAATGTGTAAATATGTGTACATGTATATGTGTATATATAATAGTATATGGCTCTATCAGAAGTTTTTCCAGTAAGTGAAACCATAAGTCAACATATTCACCAAATATAGCATTCCCCCTTAGTCTTCAACATCACATCTAAAATTATATTGTGATCCTGAAATAAGTAGTCAGTACCAATAATATAGCTAGGTTCCATAATGGATTGTATTTTTTAAGAAGTTGCTATCAATTTTGATGAAGTCAGCAAATGAAAATTTGGTGAACAACTTCACCTGTTCCCCTTGATTTAAAAAGAAGAAAGTAGCAAACCAGAGAACTGGTTATGTGTGGCGAAAGCTCCTGTGTCACCTCCTAGCTTGGGAAATGGGGCCGTGCCCTGGGCTGCCACACTGGAGGGACTGAGCATTAAGTAGGGAGCCACAGGGAGAGTTGCTCAAAATATAGAGCCTACAGGTTGGGCTCAGGCGTGAGGGGCCAGGAAGCAGCTGGGAAACAGCAGTGTCTCCCTTGGCCATAGCAGCGCATTCATTATTTACAGCTATTTAATGACCTCAGTCTATTTTAAAGACATTGTGTAGGGCTGGCCGAATGGCTCAGTTGGTTAAGAGCTCGCTCAAGAGTGCAAGCTGAGCTCTGAGCAACAGCGGTTCGAGGCCAGCCCTAGCTGAGTTGCCGTTGAGCTGCCAACAGGTGGCAGGATGGCTCAGCTAAAAAAAAAAAATAAATAAAAAAATAAAGACATTGTAATGAGATGAACACTTTTATCTATTTCCTTTGACTGATCTGCACATATTCTTTGGGAACTAAGGATGTTGGAGTCAGATGGATGTGAGTTCCAATCCTGTGCTTCATGCCATAATGGCTGGGTGACCCAGAACATGATGCTTAACCCCTTTGTCCTCAGTTTATGCATCTATAAAATGGGAACATAGTATCTCATAATATTGTTGTCATGTTTAAATGAGAGAATGTCATATAACTGTGTAGACCAGTGCCTGGGATATGACAAGAACTCAACAAATTGTAGTTTAAGAAAAGACTCTGGCTACTAAAATAGGCCAAAAAGGAAAAGGAAAGCATTCTACAACTGGTGTAGAATGCTTCCTCTCTCATTTAGGTGAAGTTAATTAAAATAAGGATAAGAGGGGAGATGGATATTTTGAAGCAAAAAACTTAAATTGTAATTGATCTGGTAAATTGTTACAGCCTTTTTGTAGGACAGTTTAGTTATATATAGCCAAAATGTAAGATATGTGCTCTCTTTGACCAAACATTTCCATTTTAGAAATCATCTTAAGGACATTCTCACATATTGGTATACGTGCAAGGATTTTAAATGCACCATTATTTGAAATAGCAAACCAGAGGAGACATGAATTAGAGATTTATTAATTAACTGATAGTACCAGTTGACCCTTGAACAACACAGGTTTTAACTGCACAGGTCCATTTATATGTGGATTTTTGTCAATACTGTAAATGTATTTCCTCTTCCTCATGATTTTCTTAATAACATTTTCTTTTGCCTAGGTGGATTTATTGTAAGAATATAGTATATAATATATAACACACAAAATATGTGTCAATCAACTTTATGTTATGAGTAAGGCTTCTGGTCCACAGTAAGCTATTAGTAGTTCCGTTTGAGGGGGTTGTCAAAAGTTATATGTGGATTTTTGACTTTGTGGGGATAAGGCAGTTAGGTGAGCACCCCTAACCCTGGAGTTGTTCAAGGGTGAACGATATCTGTGTACCATGGAAGGCTATAAGACCAGTAGGAAGAATGAAGTAGAGGTATATGGCACAGACCCCAAAATTGTCAGTGATATATTTTGGGGTTAAAAACAAAAACAAAAGACAAAACAATATACAAGATGTGTGTATATGTATATATAGAGAGAAATAGATAAGACATATGTAAGAAATGTGTGTCTGTGTTCCTGTACATGGGAGAAGAGTGCTGGAACTATGTACACCAAATCATTAATAATTTTTACCCCTGGGAAATGTAAGTGGATGAAGGGAGAGGTTTCTACATATTTTACTATCATAATTCTAAATTTAAATTTTTATAGTTAGGATACACGTAATTTTGCAATTTTGTGAACCTTCTTATTCACAACATTGGATCCAGGCTATTGTGTAGAATCCTTCTGGAGAACAGGGACCTGTCCAATTTCACCTCATATCACAGCACCCAGCATGTACCAGCATTTCTCCAACTGTTTATCTTGTGTGCCCGTTAATAATGCTCATTAATTATTATTGACATGATTAATAATGAATGAAAAGTAATATTTGTGCTCATTTGAGAACCATAGTGTTTTTAATCATTAAAATAACATAAGTCCAGGGCCGGCTGAAACGCGGTGGTTGGGAGCTGGCTTGGGACACCAGCGGCCCAGGTTTGGATCCCACATATGAGGGCCAGTGACACTGCCCTCCAAAAAAAAAGAGAACATAAGTCCATAAGTTTAACTGTTGTAGAAATGCATGGCATAAAAGTGAGAGTACTTTATCAGTGGAACCTATTCATCAGGTATTTTCTAAACATATAGTGACATACATATTACATTCATATACATCTTTACAGACATGGAATCATCCTATCCATTTTATTTTGAAATGTATTTACTTGCGAACATGTCTTATATACTGATCTTTCCACTATTTTTTATAATTTGTGTATTCAATGGTGTGAATGTACCATAATTAAATTCACCTGCCACTATTAATGGACATGATTTTTACTAAGACAACACTACAATGAACATCCTTATATGTAAAACATTTGGAGGAGAATTTCTTTAAGATAAATACCTTGTTTGGAAGGAATTTCGATTTCCAAAAAGGTTGTACCAATTTATGCTGCCACTGAATGAAAAAAATATTTTTCCATACACTTGCCAACAACTTTTGATTTATACCATTCTACTAGCCAAAAATTTATGTTTTATGTCTATTTTTATTTTATTTCATTTATTAGTGGAGCTTTCCAATCTTCATAACTTTTGTATGAGCCATGATGCTTGGAGGACTGGAATTGTTCTTGACTGAGAACATCTGGGGAAGCACATTCTGCATTGTATCACAGTATAAATTGATTCACATGGCTTCACAGCCAGACTTGAGAGCAAATTTGACTCTCTTAGAAATGTGTGTCATCTCAAAGTGGTATGGAATTTTCTTGTATAGTTACAATAAGTTTATGTAGCGCATTGCTGGTTAAAATCCAAGTATCATAAAGATAGATTTTCACATAGTCCCTCTGCCATGCACAAAAGTCTTAAGATCTAGAAATAGCTGAGGAAGTTCTTTTTCACATTCACTATTCTGTCTGCTTTCATACAGTAGTCCCCCCTCATCCATGGTTTTCCTTTCTGCCATTTCAGTTACCCGCAGTCAACTGTAGTCTGAACATATTAATTGGAAAATTCTAGAAATAAACAATTCATAAGTTTTAAATTGCATGCTGTTCTGAGTAACATAATGAAAACTTGCGCCATCCTTCTTGGTCCTGCTGGGGACATCAGTCATTTGTTTGCCCAGCGTCCCCACCTGTTATATGCCCTCTGCCTCTTAATCTCTAGTAGCCATCTTAATTATTGACTGTTGAGGTATCATAGTGCTTGTGTCCAAGTCACCCTTTTTTACTTACTAATGCCTTTTTACTTACTTACATATTGTCGTAATTATTCTATTTTATTATTAGTTATTGTTAATCTCTTACTGTGCCTAATGTATAAATTAAACTTTAGCATAGGTATATATGTATAGGAAGAAAACAATATATTGGGTTGTTGGAAAAGTCATGACATATTTTTTTCTATGATTTTCATTGAAAAAATGCATCACAACTTTTCTGACAACCCAATATATAGGATTCCGTACTATCTGTGGTTTCAGGCATCCACTGGGGATCTTGGAACATATTCCCATGGTTAATGGGGGATTACTATATGGTTTCCCCATTTACTATTAAGTGGATTTCAGCAATTTTGTTTTATCTTTTCTATAAATGCTTTAAGTTTCATTTAGGTAAGTTGGAAAGGGATCATCAAAGCATTTATCTATTTATCTACCTACCTATCTGTTTATTTATACAAGGAATAAAGCTTGGAGCAGAAAAACAGAATGATGCACCATTTTTTTCTTTTTCATCTTAGATGCCTGAGACCTTTAAGCATCTTTGGCCCTCTAAATCTGTATTTATTAACTTAAATATAATTTAACCAGAGTTGAATTATCTCAGTGAGATTTCATAGCCACAAGCGACCATGAAACTATTAGTTGTGTCATTTTGGAAGGCACCAGAACCAATTAGTTAGGAGATGATTAAAACTGCTGGTCCCATTAATGTCATGGTTATTTGAGAGAGGGTGGATTGACCTGCAGGTTTTTTTGGATATAGACTTTCACCAGGGCCAGCCTAACTCAGAGATAAATTTGAATTGCTACAGGAAGCCCCTCAAAGAGGACTTGGTCACATTTTAGCTGTTCAGCACTCACATTGGCATCCTGCTAACACTCTGTCTCCCTTCTAAAAGTGCCCACCAGGCAAATAGCCAAAAACCAGGCCCCAGTGCAGGCTTCCCACCACTGCTGCCAAGGGCCAGATCTTACTCTGTCTGCCCCCTGGTTCAACTAGGGGCCAGGCCCAGTGCCTCAACTGGCCAGCAATACCTGCATGCCCCTGCACTCTGAGTGATGAGCTAGACGAGGGAACGTGTGGAAGTCAGAGTCATCAAGGCAGCAGCTGTGTGGGATGCGGACAGAACAGTTGTATAGCATGATATTGGCAGTGTTTGCCCCCTCATGGCTTCTCTTGTTCCTGTTTATTTTCTAAGCCTACTTTCAAGAGCCATTTTTTTCCTTTTTCCATCCTGAGAGGTCTGATTTGGTCCAGGGATCAGTATCACCCCCCATGTAACTAGGGGATTGATCTCTAAGACAGCTTCCCAACATTTTTTTCATGTCATAGAGTACATACAAAATGATAATGCCTGTATGGTACCCAGGATAAATGTATATAGGCTGCTCAGGGCTGAAGATGGCCATTGGAGGGTCTCAAGCTGCCTTGAGGGCCGAAAGGACTGTTAGCTCAGGATAACTATTGCCCATTATATCCATACATTGGTTGTGAAGCTGTGGTCAAAGCTAATCATGATGGCCTCATTCCACTTGCTGGCAGTGGTTTAGGGTAAATATATTACCCAGCTCTGACCATGAGGGGTGGTTTGCTGATGAATTTCTTTAAAGGCTCTCTTTACTCTTAAAAAGGGACATAAAAGAAAGAGGATTCCTTTTTTAGAGTAAGGATGTGATACCTGGAAGAGTGGCAGCTATATTACTACTACGAAGGAATGTTAACTTGAGGAGAACATGTTGAGTGGAAAAAATAGAAGGAACCTGGGACTTGGATGGCATTGTTAATCTGTGGACCTCACCAACCTTAGAACTACCTATCTGTAGATACTGAGATAGCAGATCCATATTATTAAAGTTATTTTCACTTTTTGTTTGTTTGTTACTTACTGCAAAGAGCATTCTGATATAATATCTGCTCAGTACTCGAAGATCAGGATTTATGTATGAATTATACAATGAAAAAGGTACTCGAAATAAGAAACTCTTGAGGAAAGAATGGAAAAAGAACTGGATATGTGCTGATAAAAGGAAAATATTCAGAGTAAAATGGGTAGGTATAAAAAGAAATTCTAAAAAAGCAATGCACTTTACATAAAAGAGTATAGGTTTGTTTGTTTTTAATTAATATGATGGTAGACTGGACTGAAAATATTTGCCAGCATCTCAAAAAAAACATCAAAATAACATTATCGAAAGAGAAAAGATTCTAATTAACAATTGCAAGAGGCAGAAGAGCATACAAGTCAGGAGCCTGAACCCTGAAGCCAAACTGTGTTTAGATCCTGTATCTGCTACTTCCTAATTGGGTGACTTTGTGTAAGTTATTTATCTCTCTGTGATTCCGTTTTCTCATCTGTAAAATGGAGACAATAATAATAGTCCCTATCTCAAAGGTATTACTGAGTATATACTTATAAAGTATGGGAATAGGGTCTGGTGTATGTTTTCTATTATTAACTCACAGTTCTCTTCAAACCTATACTCATGCAAAAAAAAAAGTCACTTAAAGTCAAATGCTTCTATCACTACACAGTCACTAAAGTGGCTAAATAATAATAGAAGATCTATAATACCAAGTGTTGGCAAAGACCTCTTACACATTACTTGTGTGAGTGTAAAATGGTGTATGTAGCCTTTTGGAATACTGTTTGGCCATTTCTTAAAAATTAAACGTACATCCACTCTACGGTCTATTAGCTCCACTTGTATGTATTTACTGAAGAGAAATGAAAATGTATGCATACACACACACCTTGTAAAAGAATGTCCATAGCATACTTGTTTATAACACCACCAAACTGGAAATAGCCCAGGTTTCCATTAACAAGAGAGTAAATAAGTAAACTATAGGATATTCATGCACTAAACTACTACTCAACAATAAAAAATGCACTTCAAATATACACAACACCATGAATGAATCTCAGAAATTTTGCTCAATGAAAGAAGCCAGACATAACAGAATACATACTCTACAATTCAATTTATATGAAGTTCTAGAATAGGAAAAACTAATCTATGGTAATAGAAATCTGAACAGTGGATGCTTATGGGGGATGGGAAAAGATTAGCAGATGTAACTTCCTGGAAATAATCTATGTCTTGGTAGGAATGTGGATAACATAGGTGTATATGTTTGTTAAAATTGATCAAATTGTAATACTGAAAAAAAAAATTTTACTATATATACAGAGGATGCCAAAAAAATGATACACATTTTAAGAAAGGAAAACTGTATTAAAATTGTAATACTCAACATATACTGATAACAAAAAATAAACACAAGTCACGTTTGACTTTTGCAATTACAAGAGGTGCTCAAAGTGGTTACCATCAGCGTCCAGACACTTCTGATTATGGAGAACTACCGCTTGAGCAACATTGACCTAAATGTCCACTTGTATACATTTTTTTGCACCGTGGTATAAATCATAACTCAATTTTTAAAAATGAAACAACAATAACAGATGCTGCACAGGTCTTGGGTCATAAATGTGTAAGATGAGCATCTTTTCATCCCAGGTAGCCAGGGAATATCCAAAACTTCTAGGGTCATGTCAAAAGGATGCAGACACTTACTTGAAGCAGCCCCCATTGGCCAATATGAGACAGTTTGAACATCTTTAAGGAAAATAATGTCAAGGGGTTGAAATATATATAATATGTTTAAATTCATGTGTTAATAAATACTTTTTAAAAATTTGGCCACCAGAAGAGGTGCCAACTCATTATTTTGAAAACTGGTAAATGAAAGAAAAGAAGCATTTGCTCTGTCTTTCCTGTATGAACTGTATCACTGAGTAACCCATTAGTAAATGAGGGAAAATTTCCCATTATAGAAATATTCTAGCTAAAAAGTAAAGGGTGATAGAATTGGAAAGTTATATTGCAACCCTTAATCAATTAAATGCTCTAGCTATTGAGTATCAGCAGCTGCTAACATCACAAAAAGAGATTCACGCCCCCCTCACAACCTCCATGAAAGGTTGGTGACCTATATGAGACAGTCTTCCTAAAAAAGATCTAAATAAAATTTGATCAACTTGTCAGTCTCAACCAACCTTTGGGGAATACAGTGGATGGAAGAATATGGTGATGACACCATAGACATATAATAAAAAACCAGATGGCAGGAGAATTTAATGTATAAACAGTCCAGTTTCTTCAATAAATAAATTGCAATGAGAGAGATAAAAGGAGGAGGAAGGGAGGGAGAAGAGAGATAAATGGAAGGGGAACCTATAGATTAACAGAGACCTAAAAGAAATATCAACAAACTGCAAAATGTGAACTTTTTAAATTTTGATTCAAACTTGAGAAAAAAATCACATTAATAAGACAATTGGAAATTTGAACACTAACTGAATATCTGATGATACTAAGAAATTATTACTGCTTCTTTTAGGTAATTGGGATTATGTTTTTAAAAAATCTTTATCTTTCATTTTGAAATATTTACAGATGAAATTATTTGAAGTCTTAAATTTGCGTCAAAATAATACATACAGAAGTACATAAAGTGGGTGGAAATACTGATGAAACAAGATTAGCCATGTGCTGATAACTGTTGAAACTTGGTGATAGAGGTAGGAGGGTTCATTACACCAGCCTGTCACTTTTTGTGAGTGCTTGAAATTTTCCACCATAAAAAGTTTTATTTTGCTTTGTTGTTAAAGGAATGGAAAGGGAGAGAGAAATGGAAAAACAAAACAAAACAAAAAGCTAGATTCTGCAGAAATACAGGAAGGAAACTTAACAGTATGCCTGAATGTGAACCCCTTAATGCATTTCTCATTGACTGCAGCAGCCAAATGGAAAGGCTGTGTTTCAGAATGTGGGCTCTGGGTTCAAATCCGTTCTTCCACACCCAACAGGCAGGACTTGTGCTAACAGATCCTCTGAGCCTCAATTTTTCATTTGTAAAATGGAGATGAACTAGTACCCAATTTATAGGGTTGGTGCCAGGATAAAAGAAGATGATCTGTGTAAAGCATGGAGCATCGTAGTAGCTGGTACTAGTCATTCCTCAGTAAATGTGGGCTGTTGACTGTTTATTGCATGTAGCATTTAAAATCAGAAAATAAAAGTGAATATGAGCACTTTTCAATGAACATTAGAGCATTTCTGATGACTTTGGAACTTCAAAGACCTTTTTCTGTTCATTTTCTTAAACACAGGCATGAGATTAGATTTTACAAAGTTTATGTCCATCACGTGAAAAACTGCCTTATAGTAAAACCAAATCAAAAGTCTTGACACCATCCTGTTGAAACAGACAGAAAGTAAACCCCCACACACAACGCCTGCCTTTCTTCCTAACTTTTTTTTCACCTCTGTTTTTCCATTATGGTTAAGAAAGCAGGAGAATCCTCCTAGAACAAGAAACTTATCTCTTTTTCTGCCTTGAGGCAGAAAAGACCATAGTAATGGACTTTTCCTTTTGGGGTTGTTTTTCCTGGACATGGTATACCCTCGCCAAGTGCAAAAACATGTGATCCGGAAAGAGACCTTAAGTAAACTTCAAATGTCCCTTATCGGTCAGAGATGCTGTCACAGTTTCTAATAAATTATGAATTAATTTTCTGTATTTGGTCCTCTTTCTTTTTTTTTAAAGATTTTATTGGGGAATTGGAGGAGGGGAACAGTGTTGGGGAACCAAGGAAAAGGGGAACAGAGAAGTTGTCCTTTTGTTCTTCAATCTAGTTGTGGAGGACATTGCTTCACTGGCCCATGTTGGTATCATCATTGTGCTCTTCTCTGGTGAGACAGATTGGTCGCTGGCCTCTGGATGGCCACTCACAGCGGCTCTTGGCAGCTCATACCAGCTGACAGCCTCTCAAGCTGCCGGCCACTCACTGTAGCCTATGGCAGCCCACTGCAGCAGGGGCTGCAGTTATGCTGTCCCGGGGACTCACAGCAGCCCAGCTCCAAGAGGAGCTGTTGTTCACCATCTTGGCTGTAGAGGGGAATGTCACTGGCCCTCATATCTAGGATCTGAACTGGGGCCGCTGGCATCCCAAGCCAGCTCTTAACAAATGCGCCACTTGGCTGGCCTCAAAAAGACTCTTAAGACTATATTCCTTTAACATTGGTACTGTACTTCCACGTATTTTTCCTAAATCAGTGGACATATGTTGTCCCAATTCCAGAGCTGGTAAGAGTTCCCATGAACTGATTATCTAATTGTGTCAGAATCTGTGTTATATAGGCATAATTTCACATATGCTCATATTTTCTTTGGAACTATTCCAGGGTTTAATTCCATTTTCAATGGCATCCCTTAATAGGGCTCCCTAAGTCAACATTCTTGGATCCCAGGTTAAGCCCTGCCCTGTGTCTAACTCTGTGGCAGGGGCCATTTGGAAAAAAAGTGGTTTCAGGTTTCAGAGTGAGCTTTGCTGCTATCCCTGTTTGGGCTTTTGAAAGCAAGCTCTCTAGGACCATTTCCTAACCAATTCACTGATCACAAAACTCCTGTCTGATACCCTAGTACTACAGGATCTATCCATTTCCCCAAGACTGAATCCCTGGCACCTAGGCCTCCCTGTGTCTTTGTACTTGGAGCCCACCAAGCTCCCTAATTCTGTCAGTAAGCTCCCAAGATGTGGAACAGTGTTGGTCAGTTGATAAAGGGTATCTGATTCCAGCTATCTTTTTTTCCACAAACTGACACATTCAATAGGACATTTTTGTTTGCAAATGAATCTTTTTAAAGATTAAAACTAGTTTAAGAAAGGTGTGTTAGGATTTCCAGTAAAGGTGGCAGAGTAAATAAACTCTGTACTAACCTCATCCCATGACTGCATAAAAATTACAACTAAATTATAGAACAACCATCATTGAGAACCACCTGAACACTAGCTGAACAGAATTCCTACAGCTAAGGATATAAACAAGGAATCATGTCAGGACTTGTAAGCAATAGAAAAGATCAATGAAACCAAGAGCTGGTTTTCTGAAAAGATAAACAAAATTAATAAACCTTTAACCAAATTCAAGACTAAAAAGAGAGGGTCCAAAAAAATACAATCAGAAATGAAAGAGGACGTGACAGCCAACACCACAGAAATACAAAGCATTATAAGAAAATTCTACAAACAATTATATGCCAATAAATGGAACAACCTGGAAGAAATGGATAAATTTCTAGAAATGCACAATCTTCCAAGACTTTATCAAGAAGAAACCGAAAAGCTGAATAGACCACTAATTACTAATGAAATCAAATCAGTAATCAAAAAATTCCCAACTAACAAAAGACATCTGGACCAGATATCTTTACAAGTAAATAGTATCAAATGTTCAAAGAAGAATTAATAACTATCCTTTTCAAACTATTCTAAAAAATTGGAAAGGAGAGAAGGTTCCCAAACTCATTTTATGAGGCCAGCATTACTTTGATTTCAAAACCGGACACAGACACTACAAGAAAAGAGAAAATTATAGGCCAGTATCTCTGATGAACACAGATGCAAAAATCCTCAACAAAATATTAGCAAACTGAATTAAGCAATACATTAAAAAGGTCATACAGGAGGCCGGCCAAGTGGTGCCATCGGTTAAGAGCTGGCTTGGGCCCGCGGTTGGGATCCCACATATGTGGGCCAGTGACACTGCCCTCTACAGCTACGATGGTGAACAACAGCTCCACCTGGAGCTGGGCTGCCATGAGTGGCCGGCGACAGTGTAGGCTGAAGCCCGTGCTGCAGTGGACTGCAGTGAGCTACCTTGAGTGGCCGGCAGCCAGCATAAGCGGCTGGCAGCCGGCTGCTGGTGAAGCTGCCATGAGCCACTGTGAGCCGCCGTGAGCTGCCATCCAATGGCCGGCAACTGAATGCCTCAGCCAGGAAGAGTGCAATGATCATAATACCAACATGGGCCAGTGAAGCTGCGTAGTGGACAACTAGACTGAAGAACAAAAGGACAGCAACTTGTCTGTTCCCCTTCCCCGATTCCCCAACGCTATTCCCCTTTCCCAATTCCCCAATAAAATCTTAAAAAAAAAAATATATCATACACCATGATCAAGTGAGATTTATTCCTGCAATGCAGGATTGATTCAATATCTGCAAAGCAATTTACCTTGATACACCACATAAACGAAACAAAGGACAAAAATCATATGATCATATCAGTAGATTCAGAAAAAAAACATTTAACAAAAGCCAACATCCATTTATGATAAAAACTCTCAGCAAAGTGGGGATAGAGGGAACATACCTCAACATACTGAGGGCATATATGCGTGTGACAAACTCACAGTTAACATGATATTCTTTCTTTAAGATCACAAACAAGAAAAGAATGCCCACTTTCACCACTTCTATTCAACATAGTATTGGAAGTCCTAGCCACAGCAATCAGACAAGAAAAAGAATAAAAGGCATCTAAATTGGAAAGGAAGAAGTAAAACTATCATTATTTGCAGGTGACATGATACTATATAGGAGAACCCTAAAGATTCCACCAAAAACCTATAATACTGATAAATGAATTTAGTAAAATACCAGGATACAAAATTAATATTCAAAAATTAGTTGCAATTTTATACACCTATAATGAACTATCAGAAACAAAATTAAGAAAACAATTCCATTTACAATTGCATCAAAAAAATAAAATACCTAGAAATAAATTGAACCAAGGCAGTAAAATACCTGTTTTCAGAAAACTATAAGACACTAAAGAACTGTGCTCATGGTTAGGAAGAATTAAAATCATAAAAATGTCTATGCTACCCAAAGCAATCTACAGATTCAATGCAATCCTGTCAAAATGCCAATGGCATTTTTCACAGAAGTAGAACAAATAATCCTAAAATTTATGGAACCACAAAAGACCCTGAATGGCCAAGCAATCTGGAGCAAAAACAAAGCTAGAGGCATCACACTAGCTGATATCAAATTATACTACAAGGCTATAATAATCCAAACAACATGGTACTGGCATAAAAAAAGTCATAGACAATGGAATAAAATATAGAACCCAGAAATAAATCCACACCTATATGGTCAAATAATTTATGACAAAGGAAATAAGATATATAATGGGGTAAAGACAGTTTCTGCAATAAATGGTATTGGGAAAACTGGAAAGATAAATGTAAAAACATAAAACTAGACCCTTTCTTATACCATATACTAGAATAAGCTCAAAATGGATTAAAGACTTAAATGTAAGACCTGAAACCATAAAACTTCTAAAAGAAAACATTGGCAGTAAACACTTTGACATAACTCTTAGCAATATTTTTTTGGATATGTCTCCTCAGTAAGGGAAACAAAGAAAAAATAAACAAATGGGACTAAATCAAACTGAAAAGTTTTTGCACAGTGAAGGAACCCATTAACAAAACAAAAAGACAACCTACTTAATGGGAGAATATATTCACCAATGATACATCTGATAAGGGGTTAATATCCAAAATATGTTGGGAACTCATACAATTTAACACCAAACAGCAAACTATCCAATTAAAAAATGGGCAGAGGACCTGAATGGACATTTCTCCAAAGAGGACATACAGATGGCCAATAGACATAGAAAAAATGCTCAACATCCTAATCATCAGGAAAATGCAAATTAAAACTACAATGAGATATCACCTCATACCTGTCAGAGTGGCTATCATCAATAAATCGAGAAACAAATGTTGGTGAGGATGTGGAGAAAAGGGAACACTTATGCACTGTTGGTAGGGTTGCAGTTGGTGCAGCCACTATGGAAAACAGAAACAAACAAACTCACATATGCAGAGAATAAATTGATGGTTGCCAAGTGGCAAGGTGGCTGGGAGAATGAGTGAAAGGAATTAGGAAGGAACAAATTGGCAGTTTATAAAAACTGTCACAGGGATGTAAAGTACAGCAGAGGGAATATAGTCAATAATATTGTGATAACTATGTATAGTGTCAGATGGGTACTAGATTTATTGGGTGATCACTATGTAAGGTATATAAATATCTAATCACTGTAGTACACCTGAAGCTGATATAATAGTGTATGTCAACTGTGAGTGAAAAATTAAAAATTATTAAAAAAAAAAAATAAATGAAAAGGGAAACACATAAATAAGAACACAATCCTCAAAGCAGTACTAATCTGGCACCAAGAAAAAATGTATTCAAACTGTTTCTTTCTCACTCATTTTCTTTTCAGAGTTGACATGATAAAATACATTTAAGTTTTAAACTAAGCCATTTAACTAGTTTTAAACAATGTTCAGAGCAGCAAGGGGCTTCTCCTTAGTAAATATTGTGGGTTGGGGTAGGAAGAAGCAGGTGAAAGTCAGAAGGAAATTAGGTTTCTTTTAGCACTTCTTTCTTCCTAAGATGATTTTGCTATTCCATGACCTCCTGGACTGAAATTCCATCAACCATTAATAAACTTGTTAAGCGAGATCTCATAGACATGCAAGGATCTGTGACTGGAAAAAAGTGGAACAGATCCTGAACAGGCAACAACAGCAGACACTGATAGGCTCCTAGTTTTAACCCCCTTTTGTGCTCCCACAGCCATAGCCTGACCTTGCCCCACCTCAGTACTTGGTCTGTCAGCCTTCACCTAGCCTTTCAAGCTGGCGTGGCCTCCTGGTTGTAGCCCCTCCTGTTTCTCTGATTCTGAAACTGGTTATCAAAATTGTAATTGTCCTTAAATAATGAAAAAGTTTTTGCCATCTAATCCAGAAATGTCAAACAAGTTCTCTCAGGAGACTATCCAACGCAGTGAGAAAAATCACCATTTACTAAGTTTTTATTGCTACATATACCCACATAGAAGGCTTCTCTAAATATAAAGTAATTCCACATTTTCCCAATGAGAAAGGCTTAAAACAAAATGCTTGAGGCCAATTTAAGAATATAGATGAAATCGTGGAATATTTACTTCCAATATTTAAGATCATTCTGTAGATTAATCATTGGAGTGATCGTTGCCTTGCACTCTCCCTGTATTTTCAGCCTCTTCACACGCATCTGTGGGTTGGCCTTGAAACAAAAACAGAAGTCCTTTGAGTCCTCCTCGTAGCTTACCCAAGCACAGCATCTTTCCTTCTGCCCAGGTCATCTGAGCTACAGCACTTTTTGCATCTCCATATATGATACTTCACTGGGAGTGTTACTGCATGACTTTTTCTTCCTTTTTCCATCATCCTGGAGGTGTGTTGACGTGGTCTCACCTACTGCGTGGCCTTTTGGAATAAGTTTAAAGTTTAAGCAACTTGTTTATTCTGACATCCAACCCCTCCAGCTGTGAGGTCCCATGGCCACAATAATTACTCAATCTGTATTAAATTTCTTGCCACCTTTTCGTCTGATTTCATCAAATGGCTTGTGTAAGCATCCAAACGTGGCATAAGAAGGTTGTAACAGGCTATTAATGCCTCCCCCAAACAACATTATAGTTCAAGAGAATTCTAGATTTGAAAGGACTTGAAGATAAAGCTACTCCCTCTTTTCTGAGGGATAATTTTTTTGGGGGTGCAGTTGGGAACAGCAGCTCACCCTTTATTTAATCGGTCGGGTGCAATGCAAAAGTTACGAGTTCAGGCGCAATGCATCTATTAGATGCGTGTATGACATTTATTTATATTGAAAAATGAATGAAAATACGGTGTAAGCATGCTTTTTATTTATTTAGAATGAAATTTTAATTTGCCACAAAATAAAAACAATATATGTTTATTACATAAATTCAGTATAAAACTCAACAGAAATTCAAAACAATCTGTGAGATCAGTTGCACCTGATGGAGAGTTAAATACATGTGATATATGTCTAGATCCCAGGCAAATTTTTTCTGCTTCACATGTATCATCTCATTTAGTTTTTCTAACAGCTCTTATGAGATAGGAATTTTTATTTCCATTTCACTAAGGAGGAAATGGATTCTCAGAAAGGTCAAGTAACTTTCCCAAGTACATATAGCTACAAAACACCAGGTGTGTCTGACTCTAGAACTCATGTTCTTAGCCATACCACACACTTGCACAGAATTCCAGAACGTTCTTTTTTTCAGTTGGAAGAAGCGTGGTACCATGCCACAGGCTCTTACTTAACCATTCTAAAAATAACAAGTGGATTTATTATTCTTCTTGGATTGTGTGTACTTTCCTCTCTGCTTCACCGTGTAGTATAATGTATTTTGATTATTCCCTATCCATTGAGTAATTTTAATAGTAATTATTTTGTTAAATGTGGGTGATGAAATAAATCCTGTTTTGAGACCACAGTCATCCTGCCGAGATTTTTTGTTTGTGGCTAGCCTCACTGATGCTGATTGATATTACAAAGCTTATCCCATAGAATTCTGAGTTTCTTTCTGAGTGTAAAAGCTGTTGACACGAAATAGCTATGCATAGCAAAACTGAGTTAAATATTGTTTCTTTTTGTATTCTTTAAATTTCCTGCCTCATTCAGCACATGTAGAGACTAAACAACCAAAATTGAAGTTTGGATTCTTAGATGGCATAGCCCATCTCGGATTAATTCTCCAACCCAGATCATGCATTACCAATGAAGTTTAGAAAACAGTAAACTACATTTCATCATGTGTTTCAAGCATGCAATGAATAGACACTTTAGGTGGCCGAAAGAAACAGCTCAAGTGTTTGGTTATTGTTTTTTTCCCCCCCATTGCTCTCCTGACTCATGTTTAAAGGCTTTTGTTTCTAATCAAAGCAACAAACGGTAAGGTCATTTCCTTGCGATTATATGGCAGCGGAAGGCGTAGGAGGTTTTTAGGTCCCTACTTCCAGAGGCATATATTTGGAGAAAACACCCACACACACACCCCACAAGTGCTTTATACATGTGGCCTTTGTCCTGCACACTCTCTTCAGTCCCTTTAAATGAGCCGAGATCATGGTTCGGAGGTAAGAACTATTTCTCTTACAATCTTCTGACTACAGATATTGTAACGGTGCTCTTACTGGCATTTCTTAGCAAAATTTTGGGCAGATTTTAATATTATACTGGGGTGGACTATCTGCTATTCCAGAATCCAACTTTCAGAAAAGGCAACTACGAGAAATGTTTGTCTTTGTTCTTTTCAAAAAATTACTCCTTCTAAACATTAAATGAATATGCTCCAGTTTGATGGTCCTTAAAGCTCATCTTTTTTGGTGGTGGTGGTGGTGGGGGGTTCCTGTCCTTGTTTTAAATGCTATCTCTGCTCCCTTAAAGGTCCTAAAAGGCCAAAGTTTTGTTTTTTCTTCTGAACTATGGTGATTATTGCTGAAGCCTGTCTACAATTTCACCTCACTGCTCCCCCACACCCCATTACTATCCTTTTTCTTTTCTTTCCTTCTTTTTATTTTAAAAAATATTTTGAAGACAAGAGCTCCATTACAGATGTGGAAAGGACAGGGAGAAGGGAGGAACTGTGTCAGTTCCAGGAAGCATGAAAATGCTTTAAGATTTCCTGTTGATAATCATGTCAGCATAGTGTTCTCAGAGCCTTCTATATCTTTGTGAGCACTTGGCAGTGAAGACCCTGTGGGGGCCTAGGAACTCATCAGTAACTTATGTAAATGGGCTTTTTGATGTACATCTCTGGCTTGCCCTGGGAAAGAAGCAGGAAAATTGAATTCTGTCCCCCATCCTACCTTATGAAGAAGACACTCTGCAATCAGATTCAGCAGCTCAAGGTAGAGATCCCGGAAATGCCATTTTGGGGGATGACTACCAATTAATTAATAAAACTTTTATGATTTGTCAGAGGAAGTCCTACATCCTAATTAAAAGGAAGCTTTTTTTCTTTCCTTCCTTGTAATGTGCTATGGTAAACTCATCAGGTCCAACTCTGAGTGTCCATTTTTTGTTCCCTGATAGGTAGATGTTGAAAATGGAGGAGGGGAGGCAAATCTGGGTAGACTTCAGAAAACAAAGGAAATTGTCTCATCCAGGAGACTGCAAAGCTCTTGGGTGTAAGAGGAAGTCTGTGGAGGAAGTGGGTAGGATTGGAGGGAGAAGAGAAACATCAAGGAAATAAATATATCACAGTAGGGACTGGATTAGTGACCCTTGTCATAGTATAACACAATAGTGTGGCTTAAGATATGAATCAGTTGTCTAAACCAGTACTATCTAAAGGTATCAGCTGATCTGAAAGAGAGGAAAGGAATATGCACCCTTTAAACTGGATTCTCAGCGTGGCATTAGTAGATGATTCTATTCTTAAGAGTCAAAATATAGAAACTCTCTAGAGGTAAGACCATCTCCTTGTAAGGCAGCCCTTGTGGGAATCAGAAACTATACCGCTTAGGAGAGGATGTAAAATATTTCCCGACAACCAAATTCCACTCCGAAGCATATTCTGTGTTCAATGCACTATTTATTTGGTCTTCCATTTGGAGTATATAGTAGTCCCCCTTTATCCATGGGGGTTTCATTCCTAGACCCCCAGTAGATGCCTGAAAGTGCAGCTAGTACTGAACTCTCTATATATATATTATGTTTTCTCCTATAAATACATACCTGTGATAAAGTCTAATTTATAAATTAGGCACAGTAAGAGGTTAACAATAACTAATAATAAAATAGAACCATTATAACAACATGCTGTAATGAAATTTATGTGAATGTGGCATTAGTATGTAAGAAAGGGTGACTTGAACACAAGCACTGCAACTGATGCCTTGACAGTCAATCTGATAACCAAGACGGCTACTCAGTGGACTATCAGGCAGGAAGTGGATATGGCATTGAGATGCTGGACAAAGGGATGATTTACATCCAGGGCAGAACAGCACGCAATTTAAAACTTCGAATTGTTTCTTTCTGGAATTTTTCATATATTTTACCATGGTTGATAGTGACTGAAACTGCAGAAAATGAAACCACGGGTAAGGTAGGATTACTGTGCAGGGAAATGGAGGTTCCTGCAGGCAGGTACTATGCCTCCCAGTGTACAGAGTGCTCAGTAACCATGGGACGGTGTAGGATGGTGGTGGATAAACACCATTGGTTGAGCTGAATTGTTAAATATATTTATGCCATGGAACATTTGAGATGGAAGAAACCTTGTCTAATCCCCTCTTTCTATTACTGATGAGATTAAAATCCAAAGCAGTGAAGGAATTTTCCTACAATCTCTATCTCATATCCCAGGAGGGCAGGCAGGGCACAGACTACACAGTCTGTGTCTCCTGAGTCCTGATTCTGTGTTTGGTCCACCACTGTGCTGTTTCTGGTACCAGCTTGTCACTTTGCCTCATGTCCAGCTTCTCTGCATTTCCTGCAGCCTGAGTTTCGCCTCGTGGATGCATTTCTGTCTTAGGATGGAAATGTGGGAGCTGCATACCCAGTAACGTTCTGCTGCTTCTTATGCACTGCTTCCAACTGCTGGCAGATACCAGAGGGCAGGTGCACAAAAGACCCCCAAAAAAAGAACCAGCAGTCTCTGCCTAGTCACACAAGCTGTAGTTCTAGGTAAAATTATACTAAAACACTTTCTCCTCATTTTGTAAATATTGTAAGAGCCTGAAAATATTAGTGAGCTCTTTGTAGAGGCCTCTCTCGAGACCCTAATGCAAGTATGAAACTTTTGCGTATCCCTGAGATGGATTCTATGAAGCTCCAAGTACGACTTTTTCTTGCTTAATGTTGGAAAACTACAAAAATGTTCAAATGAAAGACTTTTTCTAAACTGAAAAGATAAAGCTGAGTACAGGTAAAATATACGTTAATAGGTGTTAATGTAATCTGGCAAGGTTACGCAAACAGTGTATCATTCCAATAAAAGCAGTCTAAGAAAAGAAAAATATTGAGCACATTTTCTGTTTATTTCAAATGCTTTTTTAGAAAAACAAAAACAAAAACTTCACAGGTAGGGCTGTAAAGGTATGTTCATTTCTGTATTCTTGTGTTGATTTATTTTCTCTGTTGCTTTTCTTTTTTCTGTCCTTATACATTAAAATGAACGAGTCAGCAGAGTTTGTACTTGTTCTTTCAAGATTTTACTTTATACCATGCTCTGTATGAGATGTGTTTATATTCAGGTTCTCAAATCAGGAATGGGATTAGTCCAGAAGCTGCCATCCATCATAAGAGAGGCTTTCTCTGGTAGAGCAGTGTGGCATCACTGAAAACAAAGCACCCTAAGCAGAGAGAACTAGATTCCAGGACTGACGGCCACTGTTCTGACAAGCTCTGTGGCTTCTGGGAGCTCATTTTTCCTATCCCGGTCTTAGAATCCATATTGGTGGGTGAAGACGTTGGACTAACGCTGAGACTCTTTCTCAATTTTGAAATATTCTGACTCCATAATTATTTGTAGTTACTGCCCTGTTACCCAGATAAATTGCACCTGTCTCTCTGACTTCTTATCCCCATCTCCCTCCTCTCTTCATTCCTTTCTTCCCTACCTCCTTCTTTTCTCCCTTCTTTCTTTCTTTCCACTGATATTTTCCTTTTCATCCAGTAAAGAATTCAGGGCTAAGACTATAGTGACCCAGATATTTATAGTGCCATTGGCAGTGTATGAGTGGGCACAAACTGAGTCAGACAAAATTAGAAGTGGAGAAGTTATTGAAACCACTAACTGTAGGAGACACTGAGATGCAGTCTAGGAAGAAATCAGGACCTTGTGGGTAATGGATATAACTGTTGTACTGAAATTTGACACTGCTCCTTAGAGTCCACATTCTTTAAAAGTTAGCACATATTTCCTGGGTGCTTCCTGCACCAGCAGTCACTGGGTTTGGGCTTACAAAGTTGGATGATACACTGCCACTACACTTAGGAAGCCCTGGCCAGAGGAGCGTGCAAATCAAAACTCTCCAGTGACTCTGTAGCTCTTACATGCTTGACTTTCCTTCATTGCCACTCACACTTGAGAAGTGTAAAAGCTGTTGACACGAAATGGCTAGTCGTGGAATTTAATTAATATGATTCTGAGGTCGAAGGATTAAACTAACAGGGGTGTAATTAGGTAGAAATTGAACAGTGTCAATGACAGCGAAAGGTTATACCCTAAAACATTCCGGGGTCCACTGGCAATGGCTCTGTTTTTCGTAGTCTCTGTCCTAATGGAACATAGAGTGGGAGGAATGAGGAGAGTGCAGTGTTTTCAGTCTCAGCATGTTAACCCCACTTTGCCACTTAGGAACTGAGTGACCCCCTTTGGATTTCTGATGGGGATAACTATAATTTCCTTACGAGGTTTTGGGGAGATTAGAGCTAGCTTCTGGCCCTGAAGATGTACCTAATAAATGTCTGTTAATATTATTTAATAATGTTATTATACAGTAAATAAAGATAATGGTGTCATGAAATTATGTAGACACCACATGAAGACTGAGTATGCAGAGTAACGAATGGGTAGGTTTTTTTCAGAGCTCTTCCTATTCCTGATAACGTACATGTGAACCATTTACTCATTAGCCCTCTTTGGATCTCTCTACACCTTGCTATTGTCAGGATATCCATCAGCCTTCTGGCATTTTGGACACATGAAATCACTTGACCCTGCAGACATTTGTCTGGATTTCACTGGGCACAAGTTCACAAATAAGTGGTTGCGGTCTGTGGTTATGGACTTCAGGTCAAGTATTCATCTTTTTTAAGGACCTGGTTCTAAACCATATTAAGGATATGGAGCTAATACAAATCTGATGAAAGCTATAGAGAGTCATCCTGGAAATACTCTCACCAGCACATTTTACCTATGCTTGGATGGGGAGGTATGGTTTGCAAGCCCTGCTAAACTCATTAATAGACCTGTGAGAAGTTCGTGTATTCTAGCTGAAGAACTGGAATAAACTCTGTGTGTCTTTCCGAGAATTAGTGAGAAACTAGTTGGCCTCTGTGTGTGATGCCCAAGAAATGAGTTTTTCTGAAACTCTTTAGGAACTAACCTTATTTTAGCCCACCCGCTAGAGGTGTGGTGTTCCAGAATTGACATGGACTCCATAGAAGGTACTTAGTACCTCAGGGCAAGTCCTGCCACCTCCTGCTCTGTGGCTATTTATACTGCTCCTCTGGAAGGAGTCATACCTGTAGCAACACCAGGGTGTGAAGGAGACAGGTTCCCTCTTGGTACCTGGCCTTGTGTTGAATTGAGAGTAAGGTCACTCTAGCGGGACCTGAACATAATTGCTCTGTTCACCATTAGAACAGTCATCTGACTTCAGGGATTCATCTAAAACTCTGGGGAAATTTTGCAGTAATCACTACATTTGATTTGGAACAACAGGAGATTGTCCGTAGTAACCATGCATAGCCCCAACTGCCCACCTAATGGGGCAGGCACCCTTCTTTATTAGAACAAATACGGGGGTCCAATCTTACTTTGCATTATCCATTTTGCCTTCTGTTTAAAACTGACTAATCATCATATAGCGCTACTTTGAAATATTTTATGGAAAAAAGAAGACTATGTTGCTTTCCCAATTTTTATGAAATGAATAAGCGACTCCGTTTTTTCATTCAACAGATGTTTATTGAGCAGCTGCTTTTGCAAGGCGCATGCTACTAGTTGGGGGGGGTACAGTGGTTAAGAAGACTGATATGGTCTGTATTATATAAAAAGTTCATCGTTACATAATTACAATTGTGAAAAGGGCTGCAAAAGATAAGAATAGAGAGCTAAAAGAACTCATAATAAAAGTTATGGCGCCAAGATCTGTTCTAGGTACTCTGTGTATCAGCTCATTTAAACCTCATAGCAAGGCACTAATTGTATTTCCATTATGCTGATCAGGAAAACAAGTAACAAAAAGATGAGGTCATTTTCCCATGGTCATGCTGTTAGCAAAATATCAAAGCCAGGATTTTAACCCCAGGCAATCTGACTCCAGAGTCTTCACTGATAACCAGTGTATGTGGTTTCTATGAGAAAATGACTTTTAATCTATGTTTTCATAAATTGGCTGAGGTGGAAAGGAGGTCATACAGAGAAAGAACTAGAAGAGGACTAGTGTGGCTGCAGCCCAGAGAGTGAGGAATGAGGGAGGACAAGACTAGTGGAGAGGTGGGTGGGAAGCAGGTGGTGCAGGGCTTGATGGACTGCCCAAGGGATGGGAGCGTTCTTCTGATTGAATTCAATCAGTTTTGAAGCTAAGCCCCTCCATCAAGAAGACCCTCTCAGGGCCTCCCATGTCTGTGATACAAAAGTATTGAGGGGAGTTCTCCTGAGCTGGCTAGATTATTTCAGATCAATTTACTATTGTGTATGTAGAAAGTAGCCTGCTTGAGGGTGCTTTATCTGTGTCATCAGTCTGTCCCATTAATGTCTTTCCCAAATCAAATGTTTTCCTCCATTTCTGAGATTTGCAGGACTGCATTTTCCATAGTGGTTCATGTAGGGAACTTGTGGCAAGTTCAGTAATCATCATCATCATGGTTGCTAACACTTTGGGTGCTTTCCAAGGATTCTTATGTTTCAGCCTCAACTCCATGAGGTAGGTGGTGCTGCAATCCAGTCTTTTTCAGATAAACCAATCTACATGGATTAAATGACTTGGCCCAGGTCCCACTGACTAGCGTCAGAGTCAGGACGTGCACCCAGGGTTGCCTGGTGCCCAAATCCATGCTGAACCCTTCACAGTGTTTGCCTCCCTTTGTAGGGCACTCCCTATTTAACAGATGTGAAAACTGCCCAAAGTTAGTGATAGAACTGATTCTAAAACTTTACATTAAGTTTCATTTTCTAGGCCAATAAGCTAAATCTCACTGGAAAAAAGAAAAAAGAAAGGAAAGTGAATAGAACACCATGGACCTGCACCCTGACCTGAAGCAGCCTTGTGAACATGTTACATATTTATCAGCCCAGCAGCTGAATTGGTAGCAGTGACAAAAATAGAGAGATCTGAAGAGAGTGGGGCATCTGTATTTGGATATTAACCATTAGGAGTTTGGAAGAGACAATTAAAAATTAAACAAAACAATTTTAATATTTACTGGTTACTTACTATGTGCTAAGTTCTTTACATGCATTCACTCAGTCCTCACAACAACCTGATAAAGTTCATTATATCAATATTTGTATCTCCAGTTTACAGATGAAGAATGCGAAAGTCTTCTGGATTATTTCTTTTTCTTCCATTTTTGTGCCCCCTGCTACCCCGAATCGCATCTCCTCACAGTAACCAAAGTTATCCTTTACAAATGTTCCCAGATCATGTCTCCCTAATACCTAAAGGCTCCCAGTGGCCTTCGCGTTGCATTTGGGCTAAAACCCATACTTCTTACTGTGACCCCCAGTGCAGTCAGTGATATAGCCCAGCAGTTTCCACACTCCAGAAGCATTAGAGTCACCTGGAGGGCTTGTTAACACACAGATGACCAGGTGCCACTCCATGTTTCTATCAAGTTCCAATTGATGCTAGTGCTACTAATCCAAGGACCGTGCTTTGAGAACCACTGATGAGCCCCTCATTGACTCTCTGATCTTGTTTCCTGTACTTTTCCTTTTGGTGACTGAGGTCCAGCCACGTTTGCTGCCATTTTTTCCCCTTAAACTGCATTTTCAGTGGTGAGACTTCTCTCCCAAGGGGAGTGAAAGTTGGTTCCTGAGGGGGGAAAAAAAGAAAAAACAAAACAAACATTAGATGTTATGATAGTTTGTGGACTTCTAACGTTCCACTTTAACCAACAGATATATAATATATCTGTGGTATTAAAATTTCATGGAGAAGTACAGTATTGGGGGGTAAAAATATCTAGAGAGGCTCTTGAGAGTATGATAATGAAAAAAGCTGTGCAACATTGTCTTAAACAAACCAAGCATGTTCCTGCACAGAGCTTTTGTACTTGTTAGCTGTGTGTCTGGAATGTTCTTTTCCCAGCTCTTCCCAAGACTGACGCCTCATCATTTTTTATCTCAGATAAATGTATCTTCCTCAAATAGTCCTTTCCTCACTACTCTAAACAACTCTCCCATATCACATTCTTCTGCTTTCTTGTTTTCATGGTACATCTGCTCTTTGACTTGCAATGAATGGGGTTACAACCCAATAAAGCCATCGAAAGCTGAAAATGTCATAAGTCAAAAATGCATTTAAGGGCGCGGTGGTCGAGTGCTGGCTTGGGACACCAGCAGCCCCGGTTCAGATACCACATATGAGGGCCAGTGACACTGCCCTCTAAAAAAAAAAATGCATTTAATACACCTAACCTACCAAACATCATAGCTTAACCTAGCCAGTTTCTACTGAACATGTACTGTTTTCACATTGTCATAAAGCTGAGCCATTGTAGTTCCAGGACTGCCTGTACTGAGCATGATCCAAACTCATTCTGTGTATTGGTTGGTTTGTTGTTGGTTGACTGACACCTTCACTAGCAAGTCTGTAAGAGAGGAGTACTTTGGATATAGTCTATTATACTGGCCAGAGCCTCTTATAAAGTCTAATACATAGTTAGAGCTTGATAATGATTGTGATACATGAATGGATGTTAATCACACAATTGGTAGGGTGGTCAAGCTGAGATTTCAGCCCCCTGCTTAACCACTAATGAAACCCAAGCACCGTTGACTGAAGGTACCTAATAGGAATGGTGCTGTCACAATTGATTGGCCCCTACAGATTACTGGCTCAACCTTAATCATCTCTAACAGGTCGGGGAGAGAAGCAAAAATTTTCCAAAATTTTTTTCCAAATTGTTTAATCCTAGTCCCACCACTTTATTTTCTCCCATGGTTTTCACAACCAGGAAAAAAGAAAGGAAGGAAATCTCAGTGGTTTCAAGTGAGGCGATCTATGCTAAGTGATGTGGGTAATATTATCCTCCCATTCAAAAAGCTTAACCATATGCCCAAGGCCATAGAGCCAGTAATTAAAGAGGCTGTGAAGCCAGCCTATTTTCTTCTCCTCTGGGACCTGTCCTTGAGGCTAACACACCTGGTCAGAGCTCCATTATCTTGAGTGTCAGCCATACCCGAAAGGCAACACATTCTAGAACATATCTATCATTACAAAGAGTCCTACTAGACATTGATGCAAAAGATTGGCCCTTCTTGACTTCACCTCTGCCCTGTCTTGATTCGGAAAGTGGGAAGGTCACTTAAAGTGACATATCTCATGATCTATAAATCAAAGAGAAATAATTTCTGGTCACTTGCACTGTTGCTTAAGATTCAGTTGTCTAATTCTCCTCCTACCCAACAAAAATGTGCAGTCACTATTTTATCCCTAAGAACCTGACACAGTGTAAGTGCTCAAAAAATATTGATTCATTAGAAATAATTTGATTCAAACAAAATAGTGAGGCAGCAAAATGGACAATGTTCACAATTTCGTAGTAATTCTGTGTATTACATAACCGGAAGGAAGAAATAAAATAATATTCAATTACAGGAAAAAAAAATAGTTGTGGTTGTCTTCAATGCAGTTTTTGTTAATCACTTGCCATTGTATTTACAGAGGAAGGAGACACACATGAATTTCTGTAGGAACTAAGTAGACCTTCAGTTGGTTGTAACACCAAAAGAAAGGCATCATAATAGAATAAAGTGGAGAGTTCTACAAATATTTCTAATTCTCTGCCACAATATTTGTGGAAATCTGGGAGTGACAGGTTCTTCTGATTCTTGCCGGTCCGTATCTTCTTCCCCAACCTACAGTCCTTGCTGGCACAACGGGATCCACTTTTCTTGTTTAAATAAATCACTTCTCTTTGATAAAACTCATTCCTGTTCCAGGGCAGTAAATCCTCTAGGACTCTAAAAAGATGACAGTAGTTAGAATAATTATTCCCAAGCCATCAATACCAGGACGGTTATCTCCAGGGCTGTTATAAAAATTCTCCAGTTTTTTAAAAGTGCATGTCTTTTCATTGACTTCAGTCCAATACAAGGCGTTGGGGACTGGCTAAGCGAGCACCTGAGGCAGCCAGGGCTCTGATGGAGTACTGCAGGTTTCCCAAAGCACCCTGGGTAAGGAGAGCTGCATGGCTTTACAATTCTAATTCAATACGATGGAAGCCTCCCACCATAAGATGCACAAGATGAAGCCTTGTGTGCAGGAGCTGGCTTGTATGTTAGGGTTCTTTTTTAAACTTTGCTTTTTGGTGAATACTTTTGTAAGGGTCAGGAGAGAAGTCACATCCTTTCTTTGGGTCTTAGAGGTCTCATCTATCAAATGGGGATGTGACATTTCTGGCACATTAAAACTTGTAAAGTTTAAAGGAAGAAGTAGAATTGAAGGCACTTTGAAAGTTTGAAGCACTCCAGACACGTTAGGTGATGTTACGCTAATTGGGACATTCAGACCAAGTGTATTCATGGCACAGCTAGTTGCTCCTTCTCTCCCACAGAGTTCAAGGGCAGAGTTCAACCTGCCCACCATCCGCTCAGTACCTGAATGTGGCCTTTGAGAATGTCAACACTGAAGGAGTCTGTAACAATTGCTTGGTTTTAATTAGTGAAAAGTATAATGATATTATTTACAATTGCATGCACTCTGCTAAGCATTTTATGTATATTGTCTTGTGACCTCCCAGCCCTGGGTGTGGAGGCTCTTATTCTCATTTTCAGATGAGGAAACCAAGACTCAGGAGAAGCAAGGTACCCTGTACGAGGCCACACAGATACTAAGGAGAAGAGCTGGGGTTTAAACCCAAGTCTGTCTGACTCAGAGGTCTTAAATAATATACCATATGCACTTTAAAAAATAATCATAGCTGCTTCTTGTGAAATGTTTACAATGCACTAGGCAAAATCATTCCCATTATACAGAAGCTATTCAGAGGGTAAGTGGCTTGCCTGCCTGAAGTCTCCAGCTGGTTAAAGACAGAGCAGGGATCACAGTTATATCCATCTGACTTTCCAGGGGCTGCCCACTGCCCTACACCAAATGCTGAGTGGGCAGCTCCACCCTGGATTACCCTCTGACTAAAGCAAGAGTGATTGAAAAAGCACTAGTTCTGGAACTTAATGACTTTCCAATGAATTTGCATAATTCACCCCCCAGGCCACTCTAACCAGAAGTAGCCATGCTTGTTGAAATGACCCAGCCTCTCACACCCCTTCAGAAATGCTGCTCCAGAACAGCAAGTCCAAGAAACAATGCTGAGGCAGGGCCACGGGAGGTAAATATTTGGTTCCCTGGATACAGCTGCAAGTGTTGGGTGCGATTTCCTCTCACAAGACTCTTCCCATCTGCTGCAGGCAGGCCGGAACTGAGATTAGAACAGAGCAGGAACAGAACACAGAAGTGGGAGAAACTTGCCGACAGAGCATAATGACACGTGCTCATTTCTGCTTGTTAATGAAAAAGCTGGAAACATCTTTCACTGGTGTTTTAAGGTCATGATGGCATCCTTTAGCAGGGAAAAGAGTTCCAATGGCTTGATTGATTCCCGAGGATAGTAGCAACACAGCTGGTTGGAATCTGGTTATTAAGAGATAAAGAAATCACTCAGTTGCCAATGAGATCTGAACTGTGGAAATAGGTAGAAAACTCAGATGTGGAGCAGGAGAAAGGAATGAAGGGAAATCATTCATTCCATAGTCTTTATTAAGTCCCATGATGGGCTAGGCACTGTCTTAGGAACTAGAAAAGCAGCAGTAATGGAAAGTACATTCCAGTGGCAGAAGAACAGGAGCGTCCAATGATACTGAGCATGATAGGAGAGCTGCAGTCCTAAGCCAGGAGAATCTCAGTGGTGAGCTTGCCCACTGGGGAAAGTATCATAACAAATTACAATTAGACATGAATCTTTGACTGCAAGAAAGTTGGCACCCTGATTCCTGGGGCTGTTCAAGAGTCAACTACAATATATAACAGTCGCCTTTTATGCCAGCCTCTGTTTGCCAAGCTCTGTCCTGGGCATGCATGAGCAAAACTCTGTTGGGAGATATCATCAACCCCATTTTAGAGATGTACAAAGCAAGTCCTAGAAAAGCTGAATGTGCTGTGCTTTGAACACAGTTCTGCCCGAATTCAAAACCTCTATGCTATCCTTTCAGCCTCAAGCTCCTAACATGGTGCTCTGAGTTTCTCCAGTAATGTGCTGGTCAGTGTCCCCAGCCAACTCTGTGGGAAAGTGACCTATCTGCAGCATTTGCCAGTGTCGGTGATGTAAATTCCGTCATCTTGACCGGTTTCACGGTACCTGTTGGAAATTGCTGAGCAGTAGACATAAACCACCTCAAAACCTATATAGTGAAATACAGTAAAATATTGAGAAGGTGACAAGTTTCGATCATTTATTACCTTTGCTTTTAATGTAATTCATTTCATTGTAAGTTTATATACTTAAATGTTTAACATTGGTTGTACTTACCACCCAGCTTGAAAATGGGATGGTAGGTGCTCAGGGGCTGCTACGAGACGGCTCCATGACATTGTTCTCGCTCTGAAAGGGTTTTCTTTTCCCTCGTTTATTCCCTTGCCCTCTCCCAAATATCTTTTTGTATCCTTTTTCATATTTCTTTTGTCTCCCTGACCTGTGATCTTCCAGTTTTGTTTTAATCTTTGACTCCTGTGTTAGCTTCAAAAAAAAAAGACTGGATCTCATTTGAAAACACAACCTGCATTAGGTGACAAAAAAGTTTCTTCACTCAATATTGTAAATGTCTAGGTTGAAAGGGAATGTTGCCTCTGTGATGGTAAAATGAGTCCTGCACATTAAGATTAAGAGTGTTTCTGTGTTGCCCCAAATGAGTTTGACTTTTCTGTGTTCACAATTCAGTAACGCTTTTCTAAATTCCCTACCCCAAATAGGGCAGCTCTACCCACCAAACAAGAGATCTGGACTGAATACAGTCTGTTCACATTAATTATAAACTCCCTGAGGACTTAGTTCAGCCTCTACTTATACACGGACCACAAAGAACAAAAAAGACTTGAAACGCATAAACCAGAGGCAATGGAACAGGGTTGATAAAAAATTGAACCATGAAAACTCTTGACAACATGTGTGTCCTAGAAAATTAGTGTAAAGTTGGTTTAGCCATTCTCATTAATTTTTGTTCAATTTTAGGTTTCCCAGGAAATATATGGGATTTGTTTGCTCTGTGGATGGTTTATATTCAGCCCAGATTTCCAGGTGTGCTGTACATTGAATAAACAGTACCTAGGATATCGTTAACTTGGAAGTACTGCAAGTTTATTTTTAAAATCCTTTCACCTTAGCTGCTTGCCTCTGCTTCTATGTTTTTGAAAGACGCAGTAGTTTTACTCCTTCCTACAGCCTGTTTTTCACTGGAAAAGAGAAAATTAACAGTTGGCAAAACAGAAAGTTTCCAAACCACAGTGTATCTGCTACTTGCATAATCACCAAAGCCAAAATTTCCATTTTCTACAAGGCGCCCAGAGAACTTCTTTTCAGGTCAACCTGAGCTGCGCACAAGAACTAACGTCTCCATGGCCCACGGGCTGTGTGCCCTTGGCTGTTCTTGGGAACACTTTGTGACTTTTACCTTTTACAGTATCGGTGCCCTCCCTTTTTTTTTATTTTTTGACTCATTGATACTGTACCATGGCATCTAAAAATACAGCCTAACAACTGGTTTTAAGTAAAGAGAATGGTTCTTTCTGGAAAGGAACGGCAGAAATATCCTGCCTGGTTTTCTGAAAATAAGCATTTGACAGTCTCTCATCAGTGCCTACTCTAAGTTTCTAACTAGAAAAGTGCAGAGTATTTCTAAAGAGAATCCCTCTTTCCACTGCAGCTGCTTCCATGAAGAAGCTTCCATGAAAATATGTCTCCTGTTTTTTCCCTGTGATGAGTTCCTTGTTGAACTTCACTCTGTCCCATATTAGCTAGGAACCTGGGCAAGTGATTCTCAACCTCTTGGGGACGCCTCTTCTTCAGTGTAAAATGAAAAGCAAAAAATATTTTCTTCACAGGGTGGTAGTGAGAATTGAATGGATATAATGTATATTAAAGCACATGACATAGACACAGAAGTCAGCACATACTCACTTCCATTTCATGTTGATGAGAACAAAAGTAGTTGGCCCAAGACATAATCTAGTCACAATCAGATGAGGAGCAAGAGTTTGCAGCATTCCCAGCTTTGGGCAGGTGGGCAGCTAAAACTGGTGGGGTTTCTTTGTTTTGTTTTTTGTTTTTTTAAAATTGGGGAATGGGGGAGGGGAACAGCTTTGGGGAATCAGGAAAAGGGAACAGACAAGTTGCTATCTTTTTGTTCTTCAGTCTAGTTGCGGAGGATGTTTCTTCACTGGCCCTTGTTGGTATTGTCATTGCGCTCTTCCCAAGTGAGGCAGATCGGTCACTGGCCTCTGGATGGTCGCTCACCGCAGCTATTGGCAGCTCGCGCTGGCTGCCAGCCGCTCACGCTGGCTGCCAGCCACTCACTGTAGCCTATGGCAGCCCACTGCAGCAGAGCTACAGACTACACCATCGCCGGGGCTCGTGCAGCCCAGCTCCAGGTGGAGCTGTTGTTAGCTGTAGAGGGCAGTGTCACTGGCCCTCATATGTGGGATCTGAACCAGGGCTGCTGGTGTCCCAAGACAGCTCTTAACCATTGCGCCACTCGGCTGGCCCAAATCTGGTGTTTTTGAATTAGCCTGTTAACTTATCACTGAGAAATTAGAATGGAATTAATACTTAGCTATTGGGTTGCCGGCTCTTTCCAGAGTTTGACTGGTGGATTGATTTTCAATTTAAGTACAACAGCGTGGCCTCTTCTTAATCCAGGATAACTTTTTTCTTGAAAAAAATAACCATTTATCTAACTCAAAATAACCACTTACAGTTAACATAATAGTAGTCAACAGCTTACAAATCATTTCCACTAATAATAATAGTATTCGGTGCACTATGGTAAAGCTGATAATGCACGTCAGGCACTTAGAAGAGACCTAACACACAATCTATGCCCAATAAATAGTGTGTGTTACTGGTGAGATGATTATCATCTGTACCTCTACGGTGGATTTTAGGTTCAATCTCATTGATATAAGACATAAACAAAGCTAAATGAGATTGATTCTTATTATTCCCATTTCACAGAGGCAGAAACTGAGATAAGAGAGATACCATGATCTGCAGGCCCTGGTATTAGTTAAATGGCAGAGCTGGGCCACAAACCCAAGTATCCTGATTCTAAACCCTATGCATGCCTCCTGGACTCCAGTCTGGCATCTCCTCGTGGCCTTCAGCTCCACATTTAATAAGCTGTTTTGTTTCTTCCTTTCTTCCTTTGAAGCCTGGCCTGTCTTTTCAAACCAGCCTTATGAGATCAGGCAATGATCTGATAGGGGACTGTCTTTTATGAGAATGCCCTCTCCAGGGAGTGTCTGCCAAAGCTGACTGGAATTGCTTGCCACATTGATGCTGGAGCTGAAAAAATGGCTGACCACTGGCCAGCCTGTCTTGTTTGCCATTCCTCCAACTTCTGCCAGGTAGAAAGGAGCTTGTAGCTGAATGCTAATGTCCAGAAAGCAGGTGATCCCTCCAATCTCTGCTGGGAGCCACTTATCAAGAGCAATGGTCCAATATAAGTTCTCTCCATCAATTTCTTCATTTCTCATACTTTCTGGCTAAGAAGTCAGTTTTGGAGTAAATTTTGTACATGCTAAGAAATAGCTCATGCCAGTTGAGCTATTTCAGAGACCTCATTGTTACCTGACAATATTTAATTATTAGTAGTTTCTTTTCTTCTTTTTGCCTCTAGAGCAGTCATTCTCAACCAGGGATGGTTTTGTCCCCCAGGAGATATTTGGCAGTGTCTGGAGACATATTTGGTTGTCACAAGAGGCAGCAGGGTAGGGTGGGGTGTTACTGGCATCTAATCGATTGAGGCCAGGGATGCTGCTAAACATCTGTGTCATGGGGGCACAGGATGGCCCCCACAACAGAGAATTATCCAGCTACAGATGTCAGTAGTACCAAAGTTTAGAAACCCCACTCTAGGACAAGCTCCAGAGAGTGACTTTGTTGATCTCATTCGCAAATATATGTTGTACCCAGAAGAGTGCTTGCACTTAGAAAGTGCTCAGTATTGATTGAATGAATGAATGAGCTCATGATCCAGAGCTGTTCCACACTGAATTAACTGCATTGTGTACTACATCTAAGCCCAGAGTAATGTGGACTCAGGCCCAGGAGGCCACAGGACTGATGCCAGGCTCTGTCTCCCTTTTTCCTCTTCAACTTCCAGTGATGCTGTAAGAGACGCAGAGAGTCCTGCTGATTTCCTGAGATTCCGCCCCAGTTCATCACAACAGGCCCTTCTTTGCACTTCAGTTTGGCATCTATAAAATCTAAGTGGTAAAATGTCTGACCTCACAGGGCTGTTAGCAGCATAAAAGAAGGTACTGCATGTGAAGTGTTTAGTGTCTGTGGGACACACACTGGTGCTTGGTGGAGCGGGAGAAGCCATGACTGACACTGAACAAGAAGTCCCCCAGTGAGTGCGCATTGCAAGGGCATGCACCATCTTGAAAGAACTTGAGGGAAAATCACAGCTGTTGGTTCAGAGACATCTGTGTCAGTCTAGGCCATTCTCTTAACGGGAGTGTCAATAGCTCATATTCAGTTAGCACCCAGAGATGATATAAAGCGGCCCTGTTCAGCCAGGGCTGACATCATTTGGGTGAAATGTAAAACTTCATCCACTCAATAGATCCCAAAGTAAGAATGTCCTAGATACATGCCTTCCACCTCTCTCCAGTTTCTCCAGAATATCTCACCTGATGAGGACTTTAATGGCACACCTTGTTCTCTGGGTAGAAAGCTTGCTTTTTATGTGTAAGGTGGTGTAGGCCAAGGCTCGGGAGGTGTTTTAGAACATCGTCATTTAACATCATGCTCTGTACATTGAAATCATGTGTGAATTTATTACATTGTTAACTGTGTCTGTGTTCTGAATAGTCAAGGTCCTTCACTCAGCAGATATGTATTTACCATAGTCTTGCCTTGTGCACTGTTATATGCCCTGGGGATTCAGTGGTGAACAAATCAATTAAGGTCTCTCCTGTGGAATCCCCATTCTGATAGTGAAAGATAGAGAAGGATAAAAAAACAAACAAAGTAGATAAAAAATATTAGCTATAAAGAAAATGTAATACTATGATATAAGAGAATGTGTTCTCTCTTTACATTGAGGGCAGGGAAGGCCTTTTGGAAATGGTGACATTTGATTTAAGACCTGAGAAATGCAACAGCACTTGATCATGCAGTGATCTGGAGGAAAGGCATTCTAGACAGAGGCAACAGCATATGCAAAGTCTGAAAGTAGAAACAAGCTTAAATTTTGTGGAAGAAAAGGGAGCCATGTGGCCGGTGTGTCAGGACAAAGCAGCTGGGTGGGAAATAAAAAGAGAGGCTGAGGAAGTGATAGGTAAGGTGGACATAATAAGCGAGGTAAGGACATCCTCCACTGTGTTGCAGAAGAAGCCATCTGGCAACTTTAAGCAGGGACACGGAGGGGTGATCTGTATTGTAGAGATGTGACTCACATGGCCATGTAGAGATGGGACCATCGTGGGACTCAGTTAGAGGCAAGGAGCCTGGTTACACAGCTGACTTTGCACACACCCAGGCAAGGGACGATGGTCGATTGGACTCTGGTCGGTCACCCCACAAAAAATCCTGAGGAGTCATTTTTATGAGGCAGCCCCCTCTCATGCTAAGCTGTCAGAAAAGGTCAAAAGGGAGTGAAAGAGAGATAGGGGTCGGGGGAGAAGTTTACTGTTTCCTTACCAATCTTTCTTATTTCTGTGTTCCAAAGAATGACTAAAGCAAAACCAAAGCAGGCTGGGTTCTGGGCTTTTCTGTGGTTGTATTTCCTGTTGCATTTTAGGCCAACCCTAGTCATTTGAATGGTCTCACACTGCCATGTGCTGACTTGCCTGTGGGTCTCTTATCCATTCTGTCTCCTTTCTCACCTCCTAAGCCAGGTAGTGGGAGTCAGAGTTGCAGGCAGAGGCTATGATCACACAGACTTGAACCCCACTATGGCTACCCATCTGGGTGCTCCAGAAAGCAGCCATCTTGCCCATGACTGATTCTTACTTCCCTTCTGATCTTTCTCATTTAACCACTGACCAGATAGACAAAACTCTTCCACCAGCACTCAGCACTTAGCCTCTGAGGACCTGCTCTCTCAGCTAGGCAGCAAACGCAGGGCAGCCACAGGCTGAGGTGGGCATTTTAATCCAACATGCACAATTTGAACCTCCTTATTCCTGGGGTTGAGTGGAGGAGGAGGTGACGGGAAGGATATAGTGTAGGTGGATGCCATGGGAAACTTTCCAAATTCATCAGTTTTATATGCTTTAATTCCACTCAAGGCATTGCTGCTATTAGCTGTCACTGGATAGGAATCAAATCTGAAACTGTTCCAATGGTCCCTGTGGGTTCAGAAGTGATTCTGTGTAACGCAGCTTCACACACAGACTAGAGAAGTATTGCCAGCTGTCCTTGTGTTTGCTTATGAAAAGAAATGTGTGCTGCATTTGGAACTCCTTAAATGAAATATTGTAGCCTAAATAAAATTCCTTGTTTTGTAAAGAAAGAAAATGGTCAGGATAATCAAATAGAATGTAAAAGAAAAGACAATATATTTAACTTCTTCTGTGAGTAATAATTACATTGAAAAATGGGGAAACAAAGGACATGGGCTCAGGAGCTAGTCTGCCTAGGTTGGAATCCCAGTTCTGCCTCTCAATGGCTGTGTGACCTTGGGCAAGTTACTTGGCCTCTCTGTGCCTCAGTCTCCTTAATTGTAAAATAAAGTTGATAGAGATATTTACCTCTGGCATTAAATGAGTTACTACATATTAAATATATTGAATATGCTCAATAAAATTAGGTGTTGTTTTGTTATTTTTTTTATAAAGTGATTCTGTATTTATGGATGTAATCATTGCAATCCAGGAATAGCTTCCTACAACTATAACTCCTTTTGGTGAAATTAGAACATAAAGCATCAGTGGGAGTCATGTTTTTAAATAAATAAGAGATTCCCGGTTTAGTGTTTTCTTTTTGTAGTTACAGTTTTTTAAATTAAAAAAATTAACCGGATGTGGAAAAGCGCATTTAAATAAGATGGCGTTGTGTATCAGCCGAGCAGCCTTGTGCACACCACTTATGCTCCAGCCTGGAAGTCAGGGTCTTCTGAGGTTTTTTTTTTTTTTTTGAGGGCAGTGTGACTGGCCTTCACATGTGTGACCCGAACCAGGGCCGCTGGCCTCCCAAACCAGCGCCCAACCACCATGCCACTCGGCCGGCCCAGGGTCTTCTGAGTTTTAATCCCAGGGTCCTATTCACCAGCTGTGTCTCTTTGAGCAGGTCTGTTACTTAGTTTCCCATATCTCAAATAAGCGGCAGTTATTAGATGCCTTCAAGATTCTGTTTATAAATTCTACAATTCCAACTACTTCTAGTCAATGAATTTCCTTGGAACTGAAATGATTTTTATGCCTGCTTTGTGACACTTTGCTTTCCTTTTTCTATGCTCTCATCTAATCCTTTGAGAATGGCCCATGTGGGAGGCTTTCCCACAATTTGCACTTTAGGGTGTACTGCATCCCATGTCTACAGCTAAGTGGTTAAGAGCTGGGCTTTAGGTTTGGGTCCAGTTCTGCCATTTAGGAATCTTGTTATTTATAATCTCTCTAAGCTCAAATTCACCTGTAGTTTCAGGAGATAAGACTACCTGCCTCATGTGAGTCGCATGCAGTTGAATATATTAATGCATGTCAAGTGCTTAGTGCAGTGCCTGGAACATACAAAGTGCCCATTAGTGGCATTATTACTGTTAGTATTAAAATGCCCAGCTGGGTGCCAGACACACAGGACACACACAGGAACTAGTGGGCCCCACTGTTCTTTCTGTTCCATCAGCCCTGGAGAACGTCCCTGCCCTGTGCTTGTTAACTAGCTTGTTAGCTTTACCTGTCATTTATCCTCTTTACAATGAGTTGGTACTAGTCTTCCCATGAAACTTTTTTTTTTAAAAAAAATGGGAGCATAAATGGATTACAGGAAGGTTTGGCTGTTTGTTTGTTAATTTTCAAGCAAATAAGGACAATAATAAATGTGGCTCTCAGAAGTGGTTTATTTTGCTTTAAAGGTGTCAGCTTAAAAGTGATCAGGGCATTGCTTATGAGGCTCAGAAAGGTTAAGTAGCTTCTCCAAGGTAACACAGCTACTAAGAGATGAAATGGGATTTTGAGCCCAAGTCTGAATTAGAACTCCTGTGCAAGTTACATCATTTCTCAGGCCTCGGTTTCCTGGTGATTAAAATGAGATGCTCCCTTCACAGCCTTGTGTGGAAGTTGAAATACTCCACATTAATGAGGGTCAAGTGTCAAGCACTTGCCTGCTTATAACGTCTTTGCATTGGTCGTGTCTCTTTCCTAGTACCATGTGAGCTTAATTAGAGCTTGCTTACTCACATAACAGGACTCCCAGGAACCTGGTAGGTAACAAGTTTGAGGGAGCTGCTCTGTCCCTCCCTGGACAGTTGTTGCCATGGAGGAAATCTAGCCCAGTGTTTCCAGATCTTACCATCTAAATTTTTATCAAGTGACATTTCCTGATTTCTAATATTGTTGACAAAATTTATTCATAAGCATTGTTTTGTTGAACAAAATACATCCATCACTTTTCAACCTTCAATTTATGTAAGTGACAAGGGCAGGCCTTTCTGTTGCTGGTGACCATCATCAGATCAGCCCTCCTCAAAGAAAGGAGAGGGCTTGGTGCATACTGTGCACAGATAGGCCAGTATAGACGTAAAACTGGAGCATTTTCTCCCCATTTCATCTGCACTGTCTTTCTTCAACTTGTGTGTATCTTATCGCTTCACACAGTGAGGTGTTTGTTCAGAACCCCTCCCCCAAAATGGCACCCTCTCTTGGTTGTTGTATTGTCATTGATGGGAGCATTTGTGATTATATGTTGATGGCTTTACCATACTAATGACTTCACATGTGGAGTCCATCCTTTGGAAACCTTTTGCCTTGACTTAGGTACACATACCTGTAGTATCCTATGAAGATAATAGTTTAAGAGGCAGAATCCAACTCAGGTTAGCTTAAGAGAGAAAAAACAAGTGGTCTTATTGAAGAAATACAGGGGTGTTTCATGGAACCCAAAGACAAAATTTCACCCAGACCATTGGAGGAGACTAGACATGATGGGAAAGACACTAGGAACTCTGAAGCAGCTCTCTCAAGCTATTCCTTTCAGGATGCATGAGTTCTCTTGCCTCCTTCTAGCTACTAATCTCCTCATTCTTTTTGCAGATGGTTCTCCTTTTTCTCCACACACTGTAGACAGTGGCTGCCCCACATTTGCATCTGCTCAGACCCAATTCCAGATTCCCTTGACTGGGGTTCTGATTGGCCCAGTCTGGGTCAGGTGTCCACCCTGGTTCAATCAGCTGTGGCAAAAGGGTCAGGACCAAGGTGTAAAAATATGGCCACCACTGCCTGTGTTTGTCATGAGATGTCACACACACTTGTACACACACACATGCACACACACACCACATACACAGACTCTTCCCCACTCACCCCAACAGAGTCATATATATATGTATAAAATTCCTGGATGGTTTTACACATACACACACACACACACACACACACTAAGAGCACTTTTTTTTCTGAACAATATGTCTAACATCATAATATTAAAATAAAACATTTAATATAAATATATGATTTTTGAATATATAATGTATATATCATAAAATCTATCTTAAAATGTATCTATAAAGATGGTCTGTGAGGATTCTCCTCAAATTGACAGGGTGGTGATTTCAGCAGGTAAAATGATCTGAAGCGTGAGTTAAGCAAGGGGGATCTTTGCATTCTATGCATTGTTTAAATATTTTGCAGAGAATATTTCCCAGTATTGTAGCTATAAGCAATAAAAGTGAAATATAATTGGAAATTTTATACATCAAATTGTTCTTAACTGTGTATCTTAACAGTTCTTAACTTTTCTTAATTATAGTAGTGATATAATTATAAAGAGGGGCAGAAATTTTAAAAATGGAGACTAAATTTTAGCTTTAGAATCTTATGTTTTTCTTCTCATAATTATGCATATATTGTATTTATTAAAACACACCAATGAATAAAAGCATTTTCATTTAAAAATAAAATATTGATTCAAGGAAATACATAGTAGTTTCTTCCAGGAAGGAAAACTACATTTCATAGTATAATCTTATGTGCACTGTATAGGTATTATTCTTGCAATATATTGAGTCACCTCTACTTTTTGTCCTTTTCTTCTTTTAAATCTAAGAGCTAAAAAAAAATTTTCACTAAAAAATAAAACCAGGCTGGCCGAGTGGCTCAGTTGGTTAAGAGTTGGCTTGGGAGTGCGAGCTCTGAGCAGCAGGGCCGCCAGTTTGATTTCCACATCGGCCAGTGCCGTTGCGCCCTCTACAGCTAAGATTGTGAACAACAGTTGGACCTGGAGCTGGGCTGCCGTGAGCTACCGTGAATGGACGCAGCCAGTGAGAACTGCTGTGAGCTGCCATGAGCCACTGTGAGCGGCCATCCAATGGCCAGCAACGGATCTGCCTTAGCTGGGAAGAGTGCAATGTTCATAATACCAACATGGGCCAGTGAAGCAGCATCCTCCACAACTAGACTGAAGAACAAAAGGACAGCAACTTGTCTGTTCCCCTTCCCCAATTTGCCAACACTGCTCCCCTCCCCCAATACCCCAATAAAATCTTTAAAAAATAAATTTAAAGAAATAAATAATAAAACCAAGGGCTAATGCCATATAATAAATCTGTTTATGAACAAGCCTGTTGATTAACTCAGGTGAAGCCATTTTTATTCTGAGCACATATGTAAAATAAATGATAAATCATGTTCAAGGATTTTCCTGCCAGCCCCAGCCCTGACACCACTCTTGCTGTCCTGTCTCCACAGATGACAGAAGGCAGACACTGCCAGGTGTACCTCCTGGATGATAGGAGACTGGAGCTGCTGGTTCAGGTAGGTGCTGCCCACACATGTTCCTCCTGTGAGCCCCATAGCCTATGTTCAGAATGCTCGCTTATCTGTGCTGCAGAGCTAATGACTTAGGACTGATTGAGGGAGAAAATGTAGCTTTGAAGTAAAAAAACCTGGTGTCTATGTAAGAGGAACTATAGCTTGGTGACATGTATTCAAATCTTGCTTCGACACTAAGTAGCTGTGTGACTCTGGGCCCGTGACTTTACTTCTCTGAACCTCTTATTGATAAATTAGGGAACATAATGCTTCCCAGAAAGGCTTATTGTGAAATGAAAATCTGCATCCTGCTACTTTCCTGCTCCATGACATTGTCCAAGTTAAATACTTCATTTCATCAACTGTGAACTGTGATTAAGATAGCCTAGTCTTTCTCACAGAATATGGTTAAAATCAAGTTAGATTATATATGCAAATGAAATCTCTGTAAAATATATGGAACTATATGAGTGATAATATTTTAATCATTGATGCTTGTCTCTCTATTTACCGAACACTTTGGACCAAGAGTATTAGAAATTGTGGAAGTCTGCTGACAGCCTACAGCTATAGTTAGAACTCTCTCCTTTGACAAAACCTAATTTTTTCTCCCTTCTGAGGCTTGTTCCTAGCCCATTATGCATAGGCTTCAATTAGAATGAAAATAGTACAGCCAAGAATGGTTTCACCAGAGTAGACATTTTAGTCTAGATGTCTGCCCGTTTTTCTCTTCTTTCTTTACTTTTCCTTTTCCTCCCTTCCTCCCATTCTCCCTTTCTCTCTTTCATCATGACTCTCTTTCATCTTCCCCAACAGCAAACATTGAACCCTCAAACCATCATAATGAACCCTAAACTGTTTGGTTCAAAGTTCAAAAAGAATGCATCTAGAGTGCCCTCCTGGAAATGCCCCTTTCCTTCCCCAATCCCTGCACATCCTGCATCCACTATCACTACAGCCATGGTGGCTGATTTTTTTTTGTTTGTTTTGTTTTTGTTTTTGAGGGCAGTGTCACTGGCCCTCATATGTGGGACCTGAACCGGAGCTTCTGGCTTCCCAAGCCAGCGCTTAACCACCGTGCCATTCAGCCGGCCCCATGGTGGCTGATTTTAAACCATGCTTCTTCCCACCAGGTCCAGTGCTTCCTAAAAGCTCATAGATTAGATCCTTCTTCAAACTAGGTGTTCAGTAAGTACTTGTGATGATGACCTTTATACAGTGGGTACAATTACTCCCCCAAGATAAATGAAAAGCTTAGGCTTTGGAATCAGACAGACCTGGATTCAAATCCCTGACCTTCCTAACTGTAACATCAAGAAAAGTGCTGAACTTCTCTTGGACTTGGTTGGTTCATCTGTAAAATGGAAATAAAAACCCCAACCTTATAGGTTCATTATAGGGATGAAATGAGGTAACAGATAAAAGCAGTTAAGCACAATAAATGGTTACTGTTGTTCTTAGTTCTATCTGTTACCATCCCCACCTCCCTAGCATTGTATCTCGATCTTCAAAAGGCCCCCAACCAGGCAAAGCTATTCCTGCTGTCCAGACAGTGAGGTATTTAATATTCTTTGTCTTGGTCACTAGCACCATGTTATATATAAAAGAGTATTTTTCCAAAATACAAACGTGTGAGTAAACACAGTTTTATCTTAGGGGGAAAAAGTAAGGGACTAGACTGAACTACAAATACATGAAAATGATGATTCATTAATGTTCCTATTCCCAATTTCCTCTCCTTCCCAATCTCTTAGAGAAGGTCTATAGTAGATTAACCTATGCATCAAAAGGGGGCAGGTATTTAAAAATAAACAAAAGCTGCTTTAAATTATTTGGGCAAAGGAAGGTGGTAGCATACAAGAAATGGGGCAACCAAATTGTTCCTAATGAGATAAATATCTTGACAGCCCAAACTTCTGTCAAGAGAGTTGCTGGATCTCGTGGCTTCACATTTTAACCTGAAAGAAAAGGAGTACTTTGGAATCACGTTTACAGATGACACGTAAGTGTTTTTCCAATAGTTTTTATTTCTTCACCTTTTGTCTGGACCACCTACTTGCTGTCATTCACAATTAACAAAAAAGGAGTGAAATGCCCCAAGAATTAAGAGTATGTTCTGCTTAAAGATTTTTTTAATGCAAGATTTTTCTCCTAGGGCTATTGCAAAAGGAGAAGAAAGGGAATATTGACCATTTTAAGTACTCTAAATATTGTCCTAAGTGTTTTAGAAATTGTTGTAATGAGTTTGTTATTCTTCTCTGAATACAGTGTGCTTGCTTATTTAGCTTATGTATCAGTGACAGAAATATTAGCTTGTTATTCATGCAGATCTTGAAACTGAATAATGTTTTGGTGTTGGTGGCAAAAAAGTTTACAAGCAAATTTATGGTCCACCCATAAAATATGTATATAATTTAATAAGGAATAAACTTTTTAACTTTCACGTAGGTCCATTTTATGTTACCTCTATCTTTATTTTCTTTTACTTTCATTTTTTTATATACTAACTTGGATATTGTATATATGAGGTGTGATCAAACAACACAGTGAATGTTTAAATTAAAAAAATTTATTCCAGGACCGGCCGAGTGGCACGTTGGTTAAGAGTTGGCTTGGGACACCAGCTCTGAGCAGCAGGGCCCCGGTTCGGATCCCACATATGAGGGCCAGCGACACTGCCTTCTACAGCTAAGATGGTGAACAACAGCTCTACCTGGAGCTGGGCTGCTGTGAGTCGCCTGGGACAGCGTAGCTGCAGCCCCTGCGGCAGTGGGCTGCCATAAGCTACAGTGAGTGGCCGGCAGCCAGCATGAGTGGCTGGCAGCTAGTGTGAGCTGCCAAGAGCCGCTGTGAGCAGCCGTCCAGAGGCCGGTGACCAATTTGCCTCACCCGGGAAGAGCGCAATGACAATACCAACATGGGCAAGTGAAGTGACATCCTCCACAACTAGACTAAAGAACAAAAGGACAGCAACTTGTCCGTTCCCCTTCCCCAATTCCCCAATGCTGTTTCCCTCCCCCAATTCCCCAATAAAATCTTTTAAAAAAAAATTATTACAGTAAAAAACACATTGCCATTAATCCCCCTCAAAACACTTGCCCTCACTTTAAAAACACTTATCCCATCGTTCTTGCCACTTTCTTTTTTTTTGGGGGGGGACAGTGTCACTGGCCCTCATATGTGGGACCGAACCGGGGCCACTGGCTTCCCAATCCAGCACTTAACCACCGTGCCACTCGGCTGGCCCTTCATCATTCTTGCCACTTTCTGATGCAGTTCTGGAAGCACTCTTTCATGAGTGTCTTTAGTTGTGCATTCATGGCTGCCTCAATGTCCAGAATCATTTTCACTTTGGGGAAGAACCAGAAGTTGCATGGTGCCAGATCCAGTGAATAAGGTGGGTGAGGACACACCATAATGTTTTTATTTGACAGAAATTGCAGTATACCAGAAGCAATGCATGACAATGAGTGTTGTCATAATGGAGGATGATTTATGGCACACTTTAAAACATACCTTCTCTCAACTGTAGCTCACACCCTACTGACTGCACTGAACAAGTTGAAACTTGTCACACACTGTTACTAAGGTTTGATGTGCCACTTCTGATATTGAAGATCCCTGTCTTTCCATTGGATGGCACTCTGCAGCATCATTTGCCATATTTTGTGATCACAATAGAAAGGCTCCATGTCACACATCACCTCTAGTACAGCAATTTCTGTCAAGTAAAAACATTATGGTGTGTCCTCATCCACCTTATTCACTGGATCTGGCACTGTGTGACTTCTGGCTCTTCCCCAAAGTCAAAATGATTCAGGACATTGAGGCAGCCACAACAGTGCAACTAAAGACACTCATGAAAGAGGACTTCTAGGACTACTTCAGAAAGTGACAAGAACAATGTGATAAGTGTGCTCGAAGCAAGGAGGAGTATTTTGAGGGGGATTAATGGCAATATATCTTTCCTGTAATAATTTTATTTTATTTAAACATTCATTGTATTGTTTAATCACACCTCATATTTGTCAACAATTTTAATCTTCCCTGAAATGAGGCAGATACATAACAATAAATTTGTGAAAATTAAAGCTCCATGTAAGCAAATGTGTTCGTACTTATTAGCTCTTTTCTGTGTGTGTGTGTGTGTGTGTGTGTGTGTGTGTGTGTGTCTGTGTTACAGCAGCCAAATTTGCCTACATTATATGCAGCCTGATAGATTATCAGAGGAATACTTTCCCTTTCTGGGGATAATTTCCAAAGAACTCTTCAAATACTAAAATTTAAGAAAATGTTCCACACAAAAAATATATTGGCCAACCACCCAGCATTTTTCCATAACTCTCCCAATTTAAGGGTTCTTTTAGTTCTTCAGTTAAATCGGGGATAAAATACTCTCAAGAAGAGGTTAATTTGTTTTTAATACCTTGTGGCTTCTGATTATTTCCAGCTTGGGTAGGCTACAAGCCTATCATCTGGAAATACCAATGGGCTCACGACTTGGGCTGGGTAAAATCAGACAGCTGAGTTGTCAGGAGATGTGGAAAACCCTGAAAACTTTGATTCTGGACTTGGGATATTTTCTGAATAGGGTTTGACAAAGCAAAAAAAGTAAAAAAGTGCACTCAACATTACCCACCTCACTCTGAATCACGAAAGTATTTGTTCACTGAACAACTATTTGTGATCAGTCCTCTGCTGGATGAAACAGGAAATGCAGACTGACCACACTCTAGCCGGAAAGACAAGACTAGTTCGTGTGAAACACATACACATATGTTGAATCTGAAAGTGAATGAAACAATAGCTAACAGTATGAGACATAAAACCTAGTGGCCAAGTTATATGGTATAATCTATAAGCGCTATAAATACTACAATTTAAAGAGTTCACATAGAGTAGAGGCTAAAAACATGAATATTGGAGTAATTAATCATTCAACAAGTATTTCTTTTTAAAGATTTTTATTAAAATATAGCCAACATACAATATTATATTATTTTCAGGTGTACACTATAGTTATTCAACATCTATATACTTAAATACGTGATCACCATGATAAGTCCACCAACCATTTGACACCATACCACACTATCACAATATCATTGACTATATTCCTTATGGTGTACATTAAATCCCCATGACTTATTTGTTTTATACCTGGAAATTTAGAACTATTATTCCCCTTCACATTTGCCCCCCTTTTTTATTTTTTCAATTACAGTTGACATTCAATATTATTTTATATTAATTTCAAGTGTGCAGCATAGTGGTTAGACATTTATGTAATTTAAGAAGTAATCCCCCTGACAAGTCTAGTACCCACTTGGCATGATACATAGTTATTACCATATATTTGACTATATTCCCTATGCTTTACGTAACTTCCCCATGACTATTTTGTAACTACTAATTTGTACTTCTTAATCCCTTCACCTTTTTCATCCTTCCTCCCAACCGCTTTCCATCTATCACCCAACAAATCTAATACCAAAATTACACCATACATTGTTATTACAATATTATTGACTACATTTCTTATGCATACTCTACATCCCCATGACAACTTAGTAACAACCAATTCATCCTTAACCCCTTCCTTTTTTTCACACATTCCCAACCTTCCTTCCATCTAGCAACCATCAAAATGTTCTCTATCTCTGAGTTTGTTTCTGTTTTGTTTGTTAGTTTGTTTCATTCTTTAGATTCCACATATAAGTGAAATTACATTGCATCTACACCTTCTCTGTCTGACATACTCCACTCAGCATAACACCCTCCTGGCCCATCCATGCTGCCACAGATGGCAAGAACCCATTCCCTTCCCTGGCCGAGCAATATTCCATTGTATATATGTACCACCTCATCTTTATCCATTCATCCATGGACAGAAAGCCAGGCTTCCTCCATATTTTGACTATTGTAAACAATGCTGTAATGAATATATGGATACACATGTCTCCTAGAAGTAGTGTTTTGGGTTTCTTTAGATAAATACCCAGAAGTGTGATTACTGGGTCCTTCTTTATCTCTTGTTATAGCATTTGTTTTAAAGTCTATTTTATCTGGTATAAGTATTGCTACACCAGATTTTTGTTTGTTTGTTTCCATTTTTATAAAGTATCTTTCCTTTCCCATTACTTTCAGTCTGTGCATGTCTTTTGATCTGAAGTGCGTCTCTTGTAGATGGCATATGTAAGAGTCTTGTTTTCTTATCCATTCAGCCACCCTATCTTTTGATTGGAGCATTTAATCCATTTACATTGAAAATAATTGTTGATAGATATGTAGTTATTGCCATTTTATTATTCAAATTTTTTATATATTTTAAAAAAATTTTGTCTTAAAGAAGGCCCTCTAACATTCCTTGTAATATTTGTTTGGTGGTGATGATCTCCTTTAACTTTTTCTTGTATGGGAACTCTATCTATACTTTGATTCTAAATGATAGCTTTGCTGGGTAGAGTAATCTTAGTTGTAGGTTTTCATTACTTTGATTTCTTGCCAATCCCTCTGGCCTGCAGAGTTTCTGTTGAGAAATCAGCTCACAGTTTTATGGGAGCTCCCTTGTAGGTAACTAATTGCTTTCTCTTGCTGCTTTTAAGATTCTCTCTTTGTCTTTAACCATTGGCATTTTAATTATGATGTCTATTGGTGTTGGCCTCTTTGGGTTCATCTTGTTTGGGACTCTGCATTTTCTGGGCTTGTATATCTATATTCTTCACCAGGTTAAGGACGTTTTCTGTCATTGTTTCTTCAAATAGGTTTTCAATTCCTTCCTTTCTTTCTTCTCCTTCTGGTACCCGCTGAAGTGAATGCTGGTGTGCTTGATGTAGCCCCAGAGGCCTCTTAAACTCTCCTCATTTTTTTGGATTCTGTTTTCTTTTTGCTGTTCTGATTGGATGTTTTTGTTGTTCTGATTGGATGTTTCCTTAACTTCTAAATCATTGATTTGATCCTTTGCTTCAGCTAATCTATTCTTGATTCCCTCTAATGTAATCTTCATTTCAGCTATTGTATTCCTTATTTCTGACTGGTTCTTCTTTTTTTTTTTTTTTTTTAAATCTCCATTTTTGTGTTTCCTATCTCTTTGTTGAAGTTCCCCCTGAGATCACTGAGCATCTTTATAGCCAGTGTTTTCAACTCTGCATCTAGTAGATTGCTTGTCTCCATTTTGTTTAGTTCTTTTTCCGGAGCTTTGTTCTGTTTGTTTGTTTTTTTTAAATTTGGGACATGTTTCTTTGTCTCCCCGTTTTGGCTGCCTCCCTGTGTTTGTTTCTACATATTATGTAGAGCTGTTACATCTCCTGGTCTTAGTCGAGTGGCTTTATGCAGTAGGTGTGCTGTGGGGCACAGTGGTGCAGTCTTCCTTGTCCATTGAGCCACACACTCTAGGTGTGTTGTTGTGTGGGTTGTGTGTACCCTCTTCTTGTAGTTGAGCCTTGGTAGCTGTTTGCACCTCAGTGGGAGGGATTGAGCTTCGGGCTTATTGGTTGTGAGGCCTTGCTGTGTGGAGGAACTGTGGTGCAGGGGCTGACCCTACAGAGGAGGATTCGCTTTACCAGGGCTCTGATGCCTGTCCAGCCTGCCTTTCAGGTGTGCCGTCCTTGGAGGTGGCTGGGTGATGCTCTGGCCAATTCCAAACCTGGCCACTTGGCCTGCTAGCCCTGGGTTGTCCTGAGCGGGGACCTGCTGCAGGCCAAGTTTAGCTGCAGCCTGTACCCTGCCTGGGGCCACCTGGCATGAGCCACAAATCCATCCAGAGATGGCCACCACCTGTGCCATGCTTGGAAGTGCCTTGAGAGGCCAAGCTGTGAACCAAGGCCAGCTGTCACTAGTACCAGGCTTAGGGCTGCTCCGCCAGAGGTATGAGATACACCAAAGCCAGATGCTGCTTGTTTGGGTTTTGTGAACCTTTGAGAGAACCCTAGGAAAACCTTCAGCATGAGCCAAGGCAAGTGGTTTGTATGAAAAAGCCACTAGGAGTGGCTTGGGTGTGTCCAAAAATTGGGTGGGGTGGGGCCTCAGAATCTTCAGGGGGAGTTCAGGTTGATGGAGACTCAAATATGGTGGCTACTGCGTCTGCATGCCAGGAAGCAGTAGGGCTCAACAAAGAAACAATGGCTTCTGCCACCTCCTTTGTCCTGGAGAAACCTTCCCCTCCAGTCCTTACTGGGAAGCTAGACAATTCAATTCCTCCCCATATGTCTGTGGCATTTTTCACTGGCTCTGAGCCGGTGATTCCATCAGTGGGTAAGTGTGGCATGGTCCCTTTAAGAGGAGTGCCTGGGATTCCAGCCACCTTCCATCTTACTCAGTCACAACCTTTTCTGGTTTTCACAGCCAGAAATGATGGGGACTTCTCTCCCCAGTACTGAAACGTTGGGCTGGGGAGGGACTGAGACTGTTCACTCCTCGGGGCAGACCTGGGCAGCCAAGATATTCCTCCCGATTTTTAATGTTCACACATGGGTGTGGGACCAGCCTGTAGGCATCTCTTACCCTCCTACCAGTCTCAAGGTGGCTTCCTCTTTTTTTTTTTTAAAGATTTTATTGGGGAATTGGGGGAGGCCAACAGTATTGGGGAATTGGGGAAGGGGGACAGACAAGTTGCTGCCCTTTTGTTCTTCAGTCTAGTTGTGGAGGACGCCACTTCACTGGCCATGTTAGTATTATGATTGCGCTCTTCCCGAGTGAGGCAGTTGCTCACCAGCCATTGGGTGGCTGCTCACGGTGGCTCATGGTAACTCACGAAAACACACACCAGCTGCCAACCAACCCCACTGCAACTTATGCCTTTGCCGGAGACTCACAGCAGCCCAGCTCCAGGTCGAGTTGTTGTTCACCAGCTTAGCTGTAGAGGGCTGTCACTGGCCCTCATGTGGGATCCGAACTGGGGCCCTGGACTCAGAGCTGGCATCCCAAGCCAACTCTTAACCAGCATGCCACTTGACCAGCCCTCAAGGTGGCTTCTTCTATATGCCCATAGTTGTAGGGCTTTCATTCAGCTAGATTTCAAGTGATTCCCAATGATAGTTGTTTTGTGGTTTAGTTGTAATTTTGATGTGGTCCTGAGAGGAGGTAAGCACAGTGTTTACCTATTCTGCCATCTTGACCAGAAATTCAACAATCATTTCTTGAGTGCCCACTAAATGCCAGGCATTGTTCTGAGTCCCAGTAAGTCAGTTATGACCAACATAGACAAGATTCTTGCTTTCATAGAGCTTATATCACAATGAAGTAGTCTAGCAGAACAAATAAATAATAGATGGGAAAATACCATAAGTGATAAGTGCTTTAGAGAACATAAAATATGAGGCCATGGTCAAGAAAAGCTGGGGTGCAGCTTTAGACAGGATGAGCTAGGAGGGTTTCTAGGAGGAGATATATAACAAAAAGCACAACCAATTTTGTAAATTCGGGGCGGCGGTGGAGGGGGGGGCATTTCAGACAAAAGCCAGTGCAAAAGGGAAGACTGAGCATGACTTTTTTTTTTGAGAAATGAAAATTAAAAAGCTAGTGTGGCTAGAATATAGAAAGTAAGAGGCACAATGGGACAAGATAGAGTTGAGAGGGAGGTACAGAGTAGATATAGAATCTTAGTAGCTGTGTGATCTTAGGCCAATTATTTAACATCTCTAACACAAGTTTTCTCATCTGTACAATGGGCATAATAATAGTACCCATATAATAAGTACTACATAAAACACATATAATAAGGCACTAGTATTACGTACTATTAAATCAGGCAAGTATGCAAAGCCCATAGTACAGGCACACAATTAAAAGGAGCTATCATCCTATTGATAAGTGTTCAGAAGGAGTCTGGAGGCCTATGGTGGGATTCATATGGATGATAACTAAAATTGGACCTGGCAGGGGAAGTAGATTTTAGATAGAGGAGAGAGGAGATAACATTCCAGAGAAGAGACATGTGGGCCAGTGTATGTATGTGGTAATGAACATGGTACATTTGCCCAGTGGCAAGGAGATTGACCTGATCATGGAGTAAAATACAAGAGAGACAAGATCACGGGTGAGCCCTGTAAGTCATGTAGATGGGAGAGGCGCCCCTCAGCCACTGAAGGATGGTATGTGGAGGAGAGACATGATTTAGGGCTGTGGTGTCACAAGTTTCCCAGACAACAGGGTTCATGGTGGGCTGGGAAAGAGGGTCCTGGCCATATGGAGAGCTTCTGGGAAGGCTCCAAGCTCAGGTGAGCATAATCAGACGGTGCATAAATCAGATGTTCAGACCGTAAGAGCTTTTCTTCAGAATGAAAAAGAATAATATGAATGACTTCCTTTAATGACTTGGGCCACTTTCCCCCTCTTCTGCCCTGGGATTTCTTTCTAAATCATCTACTGAGAGAAGAATATCTCACTCAGGTTCTCCTCCAGTTATCTCCTTTGGAGGCAGTGGCTCTGAAATGTCCTCCATGTACTCCCCTGCAAGTGACAGCAGAGTCTATTTTTGAATTATGACCAGTTTCAAAGGTGTCTTCTGGCTCTAGCTGTGTTTATTTTCAGAAGACATATGAGCTGCCCTTTTGGGGGAGGGAGGGGCGAGAAGCTGGGGGAGGTGAATGGGAATTGGCCATTTCCATCTTTCTGGGGAACAGGTCTGGAAAATTGCTTCTGTCTAAGGGTGTCTCCTTGGAATGCCTTGGTCATAAGCCTAGTTCTTTGTCTTTGTCTGGTAAATATTTTTGGAAAGTATTTTCTTTTAGCACTCCCCTTCTCCCACCCCCACCATAAAACCACTGAGTCAGATCCCTCCCAGGCTGCTGTCTGAATTGCATTTTCCAGCCTAGATGCCACATCAGCTGTTTGTCTTTGGTGAGTGTCTTTAAATAGAGTAAGGCAAGGCCGAGGGGGACATTTTGTCAATAGAACTAGCTAATGTCTATCCCCTTCTCCACTGGCCAAGAAAAGAAATGGAAAAATAAAATCATGTGGTTACATAGTAAAAGTAGTGATGGTGACCAACAGAAACAAATCCATGGTCCTAGTAGAGGGAGGGAGGTAGCTTTCCTGAGATTTACCCTTCTTAGTGCCATCTGGCGTTCTGTATGCAGAGTGAGACTTTTACCCCTAGAGGGCAGTCACGGCCCTCCTGAGATAGTGGCCCTGAGAATACCATAAGGGTTCTCATTTCCTGCAATCCATTTCATGTTTTTTCTTTCCTTGTTTTGAAAGGATCTTCTGAATAAGCTTTGTTTATGATGACATAACAAATAGGTTTTACAACACAATTATGACTTTTAATCACCTCCCATCTGATGGGCCTGAAATGATGGGCCTTTAACAGGTACAATTCTACCCAAAAAGGAAATTTGCTTTAAGATTGAGTTGCACAGCTTGATAGAGGTGAATGTGTAGATTCAACTGTGTTTTTGAGGTACTGATTAGATCTATTATATTTGCTGATAGATAAAGTTGAGAAAAGCAAGTTATAATAAGTACGTTTTGATCTCATTTTAGCCTCAAAGACTATAAAATAGTGTGTTAACCTTGATTATATCTCAGTGATAGTTATGTGTAATTTTCACTTTTTTTTAAATTAGTTTCAGGTGTACAACACAATGCAATAGTTATACTCTTTACCCCCTAAAGTGACAACCCCCGACCCCCAGTTTGCCACCCCACTCCCCCCCCATATCATACATATCTATTACAATTCCTTTGACTCCCTTCCACAGTATACTCTACATCCCGTGACTATCTATATATTCAGTTACAGTTGGCATACAGTATTATACAACATCAGCTTCAGGTGTACAGTGCAGTGATCTAGCCTCTACTCCATCCAAAATTTTTACATTATTATAATCCCCGAACTGTTTCATATCCCTGTGGCAATACTGTAGTTGTCTATTTATGCTGTCTAATCCCTTCCCCTTCCCTCTTATCCCCACCCCCTTCCCAACTAGCAACCCTCAGTTTTTCCTCTATATCTATGAGTCTGTTTATTTTGATCATTCACTCAGTTTTTCAGACTCCACATATAAGTGAGATCATATGGTACTTGTCTTTCTCCAACTGACTTATTTCATAACATAATAGTCTCTTCACACCATTATCAATTACATTCCCAAAACTGCCCCCATATCCCTGCGGCAACATTGTACTCGCCCACCTACGCTGTCCAAAACCTTCCCCGTCTCCCTCATCCCCACTCCCTCCCAGCGAGCAACCATCAGTTTTTCCTTTATATCTGCTTGATATGACTTCAGTTCTCTTGAATTTACTGAGACTTGTTTTGTGGCCTAACATGGTCCATCTTGGAAAATGTCCCATGTGTACTTGAGAAGAATGTATATTCTGTTTTTTCAGGGTGAAACGCTCTAAAAATATCAACAAAGTCCAGCTGGTCTAAAGTGTCATTTAAAGCCCCTCTTTCTGTGTTGATTTTCTGTCTAAAGGGTCTGTCCATTGGTGACAATGGTGTTGAAGTCCCCTACTATGATAGTGTTACTGTTCATCTCTGTCTTTATATCTGTCAAAATCTGTTATATGTAATTAGGAGTTCCTATGTTGGGTGCACAGACGTTTATTAGGGTTATAGTCCCCTTCTTTGTCTTTTATTGTAGTCATTTTAAAGTCTGTTTTGTCCAAAATAAGTATTGGTACTCCAGCTTTTCTTTTTTCTCATTTCCATTTGCATGAAATATCTTATTCCATCTGTAAACAGCATATACATGTGTCCTATTTTCTTATCCACTCAGCCACTCTCTGTCTTTTGATTGAAGCATTTAGCCCATACACATTTAAAATGATTATTGATAGGTGCATATGTATTGCCATTTTGTTATTTGAATTCCTGGTCTCCCTGGGTTAGCTTGTTTACCCCTTTCTTTTGTTTAAAAAAGCCCTTTGAACATTTCTTGTAATGCTAGCTTGGTGGTAATGAATTCCTTAAGCTTATTCTTTTCTGAGAAGCTCTTTATTTCTCCTTCAATTTTAAGTGATAGCCGTGCTGGGTAGAGCAATCTTGGTTGTAGGCCTTTATTTTGTGTCACTTTGAATATCTCCTGCCACTCCCTTCTGGCCTGCAGAGTTTCTGCAGACAAGTCAGCTGTTAGTCTAACAGGAGTTCCTTTGTATGTAGCCTGCTGTCTTTCTCTTGCTGCCTCTAGGATTCTGTCTCTGTCTTCAACCTTTGTCATTTTAACAATGATGTGTCTTGGTGTGGACCAGTTTGGGTTCAGCTTGTTTGGAACCGTCTGCACTTCCTGGGCATGTATGTTGATTTCCTTCACCAGGGTAGGGAAGTTTTCAGTCATTATTTTTTCAAATACATTCTCGAACCGTTGCTTCTTCTCTTCTCCTTCTGGTATTCCTATGATGCAAGGGTAGTTGTGTTTCATCTTGTCCCATAGGGCTCTTAAACTATTTTCATTGTTTTTTATTCTTTGGTCTTTTTGTTGTGCCAGCTGGGTGATTTCTGCTATTTTGTCTTCCAAATTGCTGATCCGCTCCTCTGCTTCATCTACTCTACTGGTGATTCCTTCAAGTGTGTTCTTCATTTCAGTTATTGTATTCTTTAGTTCTAACTGGTTGTTTTTAATGATTTCTCTATCCTTCCTTATGTCCTCACTAAGTTTGTTAAACATTCTTATCATCAGTGTTCTAAACTCTGTCTCTGAAAGGTTGGATCCCTCTGTTTCATTTGGTTCCATTTCTAGAGGTTTCTTCTGATCTTTTACTTATGATATGTTTCTTTGTTTCCCCATTCTGGCTGTCGCTCTGGGATTGCTTTGATGTATTAGATCACCAGGAGAGCCCTGGCTCGATCACGCAGGCACACAGCTCACAGGCCCAACACTCCCGGGAAAACTCCCAGTCTCAGCCTGTCCCAATCAGCTGCTCGCAGATCAGGCTGAGCAGCCCAACAACCAATCACCAGCCTGGCAACTCTGCAAGCGCAGTTCGGAGAGCGGGGACCCGAGGAGGCTTGCGCACTCCAGCATCTCAGTGAGCTGCCTGTTGGAGCCGGAGCACCCCCACCAGGCGTTTCCCTGGCAACGCAGCACAAGCTGTGTGGAGGGTGGGGATCCGAGGCGGCTTGTGGCTTGTGCATTCCTGGGTCTTAGTGAGCAGACTTTTGGAGCCAGAGGGCACCCACTCAGCATTTCCCTGGTAACGCAGTATAAGCTGGGCGGAGGGTGGGGATCCAAGGCCGCATGCGCGTGCACACACGCACACAAGCACTTCTGTGCCAATTTCACCAGACCAATGAGGTCCCGGACCTGACCCTCTGTGGGAGGGCCCAACCCTGACAATATGGCGCCCTCCTTACACCACTCGCCATGCAGGCTCCACACCAGGGGAACAATAGTCCAAAAACCTCCAGCCTTTGCACCAAGGGTGCTCAGTTCAGTCCGTCCCCACAGGCTCCAAGGTCTGGCTCACACAGTCTCTCCCTTCACCAGTAACCAGGTAAGTGCTCACCAGCAAGCAAGCCCATGCACCAGCCCCACTGATTCTCTAGCCGCTCTTAGCCTCACCGAGCTGAGCAAAGAGAGTCCTCACTAATTTATTGCCGGCTATCTTGGAACTTCTCTTCCCAGCAAAGGAACTCTGGACTGGTGATCTTGGAGTGCAGCCAGAGGGTCTCTCCCCCATCCGGAGAAGCCTCCCCACAGCTGGAGCTTCACTCACGGGGTTCGCCTTCTCTCATCTCCGCCCGTCCTACCAGACCCGACGTGGCCTCCTTTTTAAGTTCTTCGTTTAGTGGTTCTGTTCATCTAGTGTTCCAGGGACCTCCAGGGTTGAATGCTGTATAATTTGTTTATAATTTTGGTGTGATCCTGGGAGGCAGTTAGCACAGCGTCTGTCTATTCCGCCATTTTACCGGAAGTCTCCGTAATTTTCACTTTTTGTTCTTCTAACTTTATCCTGTAAGTGAGATTTTGGATGGATTTTTTAAATCTAATTTATCTTATATTACATTTACATGAATATCTTCTTATAAAAAAAAACATTGATAATAGTTGAATCCAGTCTCTTTTGACTGCAATAATGTGCTCTATATCTCTCCAGAACTATATCCAAAAATTTTCATCCATACATAATAGTGTTTTGAGTATGCTTCTGTGGTTAATATGAGTGATTTATACAACTTGATGTATTCATTCTTGGACATTATTTCACACAAGTTCATATAAATATACATTATGCTTTTTAAATAATGCCACATATTTTCTATGTAAAAACAAACAAGACAATTCAAAATTAGTCTCATTTTCTGTAAGAAAACTTAAGAGAGCTGATACTATACAATAGTTTATGTATTTTAAGACACACATTTGAACATCTCTGAAATTGGGATGTCTTTAAATCAGTATCATCTTAAACATGATGACATACAGTGTAAGAAACCCTTAAGTGCCAGTCCTCTGTCTTTATATATTTTTTACACACAAAAGTAGTAGTTTTAAGAACATAACCTTATGTCACTTATATCAATTTGTTTATCTTCATAATATTCCTCCAAGGAAAACTAGGGACAGTTATCAGAAGCTTTATTTTATAATTACAGAAACAAAGACATACATTTTCCAGTGTTAAAACTCCTAAGTGACAGAGATCAACCAAAAATTACAATAAAATCTGATTCAACCCTCTAATCTCATGTTTTCCTGTATTGAAAGTCCTGGGTTCAAATCCCAGCTCTACCACTTTCCTTATAGACTTATTGTTAAACATAGCATTCATACATAAAAATTCCAATTTGGTTGGCACATAGAGACTTACTCAATGAAGAGTAGCTATTATTAGTAGTGTTTATGTTAATATTATTTATGTCCACCTTTTCTATTTATAATGTATACAGCTTAGAGTTTTATGATTTTTAAAAATTATCTTCTCAAAGACCAAAATAGTTTGGAAAATATCTTCTAACCCATTATAGATTTTGACACCTACTACTATCAGCATGTTCTTAAGTTTTATGTAAGCAAGCAAAATGGAGCCTATGCCCTCTGGGACTTTACAGTCCAAAATAGATCAACTACAATAGTTGAACAACCTTGAAAAAGTCATTTAAGCAATCCTGAGCCACAGTGTTGTCAATCCTTTCCATCTAGTGGAGGTCAAAATTCAGGAAAAACTATTTATATCCATGAGCTTGGTGAGGCTCTTGAGTTAGTAAACAAATACATGTGTTTACATATTAGAAAGTTTATAATATATATACAGAAACAGCACCCAAAGAGTATTCAACCCTGTACCTGTAAAAAAGCTATAGTATTGTTATCTGTGTCTGCCTGATTTCGTTAAATGACCAGAAGTTTTCCCCTTCTGAATATCTAAAATATTTTAGATTTCATATTTAATAAGAATTCAAAGATTAACAGATTTAATGTCGCCTGTTTTTTTATCTCCAAAGCAACCAGTGTTGTTTCTTGTTTAACCTCTCAGAGATAATAAATATGTATATACATACATATATTTGTATTTGTATTTATACATGCATATATGTATATTTATTTTTAAATTTTAAAAATAGTGATATACTGTACTCATTGGTATGCATCTTGTTTTTTCATTTAATGTGATTATCTTAGAAATTGATCAAAACACAAGTCTGTAAAGCCACTCAATCTTTTGTGTGGCTGCATTATATTTTATTGCCCAGTTTAAATTCATTTTTTAAAACAATCCCCTGTTTTACATTCAGGTTGTTTTGAGCCTTTTTGCTATTACAAACAATGCTACAGTGAGTGACTTCACATGTAGGTTATTTTCCACATGTGCAAGTTTCTCTGTATAAATTCCTGGAAATGGAAATGATGGCTCAGAGGCAGGTACTTTTATCATTTTGGTCGAAATTGCTAAACTGTTCTCAATACTGGTTGTGCCAGGTTATACACCTACCATCAGTGTATGGAATAACGGTTTCTCCATGGCTGTGCCAACACTGTGTATTACTGAACCTTTCTCTAATTTTCTATTTAATCCTTTCTCTTTGCTCTCACAGAGGTCAGCAGAACTGGCTACAGTTAGATCACCGAGTTCTTGACCATGATTTGCCCAAGAAACCAGGACCAACCATTTTGTACTTTGCTGTGAGGTATGTATCCATAGACACATTCAGCATCCCCACCTTCCTTTAGGAAAAGAAAAAATTCTGATGATCAGAGAGATAATAACAACAACAACAACAACAACCTATCAAAACATTATTATGTGAAAAAGATTCTCTACTTTCTTAGTCTGGGGACCAAGTTACCATAGATACTGTGTAGAACTATTTTTTTCAAGATGAAGGATAGAATCACCTTCCTTTATTACTCAAATCACCTTGGATCAATTTAAAACTGAAAACCATGGATAATATATTTTAGTAAATAAGCCCATTTCTGACTTCACGCATTTTAGGATTTTTACATTTGAAATATGGCAAACGTTTAGTATTACATTTTACATGGCCATGTTTTCTAGAAACTGTAGAAATAATTGAATTTATACATTTCCATGCCTTTAATTTGAATAGAAGATAAAAGACTGCTGAGAATAATGCATGGAGTCCTTGATGTACTCTCTAAGCTCTACTTGGGCAAGTCACTTAACCACACATATGGGCCTCGTTACTTCCTCCTGAAATGGATGCATTCAACCAAATCAATGATTTCTTAAAACCAGCCCATGAAGGGAATATTTTGTCACATTAATTATTCACACTCTACGATAAATAAAATGTTATGAATAGTAACACCCATGTTTCTGTACCAAACATAAGAAATAAAACATTACCAATTTTGCTGAAAGCCCTTCTCTCTACTATCTTGAATTTGATGATATTTTTGTTTTCCTGGTCTGAAGCCAAATATGATAAAAATAAGCTAAGATAGCAAATTTATCATAAATCTAAATATATTTTCGTAAAATTAGATCATCCTGAAGAATGTTCCTATGTTCTGAGCTTATGTTATTTTTTGGATGTTGAAATATGCTTTGTTTTATGATAGTGGAAGCTTCTTATTTTTCTTTTGGGGGGCGTTTTATACTATGATTGGCTGCAAACCTTGTTGATTTCCACACTTTTTTTTTTTAATTTATGCTCCATGAAATCCCAAAATGTGGTAATAAGATGTCCTATGTTTGTTTGTTTTTAAGGATCTTTTTATATATAAATTGATGGTGATTGTGGATGGTAACTGCTCCTTATTCAGTAAACAAAATATTGACAACCCTCAATTTGTTTTTTGCTTCCTGCTCTGAAATCTCATTTAGAATTTCTTTCTTACCACCAGAAATCACATTTTTAAACCCCATAGCATAATGGTGATTTGTCTGGGAGCATAGGTGGTATGGAAAAGTGTACAGAAATCCTAAAAAAAAAAACAAAAAAAAAACAACAGGGAGGGTGTTCTTAGAAAGAGTGTGATGCTTGTGTCCATGGAAATGGAGAACAAGACAGACGTAAGCCAGCAAGTAATGGGGGAAAAATGAATATTCATAATTTATGAATCCCTTAATTCATAATTAAGGGATGAGAGAATAGAGAAATTCTAATCATGTATTACATAGGGAAAATGGCTCAACATAAATCAGTTTTTTCACAAAGAATTATCACTGTCAGCATTTCAAACTACATGCAAGTATAGGGTGAAAAGTAAAAATTACACTCTGCCAGTCTTCTTCCGTCACCTCCACCCCAAATTTGTTCCCCTTTTTCGAGAAAAATAAGGGTGATAAGATGCTTGGTTTATTTTTTTACTTGGAGATCTTTCATTGGGTATGTAAAACTCTACTTCCTTGAGCTTCCATAATTTAGCAATCCAGTCTCCTATTAAGCATTTAGGCTGCTTCCAATTATTTACATTAAAATGTAGGCTACATTTGATATCCTTGCACTCTCATCTATGTGGCCCATGGAGTGTTTGTGTAGCGTAACTTCCCAGCAAAAACATTATGTCTTCAGAGAATTTAACAAGTACCATTTATGTAGTAACAAGATTGTGTACTGGTTCTTTGACAGCTAATACCTGCTCTATTTTTGGTCTCAAAATATCAGGGCAAGAAACTGTCTTCCCTTCTGTTTCCCATCAGTCATTCATATTCATAAAACTGCCCTATCTTTTCTGAGCAGGTTCCTGAAATGCCAGTGCAACTTGCTGCTTGCTCATGAGTTTCAGCACTTACTTAGTGTTATCTCGAGTGTCCCATAATCACTTGGCATGACTTTCTCTTAACTACTTCATGTTTAAAACCCTTATCAAGTTTTTAATTATTCACTTAATTCTTCTCCCTACAGTATAGTGAAATCATAATAGTCTTTGTTATTATTTCAATTAAGTTCTTGTTGTTACTCCAATTAAAGAAATGATAAAGCCAAAGCACACACCAAAGAATTGAGAGAACTGACTCAGGTCACTGAGTGAGTGGAATGTCGTTCCTTGGAGGTCTTACACATTTGGTTGCCATACACTCAGTGAAGTCGGTTGCCTTCAGAGGGCCTCTAGTTTCCTCTTTTTGGAAAACAGGAATGTTGGTGATACTTATCCCAATAGACACCAACAACAACCCTCTAGGTTGCCTGTGTTGACTGAACATTTTGTCACTAAAGAATAGAACCAAAGATAGTATTTAATTCTGTTTGGATATTTGGTCACCCGAGGAGCCTCTGGAAATACAGAGGACCTCTTTTGATGTCAGAGTCATTGCGGCTCCATCAGCAAGTATGACGGCACACATTGCCACATGGGCGCCGAGACCCTATTTGTGGGCTCCCAGGTGTGTGGCCACTGAGTGGTAACACACAGGAGAAGTAGTTCCCCAATGATAGTACATTACAGAGATGTGAGTCTATCTTATTTCTTATGCAGTTAGACGTCTCCAAATGCCAACAATGAAGATAGGTTTAATAAGTTATGGTGCTTTTTCAGTGAACAATTGGTCACTTTAATAAAAGAGATTAGATGAAAAAGTGCATTATATTTCAGAGTTTCTCCAAGGGACAGGGAACATATCTGAATCATCCTGGGAAGTTTTTTAAACCACACAGTCACACCCTTTCAATTCCCATATCCCCCAACTCACCTGCATTGCTGCCCTGGAGATGGTAAACACGGTCTTGGACAAGTTGGTTGTGAGAAGTAAAGAGAGATCAGGAGAGACAAAATTATTTTGCAAAATATTATGCAAACATAATAAAATATCATTTTTTGAAAATTGTAGCATTTGCAAAAAAAGAAAATAACATATAGTTTTGCTCTTGCAAAGTTTCTTCTCGATTGAAAAATAGCATTAAACCTGTTGCTGGCACTGGGTTAAATAGTGTCTTGTTGATTCCTGAGCTAACACTGGGATCCCCAGAATTCAGGAAGCAGCTCGGAAACACTTGCTGTTTTTGCATGGAGGAAAGAAAATATTTAAGGCAAGGACACTTAAGTTCTTCTCCCTTTATGAGCTGCAGAATTGAACCATTGTATTTTCTTCAGGTATAAAATCGAAGTGATATGTCCTAAATATGTGCATGACACATGTGTGTAGAGATGCCCCATAGTTTATTTATACACCGTAATTCATTTAAACAATTCTCTTATTTCCATGTGAATCCCAGCTCCCCCAGGTTGCTGGTGGACCTCTCCAGACAGGGGTTGTTATCTGCTGCAGTAAATTATTTCCTGAAAACACATGGGCCTCTTTGGTAATGCAGCCCAGATGTGAGCATATGAATAGCTTGATAGTGAGTGAGTAAGCATTTAAATTGGGAGGCAGGGACTTGGCTTGACCTCACTGGAAAAGCTCCCATTGCCTCAGGGAAGGACAGTCAGAGGTGGCTCCGGCTGGTACCATCCAGCCCCTCACAAAGCCAAGTTGTCGGAGTCTTCATTCCACTTACTCTTCTGAATACCTCTTGCTTGTTTTCTTTCTTTCTCTTCCTTCCTTCCTGCCTTCCTTCCTTTCTTCCTGGTCTTCCCTCTCCTCCTCCCCTCTTTACCTTTTCTTTCCAAGTCACTTTTGTTATGCCCTAGGACTGTAAGGGGCCATGCAGAGGTCCCCTAAGCATTGTCTGTGACACTCAGGGCTGAGAACTCACCACATCAGTGAAGAGTTCTAGTAGGAAATGTGGGGGGAAACTGCTACCTTTCTGTCAAAGTTGCTGCAAACACAGAGTCTGTGAAAGACTGCTAAGTGCATTTTCAGCAACCCCTGGCATAGTTCTGAAACATTTGGCCTTTAGAAGGAGTTTAACTGAAGGAAGCATCATGACTACATGTGGGTCCCTATCATTTGGCCTGATTTTTTTTTTTTTTTTTTTTTTTGAGGAGAGTGTCACTGGCCCTCATATGTGGGACCGGAACCAGGGCCACTGGCTTCCTAAGCCAGCGCTTAACCACCACGCCACTCAGCCGGGCCCTTTTTTTTTTTTTTAAATAGCCAAGTATATGTAATACAATACAACAGATAAAGACTCTGGTGAAGAAAGAGATCTATTGATATGGAAAGATGCTCCCAGTATATTCTAAGAAAAGGAAGCAGATCACAAAACAATATTTGCAGCATGATTGCACTTATGTCAAAATTTAGATGGATAGAAATAAAAGTTAAAAATGTAACAGTAGTTAATTTCTGGATAGAATGACTGTGGGAATGCTTTTTATTTGTTTTTGCTTGTCTATATATGTTTTCCTACAATAAACATATGAGTTGAGCAATTTTTTTACGCAAATGTGAGTGGAAAAAGGAAGAAAAGTTAAAATGTTGGTGACTGGATAGCCATGAGTTATTCTAAAGCTATCACAGAATAGGTAATTTACAATACAGAGAGGACAGGAAAATCTTCTCTTCATGGAGGAATGTGATTAAAAACCCCAGAGAAATTACTGATTCCTCCTACTGTAGGCTCAGCAGAGGCTGTTTGAGGGCATATATGAGTCAGCCAGAGCTCACTGCACACCCACACACTCCCATTTGAATGCACAATATCCCAAACCCAGGGAATGTGACTGTCAGTTGCCTTAATATTAACAGTTACCTCCTAAGTGGCCTAACTCATTCTTAAACCTCCAGGCAATTGGTTGGTGGCCTCCATCTTTGAGGATCCAACATTCCTAATTCTTATGAGAGTTCCAGAAAGACACAGAATCCTTTAAAACTCATGTTCAATCTTGACTCCACTTTCTTACAGAATCATATTTCTCAGTGTGTTCCCTAATCCAACATCAGACATCTTTTGTGGAATTTGCTCACTCTCCTCTGTAATCTGTTCTCAGGGTAACACGGAAGGGCAAATGAAAGAATTTGTATTATGAAGGAAGGAAAAAAGCTATAGGATGCAGAAGTTAAAAGCTTGGGTTTTGGTACAGGGTTTCTCCATAGCAGCACTATTGATGTTTGGTTAAGAAGCCATGCTGTGCTTTCAGATGTTTGCATCATCACTGACGTCCTCCCACAAGATGACAAGAACACCTTCCAAATCAGGACAATGAAACAGTGTCTTTAACATTGCTAAATGCACCCCACCCACCCTATGAGAAATCAGTGCTTTAGTCATTCTTGGGTTCAAATCCCAGCATTTCCATGTGCTAGCTGTGTGGTTCTTGGCACACCTCTGTGGGCTGTTTCTTCACCTATAAAATGGAGCTGGAGCTGGTGGTATTATAGGGTGCTGTTAGAGGATTATATGTGTTATAAATGTTATAATAAGAAATGTTAACTATTTTCATGATATGAGTAACAGACTCTTCAATGTGTGAAACATTCCATAACGTGATCTATAGCCTTTGAACTTGGATGGGTTGGGACGCCACCTGGCTCTAATCCATTCACTTTTGCACTGGGTTGGGGAATCTCATGGTTTGTCCTTATTCACCAGGCCCAGCCCTCACCTCCCTATCCAGTTTACCTCTCCTGCCTCCTTCTCAGAGCACCTGTCCCTACTTTCTCATGGAGTAAGGGAGCACGCTGTTTTGCAGGGGAGAAGCAAGCACTTGGAATTCACCGCATGACCCTGACACTTTACAGTTGACTGGGGCAGAGGATTCCTTCCTCTTTCAGACTGGTCACAGCAAAGCCCTTCTCTCCTGGGCCTCCAGCCCTTCCCTCGGTAAGAGTGGCCTTGTGGGAGAGGAGCAACAGGGCAGGTTTCTACAGGCGTACCTGGAGGGTACTCTCTGCTTCTCCTGGCTGTGCCTAGAAATTCGGAAGACTTTTCCTGACAGGGGAGCACATTATAGAAGCAAATAGTGCTTCCCTTGGGGAATTCACCAGGACTGCACCCCTCACAGAAGTGAAAGGACACCTATGGGAATCCCACAAGCACTGAATAGTAGCTTGGAGAAAATGAAATACACTTAAATTACACTGCTATCTTCAGCATACATTATAAATTCAGACCATGACGTTGCAGGGTTATTACAAGCAACAAACAAAGACCTCCCTGCTCAGAATGGGAGTAAGGGTCTGATCGAAATCTGTTTACACAGGTGTCTGCAGTGAGTGACTAAAATTACCCACAATGAATGAATGAAACCTGAAATGAGGCGTTTTAATTTAGCCATCACAGAGTACCAGTCATAAACAGCATCCTGTTCAGGATGCGAAATAATTGAGCATCTCCTGCCAATCGCTTCCTTGGAAGATATCACTCAAACATAGGCACTGAAAAACAAAGAAAACATGCTCAAAAATTAGCAAGAAAAAGTCATAACTGGTCAGAAGAGCATTCGTTTCATAGTATTTTCCCATTCTGTGTCAAAATGGGCACTTTTGTGGTATTTTGCTTCCTTGAAAGAGAGAGCTTACAAAAGATACCTAGAATTTCCATTCTTGTCTGTGCAGTTAAAGTTTTTAAAGAACTTCCCATAAGTTAGTGCCTTTTGTTACAGTCCCATCAGTAGAGGGACAATAATAATATGGTAATAATCTCCACTACTCATTGACTGTTGAATTACATTCCTGCCACCTGCTATGTCATTTCTCTGATGTATGAAGCAAGGGAGGAGAGTGAGGCACTGAGAAGTCAAGCTGCTGACCCAAGGTCCCAGGACCCATCAGTGTTGAAGCATCTCCCCAAATCCATGGTGTTGACTTTGACCATGATGAAAATATTGGCCACGTCTATGTAAGACACTACCTATATGTAAGAGACAGCCCATTCCGAACAACTGGAGCATTCTGTTTTGGACATACATGTGTCATCATCTGGCTAACAGGCCTGCCTCCCCTCCAAGCCATTGCTGTCATGTCATTGAGGTGTGATGTTCTGTTATCACTGATGAGTGGTTAGAGCAACGCCTATCCCATCAAGAAAAGAAAAAAATGCTAATGGGAGAAGCATGAAAAGTAGAGAAAAAAACCTCCCCAAGCAAATTCTCTTCTCAAGAAATTATACTTGTCATGCTGTATGAGATTTGTCTTTAAAACATGCATAGTCAAAAGGCTGGGTTTAGGGCCAGCTAAGTGGCTCAGTTGGTTAAGAGCTCGCTCAAGAGTGTGAGCTGAGCTCTGAGCAACAGCAGTTCGATGCTAAGCTGCCAACAGGTGGCAGGATGGCTCAGCTAAATAAATAAATAAATAAATAAATAAATAAATAAATAAATAAATAAATAAATAAATAAAAATAAAATAAAATAAAATAAAAATAAAAACAAAAACAAAAATGCTAGGTTCATTCTGAAGCTGATAATTTAATCATGGCTTCATCTTCACAAAATCTTAGTGAAATCACTCACAGTAAGCATGCAGAAAGGAAACAGTATCATTTTGCCAAAAAAGGGCTGAAACAAAAGGTCTTTATTTTATGAGTCTGGGTTAGTCCGTTTCATTTCATAAAGAAGCCCTAGGTTTTGTTTTCAGTTCATGGTGCATGTTGATAGGTGTGCCTGGGGAGCCATTCTCCCAGAGGACCCTCTGTACTTTTCATACAGTCCATAAATATGAAGTCATTACAATGGTCCCCTTGAGGGAGAGATGGGATCATGGATTCAGAGAACAGGTAATTGGATGCCTCGGCAGAAAGGTAGAAGGCAACAGGGCAAGTTGCCAGAAAATAGTGGGAAACAAGATAGGGACCTGTTTACTGGAACTGGGGTATAATCAGGGGCCTGGGCTTCAAAACAAGGTGAACCCAGTTTCTAGTACAAAGGTATCTGTTCAGAATTGGACAGGCCACAAGCTGATTTGGTGCTGAGCCACCCACCTCCCTGCAGACAGCTTCTTAACTTCTCGAAGACTAGCAAGATGACTGGCCTGGCCAATATATCCTTTCCCTGGAATGCCCTTCCTACCTTTGTTACCTGGTGAACTCATGCATTCTTTAAGACTCAGCTCAATTGTCTGAGGGGACACAGTGTCCTGTGACAGACACTTAGTCCTATGGGTTTCAATTTGGCAGCCTTCTCCCTCTCGATTCATAAGCTGAGTTCACTGCATCCTTCCCTTGGGTTCAATGCATTGTGCACATGTTGTATTTCATTGTCATTGTCATTGTAGGAAAGCATTATTATTTTGGAATATGAACTTTGAATCCTGACAGGCCCTAGTTCAAATCATGGCTCCACCACCTCCCACCTGCATGTCTTGGGAAAGATGCTCTATATCTCATCTGTAAAATGGGTTTATAATTTGCTACCTACAGTATCTGGCTGTACTGAAGGAAATGATGCATGGAGTCCTTTGTCTTGTCTAGCACATAGAAGCCCTCTATTGATTTGGATTCTTTGGTTGCCAGCAATAGGAAGCAATTGTGGCCGACTAACAGAATTGAAGGAAAACTGAGCCAACAAGACCTCAGAAAAGATAGGAACCCAGGCTTCTGCAGGGATGTAGAGAGCAAAAACCAATGGATAGTTTCATCAGGATATTGCTGGCAGAACAGTGGGCTCCAGCCATCTTTGATCTTTGGGTCATTTTAATTATATTTATATTCCAGGGTGAAAGAATCTGACTGGCTGGCTTGTGTACCTGCTCACACCTTAGGGAGGGAGCTCTAGTTCAGTAGAAGGATGGAACTCAGCAATTTTACATCCAGCCAGGGGGTCCTAAATCTTTGGCATGTGTGATTCCTGCTGTAGACCACTGCAGATTTATTTGTTTACACACAAACAAAATAAAAAAAGTTTTGGGGACAAAGGGAAAATTTGAATGAGGGCTGGATTTTAAATATTAAGGAATTATTCTGAACTTTATTAGTGTGAAAATTTGTTGAGGTTATGCTTTTAATACAATTCTTCTCTGCTAGAGATAGATATTGAAGTAATTAAAAGTGACAGGAGGGGGGCAGCCAAGTGGCGTGGTGGTTAAGTGCTGGTTTGGGAAGCCAGTGGCCCCAGCTCGGGTCCCACATATGAGGGCCAGTGACACTGCCCTCAAAAAAAAAAAAAAAAAAAAAAGTGAAAGGGAAAAAGAATCACCAAATCTTGGTGGAGGAAAGAGTCCTCTAGTGTGGTCTGGGACTTTTACAGGGCAGGGAAATTACTTCCTCGGGGAAAACCTTCCCATCCTGAGACTACTCCTTCAACTTTTAAAAAGGTATTTCACAGGTACATTCCAAATCTTATCACCTTATTCTTTATTTTTTTGTCCACTGGTTCTGGTTCTCCTATTTGAAGCAATGGAGAACAAAGGTGCTTGTGTATACGTTCACATGGGGAATATTACATGCATCTTATTTCTCTACCTATTTATAACATGGTTGAGCTGCTTATTTCCCCTACAAATCCTGGCTCAGTGAATGAGCACAGGCAGCCAGGAGGAGGTTCTGCCTAAGAGCATTGTCTGTATAGTCAAAGGGACCTAAATCAAAACCTAGTCCTGTCATGTAGGGGAATCTCTGAAACTCAGTTTCTGCATCTGTGAAATGGGGTAATGATAGGTATCTCCCACCCAGGGTTGTTGAGAGAATTAAATGAAACAGCACATGGAAAGCACTTAGCACATGGCCCTGCGCAGAGGTAAGATCTCAGGAAACATTAGCTGAGATACTGCAGCTGCTGCCCTTTCAGACTGCCAACTGGAAACCTGCTCGTGTTTTCTTAGTAGAATGGAATAAAAGTACATACAAAAGCAAAGAAAGCAGGAAACCACCACCACCTAGCTGAACTGTGAGTTCCCCCAGGATGCAAGGAACTTAGTAACATAGATCATCCCAAACCTACAGCAGTGGCCACTTCCAGGTCTGCTGTGCGTGTCTGCCATTGCAGAGACTCACTCCTCTCTGCTTCTGCCCCATCAGCTCCTGCTGTTGATTCTTGTCTTTCTTTCCCTGACTCATGGCTTCTGCTTAGTGCTTCTCTTTGCCTCCACTGTTTCCCTCTTGACCTGTCTTTCTAAGACATACATGATTGGTCTGTCCATTCCTTATCCCACATAAGGAGTCTCTGTCTGGCCGAACTCTCTTCTTTCCAGCCTATCTCATAGGCTACTCAACAGACAGCTTACCTGGCTGCCTTTGAGTCAGGTGACTATCCTTGGTCTGTCCAGTAGTGGCCAGGGTAGGAGAAGCTAAACTGATGGGAGAACACACAGATTATAAAGAATTCTGTCTTGGAGAAAGCCACACTACAAATGCTTACCACATTACCCAAAAGAGATGCTCTTTACCTGTAGTACTTTCCCTACCTGGATTTCTTTTTATCCTTCAGAGTCCTGTTTTTTCCTAGCCTTCAGATACAGTTCAAATCTCATGGTGTCTTTTAAGCCTTTTTAACATAATGCAAGTTTTGCTGAGCCACAGTACTTAGAATTTCCTGACTTCCTCTCATATGACAGGCACTATACTGAGTATTCCCTGTATATCTCATTTAAATTACCCCCCCTAGGTAAGTATCATTATGCCCCTCTAGAGACTAAGGATCTTGAACTCAAAGCTGATGTCCCTCTGCCAAACCACATTGGATTAAATTTCAGAAAATTATTTTTGTTAATAATTGTTAAAATTTATTGAGTGTTTCACATATATTAATTAATCCTTCCCCAAACCCTGTGAAGTTAAGTGCAATCATGATACCCATTTTAGAAAAGACATAAAGAAGCTAACTAACTTCCCCAAGGCCACACATGGAGGTGGTACTCTATATTTTAGGTCTGTCTGATTCCAAAGCCTATTTACCACCCCCTTCCCTTCTTTCCCTCCCTGCCAGTCCCTCCTTTCCCTCTCTGCTTTAATTCTTAACTTTCTCTTCTCACTAACCTAACACTCATCAATCTTCACTAATCTCATAAGTGAGATAAACCCTTATAAGTAAAAATATAAAGGATTTATTCTCTTTCTGGAACTTCCCTTGATGATTCATGATTTGAGGTCGAATTTTTCAAATGACTTTACCGTCTCAGTGATAAAATCTTTCATGGCCTTTTTCAGTTTTAGTTACTTATTAAATGTTTTGTCATTGTTGAAGAGTGGTGTGGGGAGAGCAGGTGCCAAGGCCCATCATGGTTCTGCGGAGCTAAGGACAAGCTCACCATGCCACTTCAGCCCCTGTTTGTCTTCACTCTCACCAGCACAAGAGAGTCAGTCTCTTCCAGGACCCAAGCTGTGAGCTGTCTTGGGGCATTACGTGTCTTCATGCATTATTCATCAAACGGGGCTCCAACACTTGAGAAAAACTTCTGGGCATCATCTGGCCCTTTTCCCTACCACAGAGCACCAGTCAACTTCATCGCTTAAGAATTATGACACATGGGGCTGTCAGAGGTCTCCTTAAGAGAGGGACCTGCAACCTGTGGCCTCACAGGCTGAAGGAGCAAAAGTCCAGGAAACAGATTGCAGAGAGAGGGGCCCTGATTTGCTCTGATTTGCATGAGAAAAGATTAAGATTAAGTACTACTAGAAATTTGGCTTCCAGCCAAGGGAAAGCCCAGAGCCTGGAAGGATAAGAGGGAATGAGGAGGGTGTTATTGAAATTTTCCTGGTGGATGGGGGCCCACCCCTTGTCAGAAAAACACTGGGCCACCAGCAGGCCTCAAGGTTCAGTTGTAAAGTGCTTATTCAGCCAACTCCCGCTTTCAGCCCTCAGAGCTCACCTAGGCTTTGTTTGGAAGCTGTCTGAGGTATTACGGGCTCCCTGACCCAGATATGTGTCTAAGAAAAGGCAACACTGCTGAAACTGTGTTTGCAGTTGGATGCCATTTTGGATTTCACTTTAATTCACCTTCCAACGCCCAAAAAACCTGAGAGGTTTTGTCTACATATATGCAAACATTCACATACATACATATGTGTTGCAGATTTCTTCAAAAGGGGTGGGAGAAGCACAACCAGCTCGTAGTTTCTCAAAGTTCTTTCTCTGCTTTTAGGAAAACTAAGTCATGCTGAGGGAGGGAAAGAAATCTAAAGAAACAAACTTCTGTTAACTGTTTTACAGGTTTTATATTGAGAGCATCTCGTTTTTAAAGGATAAAACCACCGTGGAGCTGTTTTTCCTGAACGCAAAGTCTTGTGTGCACAAGGTAAGGCTCCCTGTCCGTTACGTTCAGGGCATGACTCCAGTGGACTGGAGGTACAGGGAGAAACAGTGCTGCCTGTGTTTCCATGTTCAAATGAAAACAAGAAAAAAGGCCATAATCTTTTCCACTGATATTTCCTACCCCCTTCATCCTCCCCTCAAAATGGCAACTCTTCTCAGATTCTGAGTGGGAAGACAGCCATGTGCAAAGGAATCACACTCACACACAGTCATCACTGCCTTAAAGGCAGCTGAGTACTCCACCCAGAATGGAATAAAGACGGATCAGACAGATTGCTGTTGCAACCTTAAAAGGTCAGGCCAGAAGCCTTGTTTAACAGAGCACGCCCCACATTTACCACACTTCAGAAGCAGGATTATTGAGGAGCCTCTGCTCACAGCTGTGCTTTAGAGCAGGCTCTCAGTTACCTGCAGTAAAGGATCTTTTTTTTTTTTAATTGTTTTTTATATGTGTCCAATCCATTGAGGACAGGTTGCTTTTGTAAAATTCAGTAAACGCAAATTGCTAGAAAACTGGTCCTGTGCTTGGCTGTTGCAGCCATGTCTAATTGCTATAAACATTTTAAACACTCCCAGTTCTTGTCTTATCTCCTTGTAGACCAGCAATGCTTCAAGGTCCTCCACTCTACCCTCTTCAAACCACACCCTCAGCTCCGGTAGGGAGTCCCTGGGCCAAGATACCCAACCTGGAGCTGAGCTCTCCCTTCTAAGTTACTACCTCAGTGCTCAGGATCTCAGCCTGTTTTCAGCCATTCCTGCCCACACATAGTACCCTAACCCTAAGGGTGACCAGGGGACAGCTGGACGGTGCCTGGCCTGGAGAGACAAGGGAGGCAGGCTCAGAGTTAAAGCACCTACATTTATACTCTTCCCCAAGGCTCCCAAAATGTTAAGGGGAGCTCACTACACACACAGCTTTAATTTGTGTAAGACTCTGCAAGAACAGAGTTTTGTTTGTTTTTTTAACAACTTTATTGAGGTATAATTGACTACATATTGAAGTATACAAACTTTAAAGTTTTGACATATGTAATACTCATGAAACAGTTACCACAATGAAGATAGTAAATATACCCAGCCACTACAGATCCGCTTTTTCTTTCTTTTATATATATATATATATATATATAAATATATTTGTGTTTTATTTTATATATATATATATATATTTGTGTTTTATTTTTATTTTACAAGAATATAACATGCTAAAACAGGAAAATGGGGGTGAGTACATCATTCACATCTCAGAAACCAGCTCCAGTTATCAACAGTAGATTACATTTTCTAGACTTTTATACAAATGCAGTCTATGGTAGATAATCTTTGTGTCTTCTTTCAGCATAATTATTGTGAGATTCATCCACGTTGTTGTGTGCATCAGTAGTCCATCCCTTTTAATTGATGAGTAGTAATCCATCGTGCAGTTATACCTTCAATTGTTTATCCATTCACCTGTATTTTTTTCCTATTTTTCCCAGCTTTGCTGATATATAATTAACATATAACATTGTGTAAGTTTAAGGTGTATAATGTGATGATTTGACATATTTATATATTGTGAAATAATCCATTCACCTATTGATGGACATTTTGATTGTACTAGCTTGGGGACTATTTACAAAGATTTTTACATGAATGTTCATAGTAGTTTTATTATATATATGCATACATATATATTTTATATACATGCTTATATATTTATTATATATATGCTTTCTTTTCTCTTGGGTACATACTGAGCCATGGAATGCCTAGATATATGTTTAACTTTTTAAGGTGCTGCCAAACTGTTTTCCAAAGTGCCTGTGCCACTTTAAATTTCTACCAGCAGTGTATGAAAGTCCTAGCTCCTTCACATCTTATCTTCTTCCACACTTGGCATGGTTAGTCTTTTTCATTTTAGCCATTCTAATAGTTGTGTAGTAGTATTTCATTGTGGTTTTAATTTGCATTTCCCTGATGACATATGATGTTGAGCTTCTCTTATGTGCTTATTTACCATCAATAGATCTTCTTTATCTTTGAATCTTGTGCTCAGTTTCTTGGGATTGTTTGTTTTCTTGTACTGAGTTTTCAGAGTGTATATATTCTGGATACAACTACATCGGTTATATGGATTGCAAATATTTTCTCCCATTCTGTAGCTTACTTTTTATTCCCTTAATGCCTTTAAAAGACTAGAAGGCTTTTATTTTGATTAAGTCCATTTTATCAATATGTTATTTTATGGATTGTGCTTTTGATAGTGTATCTCAGTAAACCTTGCCCAACCCAAGGTCACAAAGATTATCTCCTGTGTTTTCTTCTAGTTTTTAAAGTTTTAGGTTTTACATTTAGATCTATGATCCATTTTGAGTTATTTTATTTTAAAGATTTTATTGGGGAATCGGGGAAGTGAACAGTTGTTGGGGAATTAGGGAAGGGAACATTGTGTTTTTCCAGGACCCATCAGCTCCAAGTCAAGTTGTTGTCCTTCAGTCTTAGTTGTGAAGGATACAGTTCAGCTCCAAGTCCATTCACGGCTTTCAATCTAGTTGTGTGGGAGGCGCAGCCCACCATCCTATACAGGGTTGAACCGGCAACCCTGTTGTTAAGAGCACGTGCTCTCACCAGCCTGAGTCATCCAGCCACCCGTTGGCAACTCAGCTCGGGCGCAGCTCACTGGCCCATGTGGGAATCGAACTGGCGACCCTGTTGCTCAGAGCTCATGCTCTAACCAATTGAGCCACCCGGCCGATCCCCTTGAGTAAATTTTTATATATGGCACAAAGTATGGCTTGAAGTTAGTGTGTGTGTGTGTGTGTGTGTGTGTGTGTGTGTGTGCGCGTGTGTGTGTATCTAATTATTCCAGCACCATATGTTGAAAAGACTATCATTTCTCCATTGCACTGCCTTTGTACCTTTTCAAAAATCAGTTGTCCTTATATATATGGGTTTATTTCTGGACTCTATTCTCAACCTTTATTCCAATAACATGCTGTTTTGGTTACTGCAGCTTTATAATGCACCTTGAAATCAGAACAAACTCCAACTTTGCTCTTTTTCAAAGTTGTTTTATTTATTCTACGTTTTTTGCATTTTCATATGAATTTTAGAGTCAGCTTGTTAATTTCTACCAAAAAATAAATCTACTGAGATTTTTATTAGGATTGTACTAAATCTGTAGACCAATGTGGGAAGAACTGACAGCTTAGAATTGACAGTAGTGAGTCATCAGACCCACTACAGGTATACATCTCCATCTATTTAGATCATCTTTAATTTCTCTTTGAAGTATTTTATATAGTAGTTTTCAGTGTATAGGTCTTCTGCGAAATTTGTCCCTAAGTCTTTCATATTATTTGAGATGATTGTAGATTATATCTTTTTATTTCAATTTCTAAATGTTCATTACTACTATATAGAAACACACTTGAGAGGGCCGGCTGAGTGGCTCAGTTGGTTAAGAGCTCACTTAAGAGTGCAAGCTGATCTCTGAGCAACAGCAGTTTGATGCCCAGCCCGAGCTGAGCTGCCGCTAAACTGCCAACTGGTGGCAGGATGGCTCAGCTAAAACAAAAAAAAAAGAAGTGGAATTGACAGTAGTGAATCATCAGACCCACTACAGGTATACATCTCCATCTATTTAGATCATCTTTAATTTCTTAAAAAAAAAAAAAAAGAAAGAAACACACTTGATTTTTGTATATTGATCTTGAATCCTGCAACCTTGCTAAAACTCATTTATTATTTTTGGTAGTTTTTTGTAGATGCCATCAGATTGTCTTTATAGATGATCATATCACCTGCTAATAAAGATAGCTTTACTTCTTTTTCATTTCAATGCCTTTTTATTAGTTATCAAATTTATAGGCATAGTTCATTATATTTCCTATTATCCTTAATAACATGTATAGTCTATAATGATGTTATCTCTCTCCATCCTGATATTAGAAATTGGCCTCTTCACTCTTTTTTTCAAATCAGTCTGGCTAGAAGGTCATTACTGTAGAACTTCTCAAGAACTAGATTTGGTTTCAATGATTTTCTCTGTTGTTTTTCTGTTTTCTATTTCATTGATTTCTGCTATGATCTTTAGTATCTTTACCTTCTATCTTTATTATTCCATTTCTTCTTCTTCCTTTGGGTTCAATTTACTCTTATTCAGTTTCTTTTTTTTTTTTAAAGATTTTATTGGGGAATTAGGGGAAGGAACAGCATTGGGGAATCGGGGAAGGGGAACAGATGAGCTGCTGTCCTTTTGTACTTCAGTCTACTTGTGGAGGACGTCGCTTCACTGGTATTGTGATCATTGTGCTCTTCCCAGCTGAGGCAGATTGGCCGCTGGCCATTGGATAGCCTCTCACAGTTGCTCACTGCTGCTAGATGCTCATGCTGGCTGCTGGCCACTCACTGTAGCTTACGGTAAAGCACTGCAGCCCCACTGTAGCCTACACTGTCGCTGGCAACTCACGGCCCAGGTCAAGCTGCTGTTCACCATCTTAGCTGTAGAGGGTGCAGTGTCACTGGCCATGTGGGATCCAAACCGGGCCCTGCTGCTCAGAGTTCACACTCCCAAGCCAACTCTTAACCAACGAGCCACTCGGAAGGCCATTATTTAGTTTCTTAAGATAGAAGCTGAGATCACTGATTAAAGATGTTTCTTTTCTAATATAGGCATTTACCATTGTACTGTAACATTTCCCCCTGAATATTGATTTTATGGTATCCCTCATTCTATGTTGTGTTTTCAAATATTTCAATAAAATATTTTCAAATTCTTATTGGTATATCTTTATCAGCCCATTGTTATTTAGAAGACTGAAATTTTGTTTTCAAGTATTTGGGGGATTTCTAGAGATATTTCTATTATTTATTTCTAATTTAATCCTGTTATGGTTAGAGAATATGCTCTACATGAATTAAATCCTTTTAAACTTATTGAGACTTGTTTTATGGTCCAGAATATTCTTCATCTTGGTAAATGGTCCAAATACATTTGGGACGAATGTGTACAAGTATTCTGTTGTCATTGGGTGGAATATTCTCTAATGTTAATTAAGTCAACTTGTTTGATAATGGTGTTCAAGTCTACTATGTCTTGCTAATTGTCCACTGGTGTCAACTGAGGTTATTGAAATCTCTAGCTATTATTGTGGATTTTTCTATTTCTTTTTGCAGTTCTATCCATTGTTCATATATAGGGTCTTCAGAAAAGTCATGACGCATGTTTGCAACAGATGGCACTAGTTCATTTTTGGAAGTAGTAGAGCCATTCGCATCTATGTTATTGCTATGTCATTTACAGCTGACAGTTCTAGTTTCATTCTAAAAAAAATTGAGCGATTTGGTTGAGTTTTGGAGATTTTACAACAAGTTGAAGATGGAAGACCAAACTGAGCGTTTTTGCCATATTTTACTGTTTTACTTCCAGAAAGGGAAGAACGCCCATCAAGCTTTTGAAAAGTTGCATAAAGTTTATGGTGACAATGCTTTACAAGAATGTCAGTGCCAATGATGGTTCACAAAATTCTGTGCTGGTGATTTTGATCTCAATGATGCTCCTCGGTCAGGAAAGCACACTGAGGCTGATGACAACAAAATAAAGGTGTTGATCGAGTCAAACCCACATTACACGAGACGATAGATTGCAGAAACATTGAACATCCATCATTCAAGCATTCACGACCACCTGAAGAAGCTGGGATACGTAAGCAAGCTCGATATTTGGTTTCCACATGAACTCAAAGAAGTTCATTTGATGGAGTATAAAACATCTGCAATATGCTCATTAAACGTGAGGAAAACGACCCTTTTATGAAACAACTGATAACTGGTGATGAGAAGTGGATTGTTTACAACAATGTGGTGCACAAACAGTCTTGGTCCCAATGTGATGATTCGCCTCAAATGACATCAAAAGCAGAGATTCATCAGAGGAAGGTTATGCTCTCAGTGTGGTGGGATTTTAAAGGTGTCATGTTTTTCGAGCTCCTACCAAGAAACCAAACAATCAATTCAAATGTGTACTGTTGGCAATTGGACAGTTTGAATGAATCCATCATCCGGAAACATCCAGAACTTGTTAATTGTAAAGAAGTTGTGTTCCCTCACGAGACCACACACAAGTTTGATCACCCATCAAAAATCATTAGAGCTTGGATGGGATGTGTTGCCACACCCACCATATTCACCTGACCTTGTGCCATCAGACTTCCACTTGTTTTGCTCTCTTCAAAACTCCTTGCGTGGTATAATGTTCAATTCAGATGAGGCTGTAAATCAGCACCTTGTTCAGTTTTTCACAAATAAAGACAGGTCCTCCTATGAACGAGGAATTATGAAGCTCACTGAAAGATGGCAAAATGTTATCAAACAAAACAGACAATATGTCATTGATTGATCTTTGTTCTTTATGTAAATAAATGACCTTTGAAAAACATAGACAAAAATACATCATGACTTTTTGAAGACCCAATATTTTGAAGCTGTTATTGGGACATAAGTATTTAGGATTGCTACGTGCTTTTGATTATCATTATAAAATAATCCTCTTTATCCTGGTAATATTTGTTCTGAAATGGCTTTGTTTGACATAAATATCACCACTCCAAGTTTCTTTGGATAAGTGTTAGAGCATGTTATACCTCTTTTCATCCTTTTAAACTATTTGTGTGTGTATATTATTTTTTTGTTAAGATTTTATTGGGGAATTGGTGGAGGGGAACAGCGTTGGGTAATCGGGGAAGGGGAACAGACAAGCTGCTGTCTTTCCGTTCCTCAGTTTAGTTGCGGAGGATGTTGCTTCACTGTTGGTATCGTCATTGCGCTCTTCCTGGATGAGGCAGATCGGTCGCTGGCCTCTGGATGTCGCTCACCGCGGCTATTGGCAGCTCACGCTGGCTGCCAGCCACTCACACTGGCTGCTGGCCACTCACTGTAGCCTATGGCAGCCCACTGCAGCAGGGGCTGCAGCCCACACCATCACCGGGGCCCGCACAGCCCAGCTCCAGGTGGAGCTGTTGCCAGCCGTAGAGGGCAGTGTCACTGGCCCTCATGTGGGATCCGAACCGGGGCCACCGGCATCCCAAAACCAGCGCTCAACCAATGCGCCACTCAGCCGGCCCCAATTGTGTGGGTATATTTAAAGTGCATTTCTTCTAGACAACTTATAGTTGTATCTTGATTTTTTTAAAATCCATTTTAGTAATCTCTGTCTTTTAACTGGTTATTTACACTATTTACATTTAATGTGATTATTATTGACATGGTTACGTTTAAGTCTATCATCTTGGTATTTGTTTTCTATTTGTCCCATCTGTTTTTTATTCCTTTATTCTGCCTTCTTTGGATTCATTGAGTATTTTATGATTCCATTTTACCTTCTTTGTTGGATTATTAGCTGTAAATCTTTGTTTTGTTACTTCCATTGTTGCTTTAGAGTTTATAACAGACATCTTTAACTTATCAAGTTTACTTTCAAGTGATGTTATACCATTTCACATGTAGTACAAGAAACTTACAGTAGTATATTTCTATTTCCCCCTCTCAGCTTTATGCTATTGGTGTCATACATTTTACTTTTAGAAATGTTGCACATGAACATGATATTGTTGTTGTTTTGGGGGCAAACATTCAATCGTCTCTGGCTGCTTTTAAGATTTTCTCTTTATCACTACTTTTAGCAATTTGATTATGAGGTGCCTTGATATAGATTTCTTCATGTTCTTGTGATTGGTATTGACTTGTGGTTTAATAGTTTTCATCAAATTTGGAAATATTTCAGCTATTTTCTCTTTCAAATATTTTTTGCTGGCCCCACCAATACCTTCTTTGCAAACTCCAATTACACATTTGCTAGGCTATCTGAAGTTCTCCTACAGCTCGGTGATGCTCTTTTATTTTTATTTAGTTATTTTTTCTGTGTTTTATTTTGGATAATTCCTATTTCTGTGTCTTCAGTTTCATTCATCTTTTGCAGTCTAATCTGCCATTTATCCCATCTGTATGTTGGTGTTTTTATCTTTAGAAGTTTGATTTAGATCTTTTTTACATCTTATATGTGACTACTTAATTTTTGAACATGTAGGATACAGTTACAATAATTGTTTTAATGTTCTTATCTGCTTTTTTTTTTTCTGCTAAAAAGAGGGTTTATTTGGGAAAAGGAAAAAGCAAAACCACTGCAGCAGTGTGAGAATGCATACCTCCAGCTAGCCACCCTTGTGCAGCATTCTGCTCTCTCCTTATTCTAATATCTGTGTCAGTTCTGGGTGTGACTTTGACTGATTGATTTTGCTCCTCATTTTGGTTCATGTTTTCCTGACTATTTACATGTCTGGGAATGTTTGATTGGATGCTAGACATTGTTTAATTTTATCTTTTTGGGTGCTGAATATTTTTATGTTCTTATAAATATTCTTGACATTTGTTTTAGGGTGTTGTTTAGTTCCTTGGATACAGTTTGATTTTTTTCAATCTTACTTTTATGATTTGGTGGGCTGGCCTAGATCTAAGCATCCCCCATTACTGAGGCAAGACCTTCCTAAGTACTCTACTCAATGAATCATGAGTTTTTTCAGTCTGACTGGTAGGAACAGGCACCATTTCCAGCCCTGTGTGAGGACCAGGCACTCTTCCCTTTCATCCTTTCAGATAGTTCTTTCTCTAACCTTTCTATGCATGCTATGATTAGTACTCTGCTGAATATTCAAAGGAAACCCTCTGCAGATCTTCATGATTCTCTCTCCATGTAGCTCTCTTTTCTCTGGCAGTCTGTTCTGAAAATTCTATCCATTTTGGTCTTCCCAGTCTCTCAGTTCTGTCTTACCAACTCAGACAGCCCATCCTGCTCCATCTGTGTTTCCCCTTCATGGCCTGGAAACCTCATGGTAATAAGTGGAATATCATGAGATTCACCTCATTCAAATTTCACTATCCTTTGTTGCCTGGTGGTCATTGTTTTAAAAACTCTTGTTTCATATTTATTGTCTGTTTTACTTAGGGTTTTTTTTTTTTCAGATGAAAGGGTAAATCCAGTTTCTGTTACCCCATCTTGGCCAGAAGAAGGAATTTTCAAAGCAGAGTTTTTGGCTAATTCTATAGAGGAATTAAAATGTCATCAGTACCAAATACTTTATTATAGTTTCTCTTTTCTGAGACTTGGGCTTCCTTCAAACGCCAATGGTTAACTGATATGTAAACACTTATGTAACAAAGGCAGCATTTACTGAGTTAGGAAAACATTTTGTAAACCATAGTTGGTCATCATCTTCTACGTGAAGAAATACAATTACCACTTGTGATATTTTTCACACCTTAGCTGGTCATAGTCCAGTGAAATAGTCTTCTTGATTGATTGTTTGCCCAGTTAATGATGGAAAGAAAGGATGTAAATTTTAACTTGTGATATTTATCTTGTAGCTCTGTTTGCTAAATTCTGTTGGTCTTGAGAAAGTAATGAGAAAGTAATTTAAAAGTTCTTTTAAATTCTATTACATCTTATGAATGTAGTTCTTGGGAGCTCCTTTCTAAGTGGGACTCACCAAAGAATTTTTAGAACTTTTACAGAACATAAGGCACTGTGACGTATGACTCTTATTGGGATATATATATATATATTTTTTTTTAATTCAGTTGTAGGAATTTAGAGTTGAATATTTTCTATCTAAGTAATATGCAGATTGCTAGTAACAAACAATCCCAAGAAGCACTACAGGATGTGGTAGATGGTAAGGTAACAAAATTGACCAGCTATTTGTTAAAGCAGCTTTCAAATATTGGGTTTTCGGAAAAGTCATGATGCATTTTTGCAACAAAAAACATAGAAAAAATACGTCACGACTTTTCTGACAACCCAATAGTTTCTTGGCCACAGGAGTAAATAGTTTTCTGAGAACACAGCCTCAGCTTTAGGACATGTAGGTGGATTGTTTAACAGTGAAAGTCAGTCATTAGTAGTGGTAGCTGCTGTTAATTCACTGCCTACTGCTAGATCTGAGAATGAATGGGGCTCCCTTCCACACTGTGAAGAGGACATTCTTCCCACCAGTGTCGTGTTTAGCACCTCTAATCACCCTGTACACACACTGCTTGCTCCCTGCCAGACAACTGTCCCCTACTGCCAGTTCCTTCCTTCCACTGAGGACAGAAACATACAGGCAGGAAGAGAGAGCTGTTATTTACAAATACTGACAAAGCCACAATGTCTTTTTATGTGTTTGGTTAGTAAGAAGTATGATTTGTGATGAAGCTTAATACAGTTGCTGAATCTCCACATAGCTATGTAAATATGGATTTATATTCACGAATTCAGCCCCATGAATACGTTATTTGAAACCATGAGTGGTTCCCAGTGGTTTTTTTAATTATCATTGCCCACACTGCATAGTGAATAAACTATTGGTAACACTTAAAGGTGTTGAAAGAAATATTGTGCCTCATTTCTGAGTTTCTGTATCTGAAAAAGAGATAACATTTTTTTGCTTTTGTTTACACTAAAATAAACTCTCATATAGGAAGTCTGGTACAAACTGGACATTCAATGAATTTTTGTTGATTAACTCAATAAATGAATGGATGCTGTTTTTGACCAACCCTTGTTTCCCAAGAAGTCAGGAGGTAATCAAAAACAGGAGAGATTAAAGATGGTGAATAGATAAACATTGTACATGCTTCCTTCTGTGAACAGGTTAAAATTACATCTAAATTATAGAACAATTAACCTGGCAAACCATATGAAGTCTAGTTGAATAGAAGTTTTATAACTAAAAATATAAAGAAGAACCCAAAATGAGACTGATAAGAGGGGCGGAGACATGAAATGGACTAGCCCAAAACTTCCATGTGGTGTTTGAAAATCAAGAGGAATATCTTGGCTGCAGAGGTTCTCCCTGAAAGGACCCCAGCCCCACACCAGGCTCCCCAGCCTACAGTACTGGTGCCTGAAGGAGGAGCCCCCACAATAACCTGGCTGTGAAAAACAGTGGGCATTCCGACCATCTTTGTGGGACAGAAGGCTGCGGGAAACCCAGAAGTCCTCTTAAAGGGCCTACGCACACACTTGCTTACAGGCAGTCTCCCTGGGCTCTGGCAAAGGAACTGTGACTCAGGGGGCATCAGAGATATATGGGCAGGGGGAGACGGAGTGCAGACTGAGGTAGTGTCTCAGGATGAAGGCTGGAGGACAGTTGTCATTTTCCCTGTGTGGGCTCCTTCTCCTATGCAGCCAGCAGGCAGGTGCCATATTACCTGTTTTGAGCCCTACCCTTAATGCCCATGGCCAAATATGAATCTGAATTTGGTGAGTTCTGCTACAACCCTGCCCCACCCAACTACCCCAGTGTAGCACGCACTTTCTCAATGAGCTGCCAGCTCTACCCTCATTGCACTCTTTTTTGGAAAACTTTCAGAGTCCATGGGCATCAGGCAGATGGCAACTGGCCTTGGTGTGCTCTGTAACTTTTGCTGAGTAGCTCCAGGCTCAGCACTGGCACCAAACCACAGTTTACATTAATTTGGTCACCACAGCTTTTCCCACTCTAGTGACTCCCTGAGACCCTACCTCACCCAACTTGCTTATCACCAAGACTTTATCAGTGGCTGAACCTTAAGGGAGCTGGCAGGTGGCAGGAGGCTGTGGAGCTACCCAGGCCCTGTACCAGTGACAGCCATCCTCAATTCACAGTGTGGCCTCTCCTACATGCCTCCAGGTTTAGCACAGGCAGTGAACAACTGCAGATCGCTTTGTAGCTCCTACCAATAGTCCCTGGCTAGTCACAGGCTGTGGGTGATCTAGGTCTGCACCAGAGCCTCTCCCAAGAGGCCCCAGAAACAACATACTTGGAGGTTGGCTTCAGACCATAGCAGAGCACCCCCCAATTAGCCCCACAAGTGATACAAACAAGGGGCAGTCTTAACAGGCACCAGAGCCCACTGGGGAGATCCCACTCAGTAGGGTAAGTCCCTCCCATAGCATCCAGTAGGCTGTGAACATGGCCATACTCCACAGCCAGTTAGCCTGAGGGTCAGTCCCACCCAGTGATGTGCCAATAGCAATCAAGTCTCAGTTATAACAGGAGGGCACACACAACCCACACAAGGGATGCTCCTGGAGTAACTGGAGCACGTGACCAGGGAGACTATGCTACGGCCCCAGAGGGCACCTACTACATGAGGCCAGCTAGCCACAACTAGGAGACATAGCAGATCTGTCTAATACATAGAAACAAAGACAGATAGGTACTCAAAATGAGGAGTGCCTCATTGGTACTCCCAATGAACGAACAAGAGAAAACTGCAGAAAAAGAATTAAACAAAATGGAGACAATCAACATACCAGATATGGAGTTCAAAACACTGGTTAAAAGGATGCTCAAAGAACTTAGTGTGAACTTCAACAAAGAGATAGCAAGCATTAAAAAAGGACATAGAAACCATAAAAATAACCCAGTCAGAAGTGAAGAACACTAACTGAAATGAAAAATGCACTAGAAGGAATCACCAGCAGACCAGATGAAGCAGAGGATCGAATCAGTGATTTGGAAGACAAGGTAGCAGAAAACACCAAGTTGGAACAGCAAAAAGAAAAGAAAAAAGAATTCAAAACAAAAGAAAATGAGAATAGTGTAAGAGACCTCTGGGAAACATCAAACGTGCCAACATTTGCATCAGAGGGGCATCAGAGAAAGAGAGAAAACAAGGGATTGAAAACCTATTTGAAGAAATGGTGACAGAAAACTTTCCTAACCTGGTGAAGGAAATAGACATACAAATCCAGAAAGCAATGGCAAAGGTGAAAGACAAAGAGAGAATCCTAAAAGCAGTAAGAGAAAGACAACTAGTAACTTACAAGGGAGCGACTGTAAGACTGTCAGATGAGGGCTGGCCGAGTGGCACGTTGGTTAAGAGTTGGCTTGGGATGCCAGCTCTGAGCAGCAGGGCCCCAGTTCAGATCCCACATACAGGGCCAGTGACACTGAGCCCTCTAAGCTAAGATGGTGAACAACTCGACCTGGAGCTGGGCTGCCGTGAGTTGCCGGCGACAGTGTAGGCTGCAGTGGGGCTGGCCAGAAGCTGGCGTGCGCTTTCATGAGCTGCCAGCCATGAGCTGCTGTGAGCCGCTGTGAACGTCCATCCAATGGCCGGTGAGCAACTGCACCACCTGGGAAGAGTGCAATGATAATACTAACATGGGCCAGTGAAGCAACGTCCTCCACAACTAGACTAAAGAACAAAAGGACAGCAACTTGTCGTTCCCTTTCCCTGATTCCCCAATGCTGTTCCTCTCCCCCAAATCCCAATAAAGTCTTTAAAAAAACAAAAAAGACTGTCAGGTGATTTCTCAACAGAAACTTTTCAGGCCAGAAGGGAGTGACAGGAAATACTCAAAGCGATGAAAATCAAGGACCTACAAACAAGATTTCTTAACCCAGCAAAGCTATTATTTATAATTGAAGAACAGATGAAGAGCTCACCAGACAAGAAAACTACCACCAAACCAGTATTACAAGGAATGTTAGATGGACTTCTTTAAGAGGAAGAAAAAAGATCAAACTTATGAATAATAAAATGGCAATTGCTACATATCTATCAACAATTATTTTCAATGTAAATGAATTAAAATCTTCAATTATAAGACATAGGGGGGCTGAATAGATAAGAAAACAAAACTCTTACATATACTGCCTACAAGAAACTCACTTCAGATTGAAAGATACACAGAGACTGAAGTAAAGGAATATAAAAAGCTATTTCATAGAAACTGAAAAAGCAAGGACAAAGATACTTATACCAAACAAAAGAGACTTGAAATAAAAATTTTAACAAGAGACAAAGAAGGATCCAGTAATCCCACTTCAGGCTATTGATCTGAGGAAACCCAAAACGCACATCAAGGGGATGTGTGCTTCCATATATATGTTCATTGCAGCATTGTTTATAATGGCCAGGATGTGGAGGCAGCCTGAGTGTCTGTCGATGGAGAATGGATAAAAAAGAGGTGGTACATATATACAATGAAATATTGCTCGGCCAGGGAAAGGAATGGGAGTTTGCCATTTCGGCAGCATGGATGGACCTGGAAGGTATTGTGAGGAGACAGAAAGACAGATGCAATGCTTACATGTAGAATCTAAAGAACAAAATAAACAAAACAGAAACAAACTCATAGATACAGAAAATATTGTGATGGTTGCCAGATGGGAGGGCACTTGGGGGTGTGGGTGAAAAAGGGGGAAGAGATTAAGAAGGAGAAATTGATTGTTGCAAAGTAGTTATGGGGATGTAAGGTATAGCATAAGGAATATAGTCAATAATATTGTAACAACTATGTATGGTGTCAAATGGGTACTAGATTTGTTGGAGTGATAGATGGAAGGGGTTTGGGAGCAGGGTGAAAAAGATGAAGGGATTAAGAAGTACAAGTTGGTAGTTACATAATAGTCATGGGATGTAAAGTAAAGCATAGGAAATATAGTCAATGATATGGTAATAACTATGTATAGTGCTAGGTGGGTACTAGACTAGTCAGGGGATCATTTCTTAAATTATAAAAAAGTCTAACCACTAAGATGCACACTTGAAATTTATATAAAATAATACTGAATGTCAACTGTAATTTAAAAAGGGAGAAAAAGTTGAAGGGGAATAAGAGGTTCAAATTTCCAGGTATAAAACAAATAACTCATGGGAATATAATGTATAGCACAGGGAATATAGTGAATATATTGTGATAGCATGGTACAGTGTCAGATGGTTGCTGGACTTATCATGGTGATCACTTCTTTAGGTGTATAGATGTTGGATAACTATGGTATATATCTGAAAGTGATATAATATTGTATGTTAGCTATATTTTAATAAAAATATTGAAAAAATAAAACTTAGGGCCAGCCGAATGGCTCAGTTGGTTAAGAGCTCGCTCAAGAGTGCGAGCTGTAGGGCCGGCCGAGTGGCACGGTGGTTAAGCGCTGGCCTGTGAAGCCAGCGGCCCCGGTTTGGTCCCACATATGAGGGCCAGTGATACTGCCCTCAAAAAAAAAAAAAAAAAAAAAAAAGAGTGCGAGCTGAGCTCTGAGCAACAGCAGTTCGATGCCCAGCCCGAGCTGAGCAGCCGCTGAGCTGCCAACAGGTAGCAGGATGGCTCAGCTAAAAAATAAAAGAGAAGCTTCTTTGGGCCAGCTGAGTGGCTGGTGGTTAAGCGCTGGCTTCGGAAGTCAGCGGCCCCTGTTTGGGTCCTACATATGAGGGCTAGTGACACTGCCCTCAAAAAAAACAACACAAAAATCTTAACATGTTTTAATAAAAAAGAGATAAGGAAAAACAGCTTTATCTGATGCTTTTAGTTTTGAGTATGAAATGCATCTTGGTTTATCATGAGACTGAACATAAAAAATGCTAAAATATTCATATGTTTAGATAACATTCAGTAATGCTGTGTAGTAACTCTACCATTTTTATCAAAGAATAAGAATGATTCCATTAAAGAAGAAAATTTCACATGCAGTTTAATATTTTTAAAAATGTGAAAAGCCCATTGGATTTTTCTCAATCTTTTTTTTGTCAGCTAAAGATCACCAATAATTTTATAGAAAACTAGTTCTGGTTGACTTCAATTATGAAGTCTTGGTGTACAGCCCACATTCAAGCATGGCTAGAGCTCAGCACATGTAAGAATATTTATTCAGCCATCATTTATTGAATGACTGCTACCTGCCAGCACTGTTGAGGCTGTCTATAACTGAAAATGCTGTGACAGTTTCTTGATTTTTCTTCTGGTATTTTTTTTTTTTTAAAGAAATAACTGTGGGGCCGGCTGAGTGGCTCAGTTGGTTAAGAGCTCGCTTAAGAGTGCGAGCTGAGCTCTGAGCAGCAGCAGTTCGATGCCCAGCCCGAGCTGAGCAGCCACTGAGCTGCCAACAGGGGCAGGATGGCTCAGCTAAATAAATAAATAAATATTTTTTTAATGGCTCTTAAAGAAAAGAAATAGCTGTGGTTTTTTACTCTATGGAATATTGTACAACTTAAAAATACACAATATGGGTCAATGTTAGAAACCACAATTTTTTATTAAAGTGTAGTTTTCATATATTATATTAGTCTCAAGTGTAAAAGACAGTGACTCAAACCTATATACCTTATGAAGTGATCACCATGAGAAGTCTAGTAACCATCTGTTACCATACAAAGTTATTACAGCATTACTGACTGCGTTGCCTATGCAACCTTTGTTTGGCAACCATCAATTTGTTCTCTGTATCCATGAATCTGTTTCTTTTGTTTTGTTTTTTAGGTTCCACATGTAAGTGAAATTATATGATATCTGTCTTTGTCTGACTTATTTCACTGAGCATAATACCCTCTAGATCTATACATGTTCTCAAAATGGCAATATTTTGTTCTTTCTTATGGCCAATATTCCATTGTATGTGTGTACCACATCTTCTTTATCCATTCATCTATTGATGGATACCTGGGTTGCTTCCATATTTTGGGTGTTGTAAAGAATGCTGCAATGAATTTAAGGGTACATATATCTTTTCAAATTAGTGGATTTTTTTTTCTTCAGCTATAATGCCCAAAAGTGGAATCGCTGGATCGTATGGTAGTTCTATTTTTAATTTTTTGAGGAAACTCTACACTATTTTCCATAGTGACTACACTCCTTTGCAATCCACCAACAGTGCCCCAGGGTTCCCTTTTCTTCACATTCTCTCCAACATTTGGTATTGTCTTTTTGATAATAACCATTCTGACAGGAGTGAGATGATACCACATTGTGGTTTTGATTTGCATTTCCATGATAATTAGTGATATTGAGCATCTTTTCATATGTCTACTGGCCATCTGTATGTCTTCTTTGAAGAAATATCTATTCAGGTCCTCTGCCCATCTTTTAATTGGATTGTTTGTTTGTTTGATGTTAAGTTGTCTTAAATCTTTATATTTTTTGGATATTAACCCCTTGTCAGATATATCATTTGCAAATATCTTCTATTCAATAGATTGCCTTTGCACTTCACTTTGTTGATGGTTTCCTTCACTTTGCAAAAGCTTTTTAGTTTGATATAGTCCCATTTGTTTATTTTTGCTTTTGTTGCTTTTTCAAGAAGACATATCCAAAAAAATATTGCTAAGACCAAAGAATTAACTGCCTATGTTTTCTTCTAGGAGTTTTATAGTTTCAGGTCTTACCTTTAAGTCTTTAATTCATTTTGAATTTATTTTTGTAAGAACATAGTCCACCTTCATTTATTTGCATGTATCTGTCCAGTTTTCTCAACACCATTTATTGAAAAAACTGTCTTTTCCCTATTGTATATGCCTGCCTCTTTTGTCTTAGATTAATTGACCATATAATCATGACTTAATTTTCTTCTGGTATTTTAAGTCCCAATTTAAACTTGAGTGAAAATGAAATTTGTTCTCTGAAAAAAAGTCTACCTTAGCAGTAAGTAATGTATTAATTACTGGCTTAATGTATGCTGGTCCTTATAAAGTAATCCAAATGATGAGGTGTTTCTGTTTTCTGTCCACCATGACCTGTTTTAATTTGCAATACAAGAAAATACATTAAAAATCATAACTGAGTTTTGATGTTGACCAGGAAATGTAATTCTAAGAACAGGTCACAGGGCTAGGGCTGCCTCTGAGTCATACTGGCTGTGTGATCTTAGGAAAGGTTCTTTTCCTTTCTGAGCCATTTTTCCCATTTCAAAGCGATTCTGTGAGATTAGGCCAGAATTTCTCACTGTGTCACTTTTAACAGCTTTGATCAGATTTAAAACAAATGCCCATTTTTAATGAGCAAGCTCTTGCCTCTTTGTCCTTCCCCCAACCATAGAGGCGGAATTGAGGGAAATGGAAATCAGCCTTTCCAGTAAGGTTCTATGTTGATTTTTCTGAACACTTTAGTTGAGAAATCACTGGGTTTTCTGTGCGTTAAAAATGCAGAGTATTTCAATACATGCTAAACCCCTCTTTGAGGAGTATGAATCAAAGTCCACAGACAAGACATCTTTTCCTTTCTCCTTTTCTCTGGCAGTTAGAAAAGAAAAAGGCATTTCACCCTGAGAACAGAGAGCAGGAGGAGGCATGAAATTCATTTCCAGCTCTGAGACTAACGGGAAAGAAAGAAATGTCTTTCTGTACACGATTGTGTGCTGGCACTGTGCTAAGTGGTACACATTTAATTACATTTGATCCCCATTATAGCCCACAAAGAAAGAAGCTTATGATCTCCTCTTACAAATAAAAGAACTAAGGCACAAAGGAGTTAAGTAGTTTGCTTAATGTCACAGAAAAAAATAGATGGAAAAAGTGTCCTTGACAAGTTATACCAAAGAGACCCTGGCCCTTAAAAGTACCTCTCATTTGTCTCCGTTTCCTTTTATTATATCTCTGGGGAAATAAAAGTGTCTTCAGTAACTTAGAACTCGGGCTATTATCACAGATCGGGCTGGTCATAGAAACTAACAAGTACTGAATACAAATAATTTGCTAGGCACTTAACGTGTGTATTCATTCATTTAGTTCTCACTCCAACCCTATTAGGTAAGTTAGATAACTTACCTACTAGGTTAAATCTATTATTATCCCTCATTTTACAGATGGGAATACTGAGACACAAAGGGTAAGTAATGCACACGAGGTCACATAGTTAATAAGTGGAGGAACCAAAGTTCATCCCAGGCAGTCTGACCCAGGCCAGAGTCCATGAGGAACCACTATGGAAGAGGGTGGTCTACCCTCTACACAGGGGTGAGACATATCTGTGGCATCCTGAGTTTAAGCTCCCTCTTTCTTTTATTCTAAACATTATTGTACAGTCTGATGCTGTTAGCCCATGGTTGTTAATAAGGTAACTCGGGACATTAAGGGCCAAATGGCTTTCAGAGGCTGAGCTGGGTAACAAAGCAGTTCTGAAAGATATTTCAGAAGTGCATTAGCACTCATGTTGAAACAGAACCTACCAGAAAGTTAGGAACTGCCCATACAGATCAAGTGTTCTCCAGGAGAGCGCTGCTGTCTGAGTTGTCATTCAAGTGAGGGCTCTTGAACCTGTTTGGCTACCTTGGTGAGAATGCACAACTTACCTTCCCAAAACAACCACCTGTGCCAGGCGGTGATGATGTGGAAATGCCAAAACTAACTGGGGAATGTGGAAGAACTAAACATGTGGGCTGTGGTCCACCTTGGACAACCCTTTGCTGGCTTGGAAAAGCCTAAATGCATGAAACAGGATGCAGGCTTGTCCCTAATTACTATTTTTGGAGGCCTCCTTGACCATATATATCTGTGATCTTGGCAGTCAATCAACATTTATCTTTACCACCCACTTTTGTTTTTGTTTTTTAAATCAGTGATTTGAAGACATGCTTGGAAAATTTAAAAAGCACTCGCTACCTTGTCTCTTCCAGTGTGTATAAAAATATTATAATAATGAAAGGCCAGAAAATGTGGACAAGCAAGTGGGGATCAAGAGGTGGTCTGTGGTAGGATCATGCATGGGAGTGGGAAAGAGGGGGAGGACAAAGGCAGCTGAGAACTCACCAAGGAGCAGGCACTGATTTTCTTCACGTATTAACTCATTTAACCCTCACAACAATCAATACTGTCCTTTACTATTACTTTAACAAATGAGGAAAGGAAAGCATAAATAAAGCAAATAATATTGGCAATGGTGAAACAGCTCATTAGTAGTGGAATAATCACTAGGCAGTCTGACTCCAGAAATAATAGTATTTGTCTTCATTCATACAATAAAAAATTATTGCGTTCCTACTAAGGGCCAGGATTTCTAATGAGTGCTGTATTGTCAGTAGTATATTTAGCACTAGTATCTTCCTGTGGCCTGTCCTAAGTCTTCCGGATTCTTCCATTGGTACATTTGTGTGTAGGTGTGTGTTGTGTTTACCTTAAGGGCAATATAGCTGATGATACTTTCTAAGACATAATATTTCTGAAAGATGCCTGGACCTTGGAGATACTGAGCATACCCAAGATCCCTAATATTACTTGTTACTCCTTTCTACAATAATATAAAAAGCCGTTTGGGGCATGTTCCTAGCTCTGCAAAATAAGAAATCTCAGAAACAGAATTAGGATTTTGTAATACACACACACACACACACACACACATAAATACTGTACTTTAAATCTACAGCTCAAGAATCTATCTCATGATTATAAGCTGTTTTCATACCAAAAAGCTTTTAAGAAACTGAGCATTAAAGCACTTTGTTGGAAATTTATGTTTTAACATATTAAAGGCTTCAAGAAGTCCTTCAACATACAACTGTATGATTTTGTTTAACCCAATATTTTCCAAACTTACTTGCATATGAAATGCTTCTTTCAAGCAATACTTAAAAAAAAAAAAAAAGATTTTATTGGAGAATTGGGGGAGGGGAACAGCGTTGGATAATCGGGGAAGGGGAACAGACAAGTTGCTGCCCTTTTGTTCTTCAGTCTAGTTGTGGAGGACGTTGCTTCACTGGCCCATGTTAGTATCATCATTGCACTCTTCCCGGATGAGACAGATCAGTCGCCTGCCACTGTACGGCCGCTCACGGTGGCTCTTGGCAGCTCATGCTGGCTCCTGGCCACTCACAGTAGCTTATGGCAGCCCACTGCAGCAGGGGCTGCAGCCTATGACACAGGTAATTCATAGCAGCCCAGCTCCAGGTGGAGCTGTTGTTCACCATCTTAGCTGTAGAGGGCAGTGTCACTGGCCCTCATGTGGGATCCAAACTGGGGCCTTGCTGGTCAGAGCTGGCATCCCAAGCCAGCTCCTAACCAACGCACCACTCGGCCAGCCCTAAGCAATATTTATTAGTGAACTACTGACCACATTTTTAAAATGCTGTTCTAGATATAGACTGTAGTATAAAATAATAAAGCATAAAAGACAACTGTAAACCTCCTGGGTGTTCTCCTAAATCTGGCCACAGATAAAACCTAGATCTATTCTTTAAATAAAACATCTTAGGAGTCAATCAAAAGATGTTGGCCTAGGTACTAAGGCAATTAGGACCTCTTGTGTTCCAGACAGAAGGAGATACCATATCAAGATGGAGGAGAAAATGGCTCCCTAATGCCTTAATAGATTTCATTGTGCTCCCTTTTCTTTTCTAATAAGTGCTCATATCTTTGTAGTTTGCATAAATGTGGAAATACAAATAAGTCAAACATTAGTAATCTTATTAAAAAAGCAGAGTTATTGCAAGGTTATCCAATCATATTTACTTTTATCCTCCCTCTTGCACCATTTTTTGACCAAGACCTTATTAGGTATGCCTTTTCATTAGTAGACTTGGTGAGATTCTCAGCCCGCCATTTCAAAATATGCTCTAACCACACTTAGAGTAACATATTGCATAATGTTCTTAGAATCGTAATGTCATTTGCATTTAACTGTGTGAATGTGGAGGCACCAAAGCTCTCTTAAAAGCCATGTGACTTTGGAGGTCAATTTGTCCATGTCCATAAAATTAAGAGTATATCTTTTTACCCAGAACTCTACAAACTTTAGGAATTATCCCATGGGAGATTTTACAGAAATATGAACAGATAAATATGAAAAGATCTTAGATTGTTTTTTCTAACAGTAATTAACTGAAACTTCCTAAATACACTTCAACAGGGATTAAATAAATCACAAATTATTCATATGATAGAGTGCTGTGTATCCATTAAAAAGAGTAGATAGCCCTCCTCAACTGACATGAAAACATACCCAAACTACATTGTAAGTTTAAAAAGAATCAAGTTACAGAACAGTAAATATAGGGTGATTGTTTTTAATGTTATCATTTACTTTTATGTATATAAAACGTACTTATAGGAAAAAGGAGAGAAATGTAGAACATAGTGTAAATTTTTATTATCTCTGGGAGTGAGATTATGGAATAGCTTTTCTTTTCTAAGTAATGATTTCCTAATATTTTTTAAGAAGAAGTTTGAATTAATTTTAAATCAAGAAAAAATTAATTTTAAATTAATTTTAAATTAAGAAAAATAACGATGAAAATAATCAGTGTATTCATTAAACATTAGCTCTTTAAAGCTATAGGAAGAGAATAAAAACATTTTGTTGATCACTTTCCCTCCATTATAAAAAACACTTAGTCATCTTTCTCACTGAACAAAAGTAAATGGAAGTTGAAAATTCCTAATTGCTTTATCTAGAAAAGCAAATAGTCTAGTATTAAAAACAACTAACAGGGCCAGCCGAGTGGCACGGTGGTTAAGAGCTGGCTTGGGATGCCAGCAGCCCGGGTTCAGATACCACATGTGAGGGCCAGTAACACTGCCCTCTTAAAAAAAAATAAGGGCCGGCCGATTGGCACAGTGGTTAAGCGCTGGCTTGGGAAGCCAGCGGCCCCGGTTCGGGTCCCACATATGAGGGCCAGTGACACTGCCCTCAAAAATAAATAAAATAAAATAATAAAATAAAATATAAAATAAAATATAAAATATAAAAACAACTAACAGAATAGTCTTTTCTGATGGTAAAAACAATACTTATTGATTGTAGGAAATTCAGAGAATGCAGAAAAGTACAATCAAAAAAGAAAACGACACATAATCCGAGTACTAGAGCATTAAATATATTATTATTTGTTTTAATTTAATTTTTTGGGGGGAGCAGTGTCACTGACCCTCATATGTGGGACGCGAACTGGGGCCGCTAGCTTCCCAAGCCAGCGCTTAACCACCACGCCACTCAGCGGGCCCTAAATATATTATTTTGACTTATTGCTTTCTTTTTTGAATTTTTTAAAATTCTCAATTACAGTTGACATACAATATTATATTAGTTTCAGGTGTACAACATAGTAATTAGACATTTATATAACTTATGAAGTGATCTCCCAGATAAATCTAATACCCATCTTACACCATATATAATTATTATATTGTTAACTATATTCCCTATGCTATACTTTACATCCCCACGACCATTTTGTAACTACCAATTTGTACTTTTTATTTTTTTATTTTTTATTTATTATTATTATTATTATTATTATTATTATTATTATTAGCTGAGCCATTCTGCCGCCTGTTGGCAGCTCAGCTCGGGCCTGGAATTGAACCAACGACCCTGTTGCTCAGAGCTGGCACTCTTGAGTGAGCTCTTAACCAACTGAATCACTCTGCCAGCCCCTCCAATTTGTACTTTTTAATCCCTTCCCATTTTTTACCCCAAAACCCAACCCCTCCCAATTTGGCAACCATCAAAATGTTCTCTGTATCTATGAGTTTATTCTGTTCATTTATTATGTTCTTTAGATTCCATATATAAGTGAAATCACATGGCATTTGTCTTGCTCTGTCTGACTTACTCCACTCAGCATAATACCCTCCAGGTCCATCCATATTGTTGCACATGGCAAGATTTCATTCCATTTTATGGATAAGTAATATTCCATTGTATATATGTGCCACCTTCTCTTTATTCATCCATTCAGGGATGCTCAGGTTGCCTCCATATCTTGGCTATTTTAAATAATGTTACAATGAACATATGGATTCACATGTCCCTTTGAAGTACCGTTTTGTGTTTCTTCAGATAAATACCCAGAAGTAGGCTTACTGGGTCCTTTTTTGTCACTTGGTAAAACCTTTATTTCAGGTCTGTTTTGTCTAGTATAAGTATTGCTACTCCAGCTTTTTTTAGTTTCCATTTTCATGAAATATCTTTTTCCATCCCTTTACTTTCAGTCTCTGTGAGTCTTTTCATCTGACATGAGTCTCTTATAGGCAGCATTTGTGAGGGTCTTGTTTTCTTATCCATTCAGCCACCCTATGTCTTTCAATTGCAACATTTCATGCATTTACATTTAAAGTAATCATTGATAGGTATGTAGTTATTGCCACTTTATTATTCATATTTTTAATCTTTTCTCCTTCTTCTTCTTCTTCTTCTTAAAGAGTCCCTCTAAGATTCCTTGTTAATACTAGTTTGGAGGTGATTAACTCTTTTAGGTTTTTCTTGTCTTGAAAGCACTTTATCTGTCTTTTGATTCTAATTGATATCTTTGCTGGGTAGAGCAATCTTGATTGTAGGTCCTTGCTTTTCATCACTTTGAATACTTACTGTCAATCCCTCTGGCTTGCAGAATTTCTGTTGAGAACTCAGCTGACAGTCTTCTGGGAGCTCCTTTGTAAGTAACTTAGCTGCTTTTCTCTTGCTGCTTTGAAGATTTTCTCTTTTTTTTCTTTAAACTTTGACACTTTAATTATGATGTGTCTTGGCATAGGCCTCTTTGGGTTCATCTTGTTTGGGACCATCTGCTTCCTGGGCTTGTATATCTATTTCCTTCACCAGCTTAGGGAAGTTTTCTATCATTATTTTTTCAAACAGGTTTTCAATTCCTCTATCTCTCTGTTCTCCTTCTGGTAGCTCAGAAAGCCCAGATCCCCTAAAACTATCTTTGGGGTTTTTTTTGTTTTGTTTTGGGGGGTTTGTTTTTTTGGATTCTTTTTTCTTTTTGCTGTTCTAATTAGGTGTTTTCTGCTACCTTGTCTTCCAAATTGCTTATTCAGTCCTCTGCTTCATCTAATCTACTGTTAATTCCCTGTAATATGTTCATCATTTCCATTATTGTATTCTTTATTTCTGACTGGTTCTATTTTTATGTTTTCTGTCTCCATTTTTTTTTTTTTGAGGGCAGTGTCACTGGCCCTCATTTGTGGGACCCGAACCAGGGCCGCTGGCTTCCCAAGCCAGCGCTTAACCACCTCACCACTCATCTGGCCCCTCTGTCTCCATTTTTATGTTTTCTATTTCTTTGTGGAATTCTTTGTGGAAGCTCTCACTGAGGTCATTGAGCATCTTTATAACCAGTGTTTTCAACACTGTATCTGGCAGATGGCTTATCTCCATTTTGTTTAGTTCTTTTTCTGGAGTTCTATTCTGTTCTTTCATTAGGTACATGTTTCTTTGTCTCCCCGTTTTGGCTGCCTCCCTATGTCTGTTTCTATGTATTAGGTAAGGCTGTTATGTCTCCTGGTCTTAGTAGAGTGGGCTTTTGTAGTAGGTGTCCTGTGGGACTCAGTGGTACAGTCTCCCAAGTCACCAAAGCTGAAAGCTGAATTCTCCAGGTTTTTCCTTTGTGTGAGTTGTGCATGCCCTCCTGTTGTAGTTGAGCACTGGTTGCTTTTTGCATGCCAATGGTGGAGGCATTGACCCTCAGGCTGATTGGTGGTGAGGACTGACCACAGCTACAGTGGAGGACCTGTTGTGCAGGGGCTGACCCTACAGAGCAGGATTCACTTTAGCTGGGCTCTGGTGCCTGCCCAGTCTTCCCTTTGGGTGTGTTATTTGTGGAGATGGTTGAGTGGTGCTCTGGTGTGATCTGAAGCAGACTACCAGGTGAGTTGGTTCCAGGGCCACTTGGGAAGACTTTTGTTGCAGGCCAAGATCAGCCACTGCCTGTGCCCTGCCTTGGGCCATTTGGTATGTGCTACAAAGTGATCTCCACTTACACTGAACTAGGAGAGTCTAAACTATGAACCAAGACCAGCTACTGCTAGTGCTGGGCTTGGGGCTGTTTAGAAAGAGGTATGTAGAAAAGGTATGGGACACAATGAGGCTAGATACTGCTCGTTTGGGGTTTGTGAACCTTTGAGAGATTTTAGGAAAGTCCGCAGCATGAGCCAAGACAGGCTATTTATATGGAAAAGCCACTGGAAATGGCATGGATGGAACAGCAAGTTGAGTGGGGTTGGGTTTTTAAGGAGTCACCAGGGTGGGGTGACGCATGTTAGCCATGTTGATGGAGACTCGGATATGGTACCTGCCTGCTCATGTTGGCTGGGTTGTGAGAAACTCAACAAAGGAACAATGGCCTCTGCCAACACTTCTGTTTAGAAGAAAGTTAACCCTCCAGCCCTTACCCTGAAGTTAGACAATTCAGTTTCTCCACATTTGTCCCTGGCAGAATAAATCCTTGTGCTGTCCCTTTAAGAGGAACACCTGGGAGTGCATCCAACCTTCTTCTCACTTAGCCACAATCTCTGCTGGTTTTCACAGCCAGAAGTTATGGGGACTTCTCTCCCCATCAGTAGAGAGCTGGGCTGGGATCCTGATAAGTTGGGACCCCTTACTCCTCAGGGTGGACCTCCACAGCCAAGACATCCCTACTGATCACATGCCTGTAGGAGCAACCTGTTCTACATCTCCCCCACTCCTATCAGTCTCGAGGTGGCTTCTTCCTGTATGTCTTTAGTAATAAGGCTTCTGTTCAGCTAGACTTCAAGTGTTTCTCACCAGTGGTTTTTCTGTAGTTTAGTTGTAATTTTGATGTGGTCATGAGAGGTGGCAAGTACAGCATTTACCTATTTCATTTTCTGAAGTCCAACCTATTGCTTTCTTTTAAGAATTCATTTTTCTTGGTTGAGATCACTTGCTGCCTACATTTTACATTTTATTAGGCTTTTAACTTTTTATGTATTTTGGCTGCTTTGACCTCATCTTGTCCACTTTTCTTGCTGTATCTCCATGTTCTTGTGCTGTAAGATCAATATGTAACATAGGGAATTTTCAAAGCAGAAATGCTTTGAAAATTCACGTTTTTATTTCATTATATATAAACTTGTACATTGAGGGTAGAGACCAGGTTTTCTTTTTGTTGTTATCTCCAGGACCTAAATGTTAGTTAAAAGGTTGTTGAAGGGATGAATAAGCAAACAAGTGAATTATTAAAGGTGAACAAATAGATGGTAGGGTTAAGACATTTTAGAGCATAAAATCAAGACGACATAATCCCTCCCACACTTAACATCTTAGCCTGCCTCTGCTATCTAGAGAAGCTGTATAATGCAATGGTGGTGAGTTCAGACTGAAGCCAGGCAGCCTGAGTTCAAAACCATGGCCTTGGCTCAAACCTGGGAATGTTACTTATATTTTTAAGCCTTGGTTTTATCAATTGTAAGGTGGGAATAATAATAGTTACTACTTCAGTGGATGAGTTAATATATGCAAAATACATAGAACAGTGTCTGCTACAGATACTGTTTTGCTCTTAATATTTTTGCTATTATTACTATTACATATCAAACCCCTTAATGGGACACACAGCCCTGGCTTATCACTCTAGCCTCTTCCTACACTCACCCTGTGGTCACACTGAAATAACTTCTCATTCCCTGATTAATATCAGCCTTTCTCAACCTTCCGTGCCTTTTTTATATACTTTTCCCTCAGCTGAATGTTTTTCTTTTTTTATGTTCTTGTTTCTCTGCTGAATACCTTTCTTTCTTCCTTCACTTCCCTCTGGCAAATTTCTACTCATTCTTCAGAACTCAGCTCAAGTCCCTGCTCCTTATGCAGTTCTTTCTGTCCCTGAGCCACCTTCACTGTTTCCCACAGGGAGTTAAATTCTTCCAGCCTCCAATATATCCTTTAAATATATCTTCTAACTCTCTTCTTATTGTGTTGAATTGTTTGTTTATATATCTGTCACCCTACAACTGGACTGACTCCTTGGGACCAGGGTCAGCTCTTACTCATCTTTATGTCCCAACCACTGGCATAGAGCCTGGGATGCACTAGAAGCCCTCAGTAAATATTTGTCAAGTGTGCAAAATAAATGTATAAACTTATACTAACAACTAAATTTTTTAAATTTTGCAAAATGGGCTTGTGAAAAGATCAAGCCAAATTGAAATCAGTTCTAACAACCGTAAAATTAGACTTTTTCAGCTTTCCATCATATTTTGTCTTCACTACCTAAGATGGAGCTACTTCTCCTAAATTCAATTTTCCAGAGTTGATATTGTGCTTATAAACTTTAAATATAATATACTGAACAATTTTGACATCCCATGATCAGATTGTAAAGCACAGGAGTCTATTTGCTATAAATACCTTTTTTAGACATTTCGAAGAATCACTGTAAAATCAGCTACAAGGATAGGTTGACACACTTCTCTGCTCTTAGATTCAAACGACTTTTCTTGGAATTCCAAAGAAATAAGTCACCAACTTTTGATGGCATCAAGGACAGTGCGAGTATATACAGAGGAAGTCCAGGTAATCCTGAAACCTCATTTTAGCCAAATCTTCCAATATTCTCCCATCTCAACCATCAGACAAACTACCCTGAATATCACTGATTTTCCTTTTTCCTTCTTACTAGAGCCAGAATTATCATATAGGCAGCAACAAAACATGGATGGAAGAAAATTTGGAAAAATGAATCATCCCAAAAGTCAATAATGAGCTCCTAAATAATCAAAATGTGACTTTTTTGTGAGAAACATTCTCCAAAAATCTAGAAAGATTTTTTTGATAATTTAGTACTGTTCCAGCTGCCTCTTCTTGGCAAAGAGGCTTTTTTAAAGTACACATTCATGGAAAAACCTGTTACCCATCCCTATTTATGATGCCTTAAGCGAGAGGAATTAGCTTCAGCTCGATCTAATATTCTTCTGTAACCGGTCCATTACTGTCAGCATCACATTCATGGTTCTTGTCCTGGAATTATTCCATGTAGTTCAACAACCAACAATTTGAGTAGTTATCAAGAACTGAAATATATTTGGGATATCTGCTCACCTGGCAGAGTTTGGCATATGAGATTTAAAAGTATTTGCATATGTGAGTGTGTGTGTGTGTGTGTGTGTGTGTGTGTGTGTGTATTTTAATCCTCAAGCTCATTTCAAGATACTGATGTAATTTAAAGGACCGGTAACAGAAAGTGAATTTTGCAGGCTATGAATTCTGTCTATGGAGAAGTGAACGTGCCTTTTCAAAATAACCAACAATTGATATTTACCTAGTGAGGTCACTAAACTAAACATCAGGGTTGCCAGTCCATGAGGATCAAAGAAATCTGATACAATGTTTTAAAGTGCTATTGAAAGTTTTACAATACATATTTCACTTTTCCCTGTTTTATGTGGTTTTCCCTCTGTTTTCCTAGCACTGAAATTATGCGTGTCTTAAGCCATGCCCTGTGCATTTGTGAGAATCAAAGTTTTCATAATAACACATACCAATTTTAATCCTTAGGGATTTCCCCTATGCACTGTGTCATATGCCTTTTCCAGCTCCCTGAAATGGTGAAAGGGACGATGTTTGGTCCTCAGATGAAAAAAATTGAGGCCCACGGAGGTAAAAGGACATGGTCATACAATGGAGAACAAGAAAAATGCCCTGCAGTTGGCAGCAGCAAGGGTAAATTTACAGAGAATGAATTTTTTGTTCACTGATGCATCGCCACAAGTAGACTCTCAAATATTTGTTGAGTACATTGAGAGAAGCTACTAAAAATCCAACTGGAGGACCTGTATTTCATAATGGTGCCACTTAACATGAATTATCTTAAAACACTTAAGCTCAGTACTGATACTTTTGGTAAACCACCATCTCAGGAATGGGCTATAAGAATTACATTACAGTTAAATTGTGACTAAAAAAAGTTCATAAAAATAGTATGATAAATGCTTGGATGGAAGGAGAAGGTAGGTGGTTCATTCAGCTGAAAATACAAAATTTTTAAATCTAGGAATGGATGAAAAGACTCTGTAAGATATTTTCTCAATTTGTTTTAGAAATCAAATTTCTTTGCCTATTTTCTGCTTCTGAAAACGCTTAGGTTGACGTCCTTGAAGACACAAATCATGTATATCAAAAGGAATATAGCAAAAAAATTTCCAAAACCAAATTTGCCCATACCAACTATTTGTCTCTATCCATCCCTCCATTTATCTGTCCATTTATCATCTATCTGTGATCAACTTTTTTTACCCATACTGGAAGCAGACATAATTTGTCTTTCTGCAGTGTTACACAGGCTTAAAAAGAGTATGGAGGAAGTTTGAAGGGCTATCTTTATATTTTTAAGAAAGAAGAAATTGAATCGACTTCCTTTCATAATTAAGTAGGCCTAATCTTTTATGCTTTGCAATATGGATTCATTAGGTAATAAACTGAAATATCCATTTCAGGTAAACTTGTTGAATTGGCAAAAATAGTTACAATTTTAAATTTACTAAGAACATATGTAATATACTATATTGTGAGTATCATTTATCTCAGCTAAAGTAAAATTGGTAAGTATTTCATGGGTGTTGGACACTTTTTAGAGAGACCATCAGAGGTATAATTCCATGCATGACTTGGGAAGCGGGAGGGAGCTGCAGAAAGGGTGTCCCAACTGTCTAGCTTGGAATCCTGCCTCCACCACTTACAGACTGAGTGAACCTAAGCTTCTTTAATCTTCTTTATATCCCTAAACTTCAGTCTTCTTACCTGTGAATTAATAACATTACCTCCTCACAGGGTTGCCTGAGGATTCAATGAATTAATATGTCAACTTCTTGGAACAGATAATTAGCATATAAGTGTTCTTTTTGTTCTTGTTATTAACAGTATTATTCCAAAATTCCCATGAGGATTGTTATAAAATGTTTTCATTTATAAGAATTACTTGAGCATAAATAACTACAATTGTGGTGTAAAGCAAGAATGTTGGTGAAAATATTTTAAACGTGGTATGCCTTATTGGAAAATAAGATATTAAATGGGAGGCCCAGTCAGATGATGCACAATAGTCCTGAAAATAAAAGTATCATTGCATATTTACTCATCAAAACATCTAGATAGAATATTAACTTTAGCATGGCTTCTTTATTCAAAGGCTCAATTTTAATATCATGACCATAACTTTCTTGATCCTGATTCACCCTTTGCTCCCTCAATTCATCCTTGATTATCTTGTAACACAATGTACTTTTTTTTTAATATGACTAGTTTTCCATCAGAACACTCTGCTGCTCCAAATTCAAGTAATTGTAAATTGGTGCCAGGGTGCATTTAAGCAATTATAGTGGTGTAATTAAAGTCTGCTGTGTATGTAATCTTATAATGTGTAAGGGTAAGTACAGAAGTTGTGAGCTTGGTTCTAAGAGTTCGTTTAATGGTGATTATTCATCTGTTCTCCAATTGTCTGCTTACATATTTACCAGATGTGGGTGCCTTGAACCATGCTTATTAGAGGAGCCTGACCTAGTTAGGCTCCCTGCCTTTCTTGCATTTCATAACAATTTGGCCTTAGATCACCACACCTCTATTTTTCAGGGCAGTCTCATAAACATTTACTCCCTTGCTTTGAAAAAAATGTTGGTGGAGCTAGTCTCTCTGATATTTGACCATGTGACAATTTCATTTGTCCTGGGCACAAAAGGAATAAAATAGAACCTCAAGACCTCAAAATAGGAGGAAAGTAAAAATAAGAATTGGGGGGAGGAAGACTCAGTCTTAATAATTTTTGCAGCATCATTTGGTACGACATTGTCATCAAAAGGCTTAGGGTTTTTTTAAGTATAGATTAATTTGTTGAAATATTGAATGTCCAACTATGTGCTAGCACTCTATTGGTACTGCTGGATGTACAGTGGCAAGCTAAACAGATGTCTGCCTGTGTGGAGTTTAGAGTTTTATGAGATGAATCCTGTATTTCACAAATTGTGTATGTCTAATATAGAGTTGTTCAAATTTTTTTAATAGTTTCAATAATGTTCTTTATAATTTCCCCCCACACACACACACACCCCACTTTATGACCCAGGATCCGGTTCAGGATCACACATTGTATTTAGTTGTCATGACCCTCTAGTCTTCATAATTGGAAACGTGTCCAGTATTTCTTTGGCTTTTCTTAAAACTGGTATTTTTGACCAGTGTAAGCCAGTTGCCTTGCAGAATATCTCCCAATTTGTGAAATCTGGATTTGTCTCATTCAGGGTTTCCAAACATGTATCATGTTGGACATGTTTCAGAATCTTCTGGGAACTTGGTGAAAATACAGAGACCTACACCTGTTTCATCCTAGCCTACTTCAGTGAGCCCAAGACCCTCTGTATTGGTTATTAGTCTCCAGGAAATTCTGCTATTCACCAAACTTTGAGAGCCTCTAGTCTAATGTAATTTCCTATGGCAGGAAAACTACATAAAAAACGTGTCCTTCTCAGTATACCTCAAAGGAGGCTTGCAATGTCAGTATGCCTTGTATTTGGTTAAGGTGGTATCTGCCAATTTTTCTCTTCATCTTTTCACCTTTTTAAACAATCACTTGTCTGGAGTTGACCCTTTGAGGCTGTTTGGCTATCCTACTTTACAACAGTCTTTGACCCAAGGGCCTTGGCCGCCAGTGGTGATCTTGCCGAAATTAGTATTATAGTGATTGTAAATGATGATTTTCTAATTCTATCACCTTCAACATTTCTTAGCATTCATGTGTAAAGAATAATTTTCCCTTCTTCTCCATCCCCACCTTTAAAAATATTTTTAATATCACTATGGGATGGATCATGGACTACTTTTTATTCAATGTATTATAATCCATTCTGTCGTTAATTGTGATGCTCAGAATACTCCCACTGCCACAGCCTTGGAATCAGTCCCTTTTCCTTTGAGTGGAGAGGAGGATCTAGAAACCAAGATCTGGTTTCTACTTAAACAGGTTGGAACTTCATCCCAAGAACAGAAATGTGTGCCACCTGCCCACCTAAAAATAAAATGCATTGCATAAACTGTACCTGGGCTGATCTTCAGAAAGTATGGTATAATTAGTTTTGCCTCCTATCTGATTTCCATATGTTTATTTGTATTATCCTCCCACAACCAGACACTAATTCGTGCTGCAAACTTTCTCTTTCTCTTCACTCCTATCTTCATTATGATCAAGTTTCTGAGAAGCAGTCTGCTCAGATACTGTGGTCATACTGCTTATGTCTTTGAAACTATGATACACACCCACAAAAATACCTGTACTTGTTTACTTTTCCTGTAGTGCTTTTTAACTTTTTTTCAAAGCAACTTTATATCCCATTTTTCCTTTTGTCCTCCAAACTCCATGAAGTTGTGAGACAGATATTATTTTTCTTTTACATTTTTAGAAAGTGGAGCTCAAAAAGTAAGACTTTTCGACATCTAACACCTCATTGTGCTTAGCATTTTAAGTTTACATATATAGTCCTTGCCACCCAGGTGCTATCTTACAGTTCCCATAGCTGGTGAAGCCTGGGATATGTTCTCATGGTTCAGAAAGCTGATGTTTTCTACTCTGAATTGAAAACCAAGGCAAATCAGCTGTATTGTGAATCAAGAAATCAAGAAGCATTCCCCTAAAAAAATAAAAATAAAAAAGAAGAAATATAAAAATACTCCCATCTACTTTTCACTTCACTACTCTTTTATTGATATTCTACAAATATTAATGGGTGCTTGCTGTGCACCAGTCAGTGTTCTAGGTCCTGGAGACACAGCTAGGGCCAAACTAGATAAAACCCATGCTCTTAAGACCTCACATACTAGCCAGGGGCAATGGTGGGTTAGGAAAAAAGACTAAAGAAGACAGCTAAGGAATTGAGTGCTAGTCCTCCATCAAAGAAGCACTGATTGGGTAACTCACCTGTGCCAGTGAGGCAGTCTGGGGTAACTGAATGCATGCCAACTCACCCCTGATATCCCAGAGCATCTCTGTGGGGGATCGGCTTGCCCTGGGCTGCATTGGTTCCATTTTGCAGAACAGTAAACTGAGGACACTAGGGATTCCAAGCAAAAATCACTTTAGTAATCTGAAAGTAATTTTAAATTATAGAAAGTTGGCAGATTAGGTAAACACTATGCCTGCTGCTGCCAGGATCCCATCAGAATTAAATTATAGAACAATCAACCTCAAGAATCATTTTAAGCAGAACCCCTATAACTAAGGATTTAAAGAAGAGGCCACATCAATACTGGTAAGGAGGGGCAGAGACGTGAAAGAGGCTGACCTCAAACCCACAGGTAGTGATTCAACACCAGGAGGGACACCTTCGTTGTGGAGGTTCTCCCAAAGAGGGAGGGGTCCCAGCCTCACCTCAGGTTTCCCAGACCAGTGGTCCTGTGTTGGGAACATCTGGCAGTGAAAATCAGCAAGGACTCTGTCTATCCCAGTGAGATAGAAGGCATTGGAAACCCAGATGTCCTCTTAAAGGGTCTGCACATAGACTCACTCACTTGCAAACACTCACCTGGGCTCTGGTGGAAGGGTGGCAACTTGAGAGGTGCCAGAAATATACAAAGAAAGACTGAGTTGTATGGCTTCAAATCAAGGACAATCACCATTGTCCCTGTGTGAAGCCTGCTTCACGTGTAGCCTACAGGAGGGCACCATCTTTTTTATGTTGAACATTCCCCAAAGGGCCAAATCTCAGACCACATTTGTCTGGTAAAGTCTGTGTATGCGCACCACCTTGGTGATGCCCTGGGTCCCTGCCTTATTCAGCTAGTGCTGCATTGAATGAGACACTCTTGAATCCTGGGCAGCTGGCTCCACCCCACAAGCCATAAAAGACTTTTAAAGCAGTGGACGGCTGGTGATGGTGACCGGAACTTTTGGTGGCAAGCAGTCAGTCACATATGAACTCTAATCTCTCTTGAGCAGCTCTTGGGGATCTGTAGGCATGAGGTGAGTGGTGGATGGCCACAGTTTATGCAGGGCATTTAAAAAAGTGGCCACAGGCCTGGGCCAGCCAAGTGGCATGTTGGTTAAGAGTTGCGTTGGTGATAACTACAATACTACCACAGAGACAAAAGAGACAGTTTAGGGAATATAATCAGTAAGGTTGTAAATATTTTTTGGGGGGATCAGAAGGACTCATGTCTTGTCAGGGAGACCATTTCATGGACAGTGCAGTGGCCTGTCGGTGCAGTGGCCTGACGACTGCACTGTACATCTGAAGCTGCTACTGAATAATATTAGATGTTGAGTATAATTTAACACATATATAGTCATGGGATGTGAAATATAGTGTGGGGATGTAGTCAATGGAATTGTAATAGATATGTATGAAATCGGAGGGGCAAGCAAGAGAGCGGGGGAAGTCACTTTGTAAGAGGTGAAAAAGATAACTACTGCATTGTTTTATACAAGTGGCACACCCAAAGCGTGGTTTCAATAGGCACAAGAGCCCCCACACAGCAGCTCATACACTGTGGGCATAGCCAATCTGCACAGCCAGTCAGCCTGTCAAACCCACCCATTGACACGCCAAAAGTAATCAAGACTGAACTACAACAGGAGAACACATTCAAGGGACACTTCTGGAACACACAGGTGGTCAGGGAGACTGCACCACTGGACCACACAGGACACATACTACAAAGTCCACCCAATAGATATTGAGAGACATAAGAGACCTACCTAATACATAGAAGCAAACACAGAGAGGCAACCAGAATGAGGAAACAAGGAAACATGTTCCAAATAAAATAACAGGAGAAACCTCCAGAGAAAGAATTAAATGAAATGGAGGCAGCCAACTTACCAGAGACAGAGTGTAAACCACTGGCTGTAAGAATGCTTACGGAACTTAGTGAGAACTTCAGCAGAGATAGTAAGCATAAAGAAGGACATAAAAACCATAAAAAAAAAACTGTCAGAAATAAAGAATACAATAACTGAAATGAAGAATACACTAGAAGGAATCAACAGCAGATTATATGGAGCAGAGGATCAAATCAGAAATTTAGAAGAAAAGGTAGCTAAAACATTCAATTGGAACAACCAAAAAAAAAAAAAAAGAATAAAAAACAAGACACTTTAAGGGACCTTTCAGACAACATCAAACATAGCAACGATCACACCATAGGAGTACCAGAAGGAGAAAAAAGAAGGAAGGGATCAAGAACCTATTTGAAGAAAAAATGACTGAAAACTTCCCTAACCTGGTGAAGGAAATAGACACACAAGCTTAGGAATTACAGAGTCCCAAACAAGAACTCAAACAGGCCCACACCAAGACACATTATAATTAGAATGGCAAAGGTTAAAGACAGAGAGAATCCTAAAAGCAGCAGTAGAAAGACAACTAGCTACTTACAAAAAATTTATCAGCTGATTTCTCAACAGAAACTTTGCAGGCCAAAAGGGAGTGGCAGGACATAATCAATGTGATGAAAAGCAAGGGCCTATGACCAAGATTACTCTACATAGCAAGGCTATCATTTAAAATTGAATGAGAGATAAAGAGCTTCCCAGACCAGAAAAGCTAAAGGAATTCATTACCACAACCCAGTATTACAAAAAATGTTAAAAGGACTTCTTTAAGAAGAGGAAGGGGAAAACAAACTAACAAAAGAAGGTCAAAACTATGAATAATAAAATGGCAATAACTATGTACTTTCCATAATCACATTTATTTATTTATTTATTTATTTATTTATTTATTTATTTATTTATTTTTAATTGGGGGAAGGGAATAGTGTTGGGGAATTGAGGAGGGGAACCAGCCAAGTTGTTGTCCTTCAATCTTAGTTGTGGAGGGTGCATTTGCCATCTGGCTGCCCTTCAGCAGCTCGTGGCCTCAAGGTGGTATGTTACAATCTTAGTTGCAGGTGGGCATAGCCACTCTCCCATGTGGGAGTCAAGCCAGCAGCCTTGTTGTTAAGAGCGCGTGCCCTATCTACTGAGCCATCCACATGGCAGCTCAGCTCAGTGCTGAGTTCAGTCTTAGTTGCAGGTGGGCATAGCCCACCATCGAACAGGCAGTCTTGTTGTTAGGAGCAAATGCTCTCACCAGCTGAGCCATCCTGCACCTGTTGGCAGCTCAACGGAAGCTCAGCTCGGGTGCAGCGTGACTGGCCCATGCAGACTCAAACTGGCAGCCCTGTTGCTCAGAGCTCTACCTCTTAAGCCAACTCTTAATCAACTGAGCTACTTGGCTGGCCCTGGATTAAGTATTCCAATCAAAAGACATAGGGTAGCTGAACAGATAAGAAAACAAGACCTAAGCTTATGCTCTCTACAAGAGACCCACCTCAGATTGAAAGACACACATAGACTGACAATAAAGAGATTGAAAAAAATATTTCACACAAATGGAAATGAGAAAAAAAAAGCCAGGGTAACAATACTTACTATATTGGACAAAATAGACTAAAATGAAGACTATATTAAGAGAAAAAAGGACATTGCATAATAATAAAGGAACCAATCCAATGAGAGGGCATCACCCTAGTAAACATTTATGCACCCAACATAGGAGCACCTGAAAACATAAAGCAAATATTGACTGACATAAAGGCAGAGATCAACAGTAACACAAGCATAGTAGGGAAACTTAAAACTCCACTGACACCAAATGGACAGATTTTCCAGACAGAAAATCAACAAGGAAACAGTGGCCTTAAATGACACACTAGACCAGATGTATTTAATTGATATTTTTAGAGCACTTCATCCCAAAGGATCAGAATATACATTCTTTTCAAGTTAACGTGGAACATTTTCCAAGATAGCCCACATGTTAGGCTATCATGCCCACAAAACAAGTTTCAGTAAATTTAAGAAGATTGAAATCGTATCAAGTGTCTTGTCTGACCACACTGGTAAGTAACTAGATGTCAATTACAAGAAAAACTTAAAAACACACAAACACATGGAGGCTAAATAACATGCTACTAAATAATGAATGGACTAATAATGAGATCAAGGAAGCAATCAAAAGATGCCTTGAGACAAACAAAAATGAAAACACATAACCCAAAATCTATGAGTTACAGCAAAAGCAGTTCTAAGAGGGAAATTCATAGCAATGTTGGCCTCCTCAAGAAACAAGAAAAATCTCAAATAAACAATCTAACTTTATACCTAAGTTAACTGGAAAAAGAACACCAAAGAAAGCCCAAAGTGAGTACAAGACAGGAAATAATAAAGATCAGAGTAGAAATAAATGAAATAGAGGAGATATATATATATATATACACACACACACACACACACACACACACACACACATATACATACACATGTGTGTGGATATATATGTATATATACAAAAGATCAATGCAACTAAGAGCTGTTTTTTTGAAAAGATAAACAAAATTGTCAAACCTTTAAACAGTCTTATCAAGAAAAGAATAGGACCCAAATAAATAACATCAGAAATGAAAGAGAAATGAAAACTGACACCACAGAAATACAAAAAAAATTAAGAAAATACTATGAGCATCTATATGCCAACGAATTGAACAATATGGAAAAAATGGATAAATTCCTAGAAGCATACAATCTTCCAAGGCTGAATCAAGAAAAACAGAAAATCTGAACTGACCATTTACTACTAATGAAATCAAATCAGTAATCAACAAGCTCCCAACAAACAGAAGTCCTGGACCAGAAAGCTTCATAGGTGACTTTTACCAAACATTCGAAAAGAATTAACACCTATTCTCCTCAAACTATTACAAAAAATCTAAGAGGAGGGAAGGCTCCCAAACCTCATTTTACCCCAAGGCCACCATTACCCTGATTCAAAAACCAGTCAAACACATTACAACAAAAGACTGTAGGCTGATATCTCTGATGAAAATAGATGCCAAAACCTTCAAACTTATCACACCAAATTCAGCAATACATTAAAAAGATCATACACCACAATCCAGTGGGATTATTTTCTGGTATGCAGTTTGGTTCAATATTTGCAAATTAATCAACATGATACACCACATAAACAAAATGAAAAATAAAAATCATATGATCAGGGCCAGCCGAGTGGCTCAGTTGGTGAAGAGCTTGCTCAAGAGTGCGAGCTGAGCTCTGAGCAACAGCAGTTCGATGCCCAGCCTGAGGTGAGCTGCCACTGAGCTGCCAACAGGTGGCAGGATGGCTCAGCTAAAAAAAAAAAAAAAAATCATATGATCATATCAACAAATGCAGAAAAAGCTTTGACAAAATCAAGCCTCCATTTATGATAAGAAAACAACAACAAAAAACAACTCTGAGCAAAGTGAGAATAGAGGGAACATATTTTCAATATAATAAAGGCTATGTATGACAAACCCACAGCTCATATAATACTCATTGGGGAAAAGCTAAAAGCATTCTCCTTAAGATCAGGAGCAAAACAAGGGTGCCCACTTTCACCACTTTTATTCAACATAGTTCTGGAAGTCCTATCAGACAAGAAAAAGAAGTAAAAGGCATCCAAACTGGAAAAGAAGTAAAATTGTCATTATTTGCAGATGACATGATACTATACTACACTTGATCTCAGCCAAAAGGCCGAGAAGTGATGACATGATACTATATATAAGAGTAGAGAACCTCAAAGATTCCACCAAAAAACTACTAGAGCTGATGAATGAATTTAGTAAAGTAGCAGGATACAAAATTAATATTCAGAAATCAGTTGCATTTTTATGCAATTTTAACAAACTATCAGAAAGACAAATTAAGAAAATAATTCCATTTACAATTGCATCAAAAATAATAATAATAAGGGCCAGCCGAGTGGCTTAGTTGGTTAAGAGCTCGCTCAAGAGTGTGAGGTGAGCTCTGAGCAACTGCAGTTGGATGCCCGGCCCAAGCTGAGCTGCTGCTGAGCTGCCAGCAGGTGGCAGGATGGCTCAGCTAAAAAATAAAATATAATAATAATAATAATAATAATAATAATAATACACTGAGGAATAAATCTAACCAAGGATGCAAAATACCTGTGCTCAGAAAATTATAAGACTCTGAGAGAGAAATTAAAGAAAATAAATGGAAACATATGCCATGCCCATGGATAGGAAGAATTAATATCATTAAAATCTCCATACTACACAAAGCAATCTATGGAATCAATGCAATCCCTATCAAAATACCAATGGCATTTTTCACAGTACTAGAACAAATAGTCTTAAAACTTATATGGAACCATGAAAGATCCCAAACAGCCATGGCAATACTGAGAAAGAAGAACAAAGTTGGAAGTGTCATGCTACCTGATATCAAATTACTACAAGGCCATAGTAATCAAAACAGCATGGTATTGGCCTAAAAACAGATACATGGATCAATGAAACATAATAGAGAGCTGAGAAATAAATCCATGTTTATTTGATCATTTAATCTATGACAAAGAAGGCATATGACAAATTTATATTGGGGTAAAAACAGTCTATTCAATAAATGGTGCTAGGAAAACTGCAAATATAAATGCAAAGAAATTAAACTGGACCACCTTATTACACCCTATACAAGCATAAACTCAAGCATAAACTTACATGTAAGACTCAAAACCATAACACTCCTAGAAAAAAACATAGGAAGTATACTCTCAGACATTACCCTTAGTAATAGTTTCACTGATATAGCTCCACAATCAAAAAAAAAAAAAAAGAAAGAAAAAAGAAAAAAAATAAACAAATGGGATTTCATCAAATTAAAAACTTCTTGCACAGCAAAGGAAACCAGCAACAAAATGAAAAGACATCCTTCTGAATGGGAGAACATATTTGCCAATGATACATCTGACAAGGGGTTAATATCCAAAATTATTTATAAAGACTTATACAGCTCACCACCAAAAAAAGAAACAATTCAATTAAAAACTGGGCAGAGGACCTAAATAGATATTTCTCCAAGGAGGACACAGAGTTGGACAATAGACTTATGAAAAGATGCTCATCATCACTAATCAGCTGGGAAATGCACATCAAAATCACAATGAGATATCACCTCACACCTGTCAGGATGGCATCATCAATAAATCAACAAACAACAAGTGTTGGCAAGGATGTGGAGAAAAGGGAACCCTTATGCACTGTTGGTTGGTGGGATTACAAATTGGTGCAGCCACTGTGGAAAACAGTATGGAGGTTCCTCAAAAGATCAAAAATAAAACTACCTTATGATGCAGCAATTCCATTTCTGGGTATTTATTCAAAGAAATCCAAAACACTAATTCTAAAAGATATATGCACCGCTATGTTTACTGCAGAGCTATTCACAACAGCCAAGATAAGGAAACAACTGAAATGCCCATCAATCAAAAACTGGATAAAGAAATTGTAGTGTATTTATACAATAGAGTATTACTCAGTCATAAAAAAGAATGAAATCTTACCATTTATATCAATATGGATGGACCTAGAGGATATTGCACTAAATGAAATAAGTCAGACTGAGAAAGACAAATACCATATGATCTCAGTTATATGTGGAATCTAAGGAACAGAATAAACAAACAGACAAAACATGAATAGACTCATAGATGCAGAGAACAAACTGATGGTTGCTAGAAAGGAGTGGTGTTGGTTGAGGAGATGGGTGAGAAAGGTGAAAGGATTAGGAAGTACAAATTGGTAGTTACAAAATAGTCACAGGGATGTGAAATACAGTATGGAAAATATAGTCAATAATATTGTAAAAACTGTATAATGTCAGATGGGTACTAGACTAATTGAGGGGATCACTTCATTAATTATATAAATGTCTGGCTCAGTTGGTTAAGAGCATGAGCTCTAAGCAACAGCGTTGCTCGTTCAATTCCCACGTGGGTCAGTGATGCTGCGACCGAGCTGAGCTGCCACTGAGCTGCCAACAGGTGGCAGGATGGCTCAGCTGGTGAGAGCACGTGCTCCTAACAACAAGGTTGCCTGTTCGACTCCCACATGGGGATCCCATGATTGAAGATGGCACCTTGAGCTGAGTGGCCTCAAGCTGCAGATGGGCGGCCAAGTGGCAATTGGACTTGGAGCTGAGATAGCTGCGCCCTCCACAACTAAGATTAAAGGACAACAACTTGGCAGTTCCCCTTCCCCAATTTCCCAACACTTCCCCTTCCCCAATTCCACAATACAATCTTAAATATATATATATATATATATATATATATATATATATATATATATATCCACTATGCTGGACAGCTGCAACTAACATAAAATAATATTGAATGTCAGCTATAATTTAAAACATATAGTCATAGAGTATAAAGTACAGTATAGGGGATATAGTCAATGGTATTATATTGTAATAACTATGTACAGTGTCAGATGGATAGTAGGCTTCTTCAGGTTATCACTTTGTGAGGTGTATAAATGTCTAATCACTATATTGTTTTGTACACCTGAAACTAATAATAAAAATAAATAATAAAATAAAATTTTTTTAAAAGGAAAAGAAATAAGGTGTATAATGTATTTGAGGCGGCAAATACAGTTAGTTGCACAGGTTGCTCACTGCCCAACTCTTGCCATGGAGGTCTTGGACCTAAGCAACTGAGGATGAAACAATTCTCCAAAAGAATGGGATATTCTGCTCAGAAAAAAGGAAGAGTACTAAGTAGTCAAGACAAACAGATGTTCTGCACTCTGGAAAAATATGTCATTTTTTTCCAAAGTTTTATTTTGAAATAATTTCAAACTCACCAAAGAATTGCAAGAATAGCACCAAAAAAAAAAAAAAAGGCCAATGTGTGTATCAAATTAAATATGCCAGTTGTTAACATGTTGCCATATTTGTACTCTCCCCCTCCCCCTCCACCAAATATGTGTAATTTTTTTCTTAATTATTTGTGAGTAAATTACACTGTTTATCCCTAAATATTTCACTGAATATTTCCTAGAATCAAGGACATCCCTTATATAAATGCCATATAACAAGGATCACATTCAGATCTTTTAACATTGAAGCTATACTATTGCCTAATATACTATCCAAATGTACCAATAATGCCCTTCATAGCAATTTTTCCGCTTGATTCAGGATAACACCCTACAGTTAGGTGTTGTCACTCTTTAGTCTCCTTTGCTTTGGAACAGTTTTTCAGCCTTTTTTGGCATTCAACATATTGACATTTTTGAAAAGCATGGGCCAGATGTGTTATAGAATACCCCTCACTTTGGGTTAGTCTTGTGGTTTCTCATGATTAGATCTAGTGACGTATTTTTGGCAGGAAGGCTACCCAGTGCTAAGCTGGAGCCAGCTAGTACCATTATGAAAGCCGATTCTCACATCTCTTCCCAAAGCCATGTTCTGTGATATACTGGTAGATTGAAATCAGCCTTGGTTGGGAGTGTTTACACCATGGAAATCAACAAATACTACAAATCAGGGCCCTCTACCACCCCACCCCCACATTTCTGGTTGTGAAGCATTTACATTTACCAGCACAGCACTGTATATATGTGAGGTTATGTGCTCAGCACACACCATCAGAATTATCGGTGACATTTCATTCCTTGGTTAAGACGGTATCTGTCAGGTTTCACCATTGAAGAGTTACCATTTTCCACTTTATAATTAATTTTCCTCTGTGGAGATATCCTTTAGAGCTCTGTAAATATCCTGTCCTGTTTCTCATCTAGCTTTCTCCTAATAGTTTTATTTATTGAAGACTATTGCCTGAATCAGTTAGCACTATGATTGTTGCAAGTGATAATTTTCTCTTATTTCTTCTATATTTATTTGTTGGTGTTCTACAAGTTAATTTTTTTTATAAACTTAACCCTAAAATAGATAGGTAATTAGTAATACACATGAATATAAACTGAGGTCTCCCAACAGTTTGTCAAGTAGTTCTAAGTCCTAAGTATTAATATTTGTGACTGGGTTACTAATGTCCATTGTTATAGTGCAGAATAAGTTTCCATGGAGAACTGCATCGACACAAAAAAAGCAGAATGAGTCTTCAGAAATAGTTTTCCCATTCTACTGTGAGCATGTGTTTGATGATGACATACTACCCCACTAACAATGGAGGTGGCATTTGGAGCCATTTTTCCCGTCTTACCTCATTCCAATTTGTATGAAAGCATGCCTCTGGAAGACACCTGGTGAGATATTTATGCAGTGGAGTCATAGCCAGTTGACTAGTGCATGGCAGAGTAAAAAGTACACTGGACAGGGAACCCAGATTCCACATCTGCTACAGGATTGGGTAGGACACTTCATGTTCCTGACCCTCAGTGCCATCATCTGTAAAATAATAGGAGTCATATTTTCACTAAATTCACTCTTAGCTTCTAAAACTTTCTTTTATTCTGTTCTCCTCCTTGGAAAGCACAACCTGAGACGTCCCCTCATTAGCATGATGTCTTGATCAACTGAGCCAACAAGCAAAGGACAAAAAGATGTCCAGTGTGGGGCCTGAACCCAGCAACCTAGTGATTGGAGCCATAATCCAGTTACATTAACCAAGGGGGCAGCACCAGACTCGATACTGTTTCGTATTACCTCTGTGCATTCAGTCACATCATCTAACTGACTCTGCTTCTCTTTGTTTATCCTTGACAGTCCTGTAAACCCACTGAAGGATCCTATTACCTCTCTCTTTGAGGAGATCTGTTTCTCAAGGGTTAGCCTGCCTAGTACTCTCAGGTTACCTCTGTTGCCATGGTTGTAAGTAAAAGAAATGTTCTGCCTTAGGGCAGACTGCAGTTTCTAAAGAACTTTTACACTTCAGGCATGAAATTCTAGAGTTCTGTATAAGTCTTAATTAAATTTCAACATGGGAAATTGCCGAGAACCAGGCCAATATTATTATTCCTGGTTAATCCATTGTTTTGGTGAACTCCACGCACACGTCAAGCAACTTTGACATCATTATTAGAATTCAAAATATTTTGCCTTTGATTTCTAGAACAGTGGTTAGCTAGAAGGTGAGGTGAGGGCTGAGGTGTATGGAAGAATGTGGGGCTTTGCCAAGTTAGGCATTCTCTTCTCGCACTGGATTTTGAGAGATCCCACCCGCGACACCACCTTCGCCCACCTCACCATAACTGTTCTGGGGACACTTGTATAGGTAAAAAAAAAGTCCACAGGTGAGTTGCTGTTTGCCTCTCCAGTTCCCTGGAGCTGTCTGAGCCAGGTGCTTTTCATGCTTCAGCTCCACATTTCAGTGTTTTTAATATTTAATGACCCTTCCAAGGTAGAGAATTATTTGGCAGCATCCTTCAGAGAAATCGTTCAAGGTCTTTTTATCTGCTGAACTTCCATTTACGAATTTGAAAAGCTGGGTCTGAAATACTGTTTGATGACTGACCTAAGGTTCTGATGAAACAAAGGGGTCATGGGGACTCAGAGGAGCTAGCAAATATTTTCAATGTATTTTGTTCAGCTTTAGTTATTTTAATACCTAAAATAGTCCACTTTTTCTCTTCTCTGAGATTTCAAGACAAATTTGACTTCAGCTTTGAGTTCAGGTCTAATTTCAAACTCAAAGATGTTTTTCAGTTCCCCATCCTCTCCCCGCTCCCTCTGCATAAGTTTCTTTTACTTTGAAAGTAAGGACTTTAACCTTTCTAGAATTTAACCTTGATCAACCCCCACCTTACCTGTTGGGTTAATGGGTTAACTGCTTCATCATCTTTTACTACGTTAGAAAACCACTGTCTCTTGCCTTAAAGACAGAGGGCAATTGATTCTTACCATCAACCTGGTTTCTCCTGGATTGTATAATTTGTTTATGGGGATTATAGGCGAGCTTTGAATTCCAAGGCTCTGGACCTGTTAGCTTTTAAAGCAAAAACCTTAGAAGCAGATCCACTACCTTGGGTTTCAGAGGGACACTTGGCTATTGGTGGATGAAATTATTTTGCTTTCATTTTGTAATGTAAGAGAAACATGGATAATTATCACTGCTGACATTGTAGTGGCCTGGGTTTTTTATTTATTTTATTTTATGACTTTAGTTTGTTTTGTTTTTTTGTTTTGTTTTGTTTTGTTTTTAAATTTTATTTTATTTTTAATTAGTTTCAGGTGTACAACACAGTGCAATAGTTATACATTTTACCCCTCAAAGTGACAACCCCCCCACCCCCAATAGTTTCAGGTGTACAACACAGTGCAATAGTTATACATTTTACCCCTCAAAGTGACAAACCCCCCACCCCCAATACACCACCCCACACCCCCCCATATCATATATATCTATTACTCTTCCTCTGACTCTCTTCCACAGTATAATCCACATCCCGTGACTATCTATATATATTCAATTACAGTAGGTATACCACCTCCACTTTAGTAATACAGTGCAGTGATCAAACCTCTACTCCATCCATGAAATGGTCTCCCTAACAAGACCTATGATCATCTGTTTGTTTTTTGAAAACCACAGTGAAATTGCTGGGAAACCAGAGAGAAAAGCATAATCCTTTCAGAAATCATCACTGAGCTAACTGCCTCTGTAATCCTACTTAGTGTGCATTTATTCTAAAACTACTTAATGACTCACTATTGATGCTCTTGGTCTAACCAGAAAACTCTCCAGCCTGGATCTAACAGGTAGAAGGAGAAAGAGAGGGCAATTTCCAGCCCATGAGTTATTTCCTTATTGTTGAACAATGCACACTTTCAGGTACTAATTATACAGGACTTAGACCAGGGGTGGGTTATGTGGAATTATTTTTGCATGTGTTTATGCTTATCAGCTAGAATATCACCAAAAATCTTTTTAAAATAAAGATCCCTCTAAACCACTTAGTTTTCCAATATATTACATAATACAGTAACGGTATCACTATATTTAACAAAATAAATGAAGACACTTGTGAGTATTAGTGATAGAAGCAATCCCTCTTCCACACACACTTGTGCATCCCAATCAGGCTACTTAAAAAGTATTTCTGTTAACAAAGGCCTAGAATTCCTTTCCTATTTCCCTTTGGGATCTTGAAGGATGAAAAAACAAAACAATGGAAAATGATAAATTAGAGCTTATCAAATATCAATATAAAGCACCAGAATTTTAGTCTTCGAAGCATTTGCTGTAACTGCTTTTTAAGGTTTTACATTTTATCTATAATGGTAGAAATATTACTTCAATTATGTATCATTGACACAAAAGTGAATTTATATTTTTAATAATATTTGCGTTGTGTGTATTTCAAAATAGCCATGCTATGTCACAGAGAACTAATCTAAGGAAGTTGGCAGAAGTTCAAAATGAACTTGTAGTTTAAAACTATTCATTTAGAAGTTGTCTGAGTTTTCAGCCTCAAAGTCATTGCTGTTCCTTCCAGAATCGTGCTAATTAACACAAGCACACACTGCAGCTTCCTCTTAACCCTGATGTGTCTCTCCACACCCCCCTCCCTTCCCTCGGCAATGGTATGATCTGCATTTGATTCTAAACTGGAGGTGCCACGCTGTGACAGCTTCCCCAACTCCACAGCCATTTGCTACAACCTGGGGCAGCCTGTGTGCACTGACCCTTTGCTTTTCCACCCCCAGGGGCAAATCGAAGTAGACAGCGAAACCGTCTTCAAGTTAGCGGCATTTGTTTTGCAGGTAAGAACTAACCAGCTGTCTTTTACCCACTCCTTTTTTGTTTGTTGGATTTTGTCAACTGCCTGCAACTCTGAAACTTTTGCACGGGCCAGTGGCAGATGGATTTTTTAGCCAGTCGGTTGTTTGCCAATGAAACATGTGACCACTGTTTTCTGTTTTAGTATAGTTTGCATGAGCTGAAGTGTGATAGTGTATGTCTCAAAGGAAAACGAAATTTAGGCTGCTCTGAGGGAAGAGTAAGAGCATATTCTTAGAAAAGACCTCTGGGTACTTGAATTTAGAAGAGAGCAGTTGTTACAACAGCTGTAATTTTCATTTAAATTTAGTAACTTCTGTATATATTTTCTTGAGGCTGAGTTAAAGAGCCCTTTCATTCTTAAAGGCACTGGTAGCTGAAAAACCAAATGTGCTCCATGCTGGCTTAAAAAGAGTAAACAAGTAGCATGTGGTGACTTACCTGTGTCATGGTTTAAAAGATCCGTATGCAGACTAAAAAGTGTGCCGCTCTACCAGACAACCATTTATCACATGGTCTGAGAAGCATAAAAGGAGAAATAATCATCTGTGCTTTTCCAGATATATGTATTTGTCTCTTCAAATTTCATGGATACTAGCATTTTCTTAGCAATGCCACATTCTTCCCCAGGGTCAGAGGGAAAGTATTTCTCCTGTACATTCTTCAAAACAAAATTCAAGAACATTAAGAGGGGGAAATGATCAAGAGTAAAATCATTTAGCTTAATTAACATAAATACAAATCGATCATCTCTCTTTGTTTTTTTTTATTTCAGGAAGCCAAAGGGAATTATACCAGGTAAAATCATTCCTTTTCTGATATTACTATGCAAAATAAATCTAGTTGAATCTTTTCATCCTGTTTTAAATAATAATGAGAGGAAAAATGAAAAGAAAGTAGATCCCAAGGCTAGAGACTGAGATCACTTCCCTCTTCTTTTTGTGAATAAATCCACAAATGAAGCTTTCTTACAAATTTTCAATCCAGAGTGACAGGGGGTTTTAATCAGACACTCCCCAAAGTTCTATTTTCTGTCATCTATTAACACAATGAAGAAATCTATAAAAAGCTAATGGTAGCCTGTGCTGATTTTTAAAAAACTTATAATAATCCTGTGTTTGAAGAGTTATACCATAAACACAAAAAGATTAAATCCATCAGCTGCTTAGTTAAAGGATTAATAGGGGCTTTCTCTTTGGCAGCTGCCCTGAAGGGGCCTCACCCTTCATACACTTGACCTAACAGTTGTATTGTTGCCACTGTGACACTTACTGGTTCTAACTGCCTAACTGGCCACATCATCAGAGTGTATATAGTTGAGTTCACCCTCTACCTGCTCTCGTCTGTCCTTTTAATGCAATCGTTGTAGTTGGAGAAATGGAAACGGTTAAAGGATGCAAGGCTTCCTATTCAGAGCAGCTCCCAGCCAGTGACCCATTGAAAGGCTCACCTCTACCATGTTAATGTTGTACTCCTGGTAAACTTTACCCGGAGATTATTTACAGATCAGCTAGTCCTCTGTTGCAGCCAAGTCTCTGAATAGTGTGCTTCTTAACGGCCTGCTAACCAAACAATGCCTTCCAAGCTTGGACACTTAGCCTCAGAACCTCCAAGTGCTCCCCTTGTCTCCCATTCCATTTGGTAGCATGACTGGGGAGTCCCCTTAACACTCTGAGATCCACTCACAACACTCCTGTTAGTTCCATTTTGTATTATATTATTTTTTAAATTGTTTTAGTTTCAGAAATATGTTTTAAAGAATCAAAAAAATCAATAATCACCTTTTTTTTTTTTTTTTGAGGGCAGTGTCACTGGCCCTCATATGTGGGACTGAACCGGGGCTGCTGGCTTCCCAAACCAGCGCTTAACCACTGCGCCACTCGGCCGGCCCACCATTTTTTAATTAAAAGAAATGTCAGGAGATAAAAGGAGGATAAATTAGTTTCTAGATCATTAACATCAAGAACTGCTGCATTCTCCTGTTGTCTGTCCTGGAGGAACCATATTTCCCAGGAAGATGAGATATGCAAGGAATGCCGCCAGGGAGGGGAGTAAGTCTGCAGTTGATTTACAAATGCAAGCTTCAGAGCCCAAAGCTCACCCTCTGCAGCCTGTGTCCTGCTAACCCTTCCTCCCTCACTTTCTCCCAGTCAAGCATGCGATAGACACCCTATGAGCCTCACTTCCTCATCAGGACTGTTATGAGAGTAAATGTATGTAAACCTCACCTAGAGCAGTATCTGGCATGTAGCAAGCTCTCTAAACACTTGGCTATTATTATTAATTATTATAATATAATTATTGCCTCATCAGTATCATTATCCTGTCCCATCTCCTGGCAACTTTTAAAGAAACTTTGGAACGAAGAGGAGTCTGAAGAAGCCATAATAGCATGTTAGGGGACAGAATAGAAGACAAAGATTAATTCTACAGACTTTCCTCAGGAATCAATTACATGTGACATATGAAGACTTAGAAGGGATCTTCCCTTGGTAGTCCAGATTTTTTAGCCCTAATACTTCAAAGTTGGTGAGTTAGTTTGGCCAACTCCAAACCACCGCTTTTCCTTAACTTCTGCTTGTTCCTGGTAGATTCCTGAGTGATTACCAAGCTGAAGAAATGGGGGACACTGTTTTAACATTGTTAAATGTTAAAATTTAACAATGCTGAAACATGCTAAATAGTAGAAGGAGCATAGGATTGGGAATCAAAAAACTAGAAACAGGACCTGAGTGAGCCTTTTGTTCTTCCTGGGCTTCAGTTTCCTCATCTATAAATTGGGATTAATGAAAGTAGCAACCTTACAGGTTGGCTTCGAGGAGATAAATGATGTGGAAGGACTTTGTAAATTGTTTTACAAGCATTAGTTATTGCTGATGAGGGTGAAAAAAGGGAAATGTGAATTTTAGTCACTGGATTTATAATGAAGCAAAATTTTGGTTGCTACCACTCCCTCCCTATCTGATCTCCTCCTCCCCTGAATGGTGAGGATATATTTTTTTTTCTCCAAAGTTTTTGTTATAAAACCAATTTAAGAAAATCAGGCAAAATAAAATCCACAATGCAATGTTGTATAGTGACTAGAGCAAAGAGTATAGATAGAACCAGACAGCCTCACTCAAATCCCAGACCTGCCATTTGTTACTTGTGTAACCACAACCAAGTTATTTAAACTCTCCAAGCTTCAATTCCCTCATCTGTAAAGTGGGACTTACATTAATAGTATATACCCCATAGGATTGTTGTGAGGATTTAATGAATTAATGTTTACAAAGTGCTTAGAACAGTCCCTGCAATCACTACTTTAATATTCCATCAAATTGATGGACATGATTTACCACTCCCCTGTTGTTTCAAATATAAATTGTTTCTCATTCTTTTTGCTAATATGAATAATGCTGTGGCGAACAACTTTGTGTAGTTGGGATTTGTAAAAATATGTGTGCGAGTGTGGTGTTTGTTTGAGAACTTCCTATGATATTTAATAGGTCATTCAATCCCCACCATAATTGTTATCATCACCATTTAACAAATTAATAGATGAAAATTTTAGGCCTAACAGGACTTTGTCACATAGTCAGGGAGTTCCCAGGTCTCTTGTGATTCCATTGCATGCCACCTGTCATCTTCCTGAGACATACAGTTGATCATTGTTGTGACTTCCAGAAATCTCTTACAGTTTTCATTGCACAGATACTCACCCTCCAACACCATAACCTGGCACTCAAGGCTCTACGTAATCTGCCTTACACATTTTCTTTTCCGTACTCTACTCTTCATACTTCTTAAGACCTTTTTATGTCTCCCTTCTTTTTCCTCTACGTACCCTTACAATTTTACCTTAATTGCTTTGCTCAACTCTTCCTAGAATGCTTTTAAAAACAACAATCCTCCCCTTCTTATTTTGCTTCCTGCCCTGTTTCCTTAAGAGTATTTTAAGTTAACATTATCATAACCAGTAGGAAACCTTGCTCTCTGAAATTTAATTAAAGAAGTGAAATGGGGACTTACATTTTCTTTAAATAGTTGACAGTCTGAATTTCCAAGTCAGCCCTTAAGCTGCAAAGATAACAAGCTACTTGGGTAACACAACACACAAATACAGAGAATTCCTGAAAGCTGACTAAGCAGGGAGTCAAGGCTTTGTCACTGAGCCAGACACAAATGAGTTTTAAAAAGCAAAGCATTTCTTTCTTTCTTTAACATCCTGGAAGATGGAAGTTACCAAGTAACTATGTGATTAGGGTACTTGTGCTTATAAGAAAAAGTAAGTGGTTACAATTTACAATTCAGTGCTGGGTTAAAATGAGAGTATACTGTCACCTAGCTTCAAATGTTCAGCTGTGCTACAAAAATGCAGCTATTTCCCATGGGAAGGGAGCTTCTCTGGATATCCTAAGAGTAGTTAATGATTGGGAGATGGGGATCAAAGACTTTAAAGAGCTTCTCCCCCTCGTCCTTACACCTCCAGAGCACTTACAGCTCTAAATATCATTCCATTTCCAGGGCCTTTAAAATCAGCAGCAGTAATAACAATAGCAGCTCCCAGGGCCAGGGGCTGTTCTAAGTACGTACTCCAATCAATGGAGAGGCAGTCGTGAAAACAGGAGCTCTGGTATTTAACTTCCTGGGTGTAAATGCAGGCCCAGCCCTGTGCTGTATAACTGTGGATAGCTAACCTCTCTGGAACTCAGTTTCTTTGTCTCAGTAAATATTATGTGGCGTTGTTACTGCTATTATTATTATTAATATGTTTAATATTTCATACCAACACTGTGACAATAGGCACTATTAGTATCCCCATTTTATAGATAGGGAAGCTGAGCTTTGGAGAGCACATCGCTAGAGTGGCAGAGTTAGGACTCAGAAGGCTCCACTTACCACTCAGGAGTCTCAAATTTTTGTATTCCAACACAAACCTGTAAGAACGATTACCTTCCTTGCGGCAGAATAAAGAAACCTGAGTTGATAGAAGTGGAACGTTTCTGTCTTGTTTCAGGCCAGTGTTTTGATGAATCAGCAAAATGCCTTTGTGAAAAAATTGTTGAGAAGTGGCTTTTCTTCCTGTGAAATGACTCTATTTTAAGGTTTGACTTAAAGATACAGACAAGTTATTTTGTAAATCAATTCAGTGTGTTCATATTTTATTTATTTTTAATGATTTGTAAACACTTTTAAGTGTTAAACTGGTTTCCATATTTTACAAACATTACCTCATTAATCATCATCTTCACTTTATGAAGTTGGTGTAATATTACCCCCACAATATGAGTGAGATTAAGACATTTTATGTGGCAATATACCTATATTACCATATCATGGCTTAACATTTTCCAATGGCCTGGCCAGATGTTGAGAGTTGTTATGGTGAAAAAACAAACAAGATAACAACAAATAGAGAACCATGAACAAATAAATATGGGGAATACCTAGTTAAAAATGAAAAAAAGTTCAGGTTTTTTTCAGTACAATTCCAGTCTGCTCATGTGCATGGTGAATCTCCAAGAAGTGTTTCCCACATTCGTTAGTCCCTGATGTGTGAGCATCTTGCCGAACCAGTGTTCTTTGGAATTCACTTTGTAAAGTGTGGGTTTATTTGGTTGCTAAAAGTTCCATATTAAAATACCTTGACAAGGTAAGCAGCTTGGAGAAGTCTGCTCTTTGTACTCCTGCCAGATTCACTGTTCCCCTCAACTTTAATTCCAGAGTAATCATTCATCAAGCTCTGAACTTGCTTTTTCTGAAGAATCCTGAGTTTGGAAGCATTCGTCCCATACAACACGCACTTTTTCATCTGCTCTGAGCATAGAATGTCAGGGTTGCCCCAGATCACACATCTGAACCCTCATTTTATACTTGATGGACTAAGGAAGTGACATGGCTGTAACAATTCAGGTAGACAAGACCAGACCTACAGTCCCAGGTCCTGAACTAGGTCAGATTTACTGTTTTCATGTACACCTGTGTAAAGAGGCCCACATGGATCCTTGTTGTCCTTGACAAAAGACAGTGAATGACAGCGGGCAATGGACTGTGGTAAGTGATGTTATCGGTGGAGTGACCCTGAGTCTAATATTAGTCACTTTAAGAAACAGCTTAAGAGTGAGAGGGCAGGAAATGTGCACTCACTACACAGTGCACTGGGAATACTTTGGCTTTTTCTCACTGCTCAACGCGGTTTGTTCTTGAAAAGTAAATACCTACAGTGTGGCAGACACTGAGCCAAGTAAGGGCTACAATGGAGGCAGGCTGTTTCCGGTCCTCCTTTTGTTACTGAGCCACAGTCCTTCTACATCCTTTATAGGAGACATTGAGGAAAGACATGGGCTCTCGATTTGGAAGTAAGTTTGAGACAAGCCCTTCTCATCTGCTGATGGGTGGGTGACCTTGAGCCGGTTTCAAGCCATCTAAACCTAAGGTCCCTTTTCTTTAAGCAGTTTGTTGTGAGAATTGAATGGATAAAGCACTTTGCAGGGTGCCCGGTACAAAATGAAGATTTGTACATGGGAGTTTGCTTCCACTTTCCACTGAGTCCCATCTGTTACAGTGAGGTATGTTTTTTGGTTTTGGGGTTTTTTTTGGTTTTTACCATTTTAACCATTTTTAAGTGTATAGTTCAGTGAAATTAAGCACATCCACATTGTTTTGCAACCATCACCACCATCATTCTCCAAAACTTCATCTTATAAAACTGAAACTCTGCCCATTACACAGCAATATCTCCCCTCCCCTCCCAGCCTCTGGCAACCACCATTCTATTTTCTGTCTGTATTAATTTGCCTTTTCTAGGTACCTCACATAAGTGAAATCACACAGTACTTATCTTTTTGTGACTGGCTTATTTCACTTAGCATAATGCCCTAGAGGTTGTCCCAAGTGTCATAATTTCCTATATTTTAAGGCTGAATAATATTTCATTGTATGGATAGACCATACTTTATTAATCCATCCCTCCATAGATGGATACTTGGGTTACTTCCACTTTTTGGCTTTTAAGAATAATGCTGCTATGAACAAGGGTATGCTAATACCTCTTTAGGTTCCTGGTCAGTTCTTTGGGAAAGAAGAGATGTATTTTTTAAGAAGACTCCTTGGCCTCCAGGTACTTAATTATATTCCACCATTGATTGGAGTGTGGGTGGGGTGAGGGCATAAGAATGTTAGACACATATCAATCTTTATTCTAAGTCATCAGATCTTATCTATCAAAATCAGTGCTTTGGAGTCCAATATTTATATTAGGAATATTGTTGTAGGTGAATGTTTATTAACATGGAAAGGTGATTATAATATATGAAGTGGAAAAAACAAACAAAATATATGTATTCCATTCTTTAAAAAAAAAAAAATATATATATATATATATGTATACACACACACTAGTATACTCAAACACATGATACATATATAAAAACTGCTCTGTAAGTTAGAGCATAGTACAGTGGCCTCTACATTTTTTTTTGTTCATATAGCCCCATTCCCAATGCATGTGTTTTATTTAGTTATTTATTTATACAATTATATACATGTAGAGCTATACCAACCTCATATACATTATGAAGTATTCACGAAAGAGTAACACATCAAAATGAATGAATAGAGTAACATGTTCAAAGGAATGGATAAAAATAAATATCATTAGAAGTTCTAATATTTTCTGTCACCATGTATAGTTACATATTATTTTTCTTGTGGTGAGAACATTTGCAATCTACCCTCTCAGCAACTTTTAAATATGTGATACAATATTATAGTGCTTTGCACACTGCCTGGTTTGTGGTAGGGGCAGAAAAAATTAAGCTATTTGTATTGCTGTCATGACGAACAATTGTCTCAGGGTGGTGGGAATAGAAATGTTTACACTTTTTCTTCTTCTATGCATGTCAGTTGTTTTCATTTATCAACAATGAAAATATATTACTTTTGTGAGAATTTTTTATATGTCATTTTGTATTTTTTTTAAAACTCAGAGCCTTAGCACAATAACTTGAAGATCTCCTCCACGAAGTCCTCTTTAAATGAATGTAAGAGTTGTGAAATACCACTACTTACTTAGCTTAACAGAAACTTCCCAAACCAAGGCTTAGAGCCTTTCTCTGCCACCCCATAGCAGCCAGCCTGTGGTCCCCACAGCATGGGGGAGGCCAGGTCCAGAACCTGTGGCTCCCAGGGGCTTGTGTGCTTTTGTGAACAGGCTCATTCAGTACTGGGCCCAGGCGCCTGAGGCTGGGCAGGCAGAGAGGAAGCAACTAAGACAGTGAAACCTAACAGGGAAACAGCTGTGGGCAGCTCTGACTTCGTGTGCAGTCACACAGGGCCCAGTCAGAAGAGCACCATGGTTGGTTTGATGCTCTTCTGTCCTCAAATAATTCTTAATGAATTTTTAACAAGGGGTTCCGCATTTTCTTTTTTCAATGGGCCTTGCAAATTGTGTGGCTGATCCTGGTTATCAAAGCTATAAGAAGTCCTGAATGTTGAATGGATCATTAAAAGAAGAGGTCCTGGGCCGGCCGAGTGGCGTGTTGGTTGGGTGCTGGCTTGGGAGGCCAGCGGCCCCGGTTCGGGTCCCGCATGTGAGGGTCAATGACACTGCCCTAAAAAAAAAAAAAAAAAGAAGAGGTCCTTTGGTAGGCGTCTAAAATGAAACAGTTTAGTTGAACTTTTCAGATAGAGGCTGGCTGAGACCCTTGTATGTTTGGCGTTTGGTGTGAGTAAAAGTAGCATGACATGACATGAACTTCCATTCCTCATAGTGCAAATGACCCAGAGTCTCCCTGAGCTAAGGGATGGCATTTGGGGGGATGACTTCTACATCCCCTCAATATAGGGATTTCAGGGCCTTTGGTTTGGTTCATGAAACACTAAATGACACCATGACATATGTTCAGACTATTATCTGTGTGGTTAATCCTGTTCTGTGTGATCCGGAAGGACACACTGAGTCACACATTCAGGAAGAAGGGATAAAGCGTTGGGGCTTTAAGCTGACCATAAATAATTTTCACTTGTCTAGTAGGAAATTTCCCAGGAGAGGAAGAGATTTCTTTGACTTTACATTCTTTTGTAGGAAAACACTCTCTGATTGTGTTTTCTTCCTTGTGCCCTTTTTTCTAACTCTAGATTTGTGTAAGAGAGAATTTTTTTAAAATTGTGGTAAATATACATAAGTTTTACCATCTTAACCATTTTTAAGTGTACAGTTCAGTAGTGCTAAATATAATATATTCACATTGTTGTGCAACCCATCTCCAAAACTCTTCAACTTACAAAACTCAATGCCCATTAAACAATTCCCTCATTCCCCCTCCCCTTCAGCTTCTGTAATTATTATAGAATCAACATTCTACTTTCTGTCTCTATAAATTTGTAAAATATTTTTATTTTAAATATTTACAGATTTTCTTGTTAACCTGCTCCTCAGCCTTAGTCATTCTTTTGATTGTGTTTCTTCTAAAAGAGTTGAAGGTTGTAAGTAAACACAATTGGAAGGCTCAGCTCAGTGAGCTGGCTTATGTTTAGAAAAATCTCTCATCACATTTTATTATTATTAGACATTCTTTAGACTTAGAAAAATAGTTTGACAGTTGATCCCTAGCATGCATACAGCTGGACAGAGTAATTTGTCCTTTGTTATCAGGTAGGCCACAGAAAATAATTTAATGACCAAGGAATCTGAGAGGATTTTGTGTTTCCCTGAACACAAGAAGCTTTCTTATATCTTTGCAAAAGTGCTGAGTTAAGGAGGGTCTGACACAGACTCCATGGATTGGTCGTAATGTTGGAAGAGCAAGTTTCAAGATTAAACTTCCACCAGTTACTGTGGATCCATCGAGCAAATCCTAAAACTGCTTACAACCTAGGACTTGGCAAGTTGCTTTCAAAGTTTTTTCCCATGTGGTTAATTACCAAATCTTAAGGTTGCCAGATTTAGAAAGAAAAAAAAAAAGTATATATATATATATATATATATATATATATATATATATCCACTTAAATTTGAATTTCAGATAAACACCAAGTAATCTTATTTTAGTACAAGTATGTCCTAAATATTTAAACTGGCAACTCCAACCTAGATAACCCAGTGGGGATTCTTAGTGATAATAATCTGGTCTGAGAGTGGTAGAAATACAGTGTTTGGTAAAATCTTTGGTTTCATGTTTAATCAGAAAAGATAGAACACATTTACTGAACATAGGCAGGTGTCTTCACAGAAGTCTATTGTCATCTTCCTAAGACAGGTTACTAACCCTATTTTTATAATGAGGAAACCCAAGTCTCACAAAGATTAGTTAAGATCACAAAACTCTTTCAAATATGGAGACCTGGTTGGGACTGAATCCAGTTCTAAGTTCAAACCTTACTACATCAAAGCACAGCTTTAGGGCCAGTGGGTTGGTAGGTCTATTGATTTGTTTCTAACTACGTGAAACTTTTTAGTACGCTGCATCTAAATCCTGGCTGTAGCCTGTATCTAAACCCAAGTACTAGCTCCATTTCCTTTTCTGTAAATTAGAAATAACACCTATTTCTAGATTCACTATGAGGATGAAATGAATCACTATAAGTAAAGTGGCATGCACTTGTCTGCCACACAGCATTTGCCCAGAAAAGTCTCCACAAGAGTTTCTTTTATTGTCCTGTGAAGAAGCTGAGTGGTCTGAGGACGCTGGGGAGCAGAGGCAGCCTAGAAATGTGTGCTCACACTAAACCCCATTTTGTCAAGATGAAAAGGCCAGGAGAATGGCTTATGTTATATTTCAGTTCTCACTGTCCACTCTGTAAATGACTACAACCCGATTTGGCTTGAGATATGATCAAGAAATGTTTAAAAGGGTGGGGAGGAAATTTCAAGAATGCAAAGACCTGTGATTTGGGAGGAGAAGGGAGGGAGCAGGGAGAGGTCTAACCCAGGGAGCACAGCTTTTCTGGCCCCTCCCCCCTCCTCTCCCCCCCAGCTTTCCAATTCCCATCTCCCCTTCCTCCTCTTCCCCTGCTGCTGTTCTGAACTGGAGTCCCCAGAGCCAGCCAACGAGCCGCTGTTCCTCCACATTTAGCACCTCCTCCCTTCCGGGCCATTGGTACATCTTCACATACTGGTGGGTCTCGCTCCGCAGCTCTGAACTCACAGGCTGGACCAGATGAACTCTTCTCGCTTAACCTGCTGACTGGGTTTGGTTTGGAGGGGTGGAAAATGTAGAGGGCAGTTCATTTTAGCTATTATGAAACTACCTGAGCCTGTAAGCTGTTTTACTAAACTAATTATTTGCCATAATCAGCGGCATTAGACATTGAATGGATTTGAGCCCTAGCTTCCTACCTTTGCTCATGATTGACTGTGAGTGAAAGTGACAGCTAGTTTCCTGCTTTCTCCACCTGGTACCAGGCCTTGGTATCATGTGACAGGTAACTCATCCAGGTTGGAGATCTCACTAGGAACTTTTTGAGTCAATATAAAAAGCTGGGCATCAGGAATGCCTGTGTGTTTAAGGAGTCTGTGCTGGGATGTTGGGTTTCTCACCTGAGGTGAGACTCAGGTGAGTTTGGATTCCTTGTTTTAAAGTTGTGCTCAAAATGGTTGGGGTCTGTCTGATTTTGTAGCTCTTCTAGAAAAAAAGAAATTTAAACTAAATTTACTATCTTTGCTATTAGGGGACAATTATAGACTAGTCATTTTGATTTGGTTCAAGAAACACTGAGTGATAACACATATTCAGTTTTGTTCTGTGTCCAGATCTTTTAGGCAGTTTAATCCAGTTTTTGGTCTAACCCAGATTAATCTAGTTTTAAAAAGCAGCATGTCCTCAAACAAGCCGCTGCCCAAAAAACAAGCATTTTAATAGAATCCCTCAGTGTCTACCATAATCATAAATTCTGAAGCACCCAGTTAAGCTGAGTACCCACTGCTCCACTTAGGAATTGAAGGAGTTAGGCAAAGTGATTACATAAAGCACAGGTTTGAAGTCACAGCTGCTACTTTCTTGCTGTGTGAGTTTAAATTAATCTCCCTTAAATCTCAATTTCACATCTGTGAAATGGGGATGCTGGTGATAATAGACTAATATGCCTGTAGAGATAGGGTTAGCCCAGTCTCTGCCACCCAGTAATGCCCAGTGAGCATGAGCTGTAGTTCAGAGCATTTATTTGGGAAACTGAATGGCAGCGCTCCTTTTGCATCACTGCTGGTCGGCCTCTGGTAGTCTCCCAAAATTAGCCTCCTGGGGCTGTCCTCAGCCTCCTAACTTTCTTTCCTATTTTAAATTGTCGATCACTATCTCTTTCTTGAAAATCTCCCTGTTTTCTGGTGTGTTTATTCTATCATTCTATTTCAGGGGTTCTCAAGCCATTCGTTAGATATTGGGTTGTCGGAAAAGTATACATAGAAAAAATACTTCATGACTTTTCCAGCAACCCAATAGATAGCTGGGTCCCACCTCCAGCCCTTCTGATTCTATAGGTCTGGGGTAGGGCACAAGAATTTGCATTCCTAAGAAAGTTCTCAGGTAATACTGATTCTGCTGGTCAGGAGACTGTGATAACTCTTGAACAACATGGGGTTAGGGGCACTGACGTCAAGGAGAAAATCAACCAGATTCATCACTGAAGGCCAAGTTCCCATACAAATGAGATAAATGTGATTTTTTTCTTAAATTAAAAAAAGGGTGATTTGAAGGCAATCTGTCCAGTAAAAAACTGGTGTAAGTAAACTGATAATATATCTTAAACTGTTAATCACTGAGCTGTTGATCAATGAGGGTAGGTTAGTTGAGGAAATTAGTGTTTGTACACAGTAACCAAGATCCTTCTAATAATGACATGTGTGAGCAAGCTGTCATCCTTAAACACTGGATCCAGCCCCAATGCTTTAATAGTTACACCACTTAACAGGCATGAAATACACTTTCCCTAACTGTTAGGAATTACCATGTCCCATTCCTTTAGTATCATGCAAAACTTTGGCAGTCCCCACAGGTTTCTAGCAAGCATAGGTAAGGGAGTGGCTTTTTGCCGGCGTCTGTACAAGGCAACACCAGAAGGCTGGCAATTGTTTCTAATTAGTGTAATTCCTCATGAGTGAGCCAGAATTTCCATGGAACATAGCATCAGATGGAGCCCCAGCCATGACACCTACCCCAAGTTCTCGAAGGCCAATTCTCACAACCTTTTGTTTAATTGATGATATTTAGGCCATGTGTTAGATTGTAACTTGAGTGTTCAAATAGGCAGTAACTATAGCTTCTTTACATTTGCATATGCTTTTTTATAACATATGAATTTTGAGTTATGCTTATATGTGGATGAAAAGAAGAGTGAAGTTCCAAGTTGCATTTTAAATGGCTTAGTTTATTTCTTTGTGTAGTGAAGTTACTACAGACGTTTTTATCAGGTCATTATATTTTTTTTTTTTTTTTGAGGGCAGTGTCTCTGGCCCTCATAATGTGGGACCCAAACCGGGGCCGCTGGCTTCACAAGCCAGCGCTTAACCACCGCGCCACTCGGCCGGCCCTCAGGTCATTATATTTAATGCGTGCTTGTTAGGCATCTTTGCTTTGGGTTTCAGGTAAGGAAGAAATTTAGCACCAAAAAAAAAAAAAAAAAGGAAGTTTGAAGCTTGGGCTTTTTTTTCAAGCCACCTTAACAACCCATGGGTGCCCCACACCAAGCACAGACAGACAGCTGCCATCTTCCCAGAAGCTTGGTGATTGCTTTGCTCTGGGAAGTGCTAGCACCCACAGTTTGCTAATTGCTGGCACTCCCTTGCCCTCCAGCCTCAGAATGGCAGGTGGCTGATTGTCAGTGTGAGCAAGTCCCCAATTAGCCACAAACAGGTGCACACATTTGCTGGGGGTGGCTGTTTCCACACAAGTGCTCCCACACACACAAAGGGTGATTTTGGTTTTGCCAAATATTGTGGCTTTATTAAAAATGAGTGAGGTTGACACATTCTTACAGGGTTTTTGAGGTCAGTAAAGAAAAGCAACAGGCCATGAAAGGGGACTGGAGACTGCCAAAAGGAGTCATTGCCTGGAACATGCTGGCAGGGGCTAAATGGTGGGTCAGGGGCCACTTCCTTCCAGAAAGCTGTCAGAATAGGAATCTGGAATACCCAAAGGAGAGGCGCAGCCTAATCAGATAAATTATTATCAGATAAAACACAGGCATGTTCTTCATTGTGACATCTGAATTCCTGCCAAAATGATTTAAAAAAAAAAGCAATTGCTGGTTTGTTAACTGAGAAGTAGCACGTCTCTCATTTATAGGCATTCTGTCTAACTAGGGCCTGGAGAAATCAGTCTCTCTTGGCAGTTCTGGTCAAGTGCATCTTTAAAATAACACTTCCATTGCCATTAGGGTCAAGAATGTCCAGATGGGTGAGTGAGTGCATTTACTCAGGTGGGCAGCTGGGGGAAGGCAGAGACATCCCTATCCAGGGCTGCTCACCTCCAGACTGCACATGGACCCCCTCTGGGTTCTGAGGTTGAGTGTGAGTCTATAAATCAAGCTTCCCTCCCACCCCGCCTGCCATCTGTGCTGAACACAGACCTGGCTGCCCCTGAAACCCCTGCAAGCTCAGGGGATCCACATGGCCTCTGGCTCTGAGCAAGTTTCCCAGGCAGGGTTCTTCCAAGGGTGAACAAATAAGCACTCAGCTACTGTCAGTCCACTCCAACGTGAAATCTTGCTTGGTCTAAACTCTGAATGTGATCAGATTAACTTTAGAATAATGTGCCAGTGTTTGGAACACCCTGATGGTTAAATTTTGGGGTTAGTAAATTCTACCCTCTCACATTGGCACTGCAACCCTTCTCTAAATGGCAGTGGGCAAGCTCCTCAGCACCCTCACTGCCACCCACCAGCCATATGTGATCTAGTTTCTGATGAGAACTATATCACACAGAAGAATACATAAAACATGTATATATGGTGTAAGGAACAAATTAAAAAATGTACAGCCATGTATAACCGCCTCCAGTGAGGGATGTTGCCAAGACCCTGCCCCTTCCATTCCAACCCCCCACCGCCCACTGTGTGCAGCCTCCCCCTGCAATCAAATCCTCTTTCCCCAGGGGTACTCTGACTCTGTGGTACATATTTTCTTGTTTTGCTGTATACTTTAACCACCTATATATGATTCTCTCTAGTTTCATTTCGCTTGCTTTGGAACTTTATATACAGGGGATTGTGGTGTATATGTTATTTTGGGTCTTGTTTCTTTAGTTATTTGTGAGATTCATCATGTTGTGTGAAGCTATAGTGTATTATCTCTGCTGTATGGTATTCCATTGTATGATTATACTACAATCTTATCATTTCTAATGTTATGGAATATTTGGGTTGTTTCTTCTATTTGTTTTATTGTGAACATTGCTGCTAGAAACCTTATTCTTTTGTGTAAATTTCTTTAGGATATACCTAGGAAAGGATAACTGGGTCACGAAGTTCGCAAACTTCCTAAATGATCATACTGATTGACTTTCCCATTAGCAATGGGTGGGACTTCCTGTTGCCCTACATCTTCATGTAACCTTGGTATTGTCAGAGTTTTAAAAGTTTGGGAGTCAGGTGCATAATGGTGATTCACTGAGGGTTTAAAATGCTTTTATGAGTACTTATGAAGCTAAACACTTGCTGCTGTCCATTAGCCACTTGGATTTCTTCTTCTGTGCATTGTTTGTAAAAAGGTTTAAAAAACATTTTACTGCCAGGCTGCCTGTTTCAACAATGTTTGGATTCTGCTGGTGCTCTCTCTTTTAGTGTTCCAGTGAGGTCCACAGCTCGGTTATCTCAGTATTAGTAGTGGCTTGTTTGAAGTGGCTTATTGAATGGGTTCTTATAGGAAAGGAATGTTATATATTCACAAGTAAAGGATGCTTTGCAGTGGCACAAATAACCAGATTTGGAGGAATAATAAGAAACTTTTCCAATACAAAGAAATAAATCTGTGTTCTGTCCTAAGAATGTAATAATTTGGAATGGTCCAGATTCCACATTTGTCAAAATTACTTATGTGTCTCTTTTATTCAGGAACTACTGACAATTTTGCACGGTTAATAAATTTTCTAAAACTGGATACCAAGTTGAGAAGCTGAGAAGGCATCTCCCTTTCCATTCTTTGCTAATAGTTTATGTCAGGCATTGCCGTGTGATGGTGATGGTCTGCTAGTATGTTTTATGTGGCCCCGCACAATGTTTTAGTTTTTATTTCTGGGGTTTTGTTTGTTTGCTTTCAGTTGAGGCAACATTTTAAAATTCAGATATCTTACATAAAACTCTAGAATTTTGCCTTTTTTTTTTGTTTTTTTTAATGCGATCAATAGTGAGTGCACATTCTCCCATGGCAGGAATTATCTGGATATGAGTGGTGGTTCCCTCATATTAGAGCCTGATTGTTTTTCCCCAGGGTCCCATATCCCTTTTTTCCATATTAGCAGAATTTTTAGGTAGGAGTGTCGCTGCCCCAAATAAAGACTACATATCCCAGTGTCCCTTGCTATTAGAAACAGCCACATTGTTGTTCTGGCCAATGGGGTTAGGGAAAGTGGGTAACTTAATCACATGACACTTGCTTCTGCATACTAGGTAGGCAGTATATATACTTAATACATACTTGCTAAATGAATTAATGAATTTATGGTAAATAGCAGCTACTTCTCTAGTGAGATCTTGATTGCCTCAAAATTAAGTATAATCCAAAGAAACAAGTGAATGTGAGGCTGAGTTCTTGCAATCTAGCATGTAGTTCACATGGACCCAGAAGATAACACACATGTGGTTCATGGTGATGATTAATAACACAGTGTTGTCCTTAGTCTATCATTTTAGAACATATACGTGTATTTGCCCTTCATAAAAAACTGACAAGCCAACTTCTTTGAAAAGGAAGTGGGATTTGAAGGACAGAGCATAAAAGAAATTATTAAGAAAAATAAATATCATTATTGGAACTGGACAGGTGACCTTTAATTTGAATAAATTGGATTGTGGTATATTTTTGTTTTCAGAAAGCCCAAACCAGTTTCCCAAGATTGTCAGTGTGGTTAAGCCATACTGCTAAAATTTCAAACGAACAGAGGGGTTTATCCTTATGTAAGAATAAGAGCAAAATGACTATTTCCTGTAGTAATTTCCAAAGCCAATCTTTCACCTTTAGGAAGGGTCATGAACCTAGTTTTGAAATGAAAGGTTGACAGGTACAAATCATGGTGTCTCCAAGCTAGGTGACACTCAACTCTATCTGTTCTTATGGAAAGACAATAAGCCTTATGTACGGTTTGCTCAGTATGTTCATTTAGTTGCCCTGTGGCATGGTCAGGAAACTTGGAAACCAGGACCAGGAAACGAACTTCTGTAGACAGTAAAGGAAATCACTTATACCTTGTCTGAATAAGTGACAGAAGTGAGCAACTTCTTATACAGCACAGCACAATGTGGCCCAAACAAAACTTGTTTGCACACCATACCTGGTTCCCCAGTTTGACCTATAACAATTGACCTGAGTGTTGCGTGAGTGTTCTGGGAGGAGATTCATCTTGGGTTCAATGTTTCATCCTCCAGTTGGGGGTTCATCTCTTTCAGTATCATGATGCACATTGAGGCAAACACCAGGAAAGCTAATGTAAAAATTAAGAAGTGATGGATTTTGAAACTAATTGGTTCAGTGCTTTCAAATGTAACTAGAGGTGAGGGTTAAGAGGAGTTATGCCTTGTAAGAGATGAGAATGTTTATGTCGGCTCTCTAGGACATGCTCGGGGAGTCTGTCAGGGAATTGGGTAATAGAATATGATGGTTATGGTCTTGGCTTTTAAAAACAAACAGACTGGGCTTCTGGCTTCTCCACATAGTAGCTGTGAGACATTGAGCAAGTGGTTTAGCCTCTTAAAATCTCACACTCTTACCTGTGAAGCATGGAAAATAATAGTACCTACCACATGGAAAGAGCTGTGAAGAGACTTGCATGAGGTAAATAATGCCCCAAAAGTATATTGCATGGTACCTGGCTCTTGGTAACTTCTCAGCACAGAGTAGCTATGGTAAAGATACGAAGAGGTGGAAAGTAGGAGAAGAGTTACCAATATGCTATTTGATGAACAGCAGTTTGATCAGGATTTTGAGTAGCAATTTAATGTACTTATCCTAGGCTCTAATAGACCCTAGAGAGTCATGTCTATTTCTTCATAGACTAGCTCCTTAAATCCTTGGGACAGTTAGGGAGTATTTTCTTTCGTAGTGCAGAACCAACTATGACTGGGTTGTATCACCTGTTCTTCCTCCTTTTAAAGTCCATAAAGACCACACCCTATTCTTTTGACAACCAGAATTTTGCCATTTTATAATTAGGTAATAGCTGACCTTACATGAGGTACATTTTAGTTCACTTGATGCAATTTAAGCATTACCTTGGATTTCATTTGAAGCATGTTTTCAAGTCGTCTTTTATTCCAGTGATTTCTGCAGATGGCTGACCTCATCCATTCTATTTCAGGGAGGAAATAACAGATGAGTAATAGATAGATCTACATAAACCTTTTTATTGTAATGATATCTATTATGAAAAATAGGTGATACCATGTGAATGGTTTTATGATAGCCAGTATTCCAACATGGTGAGTATTATGTAGCCACTAAAGATAATTATGAGGTTGCTATAGGAACGTGCAGAAGGTGTATAATGAAATTTGAAAAATGCTATATAAAAAGAGGATATGGAACATGCACAATTAAAATAATTATTATGCAATAATATAGCTAATACAGGAAATATTTAATTTCAAATGAATGCAAATTCATGAGGAGAGTAAGGAAAATGGGTTAAGGCAGTTTAATACTATTATTTTAATTTTTTGTCTTTTTAAATGATAAAATATCAAATGACTTCGGGGGGTTGTCAAATTAGGGACTATCTTGTTAGAGACCAGAGCCGTATGTGTGCTGACATTTTGACAGAGCTCAGTGTGCTATCACTATTTTTCAGATTTCATCAGATGACTGACTTGGATAATATTATAGTTTAGGAAACAGTGACTGACATTACTGTATTACTCTTCTCTTTAGTGATGAAAATGCCAGGAAAGATTTAAAGACACTCCCAGTCTTTCCAACCAAAACTCTTCAAGAGCATCCATCTCTTGCTTACTGGTAAGCCAAAGCAAGGTAACAGGTGACCTGTTATCACAGCGCCCACTGAGAACTGCATGCTTTTCCAGAAATGAAAAGAAACATGAGTGAAAAAAATACCAAATTGCCCATGAAATGTGTTAGAGTAACTGTAAGTAGACCTTGATGTTTTCAGTGACAGGATCTTGTCAGAGCTCACTGGAAACCACTGTACCAAGATCGTAGTCATTTGTAATGAGCGGTCCTGTGCCTTCTCCTTCAGGGGGTGAAAGGTCTGTAGAACCTAACCCCCAGTATGTGTGCGTCCTCGTGTACTATGGCCGTACACTTAGGCAGCACCAAGTACAGATTTCCTCGGACAGAGGTTTTCTGAATTACCAGAAATGAATAGAGAGTTCCTCTATGGCCAGAAATCATTGTATATTTTGAGTTGCTTTATTTGTGTGTATTTTAATGAATCCATAGTCCCCATTTTCCATATAACATTTTTCCTTGAAGAATATTGTTTTTCCCTCTGAATTTCTTACATTTCCTTTAAATATATTTTCCTTGGTTTAAGGCTCTGAATCCTGAAGATGGTTTTTTTTCTGCCTAAAAAACTTATTACAAAATAAGTATTCTACATTAATAGCTTTAATATGAAAGTTGGAATACATTTCCCAAATAAATAATGGAAGTGAGTACATTGCATCCTGAGTCTGGAACTTTCTAAACTAATCATTGTTGAATGATAGTTTAAGAAAAATGTTTGTTTTTTTTCTTAAAAAGACCAATGACCACTGATTACTGGATATATAGAGATAAAGACATTTACTCTTCTAGCTTATACTTGAAATATGACTGAAAGAGCTACCTGTCTGAAAATAGGGTACAAGAGCTGAATGATGTCAAAGGTTGCTGGGTTTGAGCCTATTTCTCTTTCCAGGTAACAACGTATATCCTATCACAATAATGAAGGGTTTTCTCCTAAAGCAGTGTGTCCCCAAGCAGTGATAATAGAGTATTTAAGATTGAGCACAGACTCAGAAGCAGTTAATTCTTTCCAAATCTTTCTGCATAAGGAAAATATCTTTAATACATAACACTTGCTGATCTCTCTTTATTAATTTTATATTTATTATATTTCATTCAGTTATGGCAAAGGATACTAGTTTTTCATTTGATAAGTTGAAATTATGTTTCTTTTTCTAATAATTTAAGTTTTCAAAAATATTAATATATATTGTATAAATATATTACATAAAATATAAATTTAAAAATCATTACAAGGTTGTCAAATGTCTGAGGTTTGTATTCTTCAGGAATCCATATCCTGCAGAAACAAAAGTCATCCAGCTTCTCTCTCTCCTTAACAAGTTGGTAAAGGCCTGCCTTCTCCAGTTTTTCAAGTAGTCCCCTGAGAATCTTAGAACGAGGCTCTATCTCATATAAACACGTATTGCTATACTTTTCATTTCCTTGTTTTGCAGTGAAAACAGGGTAATTGAGCATTATTTGAAAATCAAAGGTCTGACTCGGGGTCAAGCTGTGGTTCAGTAAGTATATTTCTTTGTTTTTGCATAGATATACTTTTTTTTTTTTAAGATTTTATTGGGGAATTGGGGGAGGGGAACAACGTTGGGGAATCCGGGAAGGGGAACAGACAAGTTGCCGTGTTTTTGTTCTTCAGTCTAGTTGTGGAGGACGTTGCTTCACTGGTCCATGTTGATATCGTCATCGCGCTCTTCCCGGGTGAGGCAGATCGGTTGCCGGCCTCTGGATGGTCACTCACCGCAGCTATTGGCAGCTCACGCTGGCTGCCAGCTGCTCACGCTGGCTGCTGGCCACTCACTGTAGCCTATGGCAGCCCACTGCAGCAGGGTCTGCAGCCTACACCATCACGGAGGCTTGCACAGCCCAGCTCCAGGTGGAGCTGTTGTTAGCTGTGGAGGGCAGTTTCACTGACCCTCATATGTGGGATCCGAACCGAGGCCCTTGGCATCTCAAAACCAGCTCTTAACCAGTGCGCCACTCGGCCGGCCCGCGTAGATATACTTTTAAGTCTTCTGTTTGCAGCAGTCATGTAAAATGATTTGTTGCATAGTTTGTGTGTTTATAGTCCTCATCTGATTAGAAATACTTTACTATGACTTATAAAATGTCTTGGGTCATTCCATATATTGGTGTCGTCGATTCAGATGCCATCTGAATGGCAGGCAAGTAGCAAAAATAACAAATCCAGGCCAAATGTGGAGCAAGAAAGAATGGGAGACGGAGGTGAAACTGGAGACCTTTTGGCCTGGGTAAGGGCATGGCTACTCAGCTTCAGAATTCAGGGGTAAGGTTGGTAGATCTTCTGACATTTTCCAAGAAAAGCTGGAATTTCCTATTTTTAAATCACATTTTAAACATTGCAAAATAATTTTAAGAAAATTTTAATACAATATGAGCCAAACAAACCCTGTCTGGAGGCCATGTTTGGCTGCCTGGTTTGTGACTCTACTCTGGGTGGAACACACAGCGTTGATGTTGGATAATGTTTCTTTGTGCTATCAGGAAAGGCTATAGTGATACATTTCTGCATTTTACACTTACTGAACTACCATCCATTTATTAGGAACAGTTCCCAAGCTACATTAAAATTTTAAAATTATAAAAACTAAATTTAGGCCAGCCGAGTGGCACGTTGGCTGAAAGTTGGCTTGGGATGCCAATTCTGAGCAGCAGGGCCCCAGTTTGGATCCCATGTAGGGCCAGTGACACTGCACCCTCTATAGCTAAGATGGTGAACAACAGCTCAACCTGGAGCTGGACTCCAGTGAGTCGCTGGCAACGGCAAAAGCTGTAGCCCCTGCTGCAGTGGGCTGCCATGAGCTACTGTGAGTAGCTGGCAGCCGGCGTGAGCGACCGGCAGCCCGTGTGAGCTCCGTGAGCCACCGTGAGTGGCTGTCCAATGGCCTGCGAGTGATGTGCCTCAGCTGGGAAGAGCGCAATGATCACAATACCAACATGGGCCAGTGAAGTGACGTCCTCCACAACTAGACCAAAGAACAAAAGGACAGCAACTTGTCTGTTCCCCTTCCCCAATTCCCCAATGCTGTTCCCCTTCCCTAATTCCCCAATAAAATCTTTTAAAAAAGAAATAAATAATGAAAAATATTAAAATAAATAAAAACTAAATGTGTAATTCTATAATTATAAAAGCTAATGTTGCATTATTGCTATAGTAATTGTAGAAGAACTTTGGCCATAAAAGTTTAAAAGTCTGATGCTCTGCCGACTGAGCTATCCGGGCGCTCTCTTAAAAGTTTAAAAAATAAAACAAAACTGCTGAACTCAGCTCAGAGCGTGTGAGGACTGAAATAAAGGCTGAGCGATTGCTATTGCCCTGGTCAGTGTATAGATTTGCCCTATACCCCTACTTCCTGCACCAATCTCCTTTTTTTTTTGTTTTTGTTTTTGTTTTTGAGGGCAGTGTCATATGTGGGACCCAAACTGGGGCCACTGGCTTCCCAAGCCAGCTCTTAACCACCGCGCCATTCGGCCGGCCCACCAATCTCCTTTTTATCATAGCACCTGTGTGACCTACAAGGCAGAAATCAGACGTTAGCAGTATGATTGAATTTTAACTCATTTTGTCTGTTTTCTGAACTAAAAAATAATAATAATTTCCCTGAAGAATTTTAGTTTAGGTTAATATGCATATTACGAATAAGCATATTAAATGCAGACTTCTTTTATTTCCCCTGATCATTGTTGTCATGGCTCAAAAATAAGAGACTATCTAACTTTATAGTTAAGGCTTTAAATTGTAAAATTCGACTCAATTTGTTAGAACCCTGGCTGTGCAGTGTAATTGCTGCATGACCTTGGCCATTTACTTTTTTTTTTTTTTTTTTTTTTTATGATTTTATTGGGGAATTGGAGGAGAGGAACAGCGTTGGAGGAATCAGGGAAGGGGAACGGACAAGTTGCTGTCTTTTTGTTCTTCGGTCTAGTTGCAGAGGACGTTGCTTCACTGGCCCATGTTGGCATCGTCACTGCGCTCTTCCCTGATGAGGCAGATCAGTCGCTGGCCTCTGGATGGTCGCTCACCGCGGCTATTGGCAGCTCATGCTGGCTGCCAGCCGCTCACGCTGGTTGCCGGCCACTCACTGTAGCCTATGGCAGCCCGCTGCAGCAGGGGCTGCAGCCTACACCGATTCCAGGGCTCGCAGCCCAGCTCCAGGTGGAGCTATTATTAGCTGTAGAGGGCAGTGTCACTGGCCCTCATATGTGGGATCCGAACCGGGGCTGCTGGCGTCCCAAGCCAGCTCTTAACCAATGCGCCACTCGGCAAGCCCAGCCATTTACTTTTTTAAATTATTGAATTATTGACTACAAAGTCCAGAGCAATTGATCTTCAAAATGTCATTAATCAATCCACTTGTATTAAATGGGAACCTCAATTCCTTGTTGGCAGAGAGGCAGTCTTACACAATTTATTCTACTCCATAAAGTCTTAGAGACACACAAGACATACTTGTTGAATTAAAAATAGCAAATGGAGGGCCAGCCGAGTGGAGCAGTGGTTAAGCGCTGGCTTGGGAAGCCAGCGGCCCCGGTTCGGGTCCTGCATATGAGAGCCAGTGACACTGCCCTCAAAAAAAAAAAAAAATAGCAAATGTGGCATCATTTTTTAATTTGGGGTGAGAGGAGCATATTTTTTTTTTTAAGATTTTATTGGGGAATTGTTAGGGAAAACAGCGTTGGGGAATTGGAGAAGAGGAACAGACAAGTTGCTATCCTTTGGTTCTTCAGTCTAGTTGTAGAGGATGCCACTTCACTGGCCCATGTTGGTATTACAATCATTGAGCTCTTCCCAGCTGAAGCAGTTGGTTACCGGCCAGTGAACGGCTGCTCACAGTGGCTCACGGGAGCTCTCTCTGGCTCCCAGACTCTTACACTGGCTGCCGGCCTCTCACAGTAACCCACTGCAGCCCCACTGCAGCCTATGCTCTTGCAGGCCACTCACAGTAGCCCAGCTCCAGGTCGAGCTGTTGTTCACCATCTTAGCTGTAGAGGGCACAGCATCACTGGCCCATGTGGGAACTGAACCAGCATCCCTGCTGCTCAGAGCTCGTGCTCCCAAGCCAACTCTTAACCAGTTGAGCCACTTGGCCAGCCCCAGGGAGTAGCATATTTTTTTTTTTTTGAGGGCAGTGTCACTGCCCCTCATAAGTGGGACCCGAACCGGGGCCGCTGGCTTCCGAAGCCAGCGCTTAACCGCCGGGCCACTCGACCGGCCTGGGAGTAGCATATTTTTAAAAGTCAGAATTTCATACAATAAAATTCACACTAAGAGGTTTGACTGACGAGTTAAGTATATATTTCTAAGAGTACAATCAGCACATGGAATCACTTTATTTTTTACTTATTCTGAGCATGACCCAAAGGTTGATTCTCATTGCTTACATTATTAGGTGCTTAATTTAAAAAATACTTGCAATATGAGTGTTTAATACATACAATATGTTTCTAAGCCATAGAAATCTTACTATGCATAAAATAACATTTCGAATAGCTTTTTGAAATTGAAGTCTTGTTAGTACCCTCCTAACATTTCGATAAAGTAAAAAACAAAAAATTACTCCCTAGAATGGTTTATTTTATTTCTACTTTAGTTAAAGACATGTTTATAATGAAGAAAGTGATACAAATTGTGTTGTTTTAAATCACTTTTCCCAGAAGGGCTCTCTATCATAACAAGAGATTATAATATGTATTCATTTTCCATAGGTATATGAAAACAGTAGAAGCTCTACCGACTTATGGAGTCCATTATTATGCAGTAAAGGTAAATGCTTTTAAAGACAAAGCTTTCATAATACCCATCTTATTTGGTTAGAGTTAGTGAACAACACCAACTTTCTAAAATCACATAAACCAATATGCATATATGTGTAAATTGTCTCCAGAAATTTGAGCATTGAGTATAGGATTGATTTTCTTAAGGAATAAAAGCCTGATTATATTTTGTCATTTTTAGCCAATTATAAAGCACATTTTTTGCCAAACACTTGCTATATTCATATGTTTTCCCAAAGCCTCTATTATCCTAAGATATTCAAATCATTCTCTTTTGGCCCACCTATTCCTTTAGCTATTCTTGCTCATTTTTTTCCTTTTCCAATTATTTACCTTTCTAACACTACCAGATATTCATTTGACAGTGCCTTTGTATGAGAACCATGCACTCTCCAATGTCATTTCAACAGCTTCGTAAAATCCTCACATTTTTGTAGTGTTTGCAATACCAATTTTCAGTCAGGATGTTGTATATTTGTGTAGTATTTTCAGATGCTTATAAGCAGGGAGAAATTGACTAAGAAATATTGTGAGATGATAAAAGTTAAAGCAGTGTTAAGAAGTGAGTTTTGTTTATAAGAGGAATAACTTTATAATTGATCAATCTTGAGTGACTTTTCAAGTTCCAACAGTGTTTGCAATTCAAAATGGTGGGGAATTGGATAACATATACCTGCATAAGGAGGACATCTTGTACTAAAAATATGTACCAATGCAACTTTAATTTCTACTGATTCTTAGTCTGTTTGCATATGAGTATATGTTTTAGCCTAAGTTTTTCTTTCCCTATGTCAATACATCCTTTGCTGTATAAGACCTAAAAGATAAATTTATGAAAAAAAATTCTCCTCTCCATATGTACCTCATAGTCATTATTCAAATATCCTGTCATTGAATCTAAAGTTCTCAAAAAGAGTTTTTCAGTATTTTCATATGCTTTGTTAAGTATATTATAAACACGAGGATTTGGAACTACTTTTTACATCTTTGCAATTCTTTGGAACTTCCCTGACCTTTGTAGCTGGTTACTAATCAAGAGAACAAAGAGCTCATTTTCTTTTTTTTTTAATAGATAACTGGCTTTGTATTCTGGTTTAATTCTTAGTTGAACTACTTACATTTTATTTCTTCAACTGTTTAATCAAAATAGTCATGCTTCATCCTTTTGGATAGTATTAATAGTAGTGGTCTGTTTTGACTTATAAATCTTATTTGAAGAGTCACTAAGAAGTCATTTTAATAACAAGTCAGGTTTTTAAGTACTGTTTTGTTTACCAAGACAGCTTTATTTTGACCTGTTGATACTTGTCAAAGGATGAAATTGGTGAATATTACTTCATCTCTAGAAGACTTAATAATTAAGTCCTGGTTCTCATGCTTTTCCGTCTTTCAGGATAAACAAGGACTTCCCTGGTGGCTTGGAATCAGCTATAAAGGAATTGGCCAGTATGATTTACAAGATAAGGTGAAACCTCGGAAAGTAAGTGAATCATTTCAGACATTTAGGGGAACCTTGAGCTCTTCCAGAGCTAGGAATATTGCTTTCAGGGGCACTGAAGAATCTTGGGCAAAGAACATTTGGTTAGGGAAACCATGGGTTCAGAGAAGACTCAGGGTCAGTGTAAAATACTTTTTAGAACTCATTTATGTACCATTTTACACAGCAATTCCACGTCTGATCATAAGTCTTAGGAAATAAATTTATACACAAAGATTAAACTATAAGAATGTTGATCACAACATAGTTTACAAGTGCATATAAAGAGGTTTTTATTTTAAGCTAGTATGAACAGGACAATACCATTTGTTTTATAAATTTTATATATATATATATATATATATATATATATATATATATATATATATACATATACATATTTGCATTGGATGGATAAACAGATAAATTGTAAAAACATAAACCAAAATTTTTGATGCCATAACCTTTCAGTAATACAGTTATGAGTTATCTTTATTTTTACTATTCTTGCTATTCTTTCTTTGTTTCACAATTTTCCACACTAAATATATTTGCTTTTTGTAAAGAAAAATAAGTTATGTGCTGTTTATTAAAGAGTCACACTCTATCTGGTTTGGATTTTCCAGAGCTAGTAAGTTACATTATTTTCTATTTGAAACTTGATTATGAAGCTGTTTCCCTTGATCCCAACACCAGCATAAAATAGCTAGTACCTTTTTGCCTTTTTGATGAGTTCGTGTAGATAACCATCCACTGGCGCTGGCCGACTCAGTATTATAATAACATAGAAGTTTACTCATGCTGCCCTCAGAGGCTTTGCCGCCCCTTCCTGTGCTCTGCTGCCATCAGTAGGAGTCACAGCAGTGAAACAATAGCCTATAATAACAGACCATGGCCAGGCTGCCTGCATTATCACAGCTGGACATCACAACATTAAGTAACTTCTCTCACATCTCTCTGTCTCTTGCTTTAATGTGTTTTAGAAAAGCAGCCATAGTCTTCACAAAGTTAGGCCTGTGTAATCACTCTTCATTAAGTTTCCTTGCAGTTTCACTCAATGCTCATAATCTTCCTTTGAGTTAAAGAGAATAAGTAAAACTCCCCTTTATCCCCATTTTATGGTTGTAAAACTGACACACACAACACAACAGGGTGTTCTAGGGAAAACCAATGCCCCTTTCTAATGCCTGTCCAGCTCACCTGGATCAGACTATTTGGGCTTTGAAACTTATCCAAAATTATCAATAAAACTAATAAAGCATTTAACAGCCAAGATCCATCTGTGTGAGGGGCAGTAAGAGAGCATGTATGTAATCATACAAATAGAATTTTGTCTCTATAAACCCTGTGAACAAGATCAACTAAAGTAAGGAATACTTGAAAATTTTCTTCTAAGACCAGATTTCTAAGAAATAATGTTAGAAACGAGGGCCATGTAATTTTTTCAAATATTTTTCAAAATTGTTTTTATTTACAGTTATATATTGTATTTTTTTACCAGAAGGTATAAATATTCATTGTAAAAGAAACCAATAAAAGCAAACACTACAGAAACATGTGAATGAGGGCAGGAAGTGCATTTGTAGTCCCCATTTCTCCCTGCATGATGACCAGTGTCAAGAGAACACTATGAAATGGGTCGTTTAGACTGTCAGTGTATTCTATGTTTTAACAGAGAGAAGGAAATCTTACTATGTACACTGCTCCATACCGTGTCATATTTGTTCAGGCCACTTATAAACAGATCTCTTTTCTTAATATTCTATTATGTGGAAATACATAATTCATTTAACCAATGCTCTTTCAATGGCTATTATGGTTGTTTCCATTGGAGGAGGATGGGCCAGAGCTGAATCCCAGCCAAGGCAAACAACTAACCTCTAGTTTGTCTATTTTATAAGATCAAATTATGGCCTATCATGTTTTCTTAAGGTAGACCTCATTTATGTCAACATTTTTTTGTAATTTATTTATCCCCTGAGTTTTACTTTAATAACATTCAGGTGTCTTGCTGATTTTCTGAATATTGCATGTAAAATAGAAGTTAAGTTGACTCACAAGTAATTTCTTAGCTAGTGTGGCTTATTAAAACTGAGATTCCTGAGGCCGGCCGAGTGGCACGGTGGTTAAGAGCTGGCTTGGGAAGCCAGCGGCCCTGGTTGGGGTCCCACATACGAGGGCCAAAGACACTGCCCTCAAAAAAAAAAAAAAAGAGGAAAAGAGGAAAAAAAAAGACTTCTTTGGGCCGGCCGAGTGGCGCAGTGGTTAAGCACTGGCTTGGGAAGCCAGCGGCTCCAGTTCGGGTCTGACATGTGAGGGCCAGTGACACTGCCTTAAAAAAAAACAACAACAACAAAAAAAAACTAAGATTCCCACAGAACGTAAATGCATTTACTGAAAAAACAACCAGGCTTCCTTCCAAAATAATGGTGAATCAGAATCTGCACAGTAAATATTGCAGTTAATTTCCTCTCAGTTTCTTATGACTCACAGTCCTTTATTTACATTCACAGTTTCAGAGAAATTGGTAAATATTGTTTCACACTGATCATAATCAGGTGTGCTTGTTCATTCCACAGTCTAGACAAGGGTCGGAAACCACTTCCTATTTTTTTCAGTTTGCAGAGTTTTCCTATTTTGCTTTCAAAGCATGCCATCCAGTTCAAAAAAACCATAAATGGGCCATCCTTTGTTATCATTGTGTCACCTTCTCTTCTTGGTTATTTAAGGGGGTGTCCACTCTATACAGTCGTTGCCTCCTCCTTTCTTTTTCCATTAAATCTGATGGATTTTGCTTCTGTATATCTATTTTTCCCATCCAAACAATTGAAGAGTTTAATTGGAGGGAGGACGTTTTACAAGTCCCTGTCCTGGTTGTTGGCACAAATGGAGAAATGCATCATTTAAAGGGCCATGTGCAGCCTTATAAAAGGAGGATCTCGGGCCGGCCGAGTGGATCAGTTGGTTAAGAGCTCGCTCAAGGGTGTGAGCTGAACTCTGAGCAACAGCAGTTCGATGCCAGCCCAAGCTGAGCTGCCGCTAAGCTGCCAACAGGTGGCAGGATGGCTCAGCTAAAAAAAAAAAAAAAAAAGGAGGATCTCTTCAGCTGTTTGCATGGACCTATGCATGCAGCAAGTTACCAATGGCTGAGCACGAAGGAAAGTCAAACTGGCAAACTGAAATGAAACAAGGGCTGGAATGGAGGCCTTTATATGCTCAGCCTCTTGAACCACATGCCCACTGTGTTATAACTATACCGCTTACAGGGCCGGCCGAGTGGCACGGTGGTTAAACACTGGCTTGCGAAGCCAGCGGCCCCGGTTCGGTCCCACATGTGAGGGCCAGTGACACTGTCCTCGAAAAAATAAAATAAATAAATACACCGCTTACAAACAGACCAGAAGGAGGAAGCTTTGTCAGTGATAAGAGAGACTGACTGATGCCAACAGGCTGTTTTGAAAATGGGTTAGTCCAAGATCCACAGACTGGGCCTTTCTGTCCTTTCCACATAATGTCAATCAGTTGTAGCCTCAGAATGCTGGGGCCTGTGTTTGTCTTTACTCCCAGAACACTCAGCAAGTGCCTTTCATGTATTTTGTCTATAAGGCATTGCCAGTCATGGAGGCCAAGTGTTTTTTCAATCCATGTGGTATAGCAATGGAGGTCAAGAGTATGGGAAGCTACCCAAAGCCTGCCTCTGATGTCTATTTGCTGTGTAGCCATGGGCATGTTGTTTAATCTCTCTTTATACTCAGTTTCCTCATCTATACAATGTAATGCCACCAAATGCATAGGGTGGTTATAAGAATTAAATGAGATTATATTTAGCACTCTGCCTAATACGCAGTCATCACCTGACAACTGGTGTTGTTTATTGGTAGTAAAGGAGTGACAATAAAGAAGGGCATCAGAGAGCCGGCTGAGTGGCCCATTGGTTAAGAGCTGGTTTGGGATGCCAGTGGCCCCGGTTTGGATCCCACATATGAGGGCCAGTGACACTGCCCTCCACAGCTAACAACAGCTCCACCTGGAGCTGGGCTGTGCGAGCCCCGGCGATGGTGTAGGCTGCAGACCCTGCTGCAGTGGGCTGCCATAGGTTACAGTGAGTGGCCGGCAGCCAGCGTGGGCGGCCGGCAGCTAGCGTGGGCGGCCGGCAGCTAGCGTGAGCTGCCAAGAGCCACCTTGAGCAACCATCCAGAGGCCAGAGACCTATCTGCCTCATCCGGGAAAAACGCAATGACTATATCAACATGGGCCAGTGAAGCAACATCCTCCGTAACTAGACTGAAGAACAAAAGGAAGAACAAAAGGACAGCAACTTGTCTCTTCCCCTCCCCAAATTCCCCAATAAAATCTTTTAAAAAAAAGAAGGGCATCAGAAATATTCTGGGGTCATTATTTCGATAGAGAGGACCCAACATCCCTCCAAACCCATTGCCCTAATGTTCCATCTACCAGTCCACACTCAAATTCCTATTTTCAGAAACTGGTAAGCACTCTGCCTCTCCCAATTCATGAACAAGAATGCTGTATGCATGTTGCAAATTAAGAGAAAATTTTAAAATTCTGAGTACAAGCCACAAAAATTCAGGGTATTAAAAATTCAATTCATAAGCCATTTTTCTTTTTAATCCTCCCTTAGTGCACAAAATGTGTCATTGCAAACTCTTATGGAATGTGAAATCATATCAGAGCTCAACTGAATTTCAAATCATAGGACATTTGAACTTAAATAGGATGAAGTTTTACTTTAAAAAGAAAACATGCAGAATTGTACTCCTTCTAAGTTTTTATTGCTCATTCAGTACTTCAAGGAAAAATGTCTATTTTTTCAAAGAAGTACACAGTTGGTCAGTGGCTGATTAAGGTACACGTCATGACTGATTTGTACCCCTGGGAAAACCAGAACCAGTCAGAGATGGAGAAATAAAAATGGCATGCTAGTCAAGGTGTCATAGGAAAACCAGAGTGGGATAAAATGCTTTTCAAGATTAGTGTCTTTCTGCATTATAACAAGTTGAGAAATCTTGTGATCAGTCCAGGGCATTTCAGGGTAGAGAAAAGGTCCTCAGCCTTCAGTTAATTGATTTTTTTCTTAACTCTTGGAATTCCCAAATGCCTCAAGCCAGAAGCACAAACATCTTTCTGTTTCCTTGTCATAAAGTACAGTGTTCATTTCACTTAAACTCAGAGTGACTTGCTGGTTTTTCTAAGTACAGCCATCTCGAGCATTTCTAACCCTCCTTGCTTTTTCCAGCTTACCACATCGCCATAGATCTCTGTTAGGATGCTATTTAACGCTGCTTAAGTGCTAGATGAGGTCAACCACAGAAGAAGAGAACATGTGCTGCCAGTCGCACTTTCTACATCATTACAAAATACAGTATGGTGTGGAGGGGGAAAAGTTGAATCACCAAATGTCAACTGGAGTCCAGTCCATCCAGTTTGTAAAGTGTATAATTAAGCCTGAGCCACACCAATAATCAATGTGATTGTAAAAACCTTCTGCAGAGTTAGTGGGAGAGAAACTCAAATCCTGTAACTTGAATTTGAAATAAGAACCAGTCCTGCACCCCTGCTTACCAGTTGGCTGACTTAGAGCTGTTACTCAACCTTTCTGGGCCTTTATTTCCTCAACTGTCCAATTCAAATAATTCTATCTACTCTACCTCACAGATCATTATGAGGATCCAATGAGTTAGTGAGTGCTTTCACTGAGTAGGTATTTTTCCCTTCACACAAAACTCTGATTCATAGAAAGTTTACTGGACAGCTTTGGTATTTTTCTCCCCCTCCAACGATTAATCACAATTAGAATTTTAAGCAGTTCTTTTAAGACAGGGAGCTCTTAGTGAATTGGTTGGGCATTGGTGAGTATCCATTTCTATTTCAAAACCAGCAGGCAAATGGAAAGAACCCAAGACAAGCAGTCTTATTATTCTTAAAGTCACCAAGTCTAATTGCAAGGGAGAATGGGAAGTGCAGTCTCTAGGTGGCCATGGGCAAAGTCTTACCTCAAGATGTTCTGTTACTAAAAGGGAGGAAGAAAATTAGATCTGGAGGATGATAAGAGTTATTGTCAGACTGTGTTTGTTTCCTTTGAAGTGTTCAAAGGGGGTGGTTAATGAGAAACAAGTAAGCAACAAGTAAAGACATAATTATAAATTTTGAATAGTCTCTGATGGCAGGACAATAATGGGGATGGATGTGTACTCAGGGAAGGCCTCTTTGAGAAAAGTGACATTTATATGAGACCTGAAGGGTAAGAAAGAGTCAGGCTTATGAAGAATGGATTGGCATGTTCTAGTCAGAGAAGTGTATACTGATGGGAAGGAGGTAGGCACATTGTAACAACTGAAAGGAGACCACAACAGCTAGAACTTGAAGAGAAAGAGTGTTTCTTGTGGTGATGTTTGGAGTAGAGAAGTGCCTTCTGGGCAAACAAAACAATTAGATTTCATTATTTAATATTACCTTGTATTTATAAGCATTTACCAAATGGCTGAATTGTTGTCACATATAGAAAAATGAAAGATAGCTCTTTAATAGGTTGACTAGTCCAAAAGCAGAGAAAACCCAAATAGTACCTAAAACATTGTGAAAAATGGTTCTATGAAGGGGCATAAACAATAAAGATTTCTTCACTGTGTACTTAGCACTAAAGATTGGTTTGGATTTAATTCATTCAACCTTCAGCAACCAATTTCTATCAAGACAGTGCAATGTACATGATTTTATATATTTTTCCAAAAAAAAAAAAAATGTATTGAGCCCATTGTGTTTGCAGGGGCCCTGAGTTAGTACTTTATATTCTTTGTATCATTTTTAGGAAAAAACCAAGTCCCTGTGATCAAGGCCCTGACAATCCATCTGGAAAGACAGTATTATATTCAAAATTTGGGATTTCATTGAAAATATTTAAGAACCAGACTAGGTACCAACCTGTGAGAAGGGATGCCAGCTGTAAACATCCAGAACAGCCAGGCAGGGATCTGGGAGCAGCAAGTCAGCCCTGGTTGTGCAAGTCACCCGAATACACATGGTGAGCGCCCTGATGCAGGAAGTATTGACAGGAAGTCATTAGGCCAGCCCTGGGAAGTTAGAGCTTCAGCCACAGAGGAAATCTTGGTGAGATGACATCCTCTTAGATGGTCAGATTTTTATATATGCATTTCCTGATACCCAGAATTTCTTCATCTAAACATTTCCAAAAATATTTAGAATGTTTTACTTCTCACATTTAAGATGTGATGCTTTCTGTATGGAAGGTTATGATACCACGTATAAAAAAGTAATTTTAACTACCTGAGTCTGTACCATCTAGGTATATTATGAAAGTTTAACATGCCTGACACTGTTAGCAGGGCCTCTTCTAATCTGATCAGTTGTTGTAAGTCCCTCCAATAGGTAACATTTGCGTTAAGAAAACAATCTGGACAACCATTTGTTCATAAACACATTACCTAGTTGAGAAAAAAAGAATTCCAAAATTTAATATTTTAGAGCAAAAATTTTATCTTCCTCACCAACACACTCCACTGACCAAAGCATAATTACATCACCAGAAATTATCTTCTGAGTCAGTGTTTCTCAGTCCTGCACTATTGACACTTGGGGCCATATAATTCTATCCTGAGCATGGTGTGATGTTCTACAGCATTCCTGGCCCCCACTCACCAGATGCTGGTAGCATCCTCCTCTCCAGTGTGATAACCCAAATGTTTCCAGACATCTCCAAATATCCTGAGGTTGTAGGTGGAGGTGGGGAGTGATACAAAATCATCGTTCGTCAAGAACCACTAGTCTAAGTAAAATGCAAGGGATTCAGGGTCCTTTTCTGCAAATGGCTGCCATAATTGCTGCTTTTTCTTCCTGTGAGGTAGAACTGGGAATTACTCTTTTTTTCCTCTTTTTGTTAACATTACAAATATCCATAGAGCACTCTTCCCAAGAGAGAAAGGTCAGATGGTGGGCTCTGGTTAGGCACTGGTGTATTTGAGGCCTGATTGTGCCTGGTTGTGAATCCAAGATCTGCCCCTATTCAGGGGTGTGACCTTGGCCAATTTACTTAAACCTCTCTGAGCCTCAGTTTTCTCTTTTGAAAAAGGGACTAAAAGTAGTACTTCCCCATAAAGTTGTTGGGAAAACTCAGTCTCAGTCACATAAACATTTGATTGTTAGAAGGATGGCTGGCTGGATAGAAGCTAGGTCAATTTGTCTTTCTCAAAGTCCATAATCCTGCAAAATTCTATTTTTGTGGTACTTCAAAGGGCAGAACAGATCCACTAGCTGGTTCATGAACAGTATATTCAACAAGCAAAACTTTTTTAAATGAAAATATAATAAATCAATAATAAAATAATTTTGTTTTCTTCAGGTTATATCAGGGATCGCCCTATGTGAGGCTTTGTTTGATATACAATCATACACTACAGCTGTGACTATACCAAGTGTAGTCATTTCCAGGTGAATTTGCAGTTAAATGATTAACCTATAGTATAAGTACTATTATAAAAATAATAATAAAAACCAAGCCTCTGATGACGCCTTTCCTGTCCTTGCCTAGTGTTAAACCTTTGAGTGGTGTCTACTTTCGATTTGTCAAGATTCAAAAAGGCAGTTTCATCCTTTCTGTCCAAGGCTTTTTCTCAATATCTCATTACCCAGGAGATCCCTTCTGACTGTGGCAGGTGTGCCTCCTCAGCATTTTTGTACCTGCCAGGGCACATTCCTTTTCCTAGTACCCCAGACAGACAGGAGGGAGCTTACTCCGTGTATCTGCCTGTGGGCATGCTCCTGACCCACCCCTCTCTTCTCCTCAGTGACCTCTGTGACACAGGAGCAGTGAACACATTTCCTACCTAGAGGGTGTAAGGATCCGGAAACCACCGATGAAATCAATAGATATACAACACTTTTCACAGAGGCTGAAACTCACAGAATTGGACACCTGAGTGACATAGGTGTATCAACAAAATAACTTCGCTGTTACTTCTCAGGGAAAGACAGATGTGGAAGCCAGCCGCTTCTGCTACTAAGTGGCTGTACGAAGGCATGATAAAATTAGGGAACTGGACTGAGAGTCCTTCGTAAGAAATACAGCTAGCTTTATCACTTACCGAATGTTTATCCTGAGCCAAGCACCAGGCTAAGTGTTTCATAAACATAATCTCATGGAACCTTCCAACAACCCTCTGAGGCAACCCCGTTGGTCCCATTTTACGACTGAGGTAACTGAGACTCAGGAAAGTTAAGTAACTTGCCAAATAAAACACAAGTGATAAAACCAAAATGCAAACCCAGGCAGCCTGACTTGGTCCTAGTGGTTCAAGTAAGCCCCACAGGGAGGGACCTGTCTGTTTTCACCAACAAGAACAGGACTTCTCACATAGCAGGCGAACAAGAAATAAATAAAGGGTAATAATGTGTGGCAAATTACTCAAATGCCATCAACTTCCTTTTACATCTAAGGATAAAGGGAATTTATTTTGATTACAATATTTTTGCATGAGTTCATTTTCCAAATAGGGTTTGATTCTGCTTTTGTTTCTTGTGTCAGTTTTTAAAAATTTTCACACTTTTTTTTAAGACAGGGTAATTACTGACCTTTGGATATATTCTCTTCCTGTTGTACTTTTGATTATCTCTTTGTTAATATCATTGTTTATTTGCTCCTCTTTTATTTTTCTATTTTATCTATTTATTTATTTATTTTGCTGTCTCAAAGTTAATCCCAGCTATTATTTCATCTGTTGCTATCTATGTCCTTCTTTTGACGCTAAAGGGCACAACTAATCATTCTAGATGGGTGTAGAGTAAGGAAGACCTAATTTATGGTTTTATTTTTGCCTTACAAATATTTCCTTTCATCATTAACACTATAGATTCTAAAAACAGCACAATTTCTTACTTATAACTACTAGTGTGTGTCACATAAACAACAATAAATACTAATAAATTATGCTTGTTTAATGATCATTTTGGAAAACAATCCAGTTTCATGCTCTTAACTTTGTGTTGCAAAGCAAATAAAACTCCTCTTTTTTTTTTTTCTTCTTTCAAACCTCCAAGAGTGGTCATTTTGGCTTGGGCAAAATATTGTTTTCAATTTTTATATGAAAATTACAAGTATGTTTGTCTATATACACATGCATAAATAATATATATAATAGATTTGTCCTATCCTATAAGACATCATACTTGGTCACAGTCCTACCCTATATGGGCACCAGTATTCTCCAAATAATAGAAAATGTGAAGCATACTTTGCTTCCTTCTACATTTGAATTTTGATCTCTTTCCTCAAATGCAGAATGGTCTCTTTAAACTCCTTCATAGTTCAAGTGATATAGAGTATTCCTTATTACATGACAGACCATTTCTGTAATGTAGAGGCCCCAACAACTCAGGTCAGCCTGGTGAATATTTCTTTGACTAATTTCCCCTTCTTCCATTGATCTGAAATCGTCGCATGATTTTGACTGGGGTGGGGGGACTCATATATTACTCTTTAAGGAAAACACTGGCAAAAAGGAAGGGAATGAGAATTAGTTGTCTGCTGTATCATGGGTCCTAGGAATGCCACATGAGCAACCTTTCAGTAAATGAATGCTTCACCTGAGCTCCAGTGCCACTTTCAGAGTTTCAGCCTGGCTTTCTGAGATCAAAACTACCAAAATAATGTAAAGCATGATAGAAGAATGAGTCCAGAAATTTCAAAAGGAAAACTAGCATATTTTTTTCTAGCTGCCAGCTAAATCTAGTGCCACTATAATTAGAAGTATTTTCCTAGTAACTTCAAACATTGATAAGAATCATATTGATAATAAATGTCTAAAATAGAGGTCTCTCAAATGGTCAGGAGGTGGAAATCACACTATTGTATAAAATAGACAGACCTATGTACATTTTATGTAAACTTATTTTAATTTGAGAAATTTGCATTTCTTTTTAATATTTTAAAAATACAGGAGTACCAAAAATATACTACACCTGCAGAACCACTTAAATTGATAATTACTGATATTTTGTAATATTTACTTCATCTTGTTTTCATTAATAAAAGAAATAAAACATTATTGGTACTGTTGAAATGTTTTGGTACCACTTACCCCTCCTATGTTCTACCATCACCATGCTAGTGGCAACTGCTGTCACAAATTAAGTTTGTGCTTTCATTCTATTACAAGCATATATGTGAAATCACATTTTGCATAAACTTTTAAGATTTCAGGTAGGAAAATGGCTTTGCCTTTCAGCCACAAAGTCTCAGTCTCATTTTCCTAACTTCTTTTGCAAACCCAGTTGCCATCTAATGATTTTAAATGAGCTGAAGCCCCTCACCTTTAAGTGGTGCTTTTGCTTGCAGGAAGCATGTTTGCTCTCAGTGCAGGAACATGCTGAATGGAGGGAAAAGCGCCAGTCGGTCATGTTTGTAAGTGATAAGAGGAGAAGAGATGGCGTTCAGAGATCATGTTTCAAGTCCAGCCCTGGTTTTTATTTGTGTGGGAATGGACGCAAAGGAAAACGCGGCTGAAGTGCCTTGTGGCTCTTCCTGTAGAACCTGTTCATGTCCAGGGTGAGTGAACCCGGGGAGAAATGGCTCCCTTGGACCGCCGCCAGTGAATTGGTGCCTGAATTCAAAGCCAGAATTACTTCCCAGGAAGTATCTGAACCCACAAGTACTCTCTTTTAAGAATGAGTTTCTCTTCTGGGAAAATCTGCCAATGAGAAATTTGCTCTCTTTCCCCTGATCGGAGGAAAGAGTGGAGCTGGGAGGTGTCACTCGATTAGAGTTGCTGATGTCAGTCAGTGGAGTGTGTGTCAGCCGTGGGAGGCTGGTTTGTGAAACTGAGTTACACCTCAGTGTCTTAGGAAACTCAGTTCAGAACTCCACTGTGCTGCCGTCTTGGAGAGGGAGGTAGAAGGAACCTCAGGATTTCCCCTCACATTTCTGTCCCATTTTTGGAACCTCTGCATTAAAAGAAATGAATGCCTCAAGACTACGGACATTTTAAGAAATCGGTATGTAGCTTTAAGCTTTCACTAATAACTTTCAACCTGGGAGAGTGTTGTAGTTACAGATGACTGCATGTTCGAACCTCGAACGGAAGGCTGTGTTCTTAGTGTGTGCTGGCTCCTTGCACTATGTTTGGGTTGAGAATCTAGTTTGAACACTTTTTGTCTCCTGGCTGCATGTACACAGGACCCTTAAACTCGTGCCGTCCCTGTATATGAGGTTTGTGTGTCTGTGAAAAACCTTGGTTCCTGTACTTCAGGAAATGGTTTTGCTGATAGTGCTTTGCAGAGAAGTTATTACTTAGATAATTAAAATGCTCTTTTAAGATCTTTTGAACAAAATTTTAAAAATCTAGCCAAAGTCTAATAATGAAACAAAATTGCTGTGCTATTATTTCCCTCATCATGAAGACTAGGGACGGGGAAGAGAAATTCAGTTATAAAGGCCAAGTTTAGAGACAGGAGGCTAACTCAGGAGCCATAAAATACAACAGGGCACACGTCAGTTCTGTGAATAAGCTGCTTTTTATACATAATGTCGTTTTCGAAAGCTCATTGCTAGTAAAGCCTGTTTCTCCCACAAACTGGCTAATAGCACTGACTGCTGCAGAGAATGTCAGCAGTGGGAATATGGAAGTGAGTTCTGTTTCCAAAAGCTGGAGGCTCCAGCTCAGAAACCAAGAGGGCAGCTCCAGCATTCTCCCCCCCTCCCCCCCCCCACTACCACCACCACCACCCTTGCCTAATTCCTGGAGCTAGATTTCTGTGCATTTAGGAAAATACTTGTAGGCGGGGAAACTGCTATGGAGAATCACCCCTGCTTGGGGTTCAGTTTACTTTCACTTTGCCCTCTTGAAATTTGATCTGTGGTCTTATTGAAATATCTCTTTGAATATCTTTCTATTTAAATATGAAGTCATCACCTTTGATCAGAAGGCATGTGCTTACTGAAATCTATGAGGATTTCCTTACTATTTTATTGAGTTGAGTCAGAAGAAAAATAGTGTACATGCGCCCCACAGTTGCCTAGCTTTATTGTTCAAGGAAGATTTTTTGGTGAAATGAAGATTAATGTCAGAAGAAGGAATACAGTGCTTTCAAGTTGTCATTGATTTGTGAGAAGACTGCATCACATTCATACTTAATCTTAGTGCACCTTCCCAATTATTTGATTATTAAGCTGATTTTTAGATTTAGTAAAAATTAGCATTAATTAAAACTGGTTTTTGTGTTTCCTTAACTTATTAGTTATTCCAATGGAAACAGCTGGAGAACTTATATTTCCGTGAGAAAAAATTTGCTGTTGAAGTTCATGACCCACGGAGGTGAGGATCACAGCCTTTTCTCTGTATGGTCCCGGTGACTATATGAATCATCCTGCTGTAAACATTCATGTGCAGTTTTTGCATAGACATATGTTTTCATTTCTATTGGGTGTATACCTAGGAGTGGAACTGCTGGGGGAGGTGGTAACTCTTCAACCTTCGGTGGAGCTTCCAGATGGTTTACCAAGGCAGCCACACCAGTTTACCATATATATTCCCACCAGCAACATATATGGTTCCATTTTCTCCACATCCTCCCAAACACTTTATTTTTAGTTGAGGTTTTTTGTTTTTTTTTCAATAGCCATCCCAGCGGTGTGAAGTGGTAGCTCATTCTGGTTTTGATTTGCATTTTCCTCATGACTGATGATGGCTGAGCATCTTTTCATGTGCTCATTGGCTATTTGTATATTTTTTAAGAGAAATGTTTATTCACATCCTTTGCTCATTTTAAAGTTTGGTATTCCTGATCACTTAAAAAAAAAACACACACAGTTGCCAAGTTATCAACTTTAATTAAAGTCAGGATTGTAGTTTCTTCAAACTCTTCAGAGGAATTCTTTATCAGCTCTGAGTGGTTGCTTTTCAGATATTTTATGGATGTTTGGAGGTCAGAGGGATGGGGGAAACAGTGGTGACAAAAAGATGACCTGAATTCATACAAAGAACATCGATCCCTTGCTCCCTCTCCCCACACAGTACCTGCTCCCCGTTCTTTCATCCTATCCTCTTTTTCATCTCTTTTATGCATGAGCAGTGCTCTGGACCAGGTTTAGACTTGCATATTTTCAGACAATGTTATTATGTTCATCCTCTGATAATGTCTGAGCCAGGCAAGTCTATCTAGATCTGAGATGCTCTTTCACCTTGAGGAAGGTGCTGATCCCACAAGTCTTTGCCTTTAAAATATCACATTTATGCCCAACCTCTTGTGATGGTTTTAACTGTTTTTGTACAACCTCTAATTTGACTAATTCTTATCTGCTTTTGAGTGTGTGTATGAGTTTTTTAATATACTAGTTTTACGGAAAGAGTATTACCTAGGCTTGATTGGTTTCGTCATAAAAGGAGAAAATCAGAACCTGGTCAGCCCAAGAGTGTAGCAGCAAAAAAACAATTAAGAAGATGCTTTGTTACAACATTACTGACTGGGTACATTTTGTGCTGTGCTGGGCCAGAGGCAAATAATAAGAACGGTTTCCTTAATCTTTCAGGATTTCAGCATCAAGAAGAAGCTTTGGGCAAAGTGGCCTCTTTGTGCAAACCTGGTATGCAAACTCTTCTCTCATCAAGTCCATCTGGGTAATGGCAATTAGTCAGCACCAGTTTTACTTGGACCAGAAACAAAGCAAAGTAAGTAACTAGAAGAGTTTTATAGGGATAAATGCCCATCCCTCGTTTGCTTTCTGTTCTAAAGATATGCAGTCTCAGAAAAGATGCAAGCACATGGGTTTCTGTGCTTTTCATTGTTTTTTAATTTTACTACCAACTACCAAAACTTTAATTTTTCTTACATTTAAAAAATGGGCAATATATATATATGTCAACTATAATTTTATATATATATATATATATATATATATATGTATATATATATATATATAATCACGGGATGCAGAGTACAGTGTGGGGAATGGAGTCAATGGAATTGTGATAGATATATATGATGTCGGGGTTGTGGGGGGACAGTGGATTGAGGGAGGGAGGTTGTCACTTTGTGAGGGGTGAAAAGTATACCTATTGCATTGTTTTGTACACCTGAAACTAATAAAAAAAATTTTTTTTAATGGACAATATATAACTTCATTCAAAAATTGTAAGATTTGCCAACTTTTTGGCATGTATATATGTGTATACTGGTGATATTTTAAAGTTAATGATTGAATTATACCATGAGAAAGAAACATGCATAGTTATTAATACATTTTAACTACAAAGTGTAAGTCTTGTATTTTTTTTCTGAAGAGTGTCACTTTAGTGTATGCATAAAAATTCTAAATTGTCCTTCATGTTGATATTTTTATTCTATAGTAACTTAATCATTTTATTAATTTGAAATAGGTTTCATTGAGTGAATTCCATCACAATGTTGTATACCTTTTAGGCAAAAATTCCTTCAGCCAGAAGTTTAGACGATATAGCAATGGATTTGACAGAGATGGGAACCCCAAGGTTCTCTAAACTGGTGACACTGGAGACCAAAAAACAGCGTGTCATGGCCAGCAATGGCAGTTTAATCTCCTCAGGTAACATTCTGCGATCAAAGAAAGTGCAAGCAACCTTTATTTTACTTTTGTTGTTGTTGTAAACCACTTTTAAAATGCATCGTCTAACTCATTATTTGGGAATAAATAAGCATATAAAAATTTATAATATGCAGCAGTTTTGAATAAACTCTTTAAACTAATTTCAGAAAGAGTATAAATTTAAATTATAAATTGTCAAGTTGTATAAGTAATACCAGATGCAAAGATAGTGAGTACCTGGGGTAGTAGCTTGAAAGGACATTTTCTCCCCATAAATTAAATCAGCTTCTTCCCCTAATATTTAGTTTTTGACACAGATAGTTGTCTAATTCTCCATTTACTACAAAGTCAAACATGACTACAAGCTTTGAACGTTCCCCTCCCCACCCCCCTCCTCCTCACTTCACCCCCTACCCACAGTCCCATTGTTGTCCCAAGCCCTTCCTCTGTAGAAATTCTGGAATCTTGTATCACTATATTTATGTAACTTCACTAAAATGAATTTTCTCATTTAAATCCCACTGTCAGCTTGTGATCGTGAAGCATAGAACATTCCGTTGCCTTGCTTGTATGCTTTCTAAAAGACCATTCTAACAAGGATCTCATGGAACATCTAACCTTCTCACCTGCTGAGAAAAATTACATTTTTCCTTGGTTGTGTCTGAAACATTGAGCATTTTATCACTGCCTCTAAAATGACTGAGCCAAAATGCAATAGGCACATTTTATTGCCAGGCTCGGTTTGATGCCCAGAAGCATGAGAAAATGTTCTCCAGTTTCCTTTTATTATGTTCAGAAACAAGGAGAAAAGAAATAAACAATTTAATAATAGGTTTGGCTTAAAAGTCCTTTGTCCTTCAAAAAGGAAGGAAGTTTTCCGTGTATACACCTTCCCTACCCCATCTGCCAATCCTCCCAGGTTCTCAAGACTCAGAAGTTAATGAAGAACAAAAGAGAGAGAAAATCCTTGAACTCAAAAAGAAGGAAAAGCTGTTGCAAGAAAAACTCCTGAAAAAAGTCGAAGAACTTAAGAAGATCTGTTTGCGGGAGGCTGTGAGTGTCTTCTGCTTTGGTCGGGGGGCGGGGTGCTCTTCAAATTGTGTTTGACAGCTCTGACCAGTGTCAATTATCCCCCTCTCCATTCTGTTCTGTTTTACAGGAGCTCACAGGCAAAATGCCAAAGGAATACCCACTGAACATAGGTGAGAAACCTCCTCAGGTCAGAAGACGTGTGGGTACTGCTTTCAAATTAGATGACAACTTGCTGCCAAGTAAAGAGGTATGAGCACCAGCTCCCAGCATTTCTATTAACAATGAGACAGAAAAGCTGTGTGTTAATGTGGTTGACTTGTTCCTTTGGTTTTTGTCACTGCTGTTCATTTTTATCTCACTAGTTGAAAGCAATAACGGAGACCAAATTGAATTCTTTTATGCACAGTTCAATTAAAATTGAGTTATTTCTCACTTCCTTACTTCCCCAAACATAGAGAGCGTTCAACGAAACCCAAATATTTATAAATTCTTACATTATAAGAATTTAAAACTCTGACATTAGACTCTTCCACTTAAATCTAAGTAGTTGCCTTTACAAATAGTTTACCCTCTTTGAAGTCTCATTTCTCAGGTCTGTTTCATCATCTATAAAATGGGGGTGCAATGATTTTATCCCCCTGAGGGACAGAAACGTATTCAGTGAGATAATACATGGGTATAATAAAGTTAAAAGATTTCTTAGCCAAAGTAAAACGGGCTTTCTCATTTGCATATCATCAGACAGTGTGACCCTACCCGCGTTTCTTGTAGAAATTTAGCCATGTCAGCTTTGGAAATGATAGCAGTTTCCATCACTCATAGAGTGAGTTTTGTAGTTTATTGAATGCTCACTGTATTCCCAGCTCTGAACTAAGCAATGCACATATCTTATTTAATCTTCACCATATTGTAAAGTAGATGTTATCTCCATTTTACAAATAAGAACAAAATTGCATTATTAAAAAATTAAGCAGCGTGTCTGGGGTCATGCAGCCAGGAGCCACCAGAAAGAGGAATTAAACCCAAATTTATCTTTCTTTAAAGATACACACCTGAATATAACATTCTGCACCTATGAATCTTGGGTTAAGAATCCCTTCTTGAAAAATATGATTTCACCCAACCAACTGATTGAGTGAAAGGCCATTCCTTTCTTTGAAAAGGAAAGAAGTCTGGACTAATGGGAAGTTTAAGTAAATGGATAAAGGAGGTCTTGTCTTCTAGGAAAGTGTTTGAGGATAACTCTGCAGTAAAATTTAGGAAGATTTTATTCTCAAAGAGCATCTGATTTGAAAATGAACAAGAAATTTGATTTATTATCCAGTTCATGTGAGAATGACTGTATGTGTCCATAAAAATAAAACAATATCATTGTATAAATGCAGGATCCTGCTTTGCAAGAATTGGAGAGCAATTTCCTAATACAGCAAAAGCTGGTTGAAGCTGCAAAGAAACTTGCCAATGAGCCAGACCTTTGTAAAACCGTGAAGAAAAAACGAAAGCAAGATTACATGGATGCAGTGAAAAAGCTCCAGGAGATTGAAAATGCAATAAATGAATACCGAATTAGTTGTGGAAGGAATCCCAGCCAAAAAGGGACAGTGATTATACCAGGTTAGTAACACATAGTTTGTTGAGTCATGTAGTCAAGACTCTGGATGGCATACAGCATTTCCAAACCAGTTCATTTGGTGAGAGGCTTAAGAAAAGGATTAAAAGTAACTTTCTTAGGATAAAAATGGTTTGGAATTTCAGTCTTGTAGTATGTAAACTTGGTTTTCAGTGACATTCTCACTATTGTAATAATACAATACTACTGCACCACTTTAATTTTCAGAATGAAAGGGCTTTTTGAACAATGTTGGTTCATAATAAGACTGATTCACATTAAATTGGCCTAATGTCATTGCAAGAAATATATTTGACATCACAGAGTATTAAGAGAGCTGGGCCCTACCCATGAGTTCCCCAAAGGTTTTTTGTGCAGCAAACCATACAGTTTTTTTAAGGACCTATTTGACTTATGTGGATATAAAAAGACTTACAATATACTATCATTTGTGGAGTATGGGCAAAAAGTTCATGATATAGTATGAAATGCAGAAAGGCAGAATACAAAATTGTAACTACAACCTGATCTCAACACATTGTATAAATATGTACCCACAAAGACTAGTTGGGAAATATTTTAAAATACTGATTGTTGTGGAATTTCAAGTAACTTAATTTTCTTCTTAATACCCTTAGTATTTTCAAAATTCTTAACGTCATATACCTAAGACTTTCATATTCAGAAGAAAAGTAAACCAAAAAAAATCTCATTTAGGTAGATTTCAAGTCCGGTTGGCCCTACATATTTATTAACGCAGTTTTTAACCTTGATAACTGCTTGAAATATAATTATATTTCTCTGATTCCAAGACTTTTTTTCCACATGTAAACATTTGTGAAATTGGATTAATTCTTATGATGTTGCAGTTATGATTGGCAGTATTTTTATTTTTTATTTTTTTACTGGGACATAAAATAATTGTACATCTTAGATTTGACAAGTATGTTAACTAGGTCTAAAGTCTATGTGGGTTTGGGGCATGTGATTTTGAAATCAGAGATGAGGCTTTTGGAAGTGAAGGCACAGACATCAACACACAAGTGTTACTTAGCTGCAGCTGGAGAGTTTAGGATGGCTTTGACTCTGAATGCCAAACCCAGTTGGCCTCGGTGGTGGTTATATTCTGCACTTACAGAGATAGGTGATGAGCCATGCACTTAACTGTCATAGCCATTTGTTGTGCCCCATTCATCCCCAAACTGTGCAAGATTCAAGTGTTCTCTATCACAGTGACTGACATTTGGGCAGCAGATGGTGCCAATGGTTGAGCATTTATACCAGGTAGGGTTTTTTTTGGTTTGTATTTGTTTTTTTTGAGGGCAGTGTCACTGGCCCCCATATGTGGGACCCGAACCAGGGCTGCTGGCTTACCAAACCAGCACTTAACCACTGCGCCACTCGGCTGGCCCAAGGTAGGTTTTTTTTGAAGTGTGCCTGACAGCTGACTCTACTGGCACCTGGCTCTGACAGCGATTAGCATTTGAGATGGGGTGAAGGAGATGCCCTTTATAATGGCTTTGAAGCTTACACTGAGGTGTCATATTTGCCTGTAATCTGGCCAATACTTGACACTGAGTAAGGAATGATTTGCCAAAGCAGATCATCATATCTGTTCTCTCTTTTGACCAAATACAAATACTTGGTGGGCACCAGTAATACTGAGAGCACTGTAGGCATTTCCATCCACCAGGATTCTTTCTCCAGTGCACTGTGTCTACGTAACAAAAGTAACAAGTATCACTAATGTGTTTTGGGCATTTGTCCTGGGCCAGGAACTGGGCTAAAGGCTTTATTTTCATTCTTTTATTTAATGTTCACCTCAGCACTATTCCCTAGGTACTGTCCTTATCCCTATTTTAAAGTTGAACCAAATGATGCTCAGAGAAATTAAGTAATTTACCAAGATTTGAAGCCATGTCTATCTAACTCAGTGGTTCTCAACCAGGGGCAATTTTACCGCCCAAGGAACATTTGGCAATATCCACAGACATTTCTGTCAAAACTGCAAGTGGGGGTGCTGTCATCATCCAGTGGGTGGAGGTTGGGGGTCCTGCAATGCAAGAGACAGTGCCTCCCAATAAAGAATCATCCAGTCCAAGGTGTCAATGCCACCCACTGCTCAAAACTGTGAAAGCTTATGCACCACAATGTCCACATTCTATTAAGAAAACGCCCCTTTTTTCAGGAGAGGGGTCTAAAAATAAGTCATACTAATGGCAAATTCTCAAATGAGGGTTCGAGTGTATTTTACATAACATTTACCATTTATGACATGAATGGCATGGTTATTTTTCCAGTCTGTTGGTTGTAAACACTAAATGTATCAGGTAAAGTTTCCATCCTCTGTAGAATCTAGATTGAAAACTAGTTGAAAACCAAAACTTCCTCGGAAGTCTGTTCCATTTTAAGAAATAGTCCAATGTAATATTTATACAGCATGTAAGATGTTTTTATCTTCAGTAGTTTCATTCATATAAGAATGAGTCCCTTCTTATAATAGTTAATTATTCTTGATGTACTGTAATTAGTTACATTTATCTAAATCAGATGTACTCCATTAGGATTGCTTTGTTAGCTCACTGTAGGTGTATAAATGTACAATTATACTAAAGTAGTAATTCTAATTCACAGAAGACATAATCCCATCAGAGAGCAGCTCCTTGTCTGACACTACCACCTATGATGATTGTAAGTAGCTCCCATTTTTCGGTTTAAAATATTATATGTTCTGAAATATTAAGATAATTTTTTGTAGATAACTAAAGCCTGTTTGTTAATCTTTAGGGAATAGTAAAGTCAATTAACTTACATTTATGCAGAAAGGCTGGGAAAGAGGAAATATAATTAACTTCTTTACAGGTTAGCATTCAATGCAGTACCATACAAATCACATAACTTTGGGAGTCAGAATACCATAACATGAGAAAGTGAGTCTCTCAATTAGGATTTGGAAGCTGCTGTAGGATTTTTAAAAACTTTTTATCAGAGTATTTATAGACTCACAGGGGGTTGCATAAATAATACAAAGAGTCCTTCACCCAGCTTTTTCCCAATGGTGATATTTTATATATTTGGAAACCAGGAAATTACACTGTAGATTGTGATATTCACTGTATTCTAGCTACCTGGGGGTTTGTTTCCTTTTCCTTAGGAAGAAATACACATTTTAGCAATTGTGTTACATGTCACTGTGTCAGTTTCATAGAGGTAGGCTGTCTCTGTTGTGATGGTTTGTTCAACACATTTCATGATGGAACAGATTTCATATCAGGTGATGGAGTGTTTCCTTGTAATCCCTGTGCTTAAGCAGAGTAGTGGCTATCTATCTGATGTGATTTAATGAATTCGGGAAAGCCACGAACCCCCACTGCTTTATCTTCCCCCAGGTTTTATGGTGCATGAAATTACACCATTTCAGAATTCTTCCTTTGAGTTGAGGTTTGGTCATACTTTCCATTCCTCTTTGAAAATGCAAATGTCAATGGGAGACATAATAAGTCTCTAATCTCTCAACATAAATCAGTTTCATCACTTTCAATGCCAGGATGAGTTTTTTGGCAGCCAAAGAGGCCTAAGAACTTTCAAAGTGAAGTTGAACAAAAACGATGTAGACCAACTTTACATACAGGCCACCTTCTTCTTGGCTCTTTAGACACTGGTGGTTTTTTTATAATATAACTTCAGAAAAGCTGTAGTATCACCTATTCCACCTAAGTGATTTCTTTGCTCAGAGTGGCACCTATTGAATTGTCAAAAGCTGAATCAGGCCCCACAAGAGTATACAATAATTTATTTGTAGCATATAAAATATAAAAATAAATTTCCTGAAAGTTACTTGTTTCTAAAAACATCATCATTGGAAGAACACTTTGTTCACCAGATCTTCTGGTTTCTTTTTTGGAGGATGTTGGCAAGGTATTTATTTACTTATTTATTTATGCATTCATTCATTTACTTATTACAGCCAATGATGCCTTCACTCTTGCTGGGCAGCGATCAAGTTCAGTACCTCATTCTCCAAGAATTCTTCCTCCCAAGTCTCTTGGTATTGAGCGAATCCATTTCAGAAAGTCATCCATCAGCGAGCAGTTTGTGGATACTAGGCAGTCCAGGTGAGAAGTCATCTCATCAGGAAGGCCAGTGCCTTGCAGCTTGCAGATTTTTTTCTCCAAAATGGTCAAACCATTTTTGTATTATCCTATTTTATCCTTTCAGAAGGGGTTATTTTGTAAAACCGAAGCACAGAAATTAACCTGGATTTGTGGTAACACAAGTAGAAGTGTTTTTGAATCCTCTTTTAAAAAACATTTGGCTATTTCCTTGTATTTAAAGTCTGTTTTATTTATACTAAATTATAGGGATATTAATTATAATCTGGATTTGGGTATAGTGTCCAAAGTTCCATTTCATGACCCATGCTCTCAGAAAACTGTCATTAAATACCATTTTACCAAACCAATGACAGGACTGACTTCTGATCTTTCAAATAAAAATGGGACTTCAATTAATTTTAACCTGTAAAATAGATAATACAATTTTTTGCTCTAGTATCTCAGGTAAATGTTATCAGGGCAATAACACAAGATTTTAAAAAGGTGACAGACCAAGCAAAAATTAAATTAAATTGGGGTGGCCGAGTGGTGCGTTAGTAGAGACTTGGTTTGGGACGCCGGCTTTGAGCAGCAGGGTCAGGGTTTGGATCCCACATGAGGGCCAGTGACGCTGCACCCTCTACAGCTAAGATGGTGAACAATGGCTTAACCTGGAGCAGGGCTGCCATGGGTCACCCATGATGACATAGGCTGCAGCCCCTGCTGCTTTGGGATACCGTGAGCGGCCTGCAGCCAGCGTGAGCTGCCGTGAGGCACCATGAGCAGCCGTCCAGTCTGGCAAGCGACTGCCTCACCCTGGAGGAGCTCAGTGATGGTACCAACATGGGCCGGTGAAGCAACATCCTCCGCAACTAGACTGAAGAACAAAAGGACAGCAACTTGTCTGTTCCCCTTCCCGGATTCCCCAATGCTGTTCCCCTCCCCAAATTCTCCAATAAAATCTTTAAAAAGAAAAGTAGAAATGCTTATAAGTATATATACTTAGGAAAAATATCTGAAAGCATTTAGCATTGACTGGCTATACCTAAGGTATCAGATTATGGACATTTAAATTTTTATTTTTTTATCTGTAGTTTTCAACTTTTCTGCAGTGAACTTGTTATGCTTTTGTAATAAGTAAAAAGTTAATCAAAGTCATTTATTTTTAAGATTAACTCAAGTTGTGCTCTCACTGTGCTGGGAAGTGGACAAAGTGGTTTAAGGATGTTGTCTTCTGGTCCAGGGGCCCACTGGCCAAATTCATCCTAACACCTGTTTTTATATGGACTGTGAGCTAAGAATGGTTTTTATATTTTTAAATAGTTGGAGGGGAAGTCAAAAGCAATAACATTTTGTAATTTGAAAATTATATGAAATTTGAATTTCAATGTCATAGTCAAGTTACTTACATATTGTCTACACTACTTTCACACTTAAGAGCAAAGTTTAGTATCTAGGACTTACCAGGATATTGAACAACTAAGACACCCTTCCCAGGTTTCTCCCCATGCTCCCTTTCCTTCAGCTTATGACATTTGCCGGAGATGATGGGAGACTCATCATTTCCTGAATTCTTTTTGTCATCACAGAGAAATGCTGTCCACACACAACAGCCCTTACAAAACCCTGGAAAGGCGGCCCCAGGGAGGACGAAGCATGCCCACCACACCGGTTCTCACCCGAAATGCCTACAGCAGCAGCCACTTGGAGTAAGAGCACTTCATGCCAGTTGCTTTGGCTGTTAGTCTTTGCTTTAAGGTTCTGTTTTACTTGTTAGTTTTGTAATTATTTTAAGGAACTGTCTGCAGCAGGACTCTATTTTATGTATCTACATTTTCTACTCACAATTTCACATATGTTGGCAAAGAAAATTTATTGAAATTTATTTTGTTCGAGTTGATATTGGATGTTTTTGTACCTTAATTTTTTTCCAACCATACATTACCATTTGTTATTCACTGGTGAGGGTGAAGATAATGACAATAGCCACATTTTGAAATGTTTACTGAAGGCTGTGCTATTTTACATGCATCATATTATTTAGTCCCCACAACAAGCCTAATTGTAGATATTAGATTCTGTTTTTGTCCTCATTTTACAGAGAAGGAAGCGAGGTTCAGAGAGGTTAAATACCTTGCCCAAGCTCACACAGCTAAGACATGGCTCAGTCATGACTCACCCAGCTATCTGCGTCGCCAGAGCCCAGGCTCCATCTACGTATCCTACTATCCTGTTAGAAGAAAAGACCCTCCAAAGACTGTGGGGTTCTTTCGTTTTTGTTTTTTTGTTTTCAAGCTTTGATGCAGATTGTATAGCATCAGTTTATCTTTCTTATTCTCAAGAAAGGAAGTGGATTACACAATTGAATGGCCTGGTTTTGACCATGGCAATGAACTATGAGTGAACCAGTGGATTATGTGAACAAGTGGGTTCTGTTGTGGGGTCAGCTTTGGAAACCTTTAAAGTCCTATTGCAATTCAGCAGCTATTAAATCCTTTAACATGGTGCTTCTTTTCCTTGTTTCAGTCCTCCTTTCCTTCTTTCTCTTTTACAAGTTTGCCTTTCTCCCCTTGCAGACCTGAGTCTTCATCTCAGCACTGCCTCCAGCGGAGTGGAAGCCTCGAGTCCCAGTCCCATCTGCTCTCTGAGATGGACAACGATAAGCCATTTTTCTCCCTTTCCAAATCCCAAAGAAGCAGCAGCACAGAAATCCTAGATGACGGGTCTTCCTATACCAGTCAATCAAGCACAGAATATTACTTTGTGGCACCCATCACCAGCCCCTATTACACCACACAGACCCTGGACACTCGTGCCAGGGGTCGGAGAAGATCCAAGAAACAGAACGCATCAACCTCAAATTCAGGAAGCATGCCCAACCTAGCACAAAAGGATAGTTTGAGGAACAGCGTCTACTCAAAAAGTCAGGAGCAGCCTTCCTCCAATTACTATATCGCTGGGTACACGCCCTATGCAGAGTGTGACCTTTATTACAGCGGTGGCTATGTCTACGAGAACAACACTGAGGGACAGTACAGCGTCAATCCTTCCTACCGGTCCTTGGCCCACTACGGGTACGACCGCCAGAGGGATTACAGCAGGTCCTTTCATGAAGACGAGGTCAACCGGGTGCCCCACAACCCATATGCGACTCTCCGGCTGCCGAGGAAGGCAGCTGCGAAGTCAGAGCACATCACCAAAAACATCCACAAGGCCTTAGTTGCAGAGCACCTGCGTGGCTGGTACCAGCGGGCCTCTGGACAAAAGGAGCAGGGACACAGCCCACAGACTAACTTTGACTCGGACAGGGGGTCCCAGAGGTGCCTGGGGTTTGCTGGGCTGCAAGTTCCCTGTTCTCCGAGCAGCCGAGCGTCTTCCTACTCTTCAGGTAAGAATCCTGGGGAGACACTGGATACCCATATTTAACTTGCCTCATGTTCCCCATCTCAAGGATCATGAGACCAATACAAGGTCCAGGGAGTGGTAACCATCAGATGGGTCCACAGTAACAATTGTCACCTTAAAACAGTTTTTTCCAGATCTCCAAATAACACAGTCCACATGAGTCTGATGACCCAAGGTATAGATTTAAATCTAAGAAATATTTATTGAGCACCTACTCTATGTGCTGTCCTACGGTAGGGGCTTTCACGTATTTTATCTTTTCTAGGTCTTCCATGGACAGTCACACTTCTTACATGTGTTCAGATCACTGAGGTCTGATATATTAAAAGAACAGAGTAAACCCTTCAGGTCCAAAGAAAACCCACTATACAGCTTTCCCTGTTTATCCCCAGGAATTTGATCATCTAAAGGCTGTTGGTTTCAAACACTCAGGTACTTGCATACGGCTTCTAGTAATTGTGATAGAAGCTGGCATTCACTGAGCAGTGATCCTGGCACTGTTCTAAGTACTTTGCATGTCTTGACTCAATTCAATAATCATATATACTTCAGTTTGTGGTTAAGTTCAGGGATTTTCAAAGATAATTTTGATTGGAGACATTCCCTTCATACACTGACCTTGGCCCCTAACTGCAATAACATTGATGGAGGACTTACCTTGTCCCCCCAGGTGTGCTAAGTACTGTAAGTAGAGAATGCATGGATAAAAGGAATGTCTGGTTAGGGTTTAATTATTCAGCAAACAGGCAGGCACATTCAAGATGCTGAGGAACCAATGTAGGACCACTTCCTGGCCTCAATGAGCACAGTCTAGTGAGCAGCCAGATGAATGTATGGAAATTAAGCAATTTTAAAGCTTCTAAGAATTGAATGAATTCTCTGTTTGTTTGTTTTTTACGACACAGTGCAATAGTTATACTTTTTACCCCCAAAAGTAACAGCTCCCTTCCCCCAATCCACCACCCCATTCCTGCCCCCATATCATATGTATCTATTACAGTTCTCTTCACTCCACTCCCACACTGTACTCCACATCCCATGACTATATATATACATTCAATAGTTAACATACAATATTATACAACACCAGCTTCAGGTATATAGCGCAGCAATCAAGCCTCTACCCTATCCCTGAAGTGGGTTCCCCAACAAGACATGTGACCATCTGACACCCTACAAAATATCCACATCATTATTAATTATATTCCCCGAACTGCCTTTCATATCCATGTGGCAATATTGTAGTTACCTATTCATGCTCTCTAATCCCTTCCCCTCTCTCATCCCCACCCCCTCCCAGCTAGCAACCATCAGTATTTCCTCTATATCTGCTTGAAATGATTTCAATCTTCTTAAATCTACTGAGACTTGTTTTGTGGCCTAACATGTGGCCTATCTTGGAAAATGTTCCATGTGGACTTGAGAAGAATGTATATTCTGTAGCTTTAGGGTGAAATGCTCTAAAAATATTGATTAAATCAGGCTGGTCTAAAGTGTCATTTAAGGCCACTGTATCCGTGTCGATTTTCTGTCTGGAGGATCTGTCCATTGGTGACAACGGGGTGTTGAAGTCCCCTATTAGGATAGTGTTACTGTTGATCTCTGTCTTTATGTTTGTCAAAATCTGTTTCATATATTTAGGAGCTCCACTGTTGGATGCATAGATGTTTACTAGGGTTATGTCCTCCTGTTGAATTGATCCCTTTATTATTATGTAGTGCCCTTCTATGTCTTTTATTGTAGTCTTCATTTTAAAGTCTATGTTTTCCAAAATAAGTATTGCTACTCCAGCTTTTTTTCTCATTTTCATTTGCATGAAATGTCTTATTCCATCCCTTTACTTTCAGTCTGTGTGTGTCTTTTGCTCTGAGATGAGTCTCTTGTAAACAGCATGTACATGGGTCCTGTTTTCTTATCTACTCAGCCACTCTGTCTTTTGATTGGAACATTTAGCCCATTCATATTTAAAGTGATCATTTTGTTATTTGTATATCTGGTCTTCCTAGGTTAGCTTGTTTACCCCTTTCTTCTGTTTAAAAAAAGCCCTTTTAACATTCCTGCAATGCTGGCCTGGTGGTAATGAATTCCTTAAGCTTATTGTTTTCTGAGAAGCTCTTTATCTCTCCTTCAATTTTAAGTGATAGCCATGCTGGGTAGAGCAAGCTTGGTTGTAGGCCTTTATTTTGCATCACTTTAAATATCTCCTGCCACTCCCTTCTGGCCTGCAGAGTTTCTGTAGAAAACTCAGCTGTTAGTCTTATACCAGGAGTTCCTTTGTATGTAACCCGCTGTCTTTGTCTTTAACCTTTGCCATTTTAATTATGATATGTCTTGGTGTGGACCCATTTCGGTTCAGCTTGTTTGGAACTCTCTGCATTTCCTGGGCTTGTATGTCAATTTCCTTCACCAGGGTAGGAAAGTTTTCAGTCATTATTTTTTCAAATACATTCTCAACCCCTTGCTTCTTCACTCCTCCTCCTGGTATTCCTATGATGCAAGGGTGATTGCGCTTCGTGTTGTACCACAGGTCTCTTAAACCATTTTCACTGTTTTTTATTCTTTTTTCTTTTTGTCGTTCCAACTGGGTAATTTTGGCTATTTTTGTCTTCTAAATTGCTGATCCAATCCTCTGCTTCATCTAATCTGGTGATTCCTTCAAGTGTGTTCTTATTTCAGTTATTGTATTCTTTAGTTCTAACTGGTTGTTTTTTATGATTTCCCTATCTTTCCATATGTCCTCACTAAGTTCCTTAAACATTCTTATCATCAGTGTTTTAAACTCTGTCTTTGAAAGGTTGGATCCCTCTGTTTCATTTAGTTCCATATCTAGAGGTTTCTTCTGATCTTTTACTTGTGACATGTTTCTTTGTTTCCTCATTCTGGCTGTTGCTCTGGGATTACTTCAATGTATTAGATGTATCACCAGGAAAGCCCTGGCTGGATCATGCAGGTGCACAGCTCACAGCCCGACACTCCCGGGAAAACTCCCAGTCTCAGCCTGTCCCAGTCAGCTACTCGCAGATCAGGCAGAGCAGCCCGACAACCAGTCACCAGCCTGGCAACTCTGCACATGCAGTGCAGAGAGCAGGGACCCAAGGCAGTTCGCATACTCCTGTGTCTCACTGAATAGCCTGTTTGGACCTGGAGCACGCCCGTCAGGCGTTTCCCTGGCTATGCAGCACAAGCCATCTGGAGAGTGGCGATCCAAGGCAGCACATGCGCACATACACACGCACTCCTGCACCAATTCCACGAGACCAATGCAGTCCCGGACCTGACCCTCTTTGGGAGGGCCCAACCCTGACAAAATGGCACCCTCCTGTACACTACTTGTGTGCAAGCTCCACACCAGGGGAACAATGGTCCCAAAACCTACAGCTCCCCTGCCAAAGGCACTCAGTTCAGTCCTTCCCCTCAGGCTCCTGGGCCCTGCTCACACAGCTACTCCTCCACCAGGAACCAGGTGAGTGCTCATCAGCGAGCGAGTCCATGCGCCAGTACCACTGGTTCTCCAGTCACCCTCAGTTTCATCAAGCTGAGCAAAGAGAGTCCTCACTAATTTCTACTGCCAGCTATTGTGGAACTCCTCTTCCTGACAAAGTAACTCTGAGATGGTGAGCTCAGTGTGGGGCCAGAGGGTGTCTCCCCCAACTGGAGAAGTCTCCCCACAGCTGAGATGTCCCTCATGGGGTTCACCCTCTCTCGTCTCCGTCCCTCCTACCAAATTTGATGTGGCCTCCTCTTTAGGTCCTTCGTTTAGAGGTTCTGTTCATCTAGTATTCTCGGGACTTCCAAGGTTGAATGTTGTATAAATTATTTGTAATTTTGGTGTGATTTTAGGAGGCAGTTGTCGCAGCATCTGTCTATTCTGCCATCTTACCGGAAGTCTTGAATGAATTCTTGAACTGCATGAAAACCTGAGGGCATGAGTCTTGCCCACTCCTTCATGTATGACAGCTTAATGAGACATACACAGGAATTACTGAATATAGATTATTCAGTGAAAACTGTACCTTTAAAAGTTTCACAAGTGGCCGGCCAAGTGGCACATCAGATAAGAGCTGACTCGGGACGCCAGCCCTGAGCAGCAGGGCCCCGGTTCAGATCCCACATATGTGGGCCAGTGACACTGTCCTCTACAGTTAAGATGAACAACAGCTCCACCTGGAGCTGCGCTGCCATGAGTTGCCAGCGTCATTGTAGGCTGTAGCCCCAGCTGCAGTGGGCTGCCATAGGCTACAGTGACTGGCCGGCAGCCAGTGTGCGTGGCCAGCAGCCGATGTGAGTGGCCAGCAGCCAATGTGAGCTGCCAAGAGCCGCTGTGAGCGGCTGTCCAAAGGCCGGTGACCAATCTGTCTCAGCCAGGAAGAGTGCAATGATAGTGCCAACATGGGCCAATGAAGTGACATCCTCCACAACTATACTGAAGAACAAAAAGGACAGCAACTTGTCTGTTCCCCTCCCCCAATTCCCCAATAAAATCTTTAAAGAAAAAAAACGTTTCACAAGCTTGTTAACAAGAGCTATTTCCATGGAGATTTCTATTTGGGTTCAAGTTCGCGTCTATTTATGCAGGACCTCGGACTTCTAGGGTTTCCCATCTCATACGACATCTAACATATGAAAAGATTCCTGTAATTCTTTCCTTTTATTTATGGCTCTGATCTAGAAAATGCCTTTCTTCCCGTAAGTTCAGGGTGTTGCATGAGAAACTTGCAGAAACCAAACCTGGGCAGAGTGCTACAAAGAAAGAACCAAGCAAGGAAGGATGAGATGCATGAGGGTGGTTGTCAGAGCACAGGGCTGAGGAAATTCCTCCTTAAACAGTGAGGCTGGGGAGAAGCAAGTGGCACCCAAGAATGGCACCATTTCTAACCACTGGCTCAGGGTCTGGGGCAAAGGTGAGAATGAAGATAACACTTCCTGATTTGGACCAGGTGTGAGCCTTGCTGACACCAGCAGGATTTGGCCCCACAGACCAAAGGGCATAATTTTTAAGGAATTAGAGGTATGGAATCAGTGCTCCCAGAATTCCTTTTGGAATTTTCCTTGTTCCTATCTATATTTTATAGCTACAGAAATGTATTACAACAGGCCTGCATCATTCTTGTGAAAAGGCAAGTTTCCAATTATTTGCCAAATTAATCAGGGGTTTTTGTAGTTCCTTCTAGCCGCCTAAAGGCTCTCTCAGTGACTCGTTTTTAGGAGTAATGACAGCCTCCATTTATTGGCAAGTTACCATCTGCCGTACAGCATGCTCAGCACTTTATATGCACTTTCCCATTTAATGTATGCAACAGTTCTGTATGTAAGTGTTGTTAGGTTTATTATTATCCTAATTTTGCAGCTGAGGCAGTGCTGGCTCAGAAAGTGTACATGACCCTGCCCAAGTCCCAAAGCTAGTAAAAAATGGAGTGGGAATTCTATCCCAGCTCTGACATCTTAACCGCCAAGCCTCACAGCCCCTGACTGAGACTGATGTAACATTCTTGGAAGCTCAAAGTTGAAAGTATTCCATCTTTGAGTCAAATCCTGGTGGCATCCAGGGACACAGATGAGTTTTGAAATGTGTTTCTTAATCACTGGTCACAAATGCTTTGTGGGTGTGAGAGAGAAGAGGAAGAGGTACAGGAAATGGAGGAGAGCTGGCAGGATCCATGAGTAATGCTGGTTATTTGAGTCTTGGATAAACACCATGGCATTGTGGTCACCTGTGCATCCTAGGCATGGAGCAGAACTGGTTTTCAAGAGAGAACCACAAGGGCCGGCCGAGTGGCGCGGTGGTTAAGCGCTGGCCTGGGAAGCCAGCGGCCCCGGTTCGGTCCCACATATGAGGGCCAGTGACACTGCCCTCAAAAAAAAAAAAAAAAAAAAAAAAAAAAAAGAGAGAACCACAAATGCCAGTAATAGGGCATTCACTATTACTGAAATTGGGGGCTTTGCTCCCCAATTATGCCTTTGTCTTATTTCAGTCCAATACCTCAGTACAACTAAATCTATTCTTCCAGAAATCCTTCCTATTTTAGTTACCTTCTCCTCCTCTCCACCTCTTCTTTGTAGATAATTTTATAAAATTTATTTGAACCAAAAAGAGATACACCTGGAAGCAAAGTCTCAACCGACTGAGATAAACTCTTGTCTACCTTTTTTTAAAGGCAAAAAATATGCCTTGATCCTCCTTTGACCAAAGTTGCCTTTGGCTGAGGAACAGTCAAGTCTCAATGACTCAATTTACAGACTGTTTTTCTTCCAAAGGCCTCCAAGAAACTCGAAATCATCACCTTACCTTTACAACTGAAGCTTTGTGTATCCAGCCACCATAGTCCAAATGGGAAGATTCTCTGAACATATGAGGTGTTTTTTTTTCTTTCTGGCTTGTTGTTTGGGTTACTTTTTTTTTTAGCATGTCTTTCAAGTAACCTTATCCCCATTAATAATATTCAGAGTTATCATTTATTGAGTGCTTACTTTGTATCAGGCACAGTGCTAAATACATTCATACATTACCTTATTTAATCCTGATATTATCTCTATACAGAATATATATTACCATCCCCACTTTACAGATGAATAACCTGAGTCTTAAAGAGGATGAGCTATTTGTCCAAGGTCACATGGCCAGCAAGGGACCACACTGAAATAGACACTCAGCTGATTCCAAATCTTGGCTCTCAGCTCTACTTTGCACACAGCTGATTATAATATACATCTAAGTGGCCTAATTTTCACTTTCAATATTACCACTAATTTTGTCTATCTTTCCATTTTTATTTCTAGTGTCTTCTACAAATGCTTCTGGGAACTGGAGGACCCAGATAACCATAGGACTTTCTGAATACGAGATTCCAGGACATTCTTCTTACACCAGCTGCTATGGCAACATCTATAATCCTTTGCCCTCTCCAGGCAGGTGAGGACGCAATGCTCAAAAATTCTTGGGCCGGCCGAGTGGCTCAGTTGGTTAAGAGCTCTCTCAAGAGTGCGAGCTGAGCTCTGAGCAACAGCAGTTTAATGCCCAGCCTGAGCTGAGCTGCCGTTGAGTTGCAACAGGTGGCAGGATGGCTCAGCTAAAAAAAAAAAAAAAAAAAAAAAAAAATTCTAGTAGCCGGTTCCTGGTCAGAAGAATTCAGGAACCCAATTTTATTTTATGAACTCTAAGTAATCTAGCTCAAAGGTTAGCAAACTATGGCCTATGGGCCAAAACCAGCAGTCGTCTGTTTTTGTAAATAAAGTGTTATTGGAAAACAGCCATGCTCATTGATTTATGTATTATCTATGGGGTTTTTTTGCACTATGAGGACAGAACGGAGTAGTTGTGACTTAGGGCCAACAAAGCCAAAAATATCTGGCCCTTTAAGGAAAAGTATGTTGACCGAGAATCTAACTCATCCAAATTTGACCTGGTTCTTAGAGTTCATATCTTAAATTCTGTGTTTGACGGTTTGTTTTTAATTATAGTACTTCAAACTATATTATTGATTTATCTACTTCAGACTCTTCTGGAACCTTGCAGGAAAACTATTTCTACTCTAGAAAAAGCTGTTCTTACCAAGATTCCTCATAGACAGTTGGTGGGCTTGATTTCAAACATTTGCTGCCTTTTTGTGTCTGAACCTGTGTTTATTAAGAAGCAACAGCTGTCCTATTTGTAAAAGTAATTCTTTGTAAACATTTAGAGGAAATATAGAAGAATAATTTGTGAAAATGTTATTTTAAAAGATTGCAAACACTGAATTACATGTTTTTCAATTGTTTGTATACATAGGTGAAGTTAGTTTTGAAGGGGTCATTTCTCCTGTCACTTTTTCACAGAATATAATCCACACCCATGGTACCAAGAAGGAGAGTATTTTCTGGGGTTTTTTTAGGAAATTTAATTTTGCTTTCTTTAAATCAGATACTTCAGGCATAGGAGTCTTACAGAGTATAATTTATAAAGATCTTTATACTGTTGAATTTGAAAAGTTAGTTTCTTATTAAAGCACTCAGTATTACAAGCACATTGAAGACATTCATCCTCCAAAGCCTTATTTTTCTTCTCCATATTCAGCAGGAGTTTTTCTTGGCACAAAATATTAGGCCAATTGTCTCAACTCAACAAAGGGTGTGCTCAAAATAGAATTTTAATGAAAATGTAACTCAGAGGATGTCAAATAGCTTGGATTTCTGTAAATGCTTTTGAATTGAGCTAAGAGCAAGAACTAAAATGACTTTGGCCCAGAGTTTATGCTGAACTTTTTCAGTTCAGTTCTAATCATTTTGTATAATACATTTGCAAATAGTTTTCATGTTTGTATACTTTTACTTTCCTTTTGTTGACTCAGTTAGAAATGATCTAAAACATTCAGTGTATAAGTTCTCATAGGATCCTTAACACCACTTTCACTGGACTCAGTAAGTGCTAAACATTTTTAGAGAACATCTGCTTTTTGTGAGTCTGCCCATTTATTTCAGCCAGCCTAAGATGGCTTGATAGGGGAGTCTAATGTCAGAGGGGCACAATATACAGGAAATTAGAACTATTTAGAGATCCCTATTGTGTATGTTTGTGCTTGAACATAATATGAGCTTATTGTGGAAAATTAAGAAAATAATAAAGGGATAAATAAGTAGGAAATAATTTGCCCACAGTGCCACCATCTAGAAATAGCAGCTATTAACTTTCTGGCATATTTCCACCATTTTTCTGTATCCATTTTTAATGTGGTCAAAATGATGTTGTATATACAATTTTACATCATTCATTATATATGAAATTCTGCATCCCAGTTTTTTACTTAATACATGTTCTCATATGTTTTTAAAACTCTTTACACCTTATTTTATGTGACCAATATGATATTTCACTAATAAATACACTCTACTTTATTTAACAGTTCCCCATATTTTGAATTACAATGGTTTTTGGATTTTCTTTTTTTATTGTAAGTAATGCTATTAACACCTTTGTGCAAAATATTTGTCTGAATTCCAGATTCTTTCCTCAGGATACATTCTAATCAGTGGAATTAAAGGATTAAATTGAAAAGTACTTTTTTTTTAAGCTCCTGCTTTCCAGAAAAATTTGCCAGTTTACCCTCCCAGCCAAAGAGTTATGGGATTGCTTATTTCTATCCATATGTCTATTTAGGGTTTTTAAAATTTATGCTATAGCTTGACCAATTTAACTTTACATAATAATAAGGCAAGTATAATAATCATCATCTGTAAATCTTTAGAAATTTTACCCTAAAACTGTATGTTATTATTGATGAAAACATAATTTTTAAAATAAGGGAGAAATTGGATTTCACAATAAAGATGAAAAACTTTAGATCTTCCCTTAAGTTATTAAAGATTTGAAATGCTTACAATAGATCAGTGATTGTTTTTCAAAATAGATGAAGTACATATTATTTAAAGATCTTTTTTCCCAGAGTGTCCAGATCTTAATACTACAAAAAGCTACACATTTTTACCAATAAAATTATTTTTTCTTAGTACAATGTGGTATAATTGTCAGCAGCATAAACTTTCCAAAATTAGAAGTGTTTAAGTCTCTTATGTTACTCACTATATGATATAGCCAGTTTTGGGTCTACTGCTGTAAACTGTGTTTTCAAATAACTTTTTTTTCTTTCGCTTCCTGTTTTCCATTTTCCTTCCTCTTCCTTATCTTACTCTACCTATCACTAGGCAAAACCAAGGGCTTCTGTCCCAGAGAATGGTTGTGTGTCCAGAAATGAGATCAGTTTTAAATTCTCTTTTGCTAAGTGTAGCCGGCGGTAGTAAGTACAGTCCCCCAGATCTGTGTGCTGCTTGCTTCTTGCATAGCAGTTCTGCTTGCTGTGACTCATATGTGAAGTTATGGAAATCTGACTTTGTCTTTATATTAGATGAAAACACTAAATACCTGAATTCACATAATATTTATTTCCAAAGCTCTTCTTCCAAAGGCTTTTTATCACCTGTACTAAAAGGCATTGAGATTTAAGATAAAAAAATCTACTAACTACCTAACCTATTCTAACTCACTATTACAAGAATGACATTTTGCTTATTGGAATGGTTTGTGTAATAGTATGCTCGGATTTGGATAGACCATCCAAATATGCCTATGATTTTCATATATGATGCTATTTCCAATTTACACTTGACCCATACACCCTAGGTATCTAAAATAATGTCCCAAGGTACCCCTGCCTCCCTCTAAATGTATTCCTTTGTCCCTGGGAAAAGCATCTAGTATATTCCCTTAATTGGAAGAATACTTAAAGTGTGGCTGTCAAGTACCTTTTAAAAAGTTGAAAATATAGGGCCGGCCGAGTGGCATGGTGGTTAAGCGCTGGCTTCAGAAGCCAGCGGTCCCAGTTCGGGTCCCACATATGAGGGCCAGTGACACTGCCCTCAAAAGAAAAAAAAAGTTAAAAATATGACTCATATGAATGGAAAAGTGGGCATGTGTCAAACATTTAACTCATTAATGAGAGAACTAACAGAATGGTAAAGCTGGTTCCAAGAGAATTCAAGGGACTGTGTTCAACACACTGAGAGAAAAAAATCCTGGAATGAGATCACTAGATTAGATACAAAACCAGTTAATATACTACAGGACAATAAAACTATAACCATAATCTCTTTTACTAGACAGAATTTATTTGCATTTCTTCCAGACAAAAAAAAAAATACAAGTTAACGTGTAACTTAACACAATCTGGGTCCTAATCAATGGTGAATAGGAGTTAGACAAAGGTGTATAATTCTGGAGAATTAAATGCTCCTTGCATGGGCATGTTAGACAATGCTTCAATGCGACACTGAAAGAGCTATAGCCATCCTTTGCCTTATTTCCAAGTTGTGGATAATTTTCTTAACATTGCTCTCTATTAACTTCTTTGAATGTAGTAATGTATGTACTCTGGGAACAAAAATGACTATGAGTAGTAACTTTTCTGGTTTCCTCCAATAGACAGTACACAGAGACCAGTCAACTGGACAGTGCAGATGGAAACCAGCTGGAAGACAGCCTGGAGAGAGGTGAGCAGAGGCTCTTTTGGCATGAAGACTCCAAGCCTGGAACATTAGTCTGAACTGCAGTCGGACCCCTTGACCAAGCACTGCGTTCTCACACTAGTGTGCCTTGCAAAATGTGTGCATCTTCCCAGAAGGCTGTTTGGCTTTAGAAACCTAAAGGCATCAAATGTTGAAGAGAGGACTCACATTGCCCCAGAAATGAATCACACACTAAACCACACAAACCCTTGAACACAACCTGCCTTTTGAAGTCTAGGCGCTAATCTAACAGAGCAAAGTCAGACTACAGGTTGAACCATTGCCAAGAGAGGACTCAGCCGTTATCAATAGCAAGCACTTTTTAAAGGAATAAAATTTGTTGAAGGCAAACCTCAAAACTGTGAGAAGTGCGTGGATCTCCAGATGAAAGAAGGACAAGGGAAATACCAGAGCACAATTCAAAATGATGAGAAAAGGGAAATCAGAGCTCCTTAGTCATCACTCACCATCAGAAAGTTTGAATGTGTGAGCTGATAAAGAATAATGCTATTTCTACACGGACGTGAACAATTTAGACAGTATTGGAAAATTACTTGAAGAGAAGCTGGATTTTCATGAAGTTCTGAATGAGTATAAATGTTTTTAGGGTGTTATAAAGAGTGATGGTTTTCATAAGCACCATAAAATGGGTTCCAGAAAGACTTATTGCCATAGCATCCTTTAATATAACTTTATAGTAGCAGATTGGGGAAAATGAAGCAGCCCACCGAATAATTGACACATTCTGTTTGGAGAATTTTCTGAGGTACAATATCATTGAGCTCCTTTTTTCTTTCTATATCAATGGCATGATGAGCTATTATTCAGGCTGGTAACTCTCCAACTTGGCTATCATTTGAAATGGCAGACTTGATATGGAAAGTTTTATAATCAAGAGCTTGAAAAAGTATTTTAAGGTGATAACAGAAAGAACCCAAAACAAAATTTAAAAAAAAAAACCCACATCATTTTAGATGAATTAAGTGCCTTAAAATGGTGGCCGTTAGAAAAGTAAGCATAAGTCTGGATTCCACAGTTACTCCTAAGTCACTAAGTGACAAAAACAGGATTAGTCATTTAAAAAAAAAAACAAACTCCAAGCAGCAGTAGATTTAATTATGAGGCTAAAACTACCTCATACTTTCCATGGAGGAACTAATTAGCTATGGTCTATGGTTGAGGGTTTTTTTATTATTATTATTATTAACAAATATTTCCATCTACCAAATTAATCTTTTTTGTCATCTTGACTCTGCTTCAAAATTCCATGAAAGGTGCTCCTTCCCCCCTTTTATACAGGTTTCTTGTCCATATTGTGAATAGAGAAATTTCTGAACAACTTTTTTGGAACTTTTTCTATCTGTATTCCAAAGCATGTAATATATACATAAAATTGATTTGTTAAACTGGTCCTTAGTCATTTGTATTATTAAAAATGAAGTTTGGAGAAAATTTTGGAACATGCAAAAAAAATAACATTCCTTTTTGCATATTTGTATAGCCTTCTAGAAACAGAAATACTCTTGCATATTCTTTTACAATTCTAACTTTTTAAGACCTATTATTTTTTTACATAGGTCAATAAACTAAAGGTGTGCTACTGAAAATGTTTACGTTTTCTTCCATTTATGTTGAGGGTTCATACAAATCAGTTTAAGGTGCTCTTGACTTCAAGTAATCATGTTGGACAAGACTGCAGATTCTTAAAGTATCACCATATTTTATTGATTCCAAGATGCAAGTTTTTTATGTTTACATCTCTGAAATCAGGGTGCATCTTTTGATTGATGGCATGTTCTAGTTGAATTGGCCGTGTTTCTTTTTCCAACATTACATAATGCTGTGTCTTACAATAAAGTTGTCTTAGAATTGATGAAATATGGTAGTTTATTGCTTCACTGAGGATGACTGATGTGAATTTGTAGGCTTCCTAATCTTGACAATGTTGTTTATTTGTAACACGTAATTCATCCTAGTTTTGCAGGTCTTTTAAAATCAAGAAAATATTTCACCTGACATCTTTTTATGCTGCACAATGGGGAAAGGGGAGTGCGAAATGAAATGTAAAGAAACCTTAATATTTCTGAGCAAATATCTTACATGGAAGTGACCTTTTCCTGTTCAAGAAATTGTATTCTCATAATTGCAAGTGTACTTTGAAAGAATAAGTAGAACTTGGCTCCCAAATGGGAAAAGAAGGTGTAGGAATGCAAACACAGTGGGCCTGCTCTGTGATTCCCCCTTTATCTTTTTTGAAAAACATCTCTCAACCCCTTTATTGTTATGTTTATTAGTAACCAAAAAGTGACAGAGAGATGTTTTTCAACATGAAAATTTCATTTTCTTTTATAAAATATACAAATTTTAAATGCAAATGCGTGGTACAAATTTTAAATGCAAACACAAAACAAAAATACAACATAAAAGCATGATCATGCCCCACAAGTCAAATATTATCAGATATAACAATTAATTTATTGTATATTAATTCAGTTTTTTCCATGCATATAGTCTTCTTTTTTTAAAATACAGTAGTACCATATTACAAATCCAGTTTTACAACTTTTTTTTTCATCTAACACATCTTGATGTGTTATCAATATATATCAATCTGCCTCATAAAGATTTGTGTTTTACAAGGTGAATTTAAAAATTGCCTCACCTTCCTTGATGTTTAATTTTTTTCTATATTTGAGAAAATTCTTCATAATTCTCCCTTGTGTTTATAAAAGCTTAATATTATGATAAATGATTCCAGAATTGCTTTTAAATGAGTAGTTTGGCCTGTGATTAGGAACAAAGGGTCAAACTAAAGAATTTCTTGAAATTGAACCTTAAGAACATTCAGAATTACAGTAGAAAAGTTTAGATTTTTTTTCTAGAGTATTGCTTCTCAAACTAGCAGTGATGAAAAATCTTTTTTTAAAATTTACACCAATTGTAGGCCTATAGTTTTTTATGGTAAAATAAAAGTGAATTACAGGGGCCGGCTGAGTGGCTTGGTTGGTTAAGGGCTTGCTCAAGGGTGTGAGCTGAGCACTGAGCAACAGCAGTTCAATGCCCAGCCCCGAGCTGAGCTGCCGTTGAGCTGCCAACAGGTGGCAGGATGGCTCAGCTAAAAAAAAAGTGAATTACAAAGGGAAAAAATTAGTTTTAAAAAATGAATTGTTAGATAAGGGAAATAAACAGATACAAAAATATCCATTTCTATTTACTATTTGATTCATCAGACATAAAACTACTTGTCAAGTTGCAATCAAAGTTTCTAAACATGTACTCTCAATTTCTATACCTACCTTGTCCCAAGTTCCAGTAACACGATTGCTTGACTACCGTTTGAGTGGCACTGACCTGGAGTTACACCAAAGGAGGTGCTATATCCATGCTTGTTAATAAGGCAAGTCACTTGTCCCCTGTTATCTCACAGGGTGTGGAGACGCAATCTATTTCCAGAGAGAAAAACCTTAACACATACATGGAGTCCAGAAAATGATGCAAACTTACCTCATCTTTCAGGTCAAAGCTTATCGAGCCCCTTATCTCTCATGTTTCTCACTCCATTCCTATCCCCTCCTCTGGATTCCCATAGGTCTTTTCCTACTATTCTGCCTTCTCTCCACTCCCATCCTTATGCCACCCTGGAGCAGAAAAGGGAAAAGTACATTGTGCAGAAATGAGTTCACATTTGTTTAATTATAGCTCGGTGTGTACCAGGCCACTGTGCTAATGTACTTTATGAGTGATTTGCACGTTTCATCCCCACAACAGCCCAATGAGGAATACAGTGCTATTTCCATTTTACAGGTAAAGAAGCTAAGAATTAGAAAGGTCAAGTAAATTTCATAAAATCATGCACCAATTAGGAGAAAAGCAGGAAATGGATCCTGACTTTTCAAACTCCAAATCCTAAGCTACTACCACCTTGCTCTATGAATAGTTAATTTCTCTATGGTGAGAATAGCAAACAGGACTTTTAAAATGTGTTAATGAAAATTTAAGTGACTACATGCTAAGCTCAGCTTTCCTTCCTCATTACTTCTTAAAGATAATGGACCTAAGTTGCTTCCATTTGCCAGTAGCAGAAAGGTCTCAGTCCAAACACAGGTCAAGATAAGCCTTATATAAGATACTACCTAGTCTTGGATGGCTGCCCAGTAGGCCACATTATTTATTGCTATTGAGCTCATCAGTGGATCAAGAACATTTCTTAAATTGTTTTCTAGTCAATAAAATGTCTCACAGCAGTGAATATACTTGTTATAATCACAGATACCTATAATGAGCTAAATATTGATCAGTAGCACTGAAAATATCTATTGATCCATCCCCATTTCTGATTGCGAAGGGCAGTATGATATTATGAAGTTTGTAGGCTCTTCTACCAATGCCCTGAGGGGTCCTCGTAATTCAACTTTCTCAGATGTATGTGCTGTGGGCTTCATGTTTTGATTCTCTTTGGAAAGTGTGAATCTAGAATTAATCTTTCATTAGAATTGGAGCCCACTGTCAGGATGTCCTTCTAACATTTTTATCCTCTTCTACCTTTAATGATTCATGGAGTCTATCTCCTCTGCAAGAGAAAGTAGGAAATATGCAACAAGATTTATGTTGGCAACACTTAACCTGATTCTTAACATTAACACACACATACAAACACATTTTCTCCATTTCTTTTTGCTTTTGAATATCAGCAGCCTTGACAGGAACTGTGTACTGGGACCAGAAACAGGTGGACGTTGGCCTAACTTCAGAGTTTTAGATAATTATCTCTTCTTGAGTGCTTGTAACACTCATGAAGTACCCACGGTTTAAGAGGTCTGTAGTTTTCACCAGGACTGTCACACCCCCTCTGGGACATTTGAAAATGTGTTGTTGGATTTTGGAATCTCCCAGTATCTTGGAATTACTGCTGGCATTTAAGTACCAGGGACATTAAACATCCTACAAGGCATGGGATGACTCTACACAACACACATTGTTCTGCCTGAAGTGACCCACTGAGAAACCCTGGGTATCTTATGCAGGGAGAGGTGTTTGTTAGATCAACTCTCTGAATGCTGCCTTCCAGTGCTGGAAACAGGAATTGCTCTATTGTGGGGGGAGGTGGGGGGAGGTGAAGGAGACAACTGTTTTCTGAGGGTGGAGGAGCGACTGCATGTGACTTGAAAAACTACATATCCAACAAATATTTGGACACCACCTGTGTGTCCATCAGCCACCGTCCTTCCTAGGCAGTGAGGATAGAATGCCTTCCTGAAGCTGACTGTCCAATGAGGGAGAAAGAGAAGCGAACAATTAGGATAACTTAAAATGATCCCTAGTCCTATGAAAGCCAAGAGTGGTGAGAGAAGAAAGAGGCTGTGGATAAGATCTTAGGTGTGGGAAACATGGGACCTTAAGCCTAGGCTTGGAAGTTGGTAAGAGCCAGTTAAGCAAAAAGGAAAGGAGCTCTCCCGGGGCTAAGAGAGTGTGGCATTCTGGCATTCGCCAAGGCCCGAAAGATAGAAGAAGCTTAGCCAGTTTTAGAAACTAATAGAATAGGTGACCAGATTATGTCAGGAATAAAGAAATACAAAGAATAAGGAGGAAAGGTGCATAGCATATTTGAATTCTCACCATAGTCCCAACAGTGGGACTAGTGCTATCATACATTATTTCATTTAATCCTTCCTACAACTGTGTGACAAAGATGGTCCTTATCCCAGAAAAGGATATAAAGAGAGAGGATCAAACAGGTCATCATGGCCTCAGTTACAGTCACTTACCACGCAGGATGCTGTAAAGCTAATATTCAAACCTACATCTGTCTGACTCCAAATCTCATGCTCTATATTAACCGCAACATTATAAAAAAGTGATTGCTCACTACACACCTCTCTTAAATGGAAACCAAAGAAAATGAAAAGGGAAGGGAAGAAGCAAGAAAAAGGGTCAGCCTGGGGAGGAAGAAAGAGGGGCTGTCAGTGGAAAGGCTGGAGATCAAATTGGCCTGGTGAAAATAACAGGGGGAAAGGGCAGCCCAGGGAAGGCTTCCTTGGTGCATTTCCAAGCAGTGTAATTCACACTTCTGATCAGGGTGTGGCTTGAAGAGAGCCCTACTGACAGGGCCAGCTAATAGCCCACCAGGCTGGAATTGCCTTTGCAAAAAGGGTGGGGGCAAAGAGCAAAGGGGTTTGAGGAATGTATTCTAGAAAGGGTCCTGATAGTGATTAGACTAGCATTTCAGCTTCCCATCTCTGCTTCCTTCCATCACAAACAACTTTTCCCAGAAAACCATTGCTTATGTTGTCCTGTCCTCATTTTCAGCAGAAAATGGCCCCATAAGGAAAGGAGATCAAAGGTTGGGAAGACAGAGTGACAAAGATCTCATTAGGGATACTGATGGGCCAAGACTGGGAAGGGCATTCCCAGCACCCTTCAATTACCATGAAAGGAGCCTTTCTGGGAACTGATGGTGGGTGTCTGGGCAGACATCACCAGCTTTATAAAGCAGTGGTTAAATGTGTGCGTGCGCTTTGAAGTCTAACAGACCTGGAGACAGGCTGCCAGACATGCAGTCAATCCCAGCCTCCTCCTGCTTGCTGGTTGTATAAGCTGGGGTTCTAACCACCTTCCTCCCCCAGCCTCAATTTCCTCTCTAGTACACCGCATAAGGGTATTTTGTGGGCTGAACAAGATAATGCACATAAACAGTTCAGCACAGCATCTAGTTCCCAGCAGGCACTTCATAATATAAATTATTTCCTGAAAAAAATGTGGTAAGTGATGTTGAATATTATACAAGATCTATAAAAGCTGGGATCCTGAGGATTTGCACTGCCTTAGTTTAGCCACTGAAATGACATTGAAATAACTCATCATTGTCAAGGGCTGGTTAAGTCTCAGGCACTGTCATGGACATTCGGAAAAATTTTTTTTTCTTATTTAATCCTTACAGCAAGTTTGCAATTATTAATCCCAAAGGAAAGCTGAGAGAGGTGAAGTAGTTTGCCCAAGTTACATATCTAAGAAGGTACCCAGGCCTGGATTGCAATTCACAAACGCATAAAACAGGGCCTTTGTCAAGTCTGAATTTGTTCCACTGGAGTACCCTGTGGAGGGAGGCTGAACCACGGTTTAACCAGGAGTCAAGCCGATGAAGGTGTGTTCCTGGCCCTTTTCAGCCAGAGCTCTCCTGCAAGGAGTACTTGCAAAAGCTAGAGAGTGAGTGAGTGCCTCCTTAAACCGGTGCCCTTGCTGCCTCACTTGCTTCACCCTGGGCTTGGCCCTGCTGTGGACTCAAAAACTGCTATTTGCCTTTTTACCTGCATAAGAATGTAAACAAGCCAGCCAGTAGGATGGCCTGATATAGCCAATGAGTAAAATAGCTCTAATATTAAATTTTTGTAATTTATTTTTTTCAAAAAAGCTGGATATAGGACATTTACGGCTTCCTGAAAGAAAATCAATAAAGGACACAAAACAAAATCAGTATGTACAGAACATATCCCATAGATACAGGACACCTGGCAACCTTTTTTGCCAGGCCTCTGTCCAGGAAAAGTGGGACAAGAATAGATGCTTGAGCCGGCTCTTGGAGATGGTCCTAGGAAGTTAGGTGTCATACCCGCTCTCCCTCCTCCTCCCTACCTTTCCTGGGGGCCAAGGAGAGGTTGGTCCTGCTCCTGCTCAATCCAGAGCCTTTCTTCAAACCAGGAAGCTTGTGGGCTAGGCCTAGTTTGGTCTGTAAGCATGCACAGAATGTGTAGAAGGTCTTATGGAAGAGCGTACCTGAGAAAACTTTTCCTAAAACGTAGTTTTCTCTGGCCTGGAATTCCGACGTTTACAAAATTGGTCAACGAGGACACCTATAGGCCTACTAGGGTTATTGCAGGCAGGAGGTTTCTGGTGGGGAGGCCCCATGATACTGAACTCAAATACCAGGTGTGCAAAGAACCTTCAGGAGCCTTGCAGGGAAAAAAAAAAAAAAAATCGAATACCCAACATCTTGATTTATTAGCTGTGTCTTTTTGGGGAAGTTAATTTTATCTAAATATCAGTTGTCTATAAAATAGAAATAAAAATTATAACAATCTCACAGGATTGTAAAATTCAATGAAACTAAGCACATAAGGAGTTTAGCACAGTACCTGGGACACAGTAAGCCCTTATAAATGTTTGTTGTCATTATTGTTTCTAATTTGACACTGCAAAAATGTGGGATATTAGGGAGTTTTTATTAATAATATTTAAGGGCCGGCTGAGTGATGCGGTGGTTAAGCGCTGGCGTGGAAAAAAAAAAAAAAAAAGGGCCAGCCGAGTGGCGCATTGGTTAAACGCTGGCTTGGGATGCCAGCGACCCCAGTTCGGGTCCCACATATGAGGGCCAGTGACACTGCCCTCAAAAAAAAAAAAAAAAAAAAAAAAAAGCGCTGCCCCGGTTTGGGTCCCACATATGAGGACTAGTGACACTGCCCTCAAAAAGAAACAATAAAATAATATTTAACATTCATTGAGTGCGGGGCTGGGATTAGGGTGAAATGAGTGAGTTAGTTATTCACTTAGGTGAAAAACATAAGGGGCCACTAGAAAACTCAGTTGACAAATAACATTGTAATGCAGTCTTTAAAAAAATTAAAACTAATGCAGAAGATCCATGATAAACAAAAAAGCAAAAACTTAAATAAAGATTGGGTGAGTGTTACTGAATTTTTTTTTCCTTTTGCCTCAAGCTCAGGTATGGCTTGGCACTACACTGCTCTGTGCTAACACAATCCTAACAACTGGAGAAGGCAAATCTTTCTCTCTCTCATATGGGTTTGGGAGGTATAAAATATTTTATATTTTACAGATGAGAGAAAAGAGGCCAGAAAACTGGCCAGAAACACTGCACAAGGCCACATAATCAAGTATAAGGCCAGAAATCTACCACATATTGGAAATATTCTAAAGCTTATGTGTTGCCCTTTCTACGTGTTCATACTTCACATTCACCACGTGAAGTAAGCTAAACTTTTTCTACCCTAGGGTGTAATTTCACTTGTGCTATATTTTGAGTTGGCAGGTTTACCAAATAAAAGTGAAGAATACCGAGTTAAATTTGAAGTTGAGAAAAAAATCAAATAATTTTTAGCATGGGCATGTCCCATGCATATCCTCTGTTTTCTCTGATGGTCCCCTCCCCACCCCATCACCAAGGCGACCAGACATTTTAATAAATAGAGCTCACAATTCAAAAATGGAATAGATCGGCCAGATTAAGCCTACCATTTCTGTACTGAGCACAGTTCAGGAATGGTAAATGGCTTCAATAGAGTAACAAGACCAAAAAAATGTAGAAAACTGACAGCATTTTAGGCTTAAAGGCAAAGGGACAGTTTGAGCTTCATCTGGTTTTCCCAAAGCCTCTTTACCAAAGCCCCCTTTTGGACCCTTACTGAGATGCTTTGGAGTAAGAAATTACAAGCCTGAGCTGGAATAAAATAAAGAAAATGCCTTAGGTGTTCTGTGGTGCACATCTTGCAAATGTTATTTTAAGATCTCTAGCTCTGGGCAACATAAATTATTTCCATGGCAGAACAGTATTCTGAACCCCACAGATTTGCTTCTACTTACAGTGCAATAAAAATGATTAAGAGCATATGAAATTCACTCTTTAAAAATACTGGTAATCATGTTACTCACCTAGAGTTGAAACATTAGCAAATTTCAGCTTGTAGGAGCTAGGTAAATTGAATATATTGTCAGCAACTGTTTCTTCTAATAATGCTGCTGCACGCAGATGGAGTGGGGGAAAATATCGCAAGGCTAATCTGAACTTTAGGTACTATGTGAAGAGTTAGGTTTTTATTTTATAAGAATAAATCAGCAAAACATGTCAATGGATTTTCAGGAAACTGCACAATTTGAGCAACCACTTCAATTTCTAATGTACACCCTACCTACCCAATGAAATTTTCCCAGATCCCTCCCAGATAAATGGACCTTTCCCAGAGCACTACTTAACACCTCACACAATCCCCCAGTTTCTGGATTACTGGGGTGTGTGTGTGTGTGTGTGTGTGTGTGTGTGTGTGTGTGTGTGTGTGTATGTGTGTATGCATGCGCACTTATGCTTAACCTCCACCCCCATTGGCCTGTGAACTCTTAGAAATCAGGAGCCATGTTTTATTTAAATATGTGTTCCACCTAGATTCTAAAACTAATTCCTCATCCAGCAAGTACTTGTGGAACTGCATGGTGTATACATAATGTATCAGTTTGCGAGAACTGTTGTAAACAAAGAAGCACAAACTGTGTGGCTTAAGCAATGAAAATGTATGATCTCTCAGTTCTGGAGTCTGAGAAAAAGGTGTGGGAAGGCTTGGTTCCATCTGAGGCTATGAAGGAGAACCTGTTCCATGCCTCTTACTGGCTTCGGGCAGTTTGCTGGCAGTCTCTGGCATCTCTTGGCTTGTAGAACATTATCCCGCTGTCTGCCTCATCTTCCCATGGTGTTCTCCCTGTGTCTGAATTTTCTTTTTTATAAGAACCCAATCATATTATTTCAGCCCACCTAAACTTGACTACACCTATAAAGACCCAATTTCTAAATAAGGTCACATTCTGAGGTATTGGAAACTACAGCGTATCTTTTTGGGAGGCACAATTCAATCTGTAACACATACTAAATGAGGAAGAAAAAAAACCACTAAAATCTGAAGGATGTGTTTTCTTCATTTTTATTATTAGTTTCAGGTGTACAAAACAACATAACGATTAAACATTTATACCCCTCACACAGTGATAACCCTACCAAGTCTACCACCCCTCTGACACCATATATAGCTATATTCCCTATATTGTACTTCACATCCTGTGATTATATATATGTTAGGTTGTTGGAAAAGTCGTGATGTATTTTTTCTATGTTTTTCATTACAAAAATGTGGTTGACTTTTCTGACAACTATATATATATATATATATACACACACATATATAATATCATTGACTATATTCCTTATACTGTACTTTACAAACCCTGAATATATATATATTTGACATTTAATATTATTTTATATTAGTTTAGGGTGTATAGCACAATAACAGTAGCTGGGTATTTATATAATCTATGAAGCGATCCCTCTGATAAGTCCAGTACCTATCTGATACCCAACACAGTTTTTACAACATCATTGATTATATTTCCATTTTGTACTTCACACCCCCATGACTATTTTGAAACTATCAATTTGTACTTCCTAATCCCTTCACTTTCTCACCCATTCCCCCAACACTTATCCCATCTGGCAACCATCAGTTTTTTTCTCTGTGTCTATGAGTCTATTTCTGTTTTGTTTGCTCATTTATTCTCTTTTTTAGATTTCACATATAAGTGAGATAATATGTGAGATAAGTGAGATAATTTCTCACTCTGACTTATTTCACTTAGCATAATATCCTCTAGGTCCATCTATGTTGTTGCAGATGGTAAGATTTCATTCTTTTTCATGGCCAAGCAATACACCACTGTATAAATGTACCACAGTTTCTTTATCCAATCATCTATCGATGGGCATTTTGGTTGTTCCCATATCTTGGCTTTTGTGAATAGTGCTGCAGTAAACATAGGGTGCAAGTATCTTTTAATTAGTGTTTTGGATTTTTGGATAAATACCCAGGAGTGGAATTGCTGAGTCATAAATAACTGTTTTTAATTTTTTGAGGAACCTCCATACAGTTTTCCATAGTGGCTGCACCAATTTGCAATCCTACCAACAGTGCATGAAGGTTCTGTTTCTCCACATCCTCACCAACACTTGTTGTTTGTTGATTTATTGATGATAGCCATTCTGACAGGAGTGAGGTTGTATCTTGAAGGATGTGTTTTTGAGGTTCAAATGAAATAAACATATAGACTAACAGGCTCAATGTAAAAATCTCTATTCAGTAAAGACACCTCAGAGATCAGATCAGGATGTTGACCCTTGAGAACAGAATATTGATCAGCCCAGATCTACCAAATCAAAGCCTACTGAAGATCCTCAGCTGATGTTTCAGCACATTAAAGTCTGAAAAGCCCTGCTCATTTCACCTGAAATATTAAAATAATTGTTAAGAAGCACACTCACTCCCTGCTCCTTATGTTCCCACAGAGGGCCTTCAGCTAGACCAGTGTATGTTATATACACCCAGGAAGCTTTAAAAAAAGATGTACTGATGCCCTAACCCTACTCTGGACTGACTAAAGCAGAATATATCTGAGGGTGAATCCAATCGTTGTTTTTTTTAAGTCTTCAGGTGATACTAATAAGAAGCATGGAGTGTGAGAACCACTGAGCTAGACCCAGCCTGCCCACCCCCCGCCTCTTCCCCTTATCAGAGAATCCTCTTCCCCATTTTTCAGTCAGCCTGCCTGTAGAGAGGGGGTATTTGATCAGCTCCCCAGCCCTGGGGTGAGCTTATCATGGTAGTTTCCACAAGCAAAAAAATGGAGAGAGAGTCCTGCGATGATCCAGAGCTGCTTGTACTATTCCAGGTAATGTTGGGTAACCCAAGCCCTATGCATCACCTGGGACCTTGTTAGCATGTGGGTTCTTTCAGGAGATCTGGGGTAGGATCCGAGAACCTGCATTTGTAATATACTCCTAGAGCATGCCTATGTTCTTGTCTGAGCTGGCATCTAAACCATCCCTTCTGATTCAGCTTTTAGTACTGTACATACTGTATATACTTTGGTCTTCATCTGACACCTGTGTCCTTTTTCTGATCTTGAGTGGAAAGAGGAGTATTGTTTTTTGGAAAAACAAGCAATCTAACTGGTCTCCACCTTTATACTGACTCACAAATATTAATGTAATGCTTATATAGTAAAGCTTCCAGGGCACAACTGCCCGGATGACAGTAGTTGTTCTTCTCCCCCACAATCACAAGGTCAGATCTTAAGATTGATAGAGCACAGGGACTCTGGGGTCAGGCAGTGGGGTTTCAAGCCTGCCTATGACACCTCCTAGCCATGTGACCTTCGAAGTTCACTAGGCTTCTCTAAGTCTCCATTTGCTCCCCTCACTTCAAAGCATTGATTTGAAGATTAGAAGCGGTAATATTTATAAAATGCATATCACAGCAACAGGCCCAGAATAAACACTTATTAAGTGCTAATGGTGGTCGTGGTGATTTTGCTATTTCATGATCTGACCCCTTAAAGTATAGTTCATTCAGGGGTACATGCGTGACCCAAGCTAGGGCTATCATATTCACTATTAGGAATTTAGAACTGGGAAGTGAAAGTTTCAGAGACTGGATGGTGTCGAAATAGCAGCATTTGAATCTTTCTATTCAACTGGCTGTCAGAGGACCAACAGCATCAACATCACCTGGGAGCTTGTTACATAATACACAGTCTTAGGCTTCATCCCAAATAAGCATGCATTTTTAACAAGGTGCACATTACAGCCTGAGACACACTTAGAGGAAAGCCTGCTATCTTCTTAGAAGGCACCCATTGTGACTTTTGCGTCTTTATATCTTAATATACAAAGGCAGATTTTTATGAAATAACCCTCAACTAATACCTTATCTTTTTTAAGCTTGAGCTAGTTCTAGTTAGTTTCTGCTATTCATAACCCAAAAATCTCAATAGCACTGCAGACTATATTCAAGAAAATACAACATGCTATAGCTTTTCTATCATATTCTATAGCAAAGACTAAGCTAGAATTGGAGGAGGTTCTAAAGTCAGCCTATAAGATCAAAATTGTGTCTAGCGATAATACTGCCAGAAAATTTATTAGAGTTGTGCCACATGGAAAAGTGACACATCATCTTTCAGTAAGTCCACTATGGCTGACTGTGTTACATGAACATCTCTTTAAGGGAGCCCCAGATGAACCAGTAGATTCTCTTTCATGACCACTTTGTATAAAAAGTACTTATTTTTAAACCCTAGACTCTCATTCTTGTACAACATGATCAATCTACAGGAAATGGATGCATATTTCCAGCTCATGTCCACTCTGAGGCATAAGCTCATTGAGTGCTGTGGCAATCACTCTGCCGTTGCAACATTTAACGTTATTTTCCCTTTTTCTCTCTGTCTCTCTCTCTCTTTCTCTCTCTCTCTCTTTGGCATTTAGAGTTGACTTTTCAAAAATTAAACGTGAGTATGTCATGGCTAGGTATGATGGTCCTCAAATCTTTCGTATTTGAAGCACACTCTCCAATTCTAGCATTTTGGGTAGTCAAAATTTGGGTAGTGAAGGCTCTATGAGATATAAACAAGCCAGCAATAGTTACCACCTGACCACTGCAGCATGATGATGCTCATCTCCAAAAGCATCCACAGTTACCACACTCTACACTTGCCTTCCAACTTGACGCTTACTACTACTCTCCTTTGTCAGAGAAATTGTACCCCATGTTTGTCCATGGCACTGTCACAAGTATCTCTGCCTGACAGGTTTTGCTGCAAACCCTGTGTGCCCTCAGTCCTAGAGAATGTAAGTTCTATATATTGATCAAAATCTGGTGACACACCTGTGAAATGTTTAGGTTTCTAGCCATGAAAATGTATTAAAAGCTCTAGACTATAATAAGTCCACACTTCACTAATATGCACCTTCTAACACCGTCTTCAGAAGGCATTGCTGTCTCTAAATCTCCTCCTCTGCTTAAAAATGGTTCTCATGCTGCAACATGGATAAACTTTGAAAACATTATGCAAAGTGAATAAGTCAGACACAGAGGGACAAATACTGTATAATTCCACTTAAATTAATTACCTAGAACAGACAACTTTGTAGATACAGAAAGTAGATTAGAGGTTACCAGGGGCTGGGAAGAGGAGGAGAATGGGGAGTTATGGCTCAATGGCTACAGAGTTTCTGTTTGGAGTAATGAAAATTTTGGAAACAAGTAGTAATCATGGTTGCACTATGTTATGAATGTAATTAATACAATTAAATTATTTTAAAATAGTTAACATGTCAAATTTTATGTAATACATCTTTTACCACAATAAAAAGAAAGTGAGAAAAATTGTTCTCTGCTGTGCAAGTCACCAGGTCTGAATATTTAAGATCTACAATAGCTCACCTTACTGCTTAATTAACCTCCAAGAATCACTGTCCATTCAATTCAAAACTCTCCCTCTTCTTTCCTCATTCTCTCTATGCCACCATGCAAGCATGTGCAAACACACTATGTGTTCATTCCTATTTCCTTGGTTTTTCACACACTCCTCATTTGTCAAATGAATTGTTTATAAATGATTGCCTATAATGTGCTAAGTAATGGGAATACGACAGTCTTAGAGAGGGGCTCCATCCCTTAGAAGTTTGCAGTCTAATCAGGGAGTCAGTCAAGTTCATAGGTAATCAGAATATAGTGCAAAGTGATGTGATCAGGGACACTCAGGGAATCAGGTGTGCGCAACCAACCCAGCTGGGGACAGGGTGGAGCCAAAGAAGGCTTCCTGAAGGAGGTGATATGTGTGCTTGTATGTGTGCGTGTTCAAGATGGCTATTATCTTGTGAAACTAAAAGAAGATGGAGGAAGAAGAGGAGATGTGTTACTTTTGTAATCATCATCATTATCAAGTATCAGAAAATGTTGTGTCTTATCCACCCACAAGCAGACTCAGAAGTGAGCAGTTTGTGGTATTAACATTGCAGGGCAGCAACCAGTAAGAGGGCTCCTGTCCAGGAACCATAGCTGCAGAGCCATACTTACTTTCATGGATTTTTTTTTTCTTGCTGTAATCCAAGCACACCAGACCAAAATAATAATGATTTCCTTAAAATCTGAATGAAAGGACACTTGAAGACTAGGGAAAAGCACTCACAAGTTGCTTGGTCTATGGTTCCTTTTCCTTCTTTTGGGAGGGCTATGTTGGGAGGAGGAGGTTCTGAGAAATAAGTAATAAGTTAAACTTGGGAAACAGAAAAGGTAAATGTCTATGGTCCTTTTGAGCCATCCTAAGATTTCATGCAAGTGACTAAAAAAAAGGTGGCTCCTGTTATCTGGAGGTCATGTTTTATAGTGGAAAGAACAAAGACTTTGGGGTCACTTTCTTACACTGTAGTCATATTAGGATAAATAATGATAATAAGACCTAACAGTAGTTAAGGTCTTGTCATAGAGTGAGGTTTCATATGTGTGATCCCATTTAATCTTTGCAACATACCCATGAAGTAGATAGTATCATTACTCCCATTTTATAGATAAACAAACTTACGCTTTATCAGGCTATATGCCCTAGGTCATTTTCCTTATCCCTCAAATCGGAAGCTGATTTGTTGTTGTGAGAAGTGGAAAGGAAATAGACATGCACAGTACCTAGCAGAGGAGGTGATCTATACACCTGGTTCCTCTCTGTAGGGCTAATGTCATTTGATCACTTTAGATATTTGAGCACTCTCTGTAAAGGTCCCCTTTGGTTTCTCAAGTAATCAATACCTTTTGACTACAGTCCCATTTGTAAAAGCCTCATGGAATTCATGTCTTTAATAAGTTTAAATTTCTTGTTGCAGCTAACACAAGCACCTCAATAATCAAATGGCCTTGTATAGATTTGATGCATGAATAAGGCTAGATGAGCAATGATGGTCCCATCTATCTTTCAGAAGCTAGTGGTTTGACCTACACTGGAGACCTGGCACAGTCTCAGCAGAGCAAGAAGGTTAGGGCTGGAGATCTACCAAGAATCTCAAAGGATATAGACATCTTTAGCCCAGTGTCTATGTTGGGGCAGTATTAAAAATTACTAGGCCATAAGACTTGCAGCGTGATCAGATAAACCCTGGAGGAGAAAGAAAATAGCTCCAAACTCAGAGTCCCCAGATTCTGATCAACAATATATTTGTAGCATGTAGAACAATACCCCAAATCTAGTCATCTAATCACTCTTTAACACAGGCTTTTCTTGACTCAAAAACAAAGACAGTCTCAAAAGATCAAATGTGTGTGCACCCTAATCGTCTAGATTTGTTCCATATGGAGAAGCAGTAGTGCAGCTGATCCAAAGACCCCAAATAGAATCCCTATTTGGTTTTATCAATATAATTGTAAGCAGCACATTTGCTTCTGTGTATGCCTGGTTTTAGCAAAGAATTAAATGATGTTAAATTCCTTGGGTACATACTGCTATTTTTTTTTAAAACAAATAGTTCCGTAGTGGTGCCAATAACTCTTCTCATAATTGTAAATTCTAAAATCTGTCGGTAGGACCCTGGTCTCTCTGGCTATAGAACATCTTCTCCTGGCATATTCTTCCCTTTTACTCCTGTGTGGTAGGCAACATTAAATGTACAAATCTAAGAGGAAAACAGCATGTGATCAGTTCTACTCTTAAGACATGGATGTTAGGGGCTATCTCGCACATAGGTCTTCATCCAAGCTCCCTCTTTGTATTTGGGGGATGGGTATCAGTGTGAACTCTTCCATGCTTCTCCACTCATCCTTTCCTCTCGGACAGGATTTCCCAAGCTCCTCAGCACATATTTACATTGGAACAGATACTTTGTTGTGGGGAGGTTGTCCTGTGCACTGTAGGATATTTAGCAGCTTCCCTGGCCTTTACCCTCTAGATGCCAGGAGTGCCAGTTGTGACAACTGAAAATGTCTCTAAACATTGCCCAATGTCCACTGAGGGGACAAAATTCCTCCCACCCCCCACTCCATAGAGAACCATTGCTCTAAGAGGGAGATTGCTAATCTGATTAGTGACAATCTGGCCTACATTGGTCCACATTTCACTGGTGGGGTGGTCACTGTGTTAAACAGCTCTTAAACTGACCTCTCAAGCTTTCTGAAGCCTCTTAAGTCATGGAGGCCGATAATGTAATGGCTAAAAGTCACTGGGTTCAGCTAACTGGGATCTAACCCAGCCTTAGCACTTAATTAGCCATTTAACCTATTCTTCCCTTTCTCTAAGACTCAGCTTCTGAATCTGTAAAATGGGAATAGCAATATAGTCCTCTGTGGCAGCTGTAGCTTGACCTGCCCATGCTGAATATTTGCACCACCCTTCTATACGAAAACGCTCAATTTTGTTTGGGCAGTAATTTGCCCAAATTAGGATTGTCAGATTTAGCAAATAAAAATAGAGGATGCCCTGTTAAATTTATTTTAAATAAACAACAGGTAATTTTTTTTATTTTTTAGTAAATCATGTTTTATTTACTAGCAATGTGTTTGTTACATGCTTGCCTGGGGTGAGTATTCTGCTTGCCTCTTCAGATACAGCTTTACCTAGTGCCCTATGCTATGTCCCCAGAGGAGCCTGACTTCCTGGTCTACATCAAAGGAGTTCAGTCAATGGGAGCCACTGGCAGGAAACTGGAGAGAAGGAAGAAGAGAGGTGGGAGAATCCATTCCTCCAGCTCCCTGCCTCCCAGTTATGGAGCAGTGGCTGCACCCATCCACCTAAAGCCATGCCTCCTGCCTTCTGGCCCTCTCCTATAGCACCAGCTCCTTCTCCAGGTTCCATAGACCTCCATCCCTCGCCTTCTGGTCTAGAGGTGTAAGGACATTCCCATGCCTACCCACTATATCTCCTGGACAGTTCCCCTTATCCCTGCCCTACCTCTGAGTCTGAGAGTGCCACCTGTCTTTCAGAGGGACTTGGATTATGACAGTGTCACCCATACAATTTCTAACTGCTAAACTTCTATAGAAGGGTATGAGGATTATCAAATGAGATGATGAGGTCAAGCTTAACACAGCTCCTGTCACATAGTAAGTGCTCAGGAAATGTACTATTATGTGTAAGGAAGTGTGGTAAAAACAGGAAGCTAATTCAGGGCCTTTCTTAGAGCTTGATCTGCCCTATTTATTTTTTACTTCTCTTTTAGCAGTCCACTTCCCATCCCACTTCCTTTCTCTTTCCTCCACTCCCACCATCTAGACAAGTCTCAAGTGTGCAAATCCCAAGATTTAGAGTCTGCAAGAAGCAGTAAGAAAGGAACCCCATTTTGTCCTTGAAGCTGAGCCAAGAACAGGGCTTGCCTTAGGGGATGGTGCTCTTACCAAACAATAAATAAACTCTGCCTTTGTGTTCCTGTGGTATCAGTTGTGATGTCTCCTCTTTCGTTATAATTTTGTTTATTTGAGCCCTCTCTTTTTCTTTTTTTTTTAAAGATTTTATTGGGGAACTTGGGGCAGGGAACAGCGTTGGGGAATCGGGAAGGGGAACAGACAAGTTCCGGTCCTGTTTTGTTTTTCAGTCTAGTTGTGGAGGACGTTGCTTCACTGGCCCATGTTGGTATTATCATTGCACTCCTCCAGGGTGAGGCAGTTGCTCCCAGCCTCTGGATGGTTGCTCACCGCGGCTCTTGGCAGCTCATGCTGGCTGCCAGCCACTCATGCTGGCTGCCGGCCACTCACTGTAGCCTATGGCAGCCCACTGCAGCAGAGGCTGCAACCCACACTGTTGCCAGCCATCTTACCTATAGAGGCAACATTCACCATCTTACTATAGAGGCAACCACGTGAAGCTGTTGTTCACCACCTTAGCTGTAAAGGGCAGTGTCAATGGCCTTCATATGTGGGATCCGAACTGGGGCCCCGCTGCTCAGAGCTGGTGTCCCAAGCCAGCTCTTACCCAATGCGCCACTAGGCCGGATCTCTCTCTCTTTTTTTTTAAAGAGCCTAGCTAAAGGTGTGTGAATTTTATTTACCTTTTGAAAAAAAAACGATTGATTTCTTTGATCAGTTTCATTGATTTTTTTTTTCTATTGCCTTTCTAGTCTTGGTTTCATTTATTTCAGCTCTAATCTTAATTATTTCCTGTCTTCTGCCAATTTTGGGCTTTGTTCTTATTCTTCTAATTCCTTGAGGTATAAAATTAGGTTGTTTATATGAGATCTTCCTTTTTTTTTTTTTTTTTAGGGCAGTGTCACTGGCCCTCATATGTGGGACCTGAACTAGGGCCACTGGCGTTCCAAGCCAACTCTTAACCACCGCACCACTCTGATGGCCCTATCATCCTTTTTTCTTAACGTAGGGTTTTATGACTATCAACTTCCCTCTTAGAGCTACTTTTGCTGCATCCCCTAAGTTTTGATATGCTGTGTTTTCATTTTCACTTGTCTCAATATACTCTCTGATTTCCCTTTTGATTGTTTCTTTGACCCGTTGGTTGTTCAGGAGTGTGTTGTTTGATTTACATGTATTTGTGATATCTTTTCATTTTTCTCTCTAGTGATTTCTAATTTCATAATGTGGTCAGAAAATGTCTCTGATATGATTTCAATCTTCTTAAATTTGTTAAGATTTGCTTTGTGGCCCCACATATGATCTGTCCTGGAGAATGTTCCATGTGTACTTGAGGAAAACATGTATTCTGGTGCTGCTGGATGGAATGTTCTATTGTCAATCTCTGTTAGGTCTATGTGGTCTATAGTTTTATTTAGGTCTGCTGTTTCCTTGTTAATTTACTGTCAGCATGATCTATCCAATATTGAAAATGGGGCATTGAAGGTCTCTGCTATTATTGTATTGCTGTCTTTTTCTTCCTTCAGTTTTCTTAATATTTGCTCTAAATACTTAGGTGCTCAAATATTAGGTGCATATATATTTATAATTGTTATATCCTTTTAAAATTTTTAATAAATGTATTGGGGTTACATTAGTTAGTAAAATTATATAGGTTTCAAGGTTCAATTCTGTAATACATCATCTATATATCACATTGTATGTTCACCACCCAAAGTCAGTTCTCCTTCCATCAGCATATACTTGATCCTCTTTTCCCTCTTCTACCTCCCACCTCCCCTTTTACCCTCTAGTAACTACTAAACTGTTGTCTGTGTCTATGAGTTTTTGTTTGTTTGTTTGTCTTATTGCTTTATTGCTTTCAGTTTTATTTCCCACATATGAGTGAAGTCATATGATTTTCAACTTTTTCTATCTGACTTATTTTACTTAGCATGATAATCTCAAGATCCATTCATGTTGTTTTAAATGGCAGTATTTTATCTTTTTCTTATGGCTGAGTGATATTCCATTTTATATATGTACCACATCTTCTTTATCCACTCATGTATCAAAGGACACTTTGGTTGTTTTCAAGTCTTGGCCACTGTGAATAATAATGCTGCAGTGAACGTAGAGATACCTATATCTTTACAGATAAATGTTTTCACATATTTTGGGTAGATACCCAGAAGACGGATTGCTGGGTCACATGATGACTCTATTCTTAACTTTTTTGAGGATGTTTTCCATAGTGGCTGTACCAATTTACATTCCCACCAGCAGTTTATGAGGGTTCCTTTTCCTCCACAACCTCTCCAAAACGTATTACTTGTATTGTTGATAATAGCCATTCTAACAGTTGTGAGGTGGTATCTTATTGTGGTTTTGATTTGCATTTCCTAAACAGCTAGTGAAGTTCATATAGTTGTTGACCATTTGTTTTCTTAGGAGAAGTATCTCTCTAAGTCTTCTGCCCATTTTTAAATTGGATTGTTTATTTTTGTTGTTGAGTTGTATGAGTTCTTTATATATTTTGGGTATTAGGCAATTCATTGTATACTTCAGAGTCCATAGCTTGGACTGAGGCCTATATGCCTATTACCCAATATATGGTTGGGCATTACTCCGCCTGGGTCCCTTGGTATATGGTGCTCATGACAGAACAAAAACTAGATGGGGCTGTAGCTAAGTTCTCAGGAGTATGGAGCTATTTCTGGGTCTGGAGCTAAGACCATGGTCTGCAAGTCAGCCACCGAAGTGGGAGCCTACCTCCCCAAAACAGCTTTCCTCAGTCTTGGACTGCATGGGGTGGGGGTGAGGGTGGGGTCAAAATCTCCTACCTCGATCCCAAAGCTCCCACAAAGGCACTTTTGTCCATAGATGGGTGCAAATTTTTGCTGATGAAGGGGGTTACAAGTGAGGGACATTTTATTTGGCCATCTTTCTTGATAAATGGTTTTAATTAGGGGCTGAATACAGCCTTCATCTCAGACACCAACTTGGTTGATAGCAGCTGATTGGTGTGGGTTCCTGTAAAAAATTCTTAGGCTGCTCCTCGGCTTAGAGAGAATTCCATGATCAATTAGAAATGTCTGCCATGCACAAGACATAAGGGAGTGGCAGTACAAGTGCCATGTATTTGTCATCCCTGAACTGTAATATAATTCTGAGCCAGTGGTAGTAGTTGTCATTTTCTGCTGGGTCATGCCCTGACATGCATGGCCTTGGCAAGGTATTTAGATGCCTTGGTAGCAATTGGGTAGTTTTGCTGTTTACTTATCTTGTTTAGTGTGCAAGAACTAATTTTAAACTAATTAAAATTGTATTTTAATTTAAATAACTAATTAACAAATATATTATACACACATATTTGAACTCTTAAGAAGTATTTAAGGTTTCATAATGTATTCCAATGCCAAGGAAGATGGAAAATCTATTAAGATGAATGCAAGAAATAAATTTACTTTAGATCAAAATACACTAGTGATTACCTTATTTTTATCTTTTCATGAAACTTTGGAATGTTGCTTCTCTTCATTCTAGAAACATACATTTTGAAAGCAAGGGAAAGATCATGTTAATAGAAATTATACATGTCACAGCATATAAAAAGCCTCTAAAACTATTTTAGTAAAAAATACAGCAGAATCATTTCTCCCCCCAAATTAGTGTTATTTTGGGGGAAAACTGTTAAATATTCAAATACTGTGTTCCCAAAGCCTTGCCTCTTTCCCAGAACCTTGCACTTTTATTCCTCTAGTTTCTGGGTAGTTGTTATTGTAAAGTCACTGTCTGACCCTCTATAATCCCCAGATTACATTTCAGTGGATTGCAGTTGGACAGAGACAGATAAATATTTTTTTCAATTTTAGAAGCCTCCATCATACCTACAAGTATTTTTTAAAGTGAAGATAGTTTTGTGTTACATGGAAACATTTGCTGAGCAAAGTCAGAGAATGTCTAGCAACCAAAGACAGTGAGCACTTTGTTTATCAGCAGGGAAAATTGAAGCCAATAGTGTAAATTTTAGTTTGAAGCATTTAGCATCTGACACTTTCATTAACTTAAAAATAGAATCCAGGAATATGTGAAGCATGTAAAGAATGATGTTGGGGGCTGGCCGAGTGGCGCAGGGGTTAAGAGCTGGTTTGGGAATGCCAGCGGTCCCAGTTCAGATCCCACATATGAGGGCCAGTGACACTGCCCTCTACAGCTAACAACAGCTCCACCTGGAGCTGGGCTGTGAGAGCCCCAGCAACAGTGTAGGCTGCAGCCCCTGCTGCAGTGGGCTGTCATAGGCTACAGTGAGTGGCTGACAGCCAGCATGAGGGCCAGCAGCCAGCGTGAGCTGCCAATAGCTGTGGTGAGCTACCATCCAGAGGCCAGCGACCGATCTGTCTCATCAGGGAAGAGCTCAATGACGATACCAACATGGGCCAGTGAAACGACCTCTGCAACTAGACTGAAGAACAAAAAAAAGACAGCAACTTGTCTGTTCCTCTTCTCTGATTTAAAAAAAAATAAAAAGAATGATGTTGGTCACAGGATTAAGGAGACAACCTCACTGTGACCTAAAAAAATAAATGGTGATGGGGGGGTGACTACTAATTAATCTCTATTTGTAATTCTCCTAATAGTTTTGTGGTTGTTTCTCCTTTCTGGATGGGTTAAATTTCTGAATGCCAAGAAGAAAACATGTGTTTTCAAATATGAAATTCTGAAGATAGTGAAAACTGTATTACTAAAAATTCCCCATGGCCCAATGAAATGGTTTACTGAGAAATGTAATATGAACCAGTGAAAATGAAGAGCTCTGAAATCATCCTGCATATCAGCTGGCCCTTATAAACTGGAGAAACAGTGATTCACTCAGTTCTAGTCATCAGTGGCGTTTTCTCACCTCTGACACTACACTTTTATCTAGAATAACAAGAGCTCACAAGGTGAATTGATTATGACTTTCAATTGCAACTTGAAGACCAGCTATAGTATGGTTAGCTATTTTGGATTATTATTGGTTATTTTTGGTTCAAGTTGTTTTAAAAGTTGTCACACAACCTCCAAGAGCCTTGCTATGTAAACTGACACTCCAGTTGTCTTGCCAGGCTGCACACAATTGTAAGGTGATGATATCTGTCTTCTGACAGAGTACAGAGTACAAGGTGAAATCCCCTTGTGTAAACTTTGTTGCACAGTAGAGACTCTGATGTGATCTGCTTCTAAATGTTATGAGTTATGGTTCTTTCTTTTCCTACTGACTTCATAAATTTATCGAATATTTTTGGTAAGTACTTTTTTTCTTTTAATTTTATTGGGTAACAGCCATGGTCATTGGTTACACATTGCTCTCATGCTACAATGGCATAGTTGACTCTTTTAAGGAGGGCACAGCTCACAGTGGCCCATGTGGGGATGGAACTGGCAACCTTGGTATTATCAGCACTATGCTCTAATCTACTGAGCTAACCAGTCACTCCCCACTTGATAAGTATTTTTAATAAGTACCATATATAGCTTCCTTTTCTCTCCAACCACCTAAGTGGCTCCTTCACTCACTCAACCAAAACACTAGATAACTTTTGGTATACATTGAACCGTGTGAAGACAGAGGACATATATACCCCTTGTCCTTATAAAGCTTTCTGAACCTTGCGACAGTAGCAAGTCTTTTGTTATAAAGAATGCGAGGAATAATCAAGTAAAAACTTTAGATAATTTTAGTAATAATTATCTTTTTTATATGTTAGAATGTCATCTCTTCTCCTTTTTACACAGTGAAGAAAGGGAAAAAATATGTTAGCTGAAAATATTTCCTTTTGGAGAACTAACTGCTGGCATATTCCATCCAGCTGCATGCCCGGCCCTTATTCCCAATCACTCTAGTCAGGCTACAGGTAGCAGATGTTAGCATTCATGGAAGGCTAACAATTCATTCCAAGTGCAAAGGGATTGCATGTGCACGTGCACACACACACACACACACACACACACATACCCCTCATTGAACATATGAAAAAACTAACAGCATGAGAGGAAGATCATTAAATGGAAGTGCTAATGCATAAAGAAATAGAATTAACAAGAGAGAACCTCAAACTCATGACATACTGTGTGATCCTGTGCTGACAGGCATAGCACAGGTGATTGAGGGTCCAAAGGGGAAGCGTCCTACACACACATGGGAAGAACAGATAAGGGTTCTTGGAGAAGGTTATATTTAAGCTGTTTTTGAAATTTAGAAGGAGGTCAGCTAGGTAAAAAGGGTACAGATAATATTCCAAGTCGAATGTATAAACAAGGAAGGGTATGACAGAGACATTCACAGGAAATACAAAGAGATTAAGATTCCTAATACTGAAATGGTTTACGTTAATAATCATAACTTGCATTTGTATAGTTCTTCACAATTTTCTAAGTGCTTTCCCAGACATTCTCAGGCGTTCCAACAAACTGTCAGTTCTACACAGTTGAACCATTCACAGATGTGGAAACTTCACTTCGAGGGAGTAAGTGATTTACCCACAGGAAAGAACTTGTAAGAAGTGGGATCCAGCCTTCTAATATCCAACTAAGTGGGTTTTCTTCTCCTTACAGCTGCCTCCACTGCATTAGCTGGCATGATACAAAGTGCCCTGTATTCTACCAGCTGAGGGAGTAGCAAACAGTAAAAGAACGAGATGGAGAGAGCAACCCCTGGGTCGCTCTAAAGAAAACGTGATTTTATCACTGAACCTGGAGTTTTCACCTGAGTTAAGCAAATTAGAGTTAAAAGTGCCATGAAAGGGACTCAAATTTTTTAAAAATTAATATAGCCAAATTTTGCTAATTTGAACTTGATTTTCAAGGAAGCTTAGGTATGGAGAAAATATTAGGCGTTAAGATCTTAATGTTTTATGCTACTGTTTTACTTGTGTGTTTTAATGCAATGTTTTCTTTATTAACTAGCATTAACATGTTTAATAATACGATATGCTACTATATTTTTTCTACACAAATCAATGATGTAATTATAAATGTAGCACACATGTAGGGGACACCTATGGTATGTTTGCCAATCCAGCAACCAGTCCTTCTTTTCCTGATAACAGCAACCAGTCCTTCTTTTCCTGATAATTCTGGGCACCATCCTCCTCTCCATTGGATAGGAGTGTTTGTGGAGTGCCCAGCCAAGGCACCCACCCTCCTCAGGTCATTCACACTAAGATAACCAGATGTCGTTCTTTGGAATTCGAATCTTAAATTGGGAGGTTTGAAGACTAAACTGTTAAGGATTTATTTGTCTCTGTAAAGCATGTGGAAGACACCCTCCTTAGCTCCTGCTAACTGGATTCCTGAAGCCCTATCTTGTCTACCATTAAGATTCATTCAGAAACAAACCACTTTTCGCCATGGCTACACTGTAGCTCACACTGCCATCTCTCTTCCCGGTTTCTTCAGTAACCTCTAAAAGTCTCCCTGCTTCCACTTTGCCCCCCATGAAATCTATTTTCCTCGTGCAGTCAGAGGTATCTTTTTAAGACACAAATCATTTAATTCCCTTGCAATTCTTTTGCAGTGGCTTCTGATTGCACTTAGATTTGAAATAAAATATGAACCCTTTACCATCTATATGTTATCTGATCCTTGCCTACCTCCTCAGACCTGCTTCCTATCATTGTCACCCTCACAAACACTGAAAGGAGAGAAGGGAGTGGGGACGGGGGAGGAATAGTGATCTTGGGAAACTATAAATTATTTCAGCAATCAATTGACCCTCAATAAATGAATGTATTTCCATTCATTTAACACATCATTTCTAGCCCCTCTTTATCTCTCCTAGGCACTGAGGATAACAAAGAAAATGAGACAGACACAGTCTCTAACCTTACTTTGCTTGTATTCTAAGGAGAATAGTCAAATTGAAAGTATTTAACAGAATCCATCATAAACTAAAGGCAGCTCTCAGAGAGATATTGCAAAGATGCTTTGATGAATAGCAGACTGGCCTGGATAAGTGCACATCCTACCACAAAGAATACAGAAGGGAACAGGCTCATTTGGATTTGTCGACTCTAGTGTATTCATTTTTTTTTTTTTTTTGAGGGCAGTGTCACTGGCCCTCTTACGTGGGACCCAAACTGGGGCCGCTGGCTTCCCAAGCCAGCGCTTAACCACTGCGCCACTCGGCCTGCCCCTAGTGTATTCATTTTTAAAAACAATGTTTCACAGCCATTTGTAGTCATGTGTCATGCACAGATATAGGTAATGATGTTTTTATATTTGTAGGAAGAAATCATTCATAGAGAAATACTACTACCTTGAAATTACAGAACACATTTCAAGTCATAAATGCTAACATTTGAAAGACAAATTTAATTTCTCTCAGATGACAATAGTCTCATCTTTAGAAAAATAGAAACTGCAGAAAACATTAAGATCACACCATGAGTCTAAGGGCAAATATGATTAATCACATGATCTAACAGTTGGGTCTTCCCCAGCAAAGACAGACAGGGGTTTCTGCAAAGTGAGATTTATAGAATCTCACATAATCGAAAAGATAGGAACAATCTTAAAAGATAAAGTTACAGCATTAAAAAAAACCACACAACATGTTAAGAGTGGTTACCTTTTAACTGGTGTTTTCAAGTTTTTTCTTTCTTCTTATCTATAGTTTCTATTATATATATATATATAACTTGTATGATTTATATAATTAAAATCAAGTTCTTTTCAAGAGAGAAAAAGAGTTAACTTCTTTCCAACAACCATATTTTTCAGCCCTGTCTTTTGGAAAGTCACCAAAGAGAAGGCTTGTTTGTACCTTAGTAAGATTTGATAAAATTCTTGAGACATTGAACATGGTTTCAGGTTATGCATCTAAAGTTTCTTGAAGATCTGGGCTTTTCTCCAATGTCCTAGTGCTTCTTGAGTAACAGAATTTTGATATCTAAATTTCTCCTTGCATTTCAATCAACTGAAGTGCCCTTTTCCTTGTATCCTCAGGTATTGGTGCCACCAGTCTTGTGGTTCTTTTTTCCATTTGTGAATGCCCTTACATCGTTTGCCAGCTTCAACTTTTGTTTAAAGTTTTATGTATGCGAGTATATCGAGGTGAAGTATGCATTGAGTGAAATGTCTAGGTGTTGGTTGTTCAAAAAGATGAATTGTGACAAAAGTATTCACCAGCTGGCCGAGGGGCTCAGTTGATGAAGAGTTGGCTTAAGATCACGAGTTCTGAGCACAGGGCCACCGGTTTGATTCCCACTTGGGCTAGTGATGCTGCACCCAAGCTGTGCTGTCACTGAGCTGCCAACTGGTGGCAGGATAGCTCAGCTGGTGTAACAACAAGACTGCCTGTTTGATGGTGAGCTACACCCACCTGCAACTAAGACTGAACTTGGCACCTTGAGCTGAGCAGCCGCCCAGATGGCTCAGTTGATAGAGCGTGCACTCTTAACAACAAGGCTGCCAGTTCGACTCCTGCATGGGATGGTGGCTATGCCCACCCGCATCTAAGACTGAACTCAGCACCTTGAGCTGAGCTGCTGCCCGGATGGCTCAGTGTTTAGAGTGTGTGCTCTTAACTATAAGGCTGCTGGTTTGACTCCCACATGAGATGATGGCTACGCCCACCCACAACTAATTGAACACAGCACCTTGAGCTTAGAGTCCACGAGCTGCCGATGGGCAGCCAGATGGCGACTGGTGCCCTCCACAATGAAGATTGAAAAACAACAACTTGGCTAGTCCCCTTGCCCAATTCCCCAACACTGTTTCCCTCCCCCAATTCCCCAATAAAATCTTAAAAAAAAAAAAAAATTATTCACCTAAGTAATCAAAGCACCAGATAAGATATAGCTGTCAACCCAGAAAGTTTCCCTTTAAGGATTCCCTTTGAGGATTAACTCTTCAGTCAATCCTAACCCTCTGTAAGCAAGTGTTCTTTTGATTTCTATCTCCATGGTTTTGCTTTGCCTATTCTTGATCTTCATATAAATAGAATCTTACTGCATGCATTCTTTAGTGTCTGGCTTCTTTCATTCAACCTAATGTTCTTGAAATTCAGTCATGTTACTGTGTATATCAATAGTTCATTTTTATTGTTAAGTAGTCTTCCCTTGTATGCCTATACTACAATTTGTTTACTTATTGTTCTGTTGGGGGACTTAATACCATCAACTTTTAAAGAGTGGCTTTTGGGACCAGCCAAGTGGTGCATAGGTTAAGAGCTGGCTTGGGATGCCAGTGGCCTGGGCTCGGATCCCACATATGAAGGCCAGTAACACTGCCCTCTATAGATAAGGTGGTGAACAACAGCTCCACCTGGTTGCCTCTATAGTCAAGATGCCCAGCAACCATGTGGGCTGCAGCCTTCGCTGCAGTGGGCTGCCAAGAGCCACCGTGAGCAGCCATCCAGAGGCTGGCAACCGATCTGCCTCACCTGGGAAAGAGCACAATGACAATATCAACATGGGCCAGTAAAGCAACATCCTCCACAACTAGACTGAAGAACAACAACAAAAAAGGACAGCAACTTGTCTGTTCCCCTTCCTTGATTCCCTAACACTGTTCCCCTATCCCAATTCCCCAATAAAATCTTTTTTTAAAAAAGTGGCTTTTTATTTTGTGAATTCATTCAGAAAAAATGAATAGAATCTCATCATAAATACTTATGAGAACATCTTTATCATCTAATTAGTTGCTTCTAATGTTTTTTATTTAACATTTTTCAAGTACTTTTTAAATTGCGATAAAAAGCATAAACATAAAATTCATCATCTTAACAATTTTAAATCATACAGTTCAGTAGTGTTAAGTATATTAACATTGTTGTGCAGTGGATCTCCAGAATTTTTTCATCTTACAAAACTGAAACTCTATAGCCACCCAACAATTTCCCATTTCTCATTCCCCATACCCCCTGGCAACCACCAGTCTACTTTCTGACTCTGAATTTCACTACTTGCAGACTCATATAGGTGGAATAATACAGTATTTGTCTCTTTGTGACCGGATTTACACTTCACATAGTGCCCTCAAGTTCATCCATGTTGTAATAAGTGACAGAATTTCCTTCTTTTTTAAGGCTGAATAATATTCCTTTGGATGTATGTACTATATTTCGTTTATTTATCCACTTGATGGACATACATTTGGGTTGCTTCCACCTCTTGGCTATTGTGACTAATGTTGCCATGAGAACGGATGTGCAAATATCTCTTTGAGATCTTCCTTTCAGTTATTTTGGATTGAAACCCAGAAGTGGGGTTGCTGGATCATATGGTGGTTCTAGGTTTAAAAGTTTTGAGAAACTGACATACTTTTTTTCATAACGGTTATACCATTTTACATTCCCACCAAAAGTGCTTCAAATATCTTTTGAAGGAGTCACATGTTGTAGCTAGAGTTGAGGTCCTAGGTTACCTTTTCCTTTCACTCCCCTCTTTCTCTGCCCAAAGAGAGCCACTATCCTGAATTTGGTGCTTCTAATGCCCATACATATTTTTATATTACTCTATTGAACTTTTTGCATCTATGAGGTCTAACAATGAAGTTTGCGAACTTGTTGCAATGATGTCGCTAACCTTTATTTATATCAGAGAGATTATTCATTATGAAGTTGTACCAACAGGACAAACAGTTAACCATGTTTACTACTTGGAATTGCTGAAAAGGATGCATGAAAAAGTTAGATGACCTGAACTTTTCTCCAACGATTCATGGCTTTTGCATCAAGACAATACACCAGCTCACACGACACTGTCTTTGAGGGAGTTTGTATCCAATAAACAAATAACTGCATTGGAACAAACTCCCTACTCACCTGATCTGGCCCCCAATGACTTCTTTCTTTACCCGAAGATAAAGGAAATATTGAAACAAGACATTTTGATGACATTCAGGATATCAAGGATAATACACGACAGCTCTGATGGCCATTCCAGAAAGACTTCCAAAATTGCTTTGAAGGGTGGACTAGGCACTGATGTCAGTGCATAGCCTCCCAAGGGCAATACTTCGAAGGTGACTATAATGATATTAAGCAATGAGGTATTAGCACTTTTTCTAAGATGAGTTCTCGAACTTAATTGTCCAACCTCATATTATTATGGATAGGATGTCTACTGTGATTCTGATTTTTGTTGTTGTTATTGTACACCGGATAATGTCTTTTCTTTCTGGTAGTTTCTTTGAAGTCCTGTAGTTTTACTATAATTTGTCTAAGTATGGCCACGTGCAGATGTTTTAAAATTACAGATGGTTTTAAATGTTGTTAAACTTATATAGCTCAGTATTCAGAAAACACTTCCACTCTGAGCCAGGCTCTTTCTTCAGTTCTGGAAAAGTAGTGATAATTTGTCTTCAGTTATAGCTTCTTCAACATTCTCTCCACTTTCTTATTCTGTAATTTGTATTTAACAACTGTGTGAGTTTTGGGATTATTCTCCATGCCTCAATTGCTCTTTCATCCTTCTGGCTCCCCACCACATTCTGAACATCTCGATTCTATGTTCCGGTTAAAAAATGAATTCTTCCTGGCTCTCTGCACTGCGCTTGAAGAGTTGCCAGGCTGGTGATTGGTTGTCGGGCTGCACGGCCTGATCTGTGAGCAGCTGATTGGGACAGGCTGAGACTGGGAGTTTTCCTGGGAGCGTTGGGCCGTGAGCTGTGTGCCTGCGTGATCCAGCCAGGGCTCTCCTGGTGATCTATTTAATACATCAAAGCAATTCCAGAGCAAAAGCCAGAATGGGGAAACAAAGAAACATGTCACAAGTAAAAGATCAGAAGAAACCTCTAGAAATGGAACTAAATGAAACAGAGGGATCCAACCTTTCAAAGACAGAGTTTAGAACACTGATGATAAGAATGTTTAACAAACTTAGTGAGGACATAAGAAAGGATAGAGAAATCATAAAAAAAAACAACCAGATAGAACTAAGGAATACAATAACTGAAATGAAGAACACACTCGAAGGAATCACCAATAGAGTAGATGAAGCAAAGGAGCGGATCAGCAATTTGGAAGACAAAATAGCAAAAATCACCCAGTTGGCACAACAAAAAGACCAAAGAATAAAAAACAATGAAAATAGTTTAAGAGCCCTATGGAACAAGATGCACCACAGCCACCTTTGCATCATAGGAATACCAGAAGGAGAAGAGAAGAAGCAAGGGGTCGAGAATGTATTTGAAAAAATAATGACTGAAAACTTCCCTACCCTGGTGAAGGAAATCAACATACATGCCCAGGAAGTGCAGACGGTTCCAAACAAGCTGAACCCAAACAGGTCCACACCAAGACACATCATAGTTAAAATGGCAAAGGTTAAAGACAAAGACAGAATCCTAAAAGCAGCAAGAGAAAAACAGCAGGTTACATACAAAGGAACTCCTATTAGATTAACAGCTGACTTGTCCACAGAAACTCTGCAGGCCAGAAGGGAGTGGCAGGAGATATTCAAAGTGACACAAAATAAAGGCCTACAACCAAGATTGCTCTACCCAGCATGGCTATCACTTAAAATTGAAGGAGAAATAAAGAGCTTCTCAGAAAAGAATAAGCTTAAGGAATTCATTACCACCAAGCCAGCATTGCAAGAAATGTTCAAAGGGCTTTTTTAAACAAAAGAAAGGGGTAAACAAGCTAACCCAGAGACACTAGGAGTACAAATAACAAAATGGCAATACATATGCACCTATCAATAAACATTTTAAATGTGTATGGGCTAAATGCTTCAATCAAAAGACAGAGAGTGGCTGAGTGGATAAGAAAATAGGACCCATGTATATGCTGTTTACAGATGGAATAGGATATTTCATGCAAATGGAAATGAGGGAAAAAAAACCTGGAATACCAATACTTATTTTGGACAAAATAGACTTTTAAATGACTACAATAAAAGACAAAGAAGGGCACTATAACCCTAATAAACATCTATGCACCCAACATAGGAACTCCTAATTACATATAACAGATTTTGACAGACATAAAGATGGAGATCAACAGTAACACTATCATAGTAGGGGACTTCAACACCATTGTCACCAATGGACAGACCCCTTAGACAGAAAATCAACACAGAAAGAGGGGCCTTAAATGACACTTTAGACCAGCTGGACTTTGTTGATACTTTTAGAGCGTTTCACCCTGAAAAAACAGAATATACATTCTTCTCAAGTACACATGGGACATTTTCCAAGATAGACCACGTTAGCCCACAAAACAAGTCTCAGTAAATTCAAGAGGACTGAAGTCATATCAAGCAGATATAAAGGAAAAACTGATGGTTGCTGGCTGGGAGGGAGTGGGGATGAGGGAGAGGGGGAAGGTTTTGGACAGCGTAGGTGGGTGACTACAATGTTGCCGCAGGGATATGGGGGCAGTTCTGGGAATGTAATTGATAATGTTGTGAAGAGACTATTATGTTAAGTGAAATAAGTCAGTCGGAGAAAGACAACTACCATATGATCTCAGTTATATATGGAATCTGAAAAACTGAGTGAATGATCAAAGTAAACAGACTCATAGATATAGTAGAAAAACTGAGGGTTGCCCGTTGGGACGGGGGTGGGGATAAGGGGGAAGGGGAGGGAATTAGACAGCATAAATAGACAACTACAATTTTGCCACAGGAATATGAAACACAGTTCGGGGAATATAATAATGTTGTAAAAATTTCATGGCGTGTCAGATAATCACATGTCTTGTTAGGCAGACCACTTCATGGATGGAGTAGAGGCTTGATCACTGCACTGTACACCTGAAGCTGATGTTGTATAATGCCAGCTGTAACTGAATATATAGATAGTCACGGGATGTGGAGTATACTGTGGAAGGGAGTCAAAGGAATTGTAGTGAATATGTATGATATGGGGGGAGAGGAATGGGGTAGCGAACTGGGGGAGGGGAGTTGTCACTTTGGGGGATAAAGAGTATAACTATTGCATTGTGTTGTACACCTGAAACTAATTTAAAAAAATAAATTAATTTAAAAAAAATTTTAAAAAAGAACTCTTTTTCCAGCTAGAGTTTGTAATATTTATTGCATGCTTTATTTATATAACTTTAGTATTTATTTCCAAGCTTTTAATTTTTTTTACATTTTCTTATTTAATAATTTATCATTACTTCTTTCTTTATTTTTTTATTTTTCAATTATAGTTGACATACAATATTATATTAATTTTAGGTGTACAACTTAATTTCTCTGAACTTCTTAAGTGTGATTATTTTAGTCTATCAAAATCTATAAATTAATCTGCAGTGAACAAATATTCAAAATACTGATTTTGCTGGTTATGTTTTCCCCCTCCCCCATATAATTTGGTTCCCTGACCCATTTACTTATTGCCTTCTCCTTAAAAAAAAAAAAAAATTGTCTTCATTCTTATATTTTTACTTAAACATAGTAAAACAGAGGGGCATGCTAACTTCTCCATGATAATGCTAGATGTGAAATGATCCCTACAATGATATTACTTATATTTAAATGCACACTTAGAATATGGTTTAAGGTTTTTCTGATTATGAAATCATATATATATGTACATATATTTGTAAAATATTCAAGTAACTTGGAAATGTTTAAAGAAGAAAATAGGATATGTTTCATATTGATATAGATTCTATCAGACTTTTGTCTGTGTTTATATACAAAATAAATATATACATATGGAGTATATTTATATGTCTTAACTTTTTTAACAAAATATACCCTTTCATAGGCATTTTCACTTCATAAAATGTAGATCCCATTCCATAATACAACTCTACAACAAAAAACAGGTTTTGTAGGAATATAATATAATTTATATTATAGTAGGAATATAATATAATTTATTTGATATATCCCCCATTGTTGAGCATTTAGGTTGTTTCCAGGTCACTAGAATAAACAATGCTATGAACACACTTTTAAATATCTAAAGTTGTGAGGATCTTTCCAAATAAAATATGCTACCTAAATATAGTTCATTACCCTTATTTTTTGTTATTGTGGTAAAATATGCATAACATAAATTTTACCAGATTAACCATTTCTAAATGTACAGTTCAGTGGCATTTAAGTACATTCATAGTGTTGTGCAACCACCCTTGCTTTTAACTGTGAATTCACAAGCTGATTGAAGAAATCTCTGTGACAAAACGTGTTGCTAACAACTCTCAAGAAATTTTAGGCTTGCTCTCAGTTTTTAAGTTCTTCAATATCTCTGCCTCTGAGAATGTGGACTTTTGTCAAAGTAGCTGGGAAATGCCATGACATTTGCCTGCTATATTCACAAATGTCACAGAAAACTATAAATGGGTTGTTGTAAAAGATGCTGAAAATTTAATGGTTAAAGTATTTTGTTCTGCAAATCTGATCAGACCTGCATTTTTTTCACCTGTTTTAGAGGGTGCTCATTGCCCAAGTTAGTAACAAAATTAAGGCAGTTACATTAAAATTGACTTAAAGATTGTCTGGGGTTCTTTTCTTTTTCTTTTTTTTTTTTTTTATTAGTTTCAGGTGTACAACACAACACAATAGTTATACTCTTTACCCCCCAAAGTGACAAACCCCCCAGTTCGCCACCCAACTCCCCCCCATATCACACATATCTATCACAACTCCCCTAACTCCCGTCCACTGTATACTCCACATCCCGTGACCATCCACATATTCAGTTACAGTTGCCATACAATAATATACAACACCAGCTTCAGGTGTACAGTGCAGTGATCAAGCCTCTACTCCATCCAAAATTTTTACAACATTATTATATTCCCCGAACTGTGTTTCATATCCCTGTGGCAATATTGTAGTTGTCTATTTATACTGTCTAATCCCTTCCGCTTCCTCCCCATCCCCTCCTCCCAACTAGCAACCCTCTGTTTTTCCTCTACATCTATGAGTCTGTTTACTTTGATCGTTCACTCAGCTCTTCAGACTTCACACACAAGTGATATCACATGGTACCTGTTCTTCTCCGACTGACTTATTTCACTCAACATAATATTCTCCTCACAACATTCTAAATTACATTCCCAGAACTGCCCCCATATCCCTTCGGCAACATTGTAGTCCCACCTACACTGTCCAAAACCTTCCCTCTCTCCCTCTTACCCACTCCCTCCCAGCCAGCAACCATCAGTTTTTCCTTTATAACTGCTTGATATGACTTCAATCTTCTTAAATTTACTGAGACTTGTTTTGTGGCCTAACATGGTCTATCTTGGAAAATATCCCATGTGTACTTGAGAAGAATGTATATTCTGTTTTTTCAGGGTGAAGTGCTCTAAAAATATCAACAAAGTCCAGCTGGTCTAAAGTATCATTTAAGGCCCCTCTTTCTGTATTGATTTTCTGTCTAAAGGGTCTGTCCATTGGTGACAATGGGGTGTTGAAGTCCCCTACTATGATAGTGTTACTGTTGATCTCCATCTTTATGTCTGTCAAAATCTGTTATATGTAATTAGGAATTTCTATGTTGGGTGCATAGATGTTTATTAGGGTTATAGTGCCCTTCTTTGTCTTTTATTGTAGTCATTTTAAAGTCTATTTTGTCCAAAATAAGTATTGGTACTCCAGATTTTTTTTTTCTCATTTCCATTTGCATGAAATATCCTATTCCATCTGTAAACAACATATACATGTGTCCTATTTTCTTATCCACTCAACCATTCTCTGTCTTTTGAGTGGATCATTTAGCCCATTCACATTTAAAATTATTATTGATAGGTGCATATGTATTGCCATGTTGTTATTTGTATTCCTAGTGTCCCTGGGTTAGCTTGTTTATCCCTTTCTTTTGTTTAAAAAAGCCCTTTGAACATTTCTTGCAATGTTGGTTTGGTAGTAATGAATTTCTTAAGCTTATTCTTTTCTGAGAAGCTCTTTATTTCTCCTTCAATTTTAAGTGATAGCTGTGCTGGGTAGAGCAATCTTGGTTGTAGGCCTTTATTTTGTGTCACTTTGAATATCTCCTGCCACTCCCTTCTGTAGACAAGTCAGCTGTTAGTCTAACAGGAGTTCCTTTGTATGTAGCCTGCTGTCTTTCTCTTGTAGCCTCTAGGATTCTGTCTCTGTCTTTAACCTTTGCCATTTTAACTATGATGTGTCTTGGTGTGGACCTGTTTGGGTTCAGCTTTTTTGGAACCGTCTGCACTTCCTGGGCATGTATGTTGATTACCTTCACCAGGGTAGGGAAGTTTTCAGTCATTATTTTTTCAAATACATTCTCGACCCCTTGCTTCTTCTCTTCTCCTTCTGGTATTCCTATAATTTGAAGGTGGTTGTGCATCACCTTGTCCCATAGGGCTCTTAAACTATTTTCATTGTTTTTTATTCTTTGGTCTTTTTGTTGTGCCAACTGAGTGATTTTTGCTATTTTGTCTTCCAAATCACTGATCTGCTCCTCTGCTTCATTTACTCTACTGGTGATTCCTTCGAGTGTGTTCTTCATTTCAGTTATTGTATTCTTTAGTTCTAACAGGTTGTTTTTTATGGTTTCCCTATCCTTCTTTATGTCCTCACTAAGTTTCTTAAACATTCTTATCATCAGTGTTCTAAACTCTGTCTCTGAAAGGTTGGATCCCTCTGTTTCATTTAGTTCCATTTCTAGAGGTTTCTTCTGATCTTTTACTTGTGACATGTTTCTTTGTTTCCCCATTCTGGCTGTCGCTCTGGGATTCCTTTGATGTATTAGATCACCAGGAGAGCCCTGGCTGGATCACACAGGCACACAGTTCATGGCCCAACGCTCCCAGGAAAACTCCCAGTCTCAGCCTGTCCCAATCAGCCACTCACAGATCAGGCCGAGCAGCCCAACAACCAATCACCAGCCTGGCAACTCTGCAAACGCAGTGCGGAGAGCAGGGACCCGAGGCGGCTTGCACACTCCCGCGTCTCAGTGAGCAGCCTGTTGGAGCCGGAGCACCCCCACCAGGTTTTTCCCTGGCAACGCAGCACTAGCCGTGCGGAGGGTGGGGATCCAAGGTGGCTTGAGCACTCCTGGGTCTCAGTGGGCAGCCTGTTGGAGCCGGAGGGCACCCGCCCAGCGTTTCCCTGGCAACGCAGTATAAGCCGGGTGGAGGGTGTGGATCCAAGGCCGCATGTGCGTGCGCAGGCACACATGCACTTCTGCGCCAATTCCACCAGACCAATGAGGTCTCGGACCTGATACTCCATGGGAGGGCTCAACCCCGACAAAATGGTGCCCTCCCTACACCACTCGCGCTCAGGCTCCACACCACAGGAACAACAGTCCAAAAACCTCCAGCCTTTGCACCAAAGGTGCTCAGTTGAGTCCGTCCCCGCAGGCTCCCGATCCAGATCACACAGCCATTCCCTCCACCAGTAACCAGGTAAGGGGTCACCAGTGAGGAAACCTGGGCGCCGACCCCACTGATTCTCCAGCTGCTCTCAGCCTCACCGAGCTGAGTGAAGAGAGCCCTCGCTAATTTACTGCCAGCTATCTTAGAACTCCTCTTCCCGGCAAAGGAACTCTGGGCTGGTGAGCTTGGTGTGCGGCCGGAGGGTCTCTCCCCCAACCGGAGAAGCCTCCCCACAGCTGGGACCTCCCTTGCGGGGTTCACCCTCTCTTGTCTCCACCCGTCCTACCAGACCCGACACGGCCTCCTCTTAAAGTTCTTCGTTTAGTGGTTTTGTTCATCCAGTGTTCTGGGGACCTCCAGGGTTGAATGCTGTATAATTTGCTTGTAATTTTGGTGTGATCCTGGGAGGCAGTTAGCACAGCGTCTGTCTATTGCGCCATTTTACCGGAAGTCCCCTGGGGTTATTTTCTTTGTTTTAAAAATTAAGCAACGGGCTGGCCAAGTGGCGTGGTTGTTAAGCGCTGGCTTGGGAAACCAGCGGCCCCGGTTCAGGTCCCACATATGAGGGCCAGTGACACTGCCCTCAAAGAAAAAAAAAAAAATTAAGCAGCATTTATTTGTTTTTCCGGAAATAGAAAAAAGACTAGATCAAAAAATAAAATGAAATAAAATTAAAATCATTGGTAATCCTTCCACTTGGAGTTGTAACATTTAAAGTATTTCCTTTCATTCTTTATTTGTTTGTTTATTTATTTATTTACTTATTTATTTATTTATTTTTGAGGATATTGACACTGGCCCTCACATGTGGGACCCGAACCAGGGCTGCTGGCTTCCAAAGCCAGCGCTTAACCACCGCACCACTCGGCCGGCCCATTGGCTTTTCAATTTTATCCTTTCCAAAACATCCCATAGAGTACATATAGAAGAAATGTATAAAGCTCGGATACATTTATGAGAAGTCCTGATGGTAAGAGGAAGCCCTTCTTTCTTGGATCCAGTTGTTTTTCCATCCTCTGTCCTTCAGAATGAGGAACACTGGGCATAAGCCATCGCTTTCTCCAGTGCTGAGCACTAGCTACATATTTCTATAAATACTTCCTACATGTCACTAAATAAATAAGTTATGTCCTGTTTGTGGCTATTTGTTCATGCAATTCATTTGGATCACCAAGGCTCTGCTCACTTGCTCCAAATTGCCTGAAGATTTTGTGAGTGAGAAATAAATGCCTAGCTCTCTCCTCAAATTTCCCTGACCCATGGCTGCATTGCAGAAGCGGATCTCACATACCTAAAAGGCTGGAATCACACAAAACAGAAATTGCTCTGCTTGATGGTGCAAATAAAAAATGGTGAAAAAACTAGCAGATTGCAGATAATAAAATCATCAAAAGCAGTGATATTCTCTTCAAACAGCTATTGAGAACATTAAGACATTATCTGAGAAAGATTCTTCAATCAAAATTTGTCTAGAGAATGCTGGGTTCAAGAAAGCTACAGATACTTTTTAACCAAAAAGCTTTAAACATGCCAATGAGAATTATGAATTTCTAAATTGAGAAAATAGGTTTTCCTGAACTGATGAGCACAGAAAACTTTTTATATTAGGACATATTATAAGACTAATGTTCCTCAGAACACATTTTGTGAAATGTTGATCTAAGCAAATCAAATAAAACAAAGAAAACAATTTACATTGTTTTTTACATAGAAAAAAGAATGAGGGCCGGCTGAGTAGTGCGGTGGTTAAGCGCTGGCTTTGGAAGCCAGCGGCCCTGGTTCGGGTCCCACATATGAGGGCCAGTGACACTGCCCTCAAAAAAAAAAAAAAGCTCATTTTGAAAGCCATTTATTTTTTAGTTTTGAACAATATTTGTTAGGTATCAGACATTTCTAGGCAGAAAAGAGTCACACAATTTATTTGTGATGGTATAATAATAACTAATGTTTAGTAAGTATTTGTCATTTCAATTTTTCAAAAAGGTACATTTATTATTCCACTTTTACAAATGAAGTAACTGAGGTACAGAGGTTCACTTGTTCAATATATGGGAGGAAAAATTAATTTTCCAAGTACCCTCTTAATTTCTCCCACTGATTCCTGCAAATTGGACTGACTAAAAGAGAGATTAATGAGAAAATCATGCAAATTTACTTCCTATAAGTTTTACGTTTTACATGACACAGGAGTCTTCATAAGAAAATGAAGACCCCGGAACCATGAAACTTGAGTGTTTTTATACTAGGTTAGACAAAGAGCAGGTAGTCATGGGAAAATGTTGACAGGACAAAGAGTATGAGCTAAAGGAATGACCTGGGGAAACTTAGCAAGACCTGTTTGTGTGTGTTCTTCTTAGGTTCCTCTCTGAGTCCCTCTGGCTTCAGAGACAAGGATGCTTCTTCCTTCTGAGTATAGGGAGGGCACCTCTCACAGGGGGGTCTTACAACCTGCTTCTGGGGAGAAGGGGGAGGTCAGATAGTCCTTCCTGCACCTGCTGTTTCTCAAATTCCTGACATGCCATTTCTCCTATTCCTTCAGTTCCTTGGCATATTTAGTATGCCAAGGTGCCATACTTTGGAGTAACATGTTCTGAATCTCATCAAATGCAAAGTTTCTTAGGCTCTCTATGCCTGATCTGTAACATGAGTGGGTTGCTATAGCTCTGTGCTTTTTAACACTTATTTACACAACAGAATCATCTGGATAGCTTTTAAAAAATATAGATTCCTGGACCCAGACCCGAGAGTTCAATTCAGTAGCTTCTGGGCATGGGCTTAACATCTGCCAGCACTTAATCTCTGCCAGAGACTCAGATCTGGGATCCTCTATTTGATTATAACACTGACTCAATTAGTCTCCAGCTAGTTACTCTGTTTTGGCACCATAGCTTCTGATGTGAGAAGCTGCTGAGGTGGCAGCAGCAGAAAATCATTAAGAGACAACCCAAGTAAATCATCTGTGTGTCATATGAGGCTAATTACACCCTCAAAAACCTCCCTGTCAGCATGTAGATAAAATGCACAGTGGAGGGCTGGCCGAGTGGCTTGTTGGTTAAGAGTTGGCTTGGGATCGCGAGCTCTGAGCAGCAGGGCCACCAGTTCGGATTCCATAAGGGCTGGTGACGCTGTGCCCTCTACAGCTAGGATGGTGAATGGCAGTTCGACGTGGAGCTGGGCTGCCATGAGTCTCCGGAGATGGCGTAGGCTACAGTGAGTAGGTTGCTGTAAGCTACTGTGAATGGCTGGCAGCAGCGTGAGCGACTGTCCAATGGCCAGCGACTGACTGCCTCAGCCGGAAAGAGAGCAATGATCACAATACTAACGTTGGCCAGTGAAGCGACGTCCTCCGCAGCTAGACTAAGGAACAAAAGAACAGCAACTTGTCTGTTCTCCTTCCCCGATTCCCCAATAAAATCTTTAAAAAAAAAAAAATGCACAGTGGAAACAGCTGGAGAGATGTCCCACTTCGTAAACCGATTCAGCTCCATCTAGTTAGTGGAAGGAGCGCCTCTTACAGATATTCCATATGCTTCATCATCAAAAACATTCGGTTGCATTAAAGAAAGTGGAATTCATCAGAATAGAATTTGAATCTGTAAGCTCACAAGAAACAATTCAGATCATTTTCTGGGGAGACCTTCATATTTACATGAAAATAGTGATTTTTCTATTTTCTTTATGAACAATTCCATCTAAAAGTCTCAGAATTGTTTTCTGTAAAAGCAACACGATTTTTTAAAGCCCTTTTGTTTATTGTCATTAATATAATGGTTTCTATTGTGGAAGTGGTTTATAAAATGTATTACATTTTACAATTGCCATTGTTTTTCTTTAGATGTTTCTGTGGTTATCCATGAAATGCAAGAATAGTAATATTTATCATTTATTGAGGGCTTACTCTGGATTGTGCATCATATATATATATATATATATATATATATATATATATATACACATATAACCTCATTTAGTTCTCTCAATAATTGCATATGGTAAGTATTATTCCCAGATCCCTTTGAAATAAGGAGGAAACTTAGATAATTAAGTTGCCCAGTATCACTAAGGAGTGGAGCTGGGACTTGAATCCAGCAGACTGATTCCACATCTTCCTGTTATAGTTACATCAGCATTTCCTAAAGTATGGATTTTAGAAAGTTAATTGCGCAAGATATTAGAAATTGAATTTTGAAAGAAAAGAAAGCATGAGTTAACTAAATAAGGTTGGGGAATATTGGGCTAAACAATTGGGTTTCTTTCCTGTATGATTTCTCAAAGTATCTAAAAGGTCATGAACTTTACAAATCTCTAAAAACAAGTGAAAAATATAACATTTCCCAGTCCATCTTGAACACAAAACTCTTTTTGGTCTAAAAGTCTTTTTTTAAAAAAATATTTTATTGGGTAACTGGGGGAAGGGAGCAGCATTGGGGAATCCAGGAAGGGGAACAGACAAGTTGCTGTCCTTTTGTTCTTCAGTCTAGTTGTGGAGGACCTTGCTTCACTGGCCCATGTTGGTATTATCATTGCGCTCTTCCTGGGTGAGGCAATCGGTCGCCAGCCATTGGATGGCTGCTCACAGCAGCTCACAGCAGCTCATGAAAGCTCACAAAAGCTCACGCCTGCTACTGGCCAGCCCCACTGCCAGCCAGCCCCACTGCAGCCTATGCTATTGCCGGTGGCTCACGGCAGCCCAGCTCCAGGTCAAGTTGTTGTTCACCATCTTAGCTGTAGAGGGCGCAGCATCAGTGGCCCTCATGTGAGATCTGAACCCTGGGCCCAGCTGCTCAGAGCTGGCATCCCAAGCCAATTCCTAACCAATGCACCACTCGGCTGGCCATGTCTAAAAGTCTTTTTAGACCACTGTCCTGCAAATCAAGTCTATGAAAAATCTCCCGCAAGTTAGTGGTCTACAAAGTAGTTTCTAAACCTCTTTGCCCACTGAGGCCAAGCATTTACATACCTTTTACAGGGATGTAAGGAAGACCTAACAGGTGTTAAACGGTAAGTTGCCACTATGTACCTGTGCTCTTTACTTTACAGATGATTATTCAGGTTAATTGATAATACCTTTCTCTGGAATAATTTAACCATATACCGGAGGTGCCAAAAAAATGTATACAAGTGGACACTGGTCAACGCTGCTCAAGCAGTAGTTCGCTGTAATCAGAAGTGTCTGGGACACTGATAGTAACCACTTTGAGCACCTTTTGTAATTGCAGAAGTCAAACATGACTTGTATTCATCTTTTGTTGTTGGTATATATTGAGTATTACACTTTTAATAGTTTTTTTCTTTCTTAAAATGTGTATACATTTTTTTGGCACTCTCTGTATATGAAAAACCTCACCATCTTGGGGAGTTCAAGACAAACCACTAGAGTAGAAAGAAAATATTAAAACATATATTTAAAGCTTGCTACATTTTATTTTTTCACATATGCTTTGTTATATATACAAAAAAATCCCAAAAATTATAAATTTTATTTATAAATATTTATTAATATATAAGTATATTTAAGAATATATTGTGTATAATATTGGAATAGTAACATGTAGACAATTAGCAAATAATTTTATATACATACATATATATCTATCTATGGTGGGTTGCAATAACAGTAAGTGGGTCACTTAACCATACAGATGAAAAAGGCTTTAATTTGTTCTAATTCTTCAAACCAGCAATTTCATTTCTTGGATCCAATTTATTTCAAGGAAATAACTTTGTATGTGTACAAATATTTAGTTATAGGAATGTTTACTAAAGAGCTCTTTAGTAAGAGTTAGTGAGAATTCCAAATATCCAACAATTGAGGATTGCGTACATAAACTGTGGTACATTTATATAAAGAATCCTACCATATGCAGTGGTAGAATATACAATAGCCTTAAAAAAACAAAACAAACAAAAAAACAACCCTGATTTTATAAGTAAAAAAGAAAAACAGATGACAAAAGATTGTTGAGTTCATATGCCTAGAAAAAATGACTGCAATTATAAACCAAGATGTTAATACTGATAGTGAGATAAGGGCAAATATTTATTTTATTTTATTTTATTTTATTTTATATTATTTTATTTTATTTTTTTCCATTTTTTTCTTTATTTATTTATTTGTATTAGTTTCAAGTGTACAACACAATGCAATAGTTATACTCTTTACCCCCCAAAGTGACAACTCCCCTCCCCCAGTTTGCCACCCCACTCCCCCTCCATATCATACATATCTATCACAACTCCCCTGACTCCCCTCCACAGTATACTCCACATCCCGTGACCATCCACATATTCAGTTACAGTTGGTATACAATTCTATACAACATCAGTTTCAGGTGTACAGTGCAGTGATCAAGCCTCTACTCCATCCATGAAGTGGTCTCCCTAACAAGACATGTGACTATCTGACACACTGCAGAATTTTTACAACATTATTATATTCCCCGAACTGTGTTTCATATCCCTGTGGCAATATTGTAGTTGTCTATTTATACTGTCTAATCCCTTCCCCTTCCCCCCATCCCCACCCCCCTCCCAACTAGCCACCCTCAGTTTTTCCTCTACATCTGCGAGTCTGTTTACTTTGATCGTTCACTCAACTCTTCAGACTCCACACACAAGTGAGATCACATGGTACCTGTCCTTCTCCGACTGACTTATTTCACACAACATAATAGTCTCTTCACAACATTATCAATGACATTCCCAGAACTGCCCCCATCTCCCTGCAGCAACATTGTAGTCCCATCTACACTGTCCAAAACCTTCCCTCTCTCCCTCTTCCCCACTCCCTCCCAGCCAACAACCATCAGTTTTTCCTTTATATCAACTCTTTCTGTGTTGATTTTCTGTCTAAAGGGTCTGTTCATTGGTGACAGTGGTGTTGAAGTCCCCTACTATGATAGTGTTACTGTTGATCTCTGTCTTTATGTCTGTTAAAATCTGTTACATGTAATTAGGAGTTCCTATGTTGAGTACATAGATGTTTATTAGGGTTATAGTGCCCTTCTTTGTCTTTTATTGTAGTCATTTTAAAGTCTATTTTGTCCAAAATAAGTATTGGTACTCCAGCTTTTTTTTTTTTCTCATTTCCATTTGCATGAAATATCTTATACCATCTGCAGACAGCATATACATGTGTCCTATTTTCTTATCCATTCAGCCACTCTCTGTCTTTTGATTGCAGCATTTAGCCCATTCACATTTAAAATGATTATTGATAGGTGCATATGTATTGCCATTTTGTTATTTGTATTCCTGGTCTCCCTGGGTTAGCTTGTTTACCCCTTTCTTTTGTTTAAAAAAGCCCTTTGAACATTTCTTGCAATGCTGACTTGGTGGTAATGAATTCCTTAAGCTTATTCTTTTCTGGGAAGCTCTTTATTTCTCCTTCAATTTTAAGTGATAGCTGTGCTGGGTAGAGCAATCTTGGTTGTAGGCCTTTATTTTATGTCACTTTGAGTATCTCCTGCCACTCCCTTCTGGCCTGCAGAGTTTCTGTAGACAAGTCAGCTGTTAATCTAACAGGAGTGCCTTTGTATGTAGTCTGCTGTCTTTCTCTTGTAGCCTCTAGGATTCTGTCTCTGTCTTTAACCTTTGCCATTTTAACTATGATGTGTCTTGGTGTGGATCTGTTTGGGTTCAGCTTGTTTGGAACCCTCTGTACTTCCTGGGCATGCATGTTGATTTCCTTCACCAGGGTAGGGAAGTTTTCAGTCATTATTTTTTCAAATACATTCTCGACCCCTTCCTTCTTCTCTTCTCCTTCTGGTATTCCTGAGTCGAAGCTGGTTGCGTTTCACCTTGTCCCATAGGGCTTTTAAACTATTTTCATTGTTTTTTATTCTTTGGTCTTTTTGTTGTGCCAGCTGGGTGATTTCTGCTATTTTGTCTTCCAAATCGCTGATTCGCTCCTCTGCTTCATCTACTCTACTGGTGATTCCTTCGAGTGTGTTCTTCATTTCAGTTATTGTATTCTTTAGTTCTAACAGGTTGTTTTTTATGGTTTCCCTGTCCTTCTTTATGTCCTCGCTAAGTTCCTTAAACATTCTTATCATCAGTGTTCTAAACTCTGTCTCTGAAAGGTTGGATCCCTCTGTTTCATTTGGTTCCATTTCTAGAGGTTTCTTCTGAGCTTTTATTTGTGACATGTTTCTTTGTTTCCGCATTCTGGCTGTCGCTCTGGGATTGCTTTGATGTATTAAATAGATCACCAGGAGAGCCCTGACTGGATCACGCAGGCACACAGCTCATGGCACAACACTCCCAGGAAAACTCCCAGTCTCAGCCTGTCCCAATCAGCCGCTCGCAGATCAGGCTGAGCAGCCAGACAACCAATCACCAGCCTGGCAACTCTGCAAGCACAGTGCAGAGAGCGGGGACCCGAGGTGGCTTGTGCACTCCCGCGTCTCAGTGAGCAGCCTGTTGGAGCCGGAGGGCACCCGCCCAGCGTTTCTCTGGCAACTCAGTATAAGCCGGGCAGAGGGTGCGGATACAAGGCCGCAGGCGCATGCGCACGCACACATGCACATCTGCGCCAATTCCAGCAGACCAATGAGGTCTCGGACCTGATCCTCTGTGGGAGGGCCCAAGCCCGACAAAATGGCATCCTGCCTACACCACTTGCGTGCAGGCTCCACACCACGGGAACTATAGTCCAAAAACCTCCAGCCTTTGCACCAAGGTGCTCAGTTCAGTCCATCCCCGCAGGCTCCCTGGTCCGGCTCACACAGCCACTCCCTCCACCAGGAACCAGGTAAGTGCTCACCAGCGAGCAAGCCCAGGCGCTGGCCCCACTGATTGATTCTCCAGCCGCTCTTAGCCTCACCAAGCTGAGCAAAGAGAGTCCTCACTAATTTACTGCCAGCTATCTTAGAACTTCTCTTCCCGGCAAAGGAACTCTGGGCTGGTGAGCTTGGTGTGCGGCCGGAGGGTCTCTCCCTCAACTAGACCAGCTTCCCATGGCTGGGGCTTCCCACACGAGGCTCGCCCTCTCTCGTCTCTGCCTGTCCTACCAGACCCGACGTGGCCTCCTCTTTAAGTTCTTCGTTTAGTGGTTCTGTTCATCTAGTGTTCCGGGGACCTCCAGGGTTGAATGCTGTATAATTTGTTTGTAATTTTGGTGTGATCCTGGGAGGCAGTTAGCACAGTGTCTGTCTATTGCGCCATTTTACCGGAAGTCCCTTATTTTATTTTTTTGTGTACTTCCCTGTGTTATACTATTGGGTTGTCTGAAAAGTCATGATGCATTTTTGCAACAAAAAACAGAAAAAATATGTCATGACTTTTCCCACAACTCAATAATTTTTGCACAACAAATGTGTATTTTTAAAAGCATTATATTCACAAAGTTCAAATTTTGGCAATTATAAAAGGATATACAGTAACAAAGTCTTTTTTTGCCATCTTTCTCAACAACCCATTCATCTCTCCAAAAGTATCCAAGGTTATTGCTTTCTTGTGTATCTTTCCAAGGATGCATTATATTGATAAAATTAGTTCATATACATATATTCTTTTTACCTTTATTACAAAATAATAGCATATAGAAAACATTGTTTTTCATTTTGCTATATTAAATAATCTTGTATACCTGTAATTGCACCCATGTGAGAATGTATCTGTGGAATAAAAACATGGACAAAAAATTCTAAACATATTTAATACTAAAAAGAGTGGAATAAAAAATTCTAGAAGTGGAACGGCTACGTCAAAGGAAATGTGCATTTGTCACTTCAATAAACATTGCCATTTCAAAAATATTGCCATACTCTGAAGTTATGAAAAAAATTTTCTCATACTTTCTTCTGATACTTTAATGTTTGGGGTTTTTTACATTTCAGCTTATATCCATTTAAATTTATCCTGGCTTGATGGATACTTAATAAGAAAAACAAATTACTTAAAACGTTAAATTCCACACTCATAGTGGAAATTCAAGTGCCAGTTGTCCCCATCTGTTAGATCACAGGACCTAGATGCAAATAAGGACATCTTGCAAAGGTTCGGCTTACACAGCAGATGAGTAACAGAGCCAGACCTCAGCCGTTCTGTGTGCAGGTTTATTTGCTTCCAGAGTCACATTGTAGTAAAGAGGCAAGTTCCTTCAAGTGAATTTTTCACTCCGGTAAAATCCAAGCTGCTGTCTGGGTTTTTCTTCCGAAATACTGTAAGTTGCTTTAATCATTTAAATAAAAAGGAGTGTTCTCACCTATGTACTGGGGTATGTGTGTCTGCTTTGCATGAATTTGTGTGTGACGATGTCAGAGCATATGGGAAGAGAACTCATTTATTCCTGCAGTGATTCTGTAGACCTGGTGCTGGAGAACCTAAGCAGCTGTACTGAAATGTCAGATGGATTTGCACAGCTGACTCAAGTTGCCAAAAAGAGAGTGGCATAGCAGTTTCATAAATTGACTGTATCCAGCCAACCCCTGCTTAATATAGACATGGCATGAGCTGTGCTGCAGTCACTCTTTGCTGATCGGAAAGCACCACTAAGGTGCTTGGGGGGAATAAAATCTCTCATAGTGGTATTGACTTGAAATGCTTGGGGAAGCTTTTCAACTGGGGAAACTTCTTGTGTTTTGGGGTTTTTTTAATCATTTTTGATTATTTCTCCTTTTCTAGTAAGAAAGGGGGAAAATTATAGAAAAATAATCATGTCAGAGCACAGCAGGAATTCAGATCAAGAAGAACTCTTTGATGAAGAGATCGACGAAGATAAAATCTTGGCCAACTTGTCACCTGAAGAGCTGGAAGAACTGCAATCGGAAATGGAAGTCATGGCTCCTGACCCCAGGCTTCCTGTGGGAATGATTCAAAAAGATCAAACCGACAAACCACCTACAGGAAACTTTGACCATAAATCTCTTGTTGATTATATGTATTGGCAAAAGGCATCCAGACGCATGCTGGAAGATGAGCGTGTTCCTGTCACCTTTGTGCCATCTGAGGTAACCAGGGATTTGTGTACAACAGAGAAATGGCTGCCTGGGATGGCAGGTGTCCATGTTGTAACTGTCACTTCTCAAGATTTCATGTCTTGAGGTGTTTCGTTGCCACTTAAAGATTAAATTGTAATATTTAGTCCTCCTCCAGATTGGAACTTCCTGAAACACTTACATGATATAGCGTAAGGGGAAAGTTAGTAATTCCTTGTAAACGCCTCTTTTTTAAAAATTGCTATGGGTTTGCTGTGTAGGAAAGCCTGTATTCTATAGATATGTATTTAATTAATTAACTCATAAGCCAGACACAGTTGACTTTAACCCTTTTTCTTGCTCACAGAACCCTTTAAGAAGCTGATGAAAGCTCTGTACCCTTTCCTTCCCCCTGAAGTCTATCCACTTATCCTACAATTAGACCAAGTCAAATAACAGTCCCCCTGAAGTCCATCCACTTATCCTACAGTTAGACCAAGTCAAATAACCAAAAATATCCAATATTTGTACAGTGCATTGGATATCAGTGATGAATTTAGACATTAATAGCTATTAAGCTGTTTTAAAGATAGTTTTCTAAAATGTTTTTATATGAAAAGTAGAATTGTGGTTAAATCTATAAACTTATTGTATATTAGCATAATTTTTTCTGATGTTCCACTTAAAAATAACTTAGAAAAAAAGGGCAGAGATTCCCCCAGGTAAAGTCTCTTTTAGTTATGCCTGGTGATATAGATATATCTTGTCACATTATTATCACACTGGCTGTAATTAGAATAGTTATAAATTGGACTCATGGTCAGGAGAGTTTAACCATATACTAAACTCAGAAAAGTAAATTGATGGCTTAATCAGGTTAGAGTTTAAGGTACAATTTGCAGACATTTTACAATTGGAGTAAAATTCAATTCTATGTGAACAATTTCAAAAAAAGAAAATCAATTGGGTACTTTTCAGTTTTCCTTCTCTTGGTATCAAACAGCTTGATGGATGGCTCCCCCTTCTGGGACAGATGAAAAATGCAGTGGTGAAGGCTTTAGTTGGTAAAGGTGTTGACAACTGTCAATTCCAACCTACAATATGTTTGTTATGTTCAATAAGATCAAGTTCTTATTTGGATAAACCGGTGTCTCAAACTGCTACACTAGATTTCAAAATGACACCTTTGAGATATACATATTGTATAGGAAAGTGTACTAATTGATGGGCAGCAATCAATAAACACTATTGATTTCATTCCTAGACTAAGCAGTTGTTTCTAAATCTCTCCATAATCCAGCCAGAGGTAGCTGGCTCTGCTTCTTAGATGCCTTTCTAGTGAACCTGTCCTTGTACTAGCCACAGCAGTTTTCATAGAGTTGAGGAGACGAAGTCAAAGTCAAGTGTTTTGGTATATTCCAAAATATTAAACTGCTCTCATTTTCCCCACAATATATTATGTTTTTAGGGAAGCTCTATGCACACATTATACTAGAGTAGCCTGCATCTTCTTAATGTAAATTATGGTTATGGCTATAAGAAAATTATTGTGTAATCCAGGGCTATTGAATACAAAGATACCTATTGAGCTATATTCAAAACAAAGACTTCAATGTATAGGTAAATAACTCCATAACATTTTCAAAACAAATAATTATTAATTGCTTCTGGACTTGTACAGCATTTGAAAAAAATACAGAGTCTGAACACAAAATTAACTAGGTTTCATTTTAATGTATAGGATGAGGTAAACACAGCCCAAAAATGTGTGTTTATATATGTGTCTATGCAAAAATTGTCTTTATTTTGGTTGTGTTTGCTTACAAAACTAATGTGTGTTTTAAACTTTGTTTAAAAAAAACCTCAAGCACTCTAGAATTGTATACTGTAACAAGTGAATATCCCCCAAATGCTTCTTCTTTCTCAGTTATTTTAATGGTTATCTCTCTTCCTAAGAGATAACTACTAATTTGGTGAACAGTACAACAAACTTTTTTCTATACATTTATAAACTTTTATATATTGTATGTATGTCTGTGTGTATATGTATGTACATATACACTTATACAAATGGAATACTATACATACAGTTTACTTACTTTTCTGTTAATAATAAATCTTTTAATTATTTCCAGTAGATATTGTTCTACTTCATATTTCTTCACTGCTATGTATTCTAACCATCATAAACCTCTCTTTTAGGAAAACACTCAAGAGCAGCATGAAGAAACAGACACAGGCAATAAAAAGGTGTCCCAGTATTTAAAAGAAAAAGTCAATAATGAAATTGCTGCAAATAAAAGAGAATCAAAGAGCAGCAACAATGTCCAAGAAACAGATAATGAGGATAATAATGAAAACGATGAAGATGAAGAAGATGAAGACGAAGATGATGAAGATGATGAAGATGAAGATGATGGTGAAGATGAAGATAAAGATGAAGATGATGGAGAAGATGGAGAAGATGGCAGTGATGAAAAAACAAAAGGAGAAGAGAAAGGCAAAGTAAAGGAGCAAGTCAGAAATGGTGAGAACAACTGCCCTCAGGTAACTGATAAAACATTTGAAAAACAGAAAGACAGACCAGAGGCCCAAGAAAAAAGTGAGAAGAAAATATCAAAATTAGATCCTAAGAAGTTAGCTCTAGATAGCAGTTTTTTGAAAGTGAGTGCAAGGCCTTCGGGAAACCAAACAGACCTGGATGGGAGCTTGAGGCGAGTTAGACAAAATGATGCTGACATGAAGGAACTCAACCTGAACAACATTGAAAACATCCCCAAAGAAATGTTGCTGGACTTTGTTAATGCAATGAAGAAAAATAAACACATCAAAACCTTCAGTTTAGCAAATGTGGGTGCAGATGAAAACATAGCATTTGCCTTGGCTAACATGTTGCGTGAAAATAGGAGTATTACCACACTCAACATTGAATCCAATTTCATCACAGGCAAAGGAATTGTAGCCATCATGAGGTGTCTCCAGTTTAACGAGACACTAACCGAGCTTCGGTTTCACAATCAAAGGCACATGTTAGGCCACCATGCCGAAATGGAAATAGCCAGACTTTTGAAGGCAAACAACACTCTCCTAAAGATGGGCTACCATTTTGAGCTTCCAGGTCCCAGAATGGTGGTAACCAATCTGCTCACCAGAAATCAAGATAAACAAAGGCAGAAAAGGCAAGAAGAACAAAAACAGCAGCAACTCAAAGAGCAGCGAAGGTTAATAGCTATGTTGGAGAATGGGTTGGGGCTGCCACGTGGGATGTGGGAGATGTTGGGAGGGCCAATGCCAGATTCCAGAATGCAGGAGTTCCTCCAACCTCCTCATCATCCTCCCAACCCCCAGCCAGTCCCCTTCAGTGAGTGCCATGAAGTGATAAAGAAGCCATTACAGCCTCCTCAGCACAGAACAGACCCCGACTCCTTTCAGACGGTGAAACTGAAGAGGACCCAGCGTAAATCTCGGATGCCGGAAGCCAAAGAAGCACCTGAGAAAACCAACCTCAAAGATGTGATCAAAACACTGAAACCAGTGCCAAGAAATAGGCCACCCCCATTGGTGGAAATCACTCCCAGAGATCAGCTCTTAAACGACATTCGTCACAGCAACGTCGCCTATCTTAAACCTGTAAGTAGAAGGAGGGAGAAATGGTGAACAAGCCCCACAAAGCCTGTATCCTAACTCTATTCCCTGCTCATTTTTACACCAGGAGATTCTCATTAATTGTGACTAACTGGAGGAAGCCCACCAGCGTTACCAGTAGATCTAAATTACTGGTTATCCCCAAGGACACACATCTATGTACATGTAACGTCTGTAACAGTATTAACATCTAACAGTTACTAAGCACTTACTGTAGGCCAGATTCATTAATTAATTCATATAATCATCCAAACAACCCCAGAAGGTAGATATTATTATTCTCATTTCATTAAAAGGAAACTGAGGCTTAGAGAAGTTAAATAATATATGCGTATCTAGGAGATACAGGTCAGAAGCTCTAGAGTTAACACTGAAATTCAATTCTGAGTCCAGGGTCAGGAATTCAGGGCTGACATTCAGAGGTCCTGGGGAAACTGCTGTAGCCATAAGTAAGAAAGAAGCCTAACTAGGACAGTCATTTGTAGATAAATTGAGCACTCCAAACGCGTATAAACAGTTGGTTCATTTTTAGTAGATGAAGAGAGACAACCTGCAATTGCATTTAGGCAGGTAAACTTCAGGTTAGTCTCCACAAATCAATGCAGTTTTAAAAGATTTTACTATTTCAGTTTTAATATTTACTATGATTTCATTATTACTGCTCTGATATATGAAAATGTTCTATTCCTTGCAGGTTAAGTTACAGAAATAAATTTCTTTTGTAATTACTATGATAGTATTTATAGAGGCTGAAAGGTGTGTGTCCAAAGCCACAGGTGCTTGATAATTAACTGTTATTTTAAAATCTAGTGTGCAATTTAGCCGAAATTACATTGACAAAATAGTTAATATATTATTTCGTCATAGTCACAGTTTTTTCAAGATGTTTTACAAATTTCCATGTAAGCTTTTTCTTTTTCTGCTTCAAGAGCTATGTATCATAAAATAAGATAGTTGTCATTTATTCACACACACACACACACACACACACGAGATGTGATAAAAAATATCACATGGTGAATGTTTAAATTTTAAAAAATTATTACAGTAAAAGATACATTGCCATTAATCCCACTCAAAACACTCGCCCTCGCTTTGAATACACTTATCCCATCATTCTTGCCACTTTCTGGAGCAATTCTAGAAGCCCTCTTTGGTGAGTGTCTTTAGTTGCATTGTCATGGTGATGTCCTGGATCGATTCAAAATGTTTACTTTTCATGGTCATTTTGACTTTGGGTAAGAGCCAGAAATCGCACAGTGCCAGATCTGGTGAATAAGGTGGATGAGGACATGCTGTAATGTTTTTATTTGACAGAAATTGCCATACCAGAAGTGATTTGTGACACGGAGCATTGTCATGATGGAGGATGAAACTTTTCTCAGGCTGTTTTCTCTGCACATAGTTTCTTAAACACTTTTATAAATAAGCCCTTATAGTATTCAGAGTTCACCATAGTGTTCCAGGGTACAAATTCAGCTCGCACAATTCCATCAAGGTAAAAAAACACAATTAATTGAAGATCCCCGCCTTTCTGTTGGATGGCACTCAGCAGCAGCATTCACTGCATTGTTTAATCACACTTCTTGTATGTAGGTCCTTTATTCCATGTACTAGTAATGCAGAATGGACAACATTCCATTCTTCTACCTCAAAGATAACTTTATCTGTGACTTAGGGCAACTCTGACTCTTGCTGGGGCAGGAGCCACTGTGAGCACACTCGAAGTCACTTCAGGTCAGGTGAGAATTCTTTGCTTGCCCTTGGGCACAACATCAAGACTTCCTGCACTAGCTCTTCTCCAAGCAGCCAGGCCTCGGTAGGGGTGAACAGGGGTGTTAAGAGAAATTAGCTCTCTTACTTCTGTAACTAGCCATCGGTAAAGCATATCCAAGCTGCATTGCTGGCTACAGTCAGAGAATAACATTAGCCTGAAAACAACAAAGAGAACTTTTTAAAAAATCCATATTAAAGGGGATATGTGGGTTCAGAGTAGAAGAGAGAATGAAGTTGAAATGATCATCTGACCCAACTCCCCGTCCTATGGGAATGTTCTGCTGAGCACATCTGCTTTCCCTGGAGTCTGTTCACTCCATCCACTCAATTACTAATTAATACAACAAATATTTACCTCAGACTCAGGTGCCAGGCATCATCAGAGGCTCAGGGACATCACAGTGACTAAGACATTCTCAATCTCATGGAGCTTACAGGGTAGGTTTTATATTTTTCATAGTCAAGACATTCTGCCTTTTACTCAACTGAGAACACTTTAGTTTTGAGTCCAGATCCTAAAGCAAAAGACATTAAAATAAATTCATGATGATAATTGCAAAAGGCACTGCCCTACTACATGTTACATTTGCAATCAATTCTAAAATGTTATCAATTTTAAGTTGTGTGTTTTAATGTTCACTATGAAAGAAAAACATGCTTCAAAGTGCCCTCTGAACTAACTTTTGAATGATCTTGCCAATCAGCCTCTGCTTTGAAATCTCTTCCAAGGGATTGACAATTTCTCCTGCTTTGAGTTGCCTGGCGTGGCCTGCAATAGGCATCTGCATGTATCTCAGATACAAAGTGTCACACAACTTCATCTGTGTGGTCCTGTAAAGTGCTCTGTGAGAAAATGAAAATGCATGTTCCACTGATGAAAATCCACTCTGCTAATGTCACTTGGCTCCCACTGCTCCGTTGTTGTGCCTTGCTGCATATACAATAAATTTCTGCTTTAATGCTGAATCACAGTGTAATTTTTTAAAAGACTTTGAAAATCTTTTTTATTCTGAAATTATCTGAGTCTTACAGAAGTTCAGAAATGGCACTTACAGAAAGAATTCTTACATACCCATCCAATTTTGCCTCATTTGCTTTATCATTCCTTAAAAGATATTTTAAATGGCAATGCATCTACGCATGTGTAGTACCAACTGGGCGTGTAGCAGAGGCGCAAACGGTAAGAAAGGCTGTGATGTGTCTGCTTGCACATGCAACTAACTACTGTAAAACACTATTGACTGTAAGATGCTTTTTGATCACAAAATGTGCATGTTAGACTCAGTGAAATACTGTAAATGCCATCAGTTATGATATCTCAAAATCCCAGCAAAAAGGGATATTTTGGGCCAGTCAAAAGAGACACAGTGGTGCCCATGTGGAAAGGTGAAACTAAAGGTTTTTGGGGTTCCTCTCCTTCTTGCTTTGGAGGGCAGAGATACCCTGTGAACCCCTGGGTTTTCAAGTATACAGTTAAAATTAAAATACAATTTGAAATCGTGATTTTTTTTAAAACACTGATGTGTCCAATTATACTACTGAATGCCAAAAATGTACACAGAAATTATTCTTAGAAAATTTTTAAAAAGAAAAAGACTAGTTATTTTTCTCTCATGGATTTAGAAATATTATTTTTGTATTTTCTAGAGTGTATGTCATTAAGTAGTCAGTTTATATTTTAAAATTGTATTTTTTCATTTTTAATGTTTATTCTCTCCCCACCGCATGCTTCTGGCCCAAGATCCCTGAAATGAAGTTGCCACCGAAGAATAAAGGCAAATCTGTATATTTGCTTAGCTCAAATGCTACCTCCGGCAAGAAGCTGCCCATTTAATTCAGTTTAAAAGAGATGTATGCTGTAGGCCAGATATTGAAAACTGGTGGACTAGAGGTCAGATCTGAAAGCCTGACTTTTTGGCATGAGTGTTATTATATAAAAATTTTAAATATCGTATTAAAAAATCCAGGTATCTGGCATTGCTCAGAATATCAGATCTGAGCACAGTGCTTGCATTTACGCAGTACCTATCAGCTGGCTCTGTGTATTGGCTTCTGCCTTGAGACAGGCCCTGCACTCTTCCATTCTTCTCAGTCCCCACCACACCCTACTACTTAACACCTGGCCTACTTCACTCATTTCTATTACTTATTTGGCTCCTCTAGAATTTTTTAGTTTTTGTTGCTCTTGTTGTTTTGTGTTATGTTTTAAAAGTCTTTGTCTTAGGGGCCGGTCGAGTGGCTCCGTTGGTTAAGAGCTCGCTCAAGATTGCAAGCTCTGAGCAACACGGTCACAGATTCAATTCCTGGCCCCAGCTGCGCTGCCACTGAGCTACCAACAGGTAGCAGGATGGCTCAGCTAAAAAACAAAAATCAAGGTCTTTGTCTTATCTAACAAACTGAACTTATTGGATAATGACTATGAGTTAATAGCTTTGTATCAATATAATAGCCCAAAACAAAGACATTAGGCTTGTACAGGCTTAATCCTCAGGCAAATGTATGATTTCCTTTCATTTTTTAAAATTCTGTGGTCTGTTCACCGCCTACCATCCACAATGAACATTCATACTTTTCACTGAGATAAAAATCCCAGCAGCGGCAGCTGTTTAATTCTGAGGATAGCTGCATGCATGTTACACACAAGCTTCTGCACCAATCAAACAAGGTAACTATTCTAACATTCACTCAGTTTCACTTTGGGCTCACCCACGTTTATCTGTACTGCTTCCAGTAAGTTGCCTAAAGACACTGATAAATTTCTCCTTTGGAAAGACTTCAGTATAATAATATCATGAACAGCCTTAGTTAGCCAAAAGATTCCATGATGCCTGAGCAGTTGTTATGATTACAAAATGTGAGATTATAGACTACTGAGCCTTCATCTCCTCTCTGGCCATTTCTTCTTTGTCTCATTTATAAGCTCTTCTTTCTCTTTAGCTAGGTTCTCTAGATCCTATCCTTCTGCAATTTTCTCCTCTTTCCCATGAGTGCACCCTACCAAGGTAAAGTCACATTCCTCCCTTCCTGAAAGTCTAGCAGGGAGGTGAGGGAGAGGGTCAGACACACAGAAAAATACCTTGGTTTAAAGGTTATGTAGGCAGTAGAAACAGATCAAAGGTCCTCTTTGGTAGGCAGGATGTTGGGAGACCTTTCTAGCCAAAGGTAATGGCCAGAGATCTGGCTGCAAGAGGGGCCTTAGCAGATGGCAGAAATGGTTCATCACATTAGCAGGTGGGCACGGGCAGTAGGAATAATGACTAGGAATAATATAATAATGAAGGAATTAATAATAATTCCTAGTCATTATTATATAAACCCTAAGTGTCCTGTGAATTCTTCAGCCTTCTTCTGGAATGCCGTATGTCTGTGATGGATGAGTCACCCTCGTAAGATAACACCACTTGAAACCCTTCGAGAACTTGCCTTAGGCTGTCCCTATGAAACAAAGCTACAAGTTCATTTGTAGTCAGACTTATGCTACTCATTCATGATTTTTTTTATTTTGGCCTAGAGGCTTTCCAAACAATATTTTGTTTTTAAATTTTAGTGAGCATCAAAGTAGGAATGTGCTTCAAAAAGGAAAGACTGGTTGTTCAAAGAACATACATTTTATATTCTTGTGGTGGTATTTTTGGTGGTTAAGGCATGAGTACTGAAATCAGGCAGCTCTAGGTCCAGATCTGGCTCTGCCACTTCATAGCTGTGTGACCTTAAGCAAATTACTTCTCCTATCTGAGCCAGTATCCTCTTTACAAATCTGCTGTAGGATGAAATGAAAAAATACTTTTAAAATGTGTTAACATGAATGAGTAACTTGTATTATATTACTGAATTCTTAAAACAACCTTGTGAGTTAAATACCTCTATTGTCACTTTACACCTGACAAACCGATGCCCAACACTACACAACCCGTAGGTGCTGGTTCCAGTAGTTGAACCCAGGCTACTCCAGCACCTACCCCATTGTTTCTATGATATGCTTGATGATTTGCTTAAAGCCCGAATCAGTTCCTGGATCAGTAAATGCTGAATGAATGGCGGCTGTGCTTATTGTTTTATCATGATCTGGGGGCTGTCTGGCCAGAATTTCTAATCCACTCTGCATCCTCTGAGGTATGTAAATGTTGGCATTTTGCTATAAAGTTCTTGAATTTTCAGTATTAATGTTTCCCCTTTTCTTCAAATGCTTAACTCACAGGTGCAACTGCCAAAAGAACTGGAGTAAGAGGTGACAGAATACTCTAGAAGAACAAGGAATTGAAATAATGACTTTTGGATTACAGCTTGGAGACTCTATCAGCCCCATACTTCTGGATCCAGGTGGTGGAACTGGGAACAATGTTCATATCTGATAGGAGTATTTTGTAAAAGGCAGAATGCTCAGCCTATGACAAAACACAGGCTGAAAAGGAAGGAGGAAGGGGATAAAATATTAATATTCAGAGTAAACATTTTCTACTTCCAATCAATTTGAGTGACTTAGGTGAAATTTATAGTCATGTTTTCAGCACCGAAGTTAAAAAAAAAATTTTTTGTAAACATTTGCTTTATTATTGTTTTCCTCTGCTAAGTAACAATAAATACTACAGAAGTGTTAACTATTCTATTTCCTTTTTTTTTTTCTCCTTCCATCTCCTCTGCTGTAATTCACCACACAGTATCTTAAAAGGAACAAATCATGTTTCACTCCATGGA